>OY720304.1:7709291-8933687 GCA_963082785.1 Philonthus spinipes
ATAGTGTTCTAGTCTTGAAAGACCACCGGCCGAACGAGAATTATCCTGATGTCCCACCGGTTGTAGCTGGGCCTGATTATATGTTATAAAAGGATATACTGAAATGTACTCTACATTTATACAATATTTAGCGAGTGAGTTTCTTTGACATATTCTTTCCAAGTCGATTTAAAGAAAAAGTAATTATTAAACCACTGTAAAACATGGAAGTAATAGACATACTGGTCTATATAAAATAATTCTAGAAGTTCGTAAATTAATTGCAAAGATAAAAAATGAAATAATTTATTCGAAAAGTTAATATAATTCGATGGTATTGAGGGAATTGCACCCTGAGGTGCTTAAGGGTGGTCCGCTGGAGGTGATAAGGAAGGTTCTTACTAAAAGATATATAACATATTAATGTATGGAATTTAAAAAAAAAATCATTATAAAGAGTAATTAAATCGTTTGCAATGAAGAAACATGTATTTTTTAAATAATAATTAATCCACCCTAATTACCCAAAAAATTAAATTGCCCGACTCCCATCCTCGACACGCCTTAAAAAAACCACCTGCTGCCGGTCAGGTAACTAACTAACCAAAGGTGCGACCCGAAATAAAAAATTCCACCGCGCGCACCAAACCTTTGAAAGCGATAACAATCCCATTTCCAAGACTCACCTTTCTCTGAGCCTCGGCGGCAAATCCACTTTTCGTCGCCCTGTTCGTGGCCATTGTGCACAGTTATTACAAAAAAAGTCACACAACTACAACAACGGAAAAAAACTTTCGAAAAATCCCTGGTGCACCCGACTAACTGCGGCCCACTCGATTTCCAGACTAACGAAAGAGTTTGCGTTCCCTCGCTCGCCGGGCCCTGTTCCTCCGCGCGCTCCCCACCACCCGGTCACAAGGTCAGCTATGACCATACGCGAAGATTTCGTGACTAATGCGAATATCATCTATTATTCGAAGATTTGATAATTTTTTGTTTGTATTCGATGAAGAGGATTTTCGTTTTTTCGAATTTCGATAAAGTGGGTTTAAATTAATCATGGCTTTATTTTAAAGCCATCGCGTAATCGATTTTTATCATTGTTAGTCATCGATTTTTAAAATGTTCGTAATCTTTCGACGAATGTTTCTAGCCGCGTTTTATCGCATACAAATAGTCTAGAATTTATTTGACTTGGTGATAAGATTCGTTGTTGTTCTTTATTTGGATTTAACAAAATAGATAAGGAATATGTAAGTTTGTCATTACAATAAACTCCAAATTGTTTTAGTTCCAATAATTCAACTATCTCAAAAATTATACAAAGAATTATGTCAAACAAACTCCTCAAGCTTTTTCAATAACAAATTTATTTAATATGACTCAATTACAAAACTTTAAATTAAAAAAATATTGGAATTTATTATACTCACGAGTCGCCTTAAGTTCTTCTTTAAATTGATTTAATTGACATATTTAGATGGTTTTAACAGAGAACACTTATTTGCATGCAGAAAAACCAACTTATTTGTGATAAGATAGATTTTTAAGAAACGTTTATTAGTAAAAACTACAGAGAAAAAGCTCGAATGGTTGCCGAGATACTGGGTATTTTTCGATTTTCTTTCAATTTTGAAAACTTTTTTTGTTTATCAAAATAATGTATTTCTGTAAAAATATTTTCAAGCCACTTTTTTAGGCAAATCCAATGGTATACTCAGAATTTTTGTACAGGGTGGTGCTAGATAGTTTTAACGGAGAAAACCAATTTCCAGACCAAACAGAGAAAAACCGACCAAGGTGTGAGGAGATCGATTTTTGAGAAACGTTTATTGGTAAAAACTGCATTGCAAAATCTTGAATGTTTGCCGAGATTTTCTGTCATTTTAAAAAAAAAGAAAACCGCTGTAACTTCTTTATTTATTAAAACAATTTATTTCTGTAAAACCACTCTTAATGCACTTTTTTAAGCATTTATTTGATATACTTAGATTTCTTCTACATATCATGGTTTTTGAGAAATAACATAAAGTTATACTTTTTATATTGACTTCGTCTAAACAAAATATTCTTTCTTCGCTGTTTACAACAATATATAATTCTGACTGTTTATGTTTGAAATCAAGGGAGATATTGCGTTTTTAAAATTTTAATTAAGTTGGCTGTGGAAAATGACAAGAATGAAACGTTTACTGTCAAAATAAAAAAGTTAGATGGGGATGGAACACCAAACTGAATCATCCTGTATAGAAGTTCATTTTTTTCTGAAATTTTTGACATTAGCTAATTTTTCGATTGAAAAGAAATTATGCCGGTGAATATTCGTTAGAAAGTGGAGTTGATTGATAAAGCTGAAGTGTTTGGTATTCATCATTGCGTTTCAACAAACTTCGTTTAATATTCTGAACGACTGATTAAACAAATTCTAAAATGAGGAAATTTTAGACTGCTAGTAATATGAGTAAAACCCCTGTCTTTTTCAGAACACTCAATTTCTGATGTGAATAATGGACCATTATCCCAAAATACAATTTCCGGTATCCTTTGCTTTGGAAAAAGTGACTAAATGATTTTTGTTGGTATTTTCTCGTGACTTATGCATTGAATATACAAATGTAAACCTAGAGAAACAATCTGTAACAATTACGTATCAGCAATTTTGAAACTTAAACAGATCCATTCCTACTTTCTAGCATGGTCTAATCGGAAATTTAGAGAGTAATAAGGGTTGATGTCGATGTGACGTTTTATGTACGCATTATGCTGTCCGCTACCATCGATGGCACTCATTTTCCCTCCGACGGAGTAGGCTCCACAGAAGTAGTCTTTATAGGAGTAAATTCCTCACGGAAACCCATACTCCTTGAGCGTCGTCGATCTCCACCAATTTCCCCGCGGAAATTACGTTTTTATTGAGGCTTAGTTTAATCTGACTGAACTTATAGCTCAGAATCAGACCCACCTCTTTTAGCCTTTCCTCCGTAGAGGTGTTCACGGAGGTCGTAACCACAGCTGTCTTGCCGGTCTCCGCTCTCCTCAAAACCTTTAGGTCATTATTTTAAGCCCTTAGGTAGTCGAGAATCTTTCCCGTTGGATCCTTGGTGCTATCTTTGAAATAATCCACCATGACCGTCGGATGAGGCATCTGATTTGCTCCATTATTTTCAGTGAAGCCCCTTACCAGGGGGCTATAATGTCATTACTCCTACAAGCCATGCAGATGATTTCGCGTCTGCACAATTTACAAGGAGACACCCAGGGCGGTGGATGACGTCCAGAAAGGCAGACTTTACGTCCTAATTTTCCTGGAAGAGAACCCTTTCCAGAATGAAATCATGAACGGCATTCATCTGGTTCGTAGTAAGATGCCCCTTCGGATAGCAATCCTCCAAGATCGCCAAATTCACCTACCGTCATTTCTTATCGGCCCTGCCGCTGTTGATGCCTTGGTGGTCGTCTTTTCTCCCTTGGCTGGGCTCTTGTTTTTTTTTTTTTCAGTTTGGTGGACACCCTATATATTATTACTTATTTGGATTTTTTGGAACTTCTACGTGTTTTTTCTATAATTATCATAATCAAAATGGAATGTTCTATATATTGTTACACATATTCCTGAATAAATTTAAATATATTTCATGTATAATATCCTATTTCTATCTTCAACGTTTTACGAAATAATGGCATTATTCCACAATTCTATGTCAACCATTAAAGAAAGTAATGAAGAAATACATAGCAACCGTTGTAAGGGGGCGCAATAATAATTTAAAGTAATACATCAGACAAAAAATGACTATATAAGAGTAATACCTTTAAACAAATGTCAAATAGCTGACTTAGCATCATTAAACAATTGCCAATATTTCGTAAGCAGTTGAAGATAGATATAGGATAAAAATCAAAATATTTATAATAATATACATGGTGTTCTATAAAATAATAAAACTTTGTATGGACTTTAGTGGGATTTTGTTTAAATGGTTAGGAAGTTACTTCAAGGATAGATTACAGTGTGTACGTTTTGGGCAATATCTGTACATGTATTAACCCTTTTAGGCCAAAAACATTTTTCACATAATTTTCATGCACTAATAGGTAATTCTTCCTTAAAATGGCATTATATGTTATATTAGGAGAAACAATTTTATTTTTTTTTATTTTGGCAATTTTAAGGGATGTTAATAATCTCAACTTAAAAGTCCCGCAAGGAACTAAAGACCATATTTGGATAGTATTTTTTATTATGTAATGTTGAACAAAAACACATATATAAACAAAATATTATAAAACGATATACATAATTTGATACAATAAAATATGCATATAACATTTAAAAACTATATAAAATAAAAAATAATAAAATATGTAAATATGAAAGGAACCTTATTTTTGGTAATATATATATATATATATATATATATATAATATGAAATTATTATCAATCCTGCTCATGGTATTCCAAAAAGCAATTATTTTTCTCATTGCTGCATAGAAATACTCCACATGCAAAACACTTATTATAAGGATGTGATTGAATTGCTTTGGAACTACACATCTCGCATCTTTTATCGTAGATAATCCAATGCTTCCCTAAGCCACCTAGTCGTACCTCATCAGAAACACTATAATTATATTTTCTACGTTTGGCAATGGGTTTCAAAGATGTGGATTTTTTTCTTTTATTATTTTTGGAATGATTGCCCAGAGTAACTGCACGACGGAACTCCAGCGTTGCATTCTTTCAAATTTGATACAATATATAATGTAAGCGTTAATAAAAGCAATATCCAAAAATCGCCAAAATAAGCGGTGCCACCATTTTCGAGATTTTCTTTATCCACTCCTCCCATAAATGCCTTATAAACCATCACGAAAATAGGGCAAGCAACTTCTTGACGTGTTCCATCCTTTTGCGTTCGAAGAGTTGTGGTTGCTTCTGTTTCATGATAATTTGAGGCAAAATACACAATTCGATTGTCCTTCCACTTATAAACAGTTATGCCTGTATTGGAAGTTTTGTAATCGAAGTCCCCTCGTTGCAATTGTTTATCTTCTTTGAAATGAAGTGGAAAACCTTTTCTATATTTTCGAATCGTCCCACATGCCAAGAGTATTTTCATTTTTAGCGACTCTGATAAGTTAATAGATATCCGAATAAATCATTTTATTCGAAATCCAGTAGGATTTTGTCAAAGATAACACCACCCGTTCGCCAAGGTCATAATTTTTAACTTCCAATTCCATTTCTTGATTAACTTAAAATTTCTGGTCGTCTGAGCACCATAATTATCGGCTTTTGTGGATTGTATTGTTTCAGAGTATTTCCTCCTTTTAAACGAATCATGCTCTTATCAATGCTTATGCAACGAGTTAGTTTGTACATATTTTGGAAATTGTAATTCAATGTAGTCTCAGTTTGTACAGCGTGTCTTTATTTTCCTTGGGTATATGATGGTTATTATTCCCATGTAGACAACGTAAAATTTCTTCAAATCGATTTCTTGTCAACGAGTTTGTTACTAATAGTGTTCTAAAGTCCGGTGCATGATTTCAGTATAACTTCGACGATGGAAGTTGGTGATAAGCCATGAAGAAATTTATCCCAATAAATACAAAAATTTCATTTTTCTAAACATTTAATACTTTTCCTCGCGTTGTTGCATAAAGGTTTCTTTGATATACAATATCGTCAATCGATTTTCCTAATAATGTTAAAAATACATCCGTTGCATTTTTACAATTATCAAAAACACTGTACCTTCATATTCAGAAATTAGTGGAATGTTGGTAGTAATGTCATTTTTTTACATTTTCTATTGTGCTCATTTGGAGTAGGCGGCTCAGTAACTCAATTCATTAATTAATTTTTAATAGAAAATCCAAATAAAAAAATGTTGTATTTGAAATATGTGACTATAAATTAGTATTGTTTTTTAAATATTTTGTAAAAAATCAATAGCATTAACAATCAATTAGACACGTGTATAATTCCATTGATGTAAATGATTAATGAATCGGATATTTTTACAATTTTATAACTTCATCAGAAGCATTCTTTTAATGAAAATAGATCTGGCAACGACGCACGCTCGTTTGTAAAAGAAAAGGTGTATGCAACACCTCCAGCGGATGATGTAGCAGTTATAAACAGGATAAATGCACACTTGTTTGATCCAGCGTTGCCAAATGTATAGTTCTTTTAAGTGGCCCGTGAGGCTTAAGAAAGGACCGTGTGACTTATTTTCGTTAATATTTTTATCTAAAAATTAGTCAAAGAGTCACGCTACCTAAAGATTTTCATTCATTTTCTGTACACCTTTTATTTTCAGGAATAATACTTTCTTCGATTTTTTATTTAAACGTGTATTTACCGTCAATGTATTAGCCAAATTATCGTTATTTTCTTTACCATCAATAATTGGTAGGTCAGTCAAAACATTTCAGGACTAATCGTTTCTTCAATTGTTTCTTTACTTGAACTCGCATTTACCGTCAAGATATTGGCCAAATTATTATTTTTTTCTTTATCATCAATAATACTAGATGATTCCATGTGAGATAATGACAAGGAAATATTTGTAGATAATGTAGATGATTTTGTAAATGTTGAAGGGAAACTACTCTCTGCTTCATCATTAGTATCATCCTCATCAAATTCTTCATTCGTTAAGACACAGTTATCTAAGGGTAAATCATCCTCTAACAATTGATCACATATCTCTTGTAATTACAATTCGGTTAGAGGTTTTTTGTTATACCACTTCAATTTTCGGTCCTCCATTACAGACGGTACTTTCTAGTCCAGAAAAGAAACAAACGATATTTGGTAAATTTAAATTATGTAAAAATAAATATCTATTGTTAACTATTAATTAAATATCAAAAAGTAAGGTAATTTTTATTTGTTGCATATTTAGTGCACAAAATACAAACAAATAAAAATGATGAAACTAACCTGATAACAAAGTGACGACCACGCTCACGCTTGCAATGCAACTGCTATGTGAAGCACTCGTTACTACCAGAATGAAGACCGTCAGTTGAGGAGGCAAATTAAATACCATCCTCTTGGCCTTACATACCACTAAATATAATATGAATAACTCTATCGATCGATTGATGAGGCTAGCAAATGTCATGTAAAACAATCCGAATTTTATGATATTTGCATTTACGTTTGCTACTTATAAATCCCGTTTATCTTACGTTGATCTGTCCAGTATTGTTGATATATCTTGTTAGGTATTATTACCAATATATATACTATAATTTTGTCATTACTGTGACACTTATGACATCTTTATTCAGACAGCAGAATTACAATTCTTTAGAAATATTTTTATATATAATACATATTGATGGGTAAATAGTTTGTCATGGGCAATAGACCGGAGGTCTCTCTGCCCTTTTAAGTTTTTGTCAAATTTTGATGAGTTCATAAAATGAAAGATATCCTGACCAGTAATTATTTTACTTTAATGGATTTATATTTTTCGTTATTAATTAAGTCATTCAAAATGAAATTCATTACATTTAAATGATGTGTATAATCTTCATCTTCTTCAAGCAGGTGAAGGTACCTTAGAAGATACAGTGTATCGAAACAATTGTAGCAGTGTCTATAATAAATCTATGAAACTCAAAACAAATATTATTTTATTACCAAATAATAATTTTTAAAGTAATTGCTTATATATAATTGATGAGAATATGCTTATCAATTAATTCTATTATAATCATTATTTTTGTTCGGTATTTTTGTTTTAATTTAAATGTATTGCTTTTGCAATGGTTTTAAATGTTTTTTTTTTGTATTTTGTCATTGTCTACTAAAATATCTTATAGTAGAAGAAAGGATTTATTCACATGTTCACGCTTATAAAAAAAAGAAAATAATTTTAAAATAATTAATAAATTATTCCCTCCTTATTTACTGTGATATTTGACTTACGTTACTTAAGTACTTTAAAACAAATATACAATAATGAACACTTTTTATTGTATAGCAATAACGTAAAGTAACGTAAAAATGTCGCAGTAGTTAAAGTGAGAATATAATATTTTCTGTTTGTATTTCATTTATATATTTTATTATAATGTAGTAATATTTTATATCTTTCTTCACTTTTTTATTTTTATCACTATATGTACATTTCAAGCACAACGTGCACTTTTTCAATAGTTTTATGTAAAATTGACAAATAAATAAATAAACATGTAAACAAAATTTAATAGACAAATGTGATGTGTTATTAAAAAAATCAGATAAAGGTAATTTATTGAATTAAATCAATTAATTTTAATAAATTGTTATTTAACGGAGTTCAGTCAAAATTTAAAAATTTACTAGAATTTTTATACATCTCAATTGCTTCTAACATATTTAGTTTTGGAGAATTTTACATTTTTCAAATTTTTAAATTGTTTAACGAAAATTTATGTCCAAATGTTATTATGTGGTTAGCAATTGCGGATTTCTCTGTGTTGTTTATTTTTGAATAATAGATGTGTTCTTTGTATCTTGTTTTTAAGTTTTTTTTTTGTTTGTCCAATATATAATTTCTCACAGTTACAGCACTGTGCTGAATAATAATAATTTTTTTCTAAATCATTAATTTTGTTAAATGTATTTAAAAAAAAAATTAAAAAATTTTGTCTTAGTTTTAGAATAAAATGCTGGTGTTAGGTTAATTTTTCTAAATAATTTAATTAATCTATAATTTAATTTAGGTTCATGAATAATTTTAACAATTCTTTTATTTGTATTTGTTCGATTGATTTTTTCTGATTTTTTTTTAATATGATTAATTAAATATTTCCTTTTTTGTTTGTTAATTATTTTTTTAATTATTGAAACATCATAATTTAGAAAATTTGCAACATTTAGAATTAATTTAAATTCCTCATTTCTATTTTGATCTGTAATTGGTAAATTCATTGTTCCAAAAATCATGCTGTTAAAAATTGAAAATTTATGTTTTATATTACAAAAAGAGCTCGAATGTATATAATTAAAGGTGTGTGTTTATTTTCAATAAATATTAAAATTTAATTTCTTATTGTTTCTAATAATTAAAAGGTCTAAAAATTGTAGACAGCCGTTAGTTTCAGTTTCGTGTGTAAAATTGATACAGTGGAATAATTTGTTTAATTCATTTACAAACAATTGGATATTAACGTTATTTTTAATAATAGCAAAAATGTCATCTACATATCTAAACCATAAATTTGGAAAATTAGAAATTTTAGATTTGGCAACATTTTCTAAATGGTTCATGAAAATATTTGCTAAACATGGTGATAATGGATTGCCCATTGCTGTACCGAAAGTTTGTTTGTAAAATTTATTGTTAAATTCAAAAGTATTGCAATTCATTATTAGTTTAGTTAATTTAATATAAACATTAATTTCATTTTCCGTTTTATTATTTTCGTTAAGAATGTTTTCTAAAATGTTAATTGTTTGATCTACAGGAATGTTTAGGATGTTTATTATGTCGTCATCTTCAATATTTATATTTTTTAATTTTGTTGTCAAATCAAATGAATTTTTAATAGAAAAATCATTAATAATTTTGAGAGATTTGAATTCTTGTACTAACCATTTGGCAATTTTGTAAGTAGGTGAATTTATGTTAGAAACAATTGGTCTATATTTTTTTCCGGGTTTATGTGGTTTTGGAAGAAAATATAATTTGGGTAATTTAGGATTTTTAACTTTTAATTTAAATAGAGTAGTTTTATCGAAAAGGGTTGTTGGTTCATTGAGAATTTTGTTGATTTTACTAATATATGAATAATTCCTAACCACATAATAACATTTGGACATAAATTTTCGTTAAACAATTTAAAAATGTCAAATTCTCCAATACTAAATATGTTAGAAGCAATTGAGATGTATAAAAATTCTAGTAAATTTTTAAATTTTGACTTAACTCCGTTAAATAACAATTTATTAAAATTAATTGATTTAATTCAATAAACTACCTTTATATGATTTTTTAATAACATATCACATTTGTATATTAAGTTTTGTTTACATGTTTATTTATTTATTTGTCAATTTTACATAAAACTATTGAAAAAGAGCACGTTGTGCTTGAAATGTACATATAGTGATAAAAATAAAAAAAAGTGAAGAAAGGAATAAAATATTACTACATTATATCAATAAACTTCATGTACTCACCAACAAGTATCTTATATATATATTATTATTTGCGTATCATTAGTATATTTTTTAATGTGGACTCTGATTGGTAAACTCAATGGTTATACTTGGTGAAAAAATAATTAGTTTCATTATTTATGAAATCGATTAAATGAATTATTGTATTTTATAATTTAAGATTATTATTATTAATTGTAAGTAAATTGAATAAAAAAAAACGAAAATATTATTTCGCTGGTAATAATTTAATAAATATCTGAAATTCGGTAAATCAAGAAATTTATAAAAATTTATAAAGAAACGAAAATAATATTTCGCTTGCAATAATTCAATAAATAGCTCAAGTTAAAGCAACAATTAAAAAACCCAGCATAACTGTAATGGTTTCTAAAGAGTGAAGCAGTTAAATAAACGTTTACGTAATTTTTATTTCGAATGAATTTATACCAAAGAAGACTGGAATTGCAATAACTCATAAAAATAAAACGCTTCACAAAAGTCACAACATAAATTCAGCTACATTTATTCAAATCCATCACATTAATATTCTAATGCATTCGCATAAATCCCGACAATGCGAATATTTGCATTATTCTAATCACACTTAAATGTCAGCGCGCGCGCATACAATCGCATATGGAGAGCCGACGAAAAAGGCCGTCCATAAATTTCCCCTTGCGCAATTCTCCGAAAGTGATTAATTAATATTTAAATTCTTCGTCTTTTTTTTTCTTTGCTTTTCTGAGCATTTACAAAAAAGCAACAGCACTTTCATAACGCGTTCTTTTTTTTCACAAAAAGGTGTCATGCTTTTATAAGGATTAAAATGTCCACGTTGTGAAATTGAATTAATTAACAAACAAAAAAATAGTTTGGAAACATCCATATTTGAGTGGCTCAAGTAAAAATGCGTTTATAGATATTTATTTAGTTTTTAAATTTCGTTTACTAATTTGGGATACACTAGATTTTCGAGTTTTCAGAGGGCGTTTCTTAAATTTTGAATACGCATCCAGACAATTAATCGCTATAACTACTTTAAAAAAATCACTGAGTATGGTGGGGGTATGTTGGTATTTATATTTTTCATAGGTGAGATTCTTGGTTTTAATGTCATGTCATTTCCCCAAAAGAATGAATAGCTGGATTTGCTAGGTGTCAGGTTACAAAAATCTTCTTTTTTAAATCGCCACCGTTGCAGGGGCAAGTTTTGATTCCCCTTCTTTATTTGTAATGTATTTTGTTCCATAACTATCCGTAGCTGCTTCTAAAATATTGTTTTTAAATACTTTCCATTTTTCTTTCATGTTACTAGTTTCTATTGTTTTGCTAAATTTTCGTCTTAATACCTTTTGATACTTTTCTTGATACGATTCCAGAATCCGGAATTTCATGTTTTCTTTATTAAATTCCGGAAACAAATGATCGAATATGGAACGGTTTCTAAATTCTGCCTGATAGTTGACAATTGGTCCGTAAGACTCCAAAAGATACGGAAAGTATTTCCTTCATTAACATCTGTATGACGCATATAACTCGGGCGCAACTAAGATTAAATAGACCAAAGCACAAATGTGTCATAACCCAGTAGCGGTTCCAGAAGAAGTTTTTGTTTTTAGGTGATGGGGACATTTGCCAGATTATATAAAGAAAACTATTTACTCCTCCGCAGGAGTGTAACAAAGCTGGGTGGTTAGTTTAGTTATTTTTAAATAAAATGAAACAAAAATCAATTCTAGAAATTTTCCTTGTTTAATTTCTTTCTTAATCTTATCCTCTTTTACCCGTATTGGGTGTCGAGACTTGTTTAATTTCATTGTTATTTATTGTTGCCAACAAGTTAATACCCCTTGGAAAAAATCCTGCCCATTTTCTTTGTGAAAACATTTTTTTACTTTTCACTTATACGAGTTAGAAGCGAGAAGGGATTGCAAACCTCTTCATGAGCCGCCCCACCTAAATCTTATCTTGATTGATACATTGGAATTTAATTTTATGTGCTGTATCTCGACAATAATTATTTTCAAAATAAATAACACCTATTTTAATATCTATTCATTCACTGTTTAATTGAATGAATAATTATTTATTTAAATAATTAAAGTCTCCACAACCAACAGCCAACATAAAGAAGATTTGAATGAATAATGTTTAATATATTAGTCATTATATTTTATCTATTTCATTATCAACAATACATCCAATATCAAATGCATGTAACGAGTCAGCATTTTATATAATAAAAATGCGAGTCAGCGAATTCTTCAATAATACGTAATGTTGACATCGGCAGTTGCAAAATATGTCAATCAATGCGAATTATTTAGGTACACAAATACCGTATAGAATATTTTCTTACAGTTACATTTAACTGAATATTTTAATTGGAATTCATTCAATCTGGTGAATTTGTGTATGGCAAAATCAGTATAATATTAAAGGGTGGAACATTTTAAGTCGAAAAAAATCGCCATTTTAAGTTTTTTTTAATAAATGACAAAGAGACGACAGATGTTTTATATATATATAAATCTTTATTGGCAGATTGTTTTTAACAAAGTAATAATAATAAATAAATACAATAAATAACTAACATAAAATAAATTCTTCTGCCAATTGGCTATCGACCGTTGGTCGTTCCTCCTGATTTTGTAGGCGTCTGTCCTTGTCAGATATTTTTATATAATTTTGACGTCTACATATTTCTTTGCATAATTCAATTTAAAACGGCATAGTGAAATCGGCATCGAATTTGGATGTATCGTTTTCAAGTTATTATTATTATATTTTTTTCGTCCAGTTGAAACCACATATTTTGAGAAAACACCTTTAAACACAATTTCATTTTCATAAGTGATACTTATATTCTGCGAAGCCCACACCATACATTTAGACTTCTGCATTGACATTCATGCAATTTTCTTCTGCAGACTGTATAAAAAATAGAAAATTCCTCATTGAAAGTTGCTTCGTTAATGGTTAAAGATGTTGTTTAGGAACTTGGAATGAATAAAATATAAAATCAAAATACACATGTTAAGGTTGTAATAGATCACACCGGGGTGTGCGCTAAATTAATTTTTTTCATAAAATTGTTACATATTAAATATTAAATAACTGAAATCTTCGATATATTGTAATTTCGATGTGGCAATTGATTTGTTTAATTTATACAATTAATTGTTAAAATTCTGACGGGGAAGTACCGCACGCGCTTGGCCTCAAAAATTATATAGAATCGACAATTATGTACGAATTGTATATTTTTGTAAAAAATGTAAATGTGTATATTATGACGAATCAAAAATTAATCAAAAATAGTTTACTCTTGTATAGCGTAAATGTTCATGTTCTGGCGGGGAAGTCCCGCACGCGCTTTAGCCAAATTTATGTTAAATCGACGAATACGCGAAAATCTGATGCGCGAGAACAGGTATGAGTCTGAAAAAATGTGGGAGCGTTCATGATCATATTTGAATAATCAAAATTAGTTTCAAAGATGCAAATAAAAGGAAAGGGGGGATTCGGAAGTTGGTCGCAGTGGTGAACAGACGTGGGATGGGAATTAAATAGAGAAATTCAAAATTGGCTCGAGCGGACGTGAAATAGAAATTAGATGAATGAAAATTATTCGATAAGTAAGAAAAGTTGAGAATCAGTTGTGGTCACGTGTTTTTAAAGTTTTACAATCCGCAATAATCAATTTTATTAGCAAATCGATAAATGGGTTCAGATCGTAAAGAGGAAAGACATGTAAGTAAATTCAGAACATATTAGCAAGAAGTAATTAATCAAACTTAAAATGAAAATGAATGTAATTGGGTTTTTTATATGAACTGATTAAATGATTATGGAGATATGGAATAAAATAACATTTACTAAAGATTTACTTGAAGTTTGTACCGTTAGTCTTTTGCGCCTGAAAACGCAACTGATGGACTTGGACAAACAAAGAATTACACAATTACAACAAATAACTTAATCACAAATATTTTCAAAAGGTAAATGCTTGAGGTTTGTAGCCGTTAGTTTTTTGCGTTTCACAACGGACTTGGGCCGAACTTATCAGCAACAAAAATTACACAAGTAAGGGAAAATGTTTAACGTAATATACACCTAATCGAACGAATGTATCGAAATCACATATCTCTATTAAACAGAATCAAAGTTTAAAATAAGTAATATATTTAAATAAATAAAATTTAATGAAGTCATGCTCTGAGGTAGTTATTTTAGTGGTTTTTTTCAACCTCTCGAAGCAAATGCGGTGCAGAAGCGCGTACGCCCCACATATTTTTTTTTAGTTTAAAATAGTTCGACCCCCGATATTATTAAAATTTACAATTGAAATTTAAATAACGTCGTTTTTTGGTGATTTTGTAGTAACCCTTAATTATTTAACAAGCCCGATATTTATGTCAACATGCATTATCGGTACTTACCGTGTTTTCACCTGTAAATTAAAAGAGTGACTTGTGTACAACAATTAAAAAACATTAAGTGAGTTTTACGGTAAGCAGCACTAATTTTATTTGAATAAGGCAATTTTAAATATTAAATAATGACTATATTCATTAAATTTGTTAAATATGTGCGCACCTTATTTTGTC
Source organism: Philonthus spinipes (assembly GCA_963082785.1). NCBI lineage: Eukaryota > Metazoa > Arthropoda > Insecta > Coleoptera > Staphylinidae > Philonthus > Philonthus spinipes. Next base: position 7,724,052 of record OY720304.1, read on the forward strand.
ATATATTAATTTGCTTGTCATGTGCATTTTGACTGAAAACTAAAAAAAATGTGTGGGACTACGCGCTTCTGCCCCGCATTTGCTTCGAGAGGACGGAAAAAACCCACTAAAACTAAACCGCCTCGAGGCATGGCTTTTGGTTGTGTGATCATCGCAGACTGGCCCTTGCTCGTCCTGTTGCAATTTCGGTTTATTGGTTACATTCGGTTTTCCGTGCAACAGACCGGGGGACATATATTTGACGTGTTATACATTTTTGGTTATTTATTCGGTCCAGACACTCCAAATCAGTATTTTTATGCCACAGTCATGTGTGACATCGATAAATTGTTTTGTGCAAAAAATCTTTTCTGCCTGTCCAGATATGACCTTTGTATTCACTTACATCGAGAATCTCAGAGGTGACAGTGCGTTTTTAATTAATTAACTTTTTAATTTATAATTAATTTAATTAACAATTTTGCAATTACGTAAGGCACAGCTGTACTGACGAGGCATCAAATCCCGAAACACGTCTGCAGATAGCCTTATATTACCTAACTTTTATTTTATTTTTCAATTTTTTGTTTTTTGCGATTCAAAAATTGTTGCATTATACAATTGTTATTGTTATGCAACAGCAAATATCTATTATTAGACATTTGTTAAAGTACTTATGTAACATAAGTCATAATGTCACAGTAGAAGAGAAAATAATTTATTAATTAATTATTTTTAAATTCTTTTATTTAATTTATTTAAATAACTGTGACCAAGTGAATAAATCCTTTTCCTATTATTGTAATTCATCATTATTGTGCAGTTCCATAAAGTATTGCTTTCACTTCACCATAACTTCTCCCTCATTTGTCAATTTTACGCCATTCTTATCTTTTATGTATATCACTTCACATCTGTTATTAGGATTTATCATTGATTTTGACGCATCATAGAATAAATTTGCATTTGTTTTGCTGACCGTTTCCATTTTCCTGCCAAACTTATTCCACATTTCCATCTTTCCTCTTTTATAACTGTTTATCTACTCTTTTTGTACATATTATAGCTTTCATTATTTTTATTTGTGATGTATTTATTCCAAAGTTGTTTTCTTCTTTTTCACCTCCGCTTTAATCCCCTCGGCCCATCATGCTGTGTGTTTTCTGTTGCTATTTTTTTACATATCCCACAGACATCTGCTGCAGTCTTTAATATGTTCCGTTTGAAATAATTCCATAGTTCTGTAATTTCACAATAACTTTACATTTCCTCCTTTTTAATTGTTTTTGATAAATCTACACCTGCTTCATTCAATTTGTATGTTTTCATATTTTAATATAGTTTTGTTTTCATTTCGTGTTTGTATTATTAATAAATAGTGGTCACTAGAAATCTCTGCTCTTTTTTTTTCTTGGATCTCTCATTTCTGCTGACCATCTCCCTTCTATATGAGTGTATTTTATTTATAAGTTTGAATCAAGGATTTGTTATCATTAAATCATTTAATGTGCCTAAATTTAATAATCTGTTTCCATTATTTTTTCTTATGTTCTCTCCATAGTCAATAATAAAATACAATAAAATAATCTAATCTATTACTGGGTAAGGTCTGTAGTCAGGAGGTTGGATAAATTACCCTAATAATAAATAAATGTATAAATTTTGATATAAAGAAAACACTCAACCCCTCCACACCACTCCCATAAATAAATTTAATAAAAGTGGTATACAAAAGCTAAGTGTCCCCTTCACATCAAAATTGAAAATGTACCCCGAAGTAAACGCCTCCATGATCCAAGAATAAATGTATAAAATCTTATGATAACTAATTTTACAGAATCATTTAAAATTAGTAGAATGAACACGACATATTAAAATAGTAAATTAAAACAAAACAAGACAATTTAAAATTTTTACATGGGACAGAACAATGGAAAAATATAAATTAAACATAAAATGATAATCAAGCGTAAAATTTGTGAACAAAACAACATGACCGAGTTATTTAACTCGGTATATTACATATCTATCCAAGCCATTCCAAATTAAAATAATCAAAGTTCTTCAGCAATCAGCCTTGTTTTTATCACTTGTTTAAATTTATTGATAGGCAGATTTTGTACAAGTTAAGGCAATTTGTTGTAAATTTGTAGAGATTTGTATCCATAGCTGTTGGCAGTTTCCTGTAACCGTATCCTTGGTAATGTGGGATAGTTTTTGAGCCTGGTGTTGTAATTATGTGTGTCTGTATGTCTTTGCCTCTGAGATACATTCTGTTTTACGTATAGTAAGCATTCCAATACATAAACTGCAGGTACTGTTAGAATACCTGGTTGTTTAAAATGATTTCGACATGATTCTAATTGAGAAACACCAGCTAAAAATCTGATTGCTTTTGTTTTGTAATATAAAAATCTGTTTAGAAGATGGTAAGGTTCCGCATAGTAAGATGATCTGGCTGATCAATGAATGCACATTAGCAAGATAGACCATCCTGGTTGTGTTATTAACATTAATGTTTGAGCAAACTTTCCGCAGGAAGTATATGGTTTTATTAATTTTCTTGCTCAGATGGTCAATTTGCACTTCCCATGTGAGTGTCGGTTGGAAATAAACTCCTAGAAATTTTATGTTACTACAACGAGTGGTGCTGTTAATTTCAAATGTCAGACGTTCGGTTTTATCTGCATTCATTGTTAGCCCGTTTGCATAAAACCACTTAGCCGCTTGTAACACATTGTCCAAAATACAAGAGCTGTCATCTGATATGTTTTGCACAATAGTTGTGTCATCAGCAAACATATATGTTCTGGCATTTATATTACTTTCAAGATCGTTTACATATACCAAGAATAGTAATAGTCCCAAAACTGAACCCTGAGGCACCCCATGACTCAATTCTGATTCCCGTGACCTCTCCCCATTATACGAGATGCCGCTCCGTTAAGTTACTTCGAATTAGTTCCAGAGTAGTACCTCTAAGGCCTTAAAATTCGAATTTATCGAGCAATCGAATATGACAAACGCAGTCAAAAGGCTTACTCAGATCGATATACGCACGAGTTGTATCCTGTCCGATATAAGAGAGCCTGGTACCAAGTTCAAATGCTTCCATTACATTTTGTAATAGTTCACACATAGCCCCAACCGTTCTTCCCTTTAGATATGCCTATTATTAAATTTTGTTTCAATGTATTCATATAGCCTAGCATATATTACTTTCTCAAATACTTTAGATATAATTGGTATTATTAAAATTGGCCTATAGTTATTTGCTACAGATTTGTCGCCTTTTTTTAATACAGGTGTAACTTTGGATATTATTAGTTGATCAGGATAATACCCCGTTTCAATACAGAGGTTTATAATGTCTGTTAATACGACAACCACTTCACCGCTTATCTTCTTAATTACCAGAGTATTCATATCAAATAAATCTCTAGCTGAACTGAGAATAGGTATGACTCGCCTTTTTCGGCGCTAGGCCAGTTTCGTGATATCAACGAGTTGGTAGTAATAACACTGTTTATTGTACGACGATCATGAAGAAAATCAAATAGCAGTACGCCTCTGCAATCCCAAAGAAAAAAACAGTTGCAAGGACTTTTCCTGCAGAAAGACGAGTCATGGCTTTCCGAGATGGTGCTTCTCAAGGTTGTCGCCACTCCATGCTTGCCTTCTTTGATTCTGGGATGTAATGGTGCACCCACGTCTCATCACAAAAATTCATCTCCCTCTGTGCCTAAAGCCTTTCACACACTGCAAGACGATTTGCTTTCTGATCTTCCGTTAGTAAGCGAGGAGCCCACCTTGCCGAAACTTTTCGGTAACCCAAGTTATTCGCATTGATTGCTTGAGCACTCCCGTATGATATACCTCTGAAACAATGTCCGATACTGTAAGGCGCCGGTCACCATTAATCAACTCATGGATCGCACGAATGTTAGCCTAAGTGATGCTTGTGATGGTCGGAGTGCATAACTCTCGTTTTCCACTGAGTCTCGGCCACTTGAAAATTGTTTGTAAAAGTCATAGATTTGGGTCCTTGAAAGCGTTCTTTCAGCAAACTGTGCAGTCAGTCGAGGCAAAATTTCAGGTTTTACGTTCTCTCAAGATAGAAATTTAATAATAATGCGTTGCTCAACGGACGCGTGAACCTCTTGTTCCGACATGATGTTACCGGCAGTCATTCAATTCTGGCGAATCGGGGCGGTGGACTCCCCTCCTCCTGACATCTCAACCCAATACATATCATAGCGCCACGTCATTCACTCTATCTAGCCATGTAGCAGTAACCACAAAAATCCCGATTATATTTGATCCACCCACCCACGTATGAGCAGTATTCTCTCCAATATGTATCTATAGTCTTTTATTTCATTCACTAAGGCTTCCTATGATGTTACCATTGATAATAGTTAAATTGAATATGAAAATATTAAATAATTGTCTTCAAAATATTTTCTATCTGAAGCAACAACCTTCGCCCATATTTCGGACAATAAACGGATTCCTCTAATGACAAATCCTATTTCTTTCGAGGCGATTCAGTAATCGGCTCGTTTTTTGTATGCTGTCATATAAAGTGAAGCGCTCTTCAATAAATGCCGACTACATTAACCAGAACAAATGTTTTTTAATACAAATCTATAATATTGCAATTGAAAAATTAGTTTGAAGGGGTAATATTTGGCAATGACGGTAGATGGAGTAGAAAAAATATGCTACATTTTTTCTACCTATCCTATCTGCCTTCAAAAAGTAATGACATAAGAAAAAATGAAAAATAACTACATATACCACCAGCAAAAGATATTAGCTGGTTTACAGGGCTGTAAATCTAAGGCCACAAACATACATGTGGGAATGATTCAACGAGATTTAGTTTTAATTGTTTTAATTAAATAAGATTCATTCATTGATATGCAAAAGCAGGTGTACCGGAAGTCCAGATAAGAAAGGTCACCGGCTATATCTCAGGAATTATGAGTGCTAGAGCTTTCAAATAAAATAATTGGTAATAAAAGTGATAATGAGAAAATGCTGGAAATAAATTTCAAGTTCGTAACTCTTCCGGTAAGGGGCGCAATGAACAGTCGAAAAGTAATATTGCGATTATGTCAAAAAAAGTTTAATAAAGACATCGTAAAACTACACTTTTTGAAATCATGATATGTTCGTGAAACAAAAATGTTACAGAATTTTTTTCTTACTCTTGAAATAAGGTCAGAATTTATAAAGAGCAAATGTCAAATAACTCTTTTGCTTTTTAACCGATCTTAATGATTTTAATTTCATACGAAAGAACTTATCATGCTGATTAAAATTATTGGCAACAATCAGAAAAATAACTAACTTTATCGCCGCTAGGTGGCGCCAACTTAAATTATAGATAATTTTCCTATTTTTCTTAAAAATTTCAAATGGAATGGTGGATTTTTCTTAATGTTAGTAGAAAGAGGATTAAAAAGTAAGAAATTTAGTGAAAATCGGAAGTATATATCTAAATCCTATCACAAGTTATATTTAAAAGAATTTGTAGAATAAAAATTATTATTGTAAATTTTAAGAATTTTATGTGTTAATTTAAAATAAATGAAATTATAACTAAAATAACAAAATTAAATTATTTTGTCAACGGTAGGGGGGCGCTTTTTAATTTTAATACTAATATTCTCATTTTTTTAAATAAAGATAAATATCTTATAATACAGATGAAAAGAGTATTAAAACCAAATGGAAAAACATTTTCAATGCCAAATTTATATCAAAATTTTATCTTTCAAATTTAATTCAATCATATAATTTTATACAACTAAATAAACAGAGACATCCACTCTAGCAATAGCAGTATATCTATTGCTGAAGTTTTTGTATTTCAGATCCAAAATATTATGTCTTTCCTCGTTCTGGGCCTGGATTGATACAGAATATTTTTTAATTTGCTCCAAAAATAAAAATCTGAACATTCGGCAAATTGTGGTGACCAAAAAAATAAGCGTCCCCATCTATTCACCTCTCAAGAAAGAGTATATCCAAATAATTTAGCACACTTTAGAAAATGCCCTCTGGCGGTGATAAACTAATTCAGTTTTGTTGTTTTTGTTATAAATTTTATTAATCTCAAAAAGTTTTCCAATGACATTTGAAATTTTTAATATGAAATTTTCTTTTATATATAACTTGTGATAGAATAAAGGTATTGACATGCGATTTTTATTAAATTTCTTCACGCAATTTCTATTGATACTAAGAAAAATATATCATTCCATTTGAAATTTGTAAGAAAAATGGGAAAATTATATTCTTTTTAACTTGGCGCCACCTAGGGGCGATTGAATTATTTATTTTTATGATTGTTATCAATTGTTTTAATCAGTATGATAAGTTCTTTCGTATGAAATTAAAATCATTCGGTTAAAAAACAAAAGAGTTATTTGACATTTGCTCTTTATAAATTCTGACCTTCCCCACCCTTTATTTCAAGAGTAAGAGAAACATTTCTGTAACATTTTTGTTTTATAAACTCACCATGATTTCAAAAAGTGTAGTTTTATGATGCCTTTATTTGAACTTTTTTTGAGAATTATTTTTTGACAGTTTATTGCGCCTCCTACTGGAAGAGATACGAACTTGAAATATATTTCCAACACTTTCTCATGGTCACTTTTATTAACATATTTTTTATTTGAAAGCTCTAGGAGTATTAGTTCTTGAGACATAGCCGGTTACCTTTCTTATCTGGACACCCGGTACATTATGTAATTCAATGTCCGGCGTGGGTATTTGCCCGGGAAGTAGTTGTTTTAATGTGCATTTGTAATGTACTTACGTAACGTAAGTCAAAAGATAATTTCTTGGGCGGGTTGCCGGTCTTTGCTCCTTTCGTCTTTTGGTTCCCATATACACAGCTACTAAAATTATATAAACAGGCATATACGAAAATGATTTACAACCGGTTAGGGGCCCTATTTCCAGTTTTGGTGCAATGACTCACTGGTGAGGAATGAGTGAATATTTTCACCAGCAGTATCATTTAATGCGTTTTTTGGTGAAACCATACAGCTGTCAATATATGTACGCCCTAAATACCATCTCACCGAAATAATGTCATATGGTTCGACCGATGAATCGTTTCATCAGTGCTTTGAATAGCCTCCAGGACAGAAAATTTGGAAATTCTACGATAAAAATAAAACATGTAATAAATCTTTTTTACAATACTGTGTACACCTATTAAAATGTAGATAACAACATAAGGTACTGTACGGTAGTCTCGTATATTAATTATACAATGAAAGAGTTCTTTTTGCATTTTGTAAAATTTGAGGTACTTACTCGCTTCAATAGAATAACATTATTATTTAAAAGTCTAAACTACATGTAACATTTTTTGTTGTACATATTAATGATGATAAAATCTTGAAAGTGTCGAATATAATATTTTGCCCGGCATATGGTGAATTACCTAATTGCACATAAAGTATCTAAGGAGAAAATATGTGTGGCCGCATGGGCTTATATGGACACAACGTTAATATAACGATTACGATATTTACGCTCGCCATCTCAATCAAGGTTTTCCAATTCATACCATATTAAGACCCGTTGGTCCGTATTTATACCGCCGAGGATGCCGGTTGTATAACCCGGCTCGGTTTCATAATTACCACCTATGCTCAGTTTCCGAAAGTGAAATTTCCATATACCAGGAAAAAAGGAAAACAATCAATTATCGTGAATGCATGACATTACTATAAATTATGTTAGCACTTTAATTAAATTTTAATAAACCATTATATTCCTAACTAAAAAACAATTAAATGTACATTTCGAATACGAAGTACTGTGCCATAAGGGTTATTTTTTAAAATAAAGACGTTTTATGCCCGATTGTACCGTTTTCAAGCTAAGTGGTACTTATTAAAGTGCCGCTTAAAATTAAGCGAAGCTTAAATACTCATTGCAATCAATCCACACTTAGTTAAGTGTCGCTTTGCGGGTGGGAAATCTGGGGGAATTTGTGTAGCCAACTTAATTCGCATGCGCGGAGCGTATGTTTGCATATATAACCTATAAAATTCATTGTTTATGTTGGTGTTTTCCCCAATAAATTTAAAAACTTTATTCTTTTTCCTAATAATTTCAAAATGCAGAATGATATATTTTGTAAAATTAATATTTTTTGAATAAAAATTGTTTATTTTATGTTATTAAATAAAATTATTTTTTCTAAAATATGTAATAATTATTTTTCTCGCATTCCTAAAATAAATATATATTTTTTAGAATATTGATGGATAGGTTTTTTATGAGTTTTGCATAAATATAAAACCAAAATGTCATTTCAAAATGCATTTCATTAAATATATATATATATATATATATATATATATATATATATATATATATATATATATATATATATATATATATATATATACAGAGAACTTTTTTATCAGTATACATTTCCCCTACGTATACCTTCAAAATACGCGAGTCAAACGCATTGATGTGTGTGTGTTTAGTTGCCTATAACACGCAACTGAACACATATGCCAAATAATCAACTAAACATACACACATTAATCGGTTCAATGAGTTTGACTCGCATTTTTATAGGTATACACTTTCCCTAATGTATACTTTTAAAAAATCCTCTCTGTATATATACGCGGCTATTCCGCACGGAAAATGTTAACATTAACGTATACGTTATTTTGTATCATCACAGCCTAAGCAGCTTTTGTAGTAAATATTTATTGATAGAATGTGAAATTAATTAGTAACATACACGTTAAACTTAACATTTCCCGTATAGAATAACCCCGATATTCTAATACATAAATCACACCTTTTGTTAATTGGAATCTTTTATAAAAACTTGTTTAGTCCATTTTATGAAAATAAAATGAGATCGTAAATATATTTGCCGCAGAATTCAATTATTTCAAGAATATCCCGGTCATCGTCGAGAAATAAATCCATGGTCACAATTTAGAGGTTACGAATGCTCACTAAGTGGTACTTAAATACTTCAAGCCATCGCCATCATCGGTTTAAATTTAAGGGCAGCGTAGCATTCATACGCATGCGGTGCAACAGAAATGCCGCGAGTTAAGTGGAGCTTAGAGTTAAGCCGCATTTAAATGTTACGGTGCAATCGGGCATTAGGAATAAAAAAAATAATGTATTAAGAAAACTTCACGCATTTGCTAATAAATACCTTCACTAAAATAATGAAATGTTCACATTTTCAATATTTCACTTGTTCGAGTGGATTCCCCAGCAAACCATCGTCTTCCGATCGGCATCCGATTTCTTATCGATTTGACGATACGGCGCCGATGCGTCGATATCTATTCGTTGCCTCTTCGGAACCTTCAAATCTGTATCCCACACGTCCCGATGTGTCGTTGCCTAATGGTTTCCCATTCGGAATCGTCATCGCTTACTACATGTCAACTCCAATCCGCTAGCTAGTCGTAGCATATTTATTTTGCTTTCGCCGTATATTTAATGTATATAATGCAAAACATTTTAAATAATTATTTATTTAAAACTAGCTGAAAATGTGTAAGCTTGTATTGTCATGACGAGTAAAAATTAAAAAAAAAACAATGTTTTAGAAATATAAAAAAATCCTCGGACATGTCGAATTTTGTTTCCTATAGCGCACTTTCTGATGTACTTAAAAAATATATAACGCCAGTTATTTTGATTTATGACGTCATTGTCAGTTTTTTTTAAATGGAATTCAATATTTTTTATTTCAAAACTTTTGTAGAGCTATTAATTATTTATTATTAATGCGTCTCCTTTTTTTTATTTCAAACTTGATTCAAATGGAGGGATTCAATTTGCAATATTTATGTCAAATGAGCTTACGTATTATTTTATTTTATTGTGATCAAACTAACAATTTTAGAACAAAATGTCAAGAGGCAAAACAATTGCAGATTGAATCTCTCCATTTAAATCAAGTTTTAAAATAGGAAAATGTAGACGCATTAAAAAGATCTGATTCAAGCTATTATAGGGGTTGAGTTTTTCACCACCTTGTAATAATATTTTAGGGTTACAAAAATCGTTAAAAACTGCCATTTTATTAGGAACAGTTATCTGCCAAATTTCATTCTTCTACATTCTTCCATAGTGGATATTTGAAATAAAACCTTTTTAATTAACTTTAGAGGGCTGTAACTTAGAGAGGAAGGGTTTTCGAACAAAAAAAATATATGAAAGACCTCCCATAATTTCTGCTGAAAAATCACCCATTAAAATCTTTCCCATCAATTTAGAAACACGCCCAAAATGCATGCTTAACCACTGTATACGTATACTATGGCCTAACTACTTTCCCTTTTCTACGACCTTCGGTTATTTTCGTCGTTTTCGACCGACCCTCGTTTCCTTGGGGCGATGCAATTTCGTCCAAGCGCGGATACCTAAGGGATACCCCCCGGAAAACAGTAAATTTTATTCAAATCGAATGGAACATTCCATTGTTATCAATAAATTATTTTTTTAATGCGTAAGGTTAAGCCATTTCCAAAAATTAGCAGGACATTCTTTATATAATTGTTTTGTTTCACCAAAATATGATTATTTTCTCCGACAAGATTCAACTTTCGTCGAAATTATCCTTGATATTGATGAAAAAATTAATAAAAAAATCTCTTTTCTACACAATATTGGTGTTAAACACTTAAGGGATGATTTTTTATATAGCAATATATCATCAAGAAAAAATTCGGGCGCTGATTTTTTGTTGTTTAGTTTGATATAAAACATGCGCTTTGAATAAAAAAAGTCAACGTACACAACAAGCGTGTTTATATGCGGCAACACATTCAACTTGTATTTCATTGTTGCCGAAGCGGAAACTCTTATCACGCACGTAATTTGCCATGTAATAGTTACTTCCTTCTGCAGTTCCCATTAAGCCATTAATGTAAAAGAGAAATGATGACCGCTTGAATTGTCTGACTGAAAAGTTTAGTCTCGATTCGTGTGTATTTAGTATTCACGCATTTAATAAATTTAATATAATGTGATACATTATAGAACATATTTTATTTTATATTTGATTTTTATATAGTTTTTTTTTTTCTTATATAGGATACACATGATACTTATAGTTACGTCACATTGGTTAATGATCTGTTCTAACAATGTATTAATCTTTGTGTAATAAAATCAATGAAGGAGCATGTTTCTGTTAATCTTTCAATACAGTATTATAGATCTGTAAAAATTCACTATAGCGTATATTGCGTTTTGTTTCAAGATTTGTTTAATTTTTTGTTTGAATACACATAATTCCAGTAACTTCAGTTTTGTGGGCAGTACGTTAAATAATTTTATTGCGTTATATGATGGTGATTTTGTATAGAAACTATGTGAGTGTTTATATATTTGTTAAATATTTATGTATATCACTATTCACAGGCAGGACGGATGCATCCCTGCGCGTACTGACCAGAAGCTTGTATATATATACAGATGGTACCGCTATTATTTCAATTTCAGCAAATAATTCTCTGCACGAGTCGTTGGACTTTAAATTGTATATTAAACTTTTTTGCAATATGAAAGGTCTAATTGCTTCTTTACCCTGACCTTTTTTGTCTGGAAGAGTTTTTATTATTTTAATGATGCCGTCGTTTGTAATTTCGGTGTAGTGCATAGTGTTAATAATGGGATTTAAAGAGTGTAATTGTCTGTGCTATGTGCGTACGTTTTTTTGATTTTATCGCTGATGTTTTGCGTGAAATGTGATCCAAATAAATTAGTTATTTCATCAACAGTATGTATTATATCATTATCCAGCTTAAGTGTAATACTATTACGTAAGGAACTTGTTTTGTTTCTATCAGTATTAACTATGTTCCACAGCATTTTAGATTTATTTTAACTATTATTTATTTTATTATTATAGAATTTATGTTATCATTAATATCAGCCCGATTTGTAAGTTTTCTAAGCCAGTTAATGTTTTCTAATTCGAGAATTTCTCGACGCAATTCAGGCGAAAACACAGGTTTAGGTGGTGTTTTGATATTGCATATCCAAAAAAAATAAGAGTAATTAAAAGTACTAACCCATTACTTTTAATTACTCTTATTTTTTTTGGATATGCAATATCAAAACACCACCTAAAGTCGTTCCAAAAGTTTTGGTACATTTTATTTATGTTATTTGATGCTATAGTAGTTATATCGCAGTGTTTTTGGAATAGGAATTTGAATTCATTTATTGTATTGTCATTTATTATTCGAGTATTGATTTTTTTGTTATTATTTACTTTTAAAGAGGTTGTGCTAATACTAAAATTTTAAATGATTGCATGAAGTGGTCCGATATTAATTTTTTTATGTTTATTTATTCATTATTTATTTAGCACGGCTTTATTATTGTAAGTACCACTGAGATTATCGTACCATTCTTAATCTTGAACTGTCGAATCACTTGGGATAAAGTCGACTTATTTTGTGAATTTATTATTTGTGATGATTTATGTAAATGCTTATAATTTGGTGGAATGGAGATTTCCGTAAATTATATTAAAAATATTTTGGCCGCTAAATTCATTATTCAACCGGATGTACTAAATATTTTGTGCTATGTTAAAAAGACATTAAAAAAATATAGTTTCTTATATTAAAATCATGAAAAAGACCGCACAAAACATAGAAGACACGAATTCTTTCTAATGTTGTTTGCTAAGGAGTTCCAAGTTAAAAAAAACTCAACAGACTTTTTAAAATGTTTTTAAAAACATTGAACTAAACAACTTTCTTTCTCACAAGAATAATTTTCTCATATGACACTTCATGGAATATACTGCTCTAAATAACGTAAAGTTGATCAAAAAAAAAAAAACTCTTGGCTTGATTTCATAAATTTGTATATAACGTTAAATCATTTAAATGTTCCAAAACATTTAATTTGTGAAATATGTTGTTAATTAAACATTCTTCATTCATCTCGCTGCTGTGCTTAAAATGCAAATCCACAGGGGGATTCCGAATGAGTCAATTTCATTTATTTCGACTAAAAAAACACGGATGATAGAGAGAACTCGGTCACGCTGTTACATTACCATTTACCATCTCATTCGGAATTCCATTAATATTACTGTTTCTAAGAGTGGTGAATTTATAAATTTTATTAAATTATGCGCCGTTGGCTAATTTTCACAAAAAAGATAATTGAAAATTGAATTAATTTAAACTGAATTAATTAAATTCATAAATAATTCAGTTTAAATTAATTAAACATCTTTAAATTATGTAAGGCAGAGCTGCACATACATGGGATAGATCACAAAACATGCGTCTGCAGATGGCCTTATATTACGTAACGTTTTTTAATCTTTACATTAAATATTCTCGAACCAACAATTTGCTGCATTACTGATATGCAACAGCAGGTGTACATTATGTAATTAAACGTCTGGCGGGATACTTACCCGGGAAATAGTTTTTTTAAGTATTTAAGTAATGTAAGTCAAAAGTGTCGCAGTAGCTAAAGAGGAAATAAGACGTAAGGGTATACAGAGGACCAGAAATTGGAAGCGATCACTACTTTCTTGTCGCGAAAATATAAGGAAATAATTAAAATAGGACACCATGAAAAAAGATATAAAACTATCAAATATTACAAACTACAGCTATATTATATATAGAAAAAATTGATAAAAGGATACAAGAATTACATATAAACATAGAAGATACAAGCTTAGAAGAATTATGGAAAATTTACAAAAATATCATTACAGAAGCTGCCAAGGAAGCATGTGGAACAATAAAGACTAATCCAGGCAAAAAACGAAAAACGTGGTGGAATGAAAAAGTAAAACAGCAGATAAAAATAAAAAAGAAGCATGGAAAACGTACCTACGAAACAAAACAGAAGAAAATTACAATATGTATAAAGAAATGATACAAATAGAAAAAGAAAAATGCTGGGACCAATTTGGAAAAAAAAAAATAGAGGTAGATAGCAAAAGAAATCAGAAAATATTTTTTTAAACGATAAAAACAATAAGCACAGACGAAACAACATTGGAACAATAAAATCATCACCAATGATACAGATATCATGGAAAGATGGAAGGATTTCGAAGAACTACTGGGCCCATCAATAAATAGAGAAGGAGAGGAAATTGACAATAATAGACAACACAATACAGGAGAAGAAATAACTGTGGAAGAATTGGACGAAGCCATACATAAACTCAAAAATGGAAAAACACCCGGACATAACAAAATAACAACGGAAATGGTAAAATATATGGGCGGGAATGAAAAAAAGTTGTGCGAAATTATAAAAAGAGCATTTAAAGAAGAAAAGATGCCAAAAGACTGGGACGTTTAAATTACCCATACATTAGAGTGGAGACAGGCGAAACTGCAAAAATTACAGGGGTATAACATTGTTAAGAGCGATCAATACAATCATCTTAACAATTAATAAAAATTCGCATTTAATGTGCAATTATTAAATGATTTATAAAGGATTAAATACCTTTCTAAATAAATTGAAGAGAAAAATATTAAAAAATAAAAAAAAAATTTCAAATACTTAATTAAATAAATAATTTTAAATATAACACGCACATTTTAAATTTAGTATGATTAAAAATATAAGTAAAATAATACAGATTAAAATTTACTTAAAACAATTGTTTATATATATTTAAAATATAAAAAACATGGGTATTTATCCAATCCTATATCTCAGAATCTATAAGTCCTAGAGCTTTAAAAGAAATGTTAGTAAAATTTGTCATGAGAAAATGATGGAATTAATTTCCAAGTTCGTGTATCTCGCTATAGGGGTTGTAATGAACAGTCGAAAATTTAATAAATCTACCATTTCAAAAAAGTTCTAATAAAGGCAATATTAAAAGTACATTTTTTTAAATCGCTATGAGTTCATGAAACAAAAATATTACAGACTTTTTCTTACTCTTGAAAAGGTTGGGTGAAACGTGGTCCACGTTTCTAAGGAGCAAACAAGTATGGTTAAATACAAGTATTTGAAGTCACAGCCAACTGTAACTTCGAAGATATTTGTTGGTGAGTACGTGAAGTTTCTTGATATAATGTAGTAAAATTTTATTCCTTTCTTCACTTTATTATTTTTATTTTATTATCACTATATGTACATTTCAAGCACATATAGTGATAAAAATAAAAAAGTGAAGAAAGAAATAAAACATTACTACATTACAACTGTGACTTGCATTTGAAAAAATATAACTTTATAATTTATCACAGAAATTTGAAACTCAAGACAAAATCTAAGAACATTAGCGTATTTTAATAAAAAAATGCCTCAAGAATGTTTTTATACCAAGTAGATATTTTATCAAATAAAGACGTTATTTTAATGTTTCTAAATTGGCAAAATTTTACTCAAAAACAATTGAAGATAGACAAATTTTGATAATTGGTGAAAGCTGTATCGGAAGAATTGACGCCTATTTTACTAGAACCCTGTACATACACATATCGATAAGGAATAATTAGTTTTAAGTTAAAATATAATGTAAAAAATGTCTAATTATCATAATTTTAACATTTATTCGAATCGTCATGATCCAAATACGTATTCAATGTAAAAACTTCTATGATTTTTATAATAAAAAAAATGATAATTTTCATTCGAATATTACATTACTACCTGCATTACTACCTTTCAAATGTGTTTCCATTCACTGGGTTACTTTATTTTCTCGTAACTAGTTTAATATCAATTTTAACTGCCAGTTTAGCCATATATTGTTTTTTTTTTAATAAAATATCAATTTCATGTAATGACAAACAGTTTCTTCAAATTGAGTTCATCCTTTCTGTCCTCATATATTTTAATTAGAGTTGGGCCAAGTCGATCATTTCTATCTTTTTATTATTGCAAAATTAAGCATATGATAATTTTTGTAATGTAACATATTCTATTAATATCAGTAACTATTCCCTAGTAATTGAAAAACAAATTTATTGTTACTTATTGACTTTATTCATATAAAATTGGTCGTTTATATATACTAGATTACTAATATTTATAATTTTTTTGTGATATCATATTATATATTTAAAGATGAATCGATAACTTGAAAAAAAAAATGGTCGGATTGAAGAGGTCGATAACCAAAAGATATAGCCGAAATGATCCATCTTTAAAGCTAGGCATCATTTATTTGAACGTTTATTTCAGTATGATCATTTCTATTTCTCAAATATTAAATTAAAAAGGAACATTCCTTAGAGTATATTTTTCTCTGGTTTAGTATAGAAAAAAAATGTATACGTAGTTAAATTTGGTATTTGCTGTTTAACAATTAGTATAATATAACAATAATAATAGAATTGTTATTACATTGTCTGTTTCTCTCGGTGCGTTTTTTCTTTAAGAGGGTGGTTGAATTTTGTTCGAGAGTTGAGGAGGGGATGCGTTTTATGGCGATAGTTGTTAGGGAAGTGGCTTTCCGAAAAAAAAAAAATGTTTTCAGGGGTGTTTTTTTTGTGATAGTTGTATTGGAAGTGGTTTATCTAGGAGTGGTTTTTTGGGAATTATTATTTAGAGGATGTTGATTTTTAAGGAATAATTTGTGGGTAATATATAATATTGTCCACGTTTTTTAGTATGTGCATTCATTTCCAGGAATGAAAATATATAAATAACATCTAAATCAAATGAATGTAATATTCTCAAGGCCCCATTTGAATGAGATAACTGTTGCTGTCTTGTGAGCGAAGTTTATAAGCAGCGACTACCGTGTTCTCCGCCGTGGCACCACTTTATGGAACGAAATTTTGGTTTCGTGCAGACAAGATTTCGCAATTATTATCCAATAAACACTCAATCTAATTTCAGAATTGTATTTAGAATAATATTTAGAAAATACTATTGAGAGCAGATTTTGTTTTATTTTTAAATTAAATTTTAAAAATTAAATTGTTAAGTTATGCAACCAGCAAAAAAAATCCTTGCAATATTAGTTTCTAAATATCATCTATAATCTATTTCTTCAAACAGAAATGATTTATCAGTAACCGTATTGGAGATATCTTGTCTGTACATTCCCATGTAATTCCTTATCGCGTATTTAAGCACGATAGTAAAAATATACGAACAAATACTGCAACAGAGACTGACAAACATCAATGAAGATACACTAGAAGACACACAAAGTGGTTATAGAAAAGGTAGAATACTATAAAGCAACTTATACAAAAAACCGAAAGAATAAAAACATCAAAGCATATATGGCGTTTATAGACCTAGAAAAGCATTAGATAAAGTGAACAGGAACAAAGCCTTAGACAAAGGGAGGTACCACATAAACTAATAAATGCTATTAAAAGTCTGTACAACACGAACATAAACTATATGGCTACGAGGAATAGAACATCAAGCACATTCCAAGCAGGAGGACGATTAAGACAAGGTGGTGTCATGAGCTCAATCCTATTCATCATATTAATAGACGAAATCATGAAACAATGTCGACCACACATGAGAGCACTGAATCTAGAATATCATCAATTAAGACCCGGATGCGGATGATTTAGTGATAATAAAAGAAAGGATTACAGAAAAACATAAATACATGGATTAATGTTTTACACTAATACGATAGTTGCTTTAATGTGCATTTGTTTAAAGTACTTAAGTAACGTAAGTCAAAATGTCACAGAAATAATTTATTAATTATAAACAACGAAAAAAAAAAAAGTGATGGCAGCAACACAAGAAGATGGAAATATACAAATTCAAATAGGACAAGTACATCAACACTTTGATCTTAGCCATAGGCCGAGAAGCGATAGGACAAGTACATCTAGAAGAAGTCAAGGAATATAAATACTTAGGAGGGATAGTACAACAAAATGGTAAGCAAGATCAAGACATAAACAAAAGAATTTAAAAAAAAAACATGTAAAATGTATTACGCACTCAATCAAAATTTTATCAGAAAAAAGGAAATATCAGAAAAAACAAAACTGGCCGTTTTTGAAACCATATGCATACTGATACTAACATATGGATGTGAAACGTGGACGCTCAACAAGAAGACAAAATCCAAGCAGCGGAAATGAAATTTTTATGAGGAATAAAGGGTATAACTAAAAGAGATAGAATAAGAAATGTGAAAAGAGAACTGAATAGAAAGGATATACACAAATATGTTGAAGAAAGACAGCTGGGATGGTGGGGACACATACAAAGGATGGAAAGAAGAATACCTGTTAAACAAATATGGGAAGCAATGACAACCACGAACAGAGGAAGACCACTAGAAAATTGGGAAAACAGCGTAACAAAGGCAATGCAAGATGGAGGAATAAGCACAATAGGGGCAGAAAAATTGCTGTAACAGAAACAACTGGAAGAGCGTAATCAAGACGTAAAGAACGAAGATACCAAAACCCCGACACCAAATGGTAAAAGGGGTCACCGATTATGTATATATATTATTTTCAAATTCTTTCTAATTGAAAATTGTTAATTGTATCTAAAAACGACGTTGGAGCGAATCCGAATAACAGTTGATACAGAGAGAAATCCGACTCGCTGTCGTAATACAATCTTTTTCGGAATCTTAAAGTATTTAATTTCATCATGGACTTTCAAACGATAAGTAGGAATATTTTAATTGTAATAAAATATCTGTAATAGTTGATTCATTTTTACTACACATTTATTTAATCAAAAAAATATTTACAAAAAAACGAAATATTTACACATATTAATTACATAACAATTCTATTAAAATCAATCTCAATAACTTAACAACATATTTCACAATAGTGCTATATTTATTATATAGACGGATATGTCAAGTGAATGAATGAACAACAAATTTATTTAGCACAACATCCAAGACAAATAGTACTGTCTTATTAATAAACATCTCAAGATTATTTCATTCTACACAACATATACGACATCAGAAAAAAAAAACAATACACTCATTAATAAACATTAGCAAACTAATTTTAGGCTCCGTTGTATGAACAGCAGTGTGAATTAAAGCGCCCAATTTTTTGGTGCTGACATCTATTGCACTGATTATGTATCAACGTATAATTTTTTTATTGAATTCACTTAGTTTATTTTACAGATAAATAATTTCAGCTTAATGCCATTTTCAAGAATTAAGCCGAAACCACAGTATAGTTCTAAGCAGTAATCGCACTCCCGAAAATAACGCAAAATGGAGAGACTTCGTGCAGCTGAACGGCGCAACTATCAAACCCGGTCATATGGCCACCCAAATATAATCTGTAAACGGATGCTGAATTTAAATCCTTAAAAAACAGTGTTTATGCGACGATCTAAGTAATTTTCGAACTTCAAGATGAAATATTGTGTGCCGTTTTGTAAATGTGTTTATTCGAAGGCTTCTAATATCAGCATTTATACGATTTCCAATGATCACTAAGTTAAATTATTAATTATTATGAAGCATTTGGGACTACTTCTTATGTGAAATATTAAATTTAATGCACAATATATTTTTAACATCACAATCTGTGAGAGTTATAATTGATATGCATACATAAATTGTGGTGTTAATAACATACACAAATTATAATATGTTATTAACAAAGTCTTAATTTTTAAAATGGTACCCATTATAATTCCACATTTCATTCGATTCGTTTTTAAATACCTTTCATATTTTAATGATTGTATAATTTAAATTTTCATGTATATATTAGCTTCAAGTTATATAAATATTTCTCGGCGAATTAAATTATCAATTTATTATTTAATCAAAAACTGTTAATATTCTAAATCAATACAGTTATAGTAACAATAAATTTCAGTAGTTTACTAATAAATTTAATCGATAGAAAGATACATTTATTTTTTTAAAACATTGCGTTGTTCTTTTATATATCATTAATCAATTTTTTACTATTATTTTAATATCGTAGTACACACATTTTTTTAATTATAAATTTTGTCTCATTTATACAAAAATAAATGAAATAGATTGGTATGGTATTTTTTAAATACCATAATTCTTGGATTTTAAAGGCATTCACTTCGTTATACATTTTCAATATTAGCAATAAAGAAAACACTTTTTTTATTCATTATTATTTAATTTTTGTAATCTAGTTTTAGTTTTTTAATATTATTGTAATCTAATTTTAGTTTATTATTATTTTAGATGTAATCTTGGTTTTAGCTTTCGTTGCTGTTGTAAAAATAGATGATCTGCTTAATAAAAATTAAATGTGTTTTCTTTATTCTTAATAAATATGATAATTGAATTAATAACAGTTGTTTTTGTTATTTACAGGATAAGCTGAAGATTTTTAGAAATATTTGTACATAAATAAATGAAATTAAATCGAAAATATGGCATTTTTCTTCAAACAATTAGTAATCTCATTTAAATTGAAAAGAATATTTATTCAATTGGTCTCAGTTATTTAAATAAATTAAATAAAAATAATTAATAAATTGTTTCCACATTTAGCTCTGTCACATTTAACTTCTTTTAACAAATTAAAACAACTACTCCTCGGGCAAATATGTCCGACGGGGAATATGCCCAAGAAGTAGTCGTTTTAATGTGCATTTGTTTAAAGTAAGTCAAAATGTCACAGAAATAATTTATTAATTATTTTCAAATAATTTTTATTTATTTTAATCTGATTTAATTTTCTTCAACCATCATCATCTAGCATTTGGTTAACTAGTCGTGGATATTCTGATATTTCAATTATCATACCAGTATGTTCCAAGAAAAATGCCTTGATGAAGTCAGTTGAACAGATGTTATGTTTATAAACAATCATATTATTCATATGGTTTAGAGATGTCGATTTTTTTGTCACTGCAAAATGAAGTATATGACAATTTTCTTAATGTTTTTTTTTAATCATTGACCTTTCTACCACTGTGTGGTTTGCCTTACACCATAATATATATAAAATATATAAAAATGTATATATTAAATATATTTTCTTAATGTTATTTATAATATTAATATTGGGAAGTGTCACCTATTTTTTTACTTTCCCCGGACCCCTGTCCATCGAGTTTTGAAAAATGTCTGTGTGTGTGTCTGTGTGTTTCCGCGATAGCGCATAAACGGCTAAATGGATTAAGCCCAAACTTTATATCTAAGCTTTATATAACAGTGGAATGATCTGAAAAGCTTTTGGTTAGAATCAAAACTCATTAAGTGCAACTTTACTCTTAGCAATTTTTTATTTTTTAATTCGGATAGAAAAATGTTTCAAATAAAAGATTTAGATCTTGGAAAATAAATAATTTCTCTTATAAAACTTTTATTGTGGGACCTCCGGTTTTCATCTTATAAGCGTTTACCTGATAAATTCCGTCGCATTCAGCACATTCGCAAAGTTTTAAAAAATAAAGAAGGGTGTGTATAAATGATTTCAACACATTGTAAGGTAAGAAATAACACACTTAATTATAATATTCTTCTAAATACTCAGTTTTAACTTTGAAAGACAACAAGCAATTTTTTCTATTAATCATTTTGCTTTCCTATTAAATTTTCAATCAGAAACTTATTTGACCGTATTCACCGGGGAAAGTATCATGATGGACACATCACCATTTTTTTATTATTTATTTTGTATTTTTTTGCTGTAGATAACTGATAATAAAGATTTATTAATAAACTCTAATTTATTATTATTTATAAACTTTAACTATTTAAAATTATTTATTCAGAAAAACTCGATTACTAAATTCACTCGATTTTGCCCAACACTAGTATACTTTATATTTATATCTATATTTTCCAAACACTACATGATGGTGGTTCAAAAAATTAAACCAATTGATTTCCTGTTAAAACTATATTTCATTAAACTTTGAATAAAGAGGACAAATTTACCTTCCTTTTAGTGGACGAGTAGCAATTTCGTGTATCAACCTCGTAGACGATGTCACAAAATTAGGCAATAGATGACGCTTTATGCGATTTAATAAATATTAAATTATCAAAATATTTCTCGTAACGGATGAGTTCATATTTACAAAGATTAATTTTAATTTCACACAATATGATGTCAGCACCACACAAACGGGTCGATTTTCCTCATATTGTTGTTCGTCTTATTCAATACTTTAATCAACCCTTGATCACTTATGGGAGAAACATGAGGTAAAAAAAGCAGAAGTTCTGAAATGTAAGTCTAAAATTAAAAATTCGTGAGTATGGTTAAAGATTTTTCAACATGTTAAGCATCGCAAGGCATGAACATAATTATTTTTATTATCATGTACACCAAACACAGAGAGAATGGCGTGATATGGCGTAATGTCTTAATTACAATTTGCAGTTATGGATTTTGTCATTTTTTTGCTAAATATTGTATATTCGATTGAAAGACCGCCGGTCTATAGACGATTCATCTACAGAATGTAGTTCTCATTTTATATATTATTGTACATACATATACACATTTGAATAAAGATGTTTAGTTAGTTATTGTATATTCCATAAAAGGTAAATAAGCAATAAAGGAGAGGTTTCCTAAAATCAGTTCAATTTTACTTCTTAAATATCAATGTTTATTATATTAAGCCCTGCAAAAATAAAAAAATATCCAAATAATTATATATACAAACATCTTTATTCAGACAACATTACATAAGCTTATACATACATTTATATTTACTTAACAAGAAAAAACAAGAACCTGAGGTCTTTCTGCCCTCCAAATAATTATTTTATTAAACTATCTCTTAAGGGGAGAAAACTCAAGACCTGACGCTTGAAAATGGGTCAATTTTTTTTTGCTCACAGTCAAATAATTATTTTGACATGCGGTTTTGTCAGTTGTATTGGCCATACAATGGACTACAATTTTCCACTAAAAAAATCACACACATCCAAAATAGCGTTTCCAAGCGGAAACATGCACGCCGCGTTTAATTCTGTGCGGGACGTTCCTCAGCCCCCGCATAATGTCAGAAATAAAAAAATTACGGTTAATATAGTAAATTGAATTTTGGGAGCATTACCGTGGATTTGTAATCCATTTTATGACCAATACAACTAACAAAATAGAAACCTTAAGAGAAAATTTAATAAAATAATTATTTGTAGGGCAGAAAGACCTCAGGTCGATAGCCCAGACAGACTAACACAATATTTATTCTTGTTAAGTAAATATAAATGTATGTATAAGCTTATGTAATGTTGTATGAATAAACATGTTTGTATATATAATTATTTGGATATTTTTTTTATATTGCGGGTGTTAACATAATAAACATTGATATTTCAGAACTAAAATTGTACTAATTTTAGGAAATTAATTCATGTAAAAAAAATTGATTAATATAAAAATTCGTTGTTATTTTTTTTCATTGTGAATCATTCGCATTGAGGTTTTAAAATAATATGAAATTAAATTGTAGTAACGATTTTGTGTTATTATCATAGAGGAAAATTCTAGAACTTCCGCTAACCTTGATTCCAATTAAGGTCATTGAATGACCTTGGAGGTTTTACCTTGATCAGTGGGCCAGGACCAACGTAATTAAAGTATATCTTATTACAAGGTTACCTGGAATTGTATTCCGTCCATAACAAACGCGGCTCCCTGGAAGCTTAATTTCAGACGGTAGTTCGCATGCGTATTTACCCTAATGACATCGCATGATCCTATTCTCTATGCTGTGTACCATTTAACCTGACAAATCAAAATATCTCAAAAATAGGCATTTTACGAAAATATATTACGAGACCAAAAATTACAATTTCCTAAGAGGACATCATCCTGTTTTAAATTCAGCCCTCTGTTGCAGCCTCAGTTAATGGGGTGGGAATCTACTTTTAAATTTCAAATAGAAACCCTCATTTTTTATACAAGAATCGGATTTTATGGGTAAAAAATACATAAGATTTATTGAAACATTGTTTTTGTTCGTAACAAAATTTATATTTAATTGAAATTTAAAAATTACTTATTTTTTTAACTTAAATTTGTAAATCTAACATTATTCTGAATTAGTATAATTATTCTACGTTACATATTATCACTGTCATTCTCTTCTAACTTTTCATCATAGAATTTATGTCCGTGCAAGAAAAAAATGAAATAATTTTTATGAATATAGGTGTAATTTCAACGATGCTGTCAATTTGTATATATTTTCCTTTAAAAAATGTAGAACAAGTCAACAAGTGTATTCAAGTTCTAAGACGTTATTTTTTTAATTTAATTAAACACCCCGATTGAGAGATGTGAAACGTCACTAACTTTTTATTTATGTTAAATTCAGTTTTTGTGATTACGAATAAAAGTGATATTTAAATAAAATTTAATATATTCCTATCTCTAGAATCTGATTTTTGATTAAAAATTGGGGGTTCTAATTTGAAATTTCAAAGTTGCTCTCTGCCCCACCCATCGAGGATGTAGATGGGGGTTAAATTTAGATATGATGATTTTTGGTATCGTAACGTTTTCTTGTACGATAATACGCATCGTACAAAAAAACGTCACGAGACCAAAAATCATCATTATCCTTTCGAGTTATTTTGATTCATCATGTTCCCCCAAATGCACTTTAGAAATCTTGCATTTTTTGTTATAAAACTTTACCATGATAAAAATTCTAGATCTCTTCATTGGGACCCAGGTCCAACGTCGCTAAAATATATCATATTATCAGGTTATACGATATAATTTAGCTTTATAGTGTGACCATTGGGATCTCGCTTATGGTAAGAAATACGAGTGCGGTCCGATAAGTACTTAGCCTCACCGCCCGAAGGCGCCACTATCACAAGAGAAGTTTACTGTCATATAGCACATTCTCCCCTATACGGCAACTGTCAAAAATTCAGCCGAATCGGACACATAGTTTTGTTTTGACAGCGTGTAGAAGCGGGCGTATCGTAGGATTTTAGAAAAAAATGGACAATAAGCAATATCGGTCGGTGATTCGATTCAAGTTTTTCGACGATTTCTTTTCCAGCGAAATCAAAGAGCGCTTGGATGTTTTGTACGGTGACTCTTCTCCTTCCATGGCGACCGCCAAAAATTGATTTAACGAATTTCAACGTCGGCTTTTGATGAGCTACGTCCAGGTGCAACCACGGAGGATAATGTGGTAAAAATCCACGATCTTGTATTGGCAGACCGCCGATTGAAGGTGCGCGAGATAGCTGATTCAGTGGCATCTCAGAAAGACCGCGTGAGTCATATCCTGCATGAAATTTTGTTTTTTTCGTGCCCAAAATGCGCTGTCGGCGCGATGGGTGCCGCGTTTGCTCACTCCAGACGACAAGCGCAGCTGAGAGATCACTTTGGAGGAGTGTTTGACGCTGTTTAAGCGCTATCCGAAGAAGCTTCTGCGTCGTTTCGTGACCTTCGACGAAACATGGATCCACTGGAACCTACTAGAAATCAAAGAACAGTGGAAACAATTGACTTCATCCGGCGAACGTGCTCCGAAGAAAGCAAAGACTGTTTTATCAGCCGGAAAGATGATGGCTACCGTTTTCTAGGGTACATATCCATCATATTTGGAGAAAGATAAAACGGCCACAAGGCTCTGCTATACCGAATTGGTCCAATAATTCGGTCTAAAAAAGCCTTGTGACCGTTTCATTCGATTCGGCGCCGAATTACAGAAAAAAAGGCCTCATTTGCTCATACCTCCGCCGTCACCACGGCCAAATTGGGCTACGAACTGCTGCCCCATCAACCGTATTCTCCAGATTTGGACCCATGTGACTTCTTTTTGTTTCCAAACTTGAAAAAAATCACTCACCGGGCAAAAATTTGAGTCATCCATCGGCGCTATGGAGGGCTACTTTGCAGAACTCGAGAAAACTTATTTTTCAGATGGGTTAAAGAAGTTGGAGCATCGCTAGGTCAAGTGTATCGAGTTAGAAGAAAATTATGTTCTAAAATAAATTACCAATTATAAAAAAAAATAGTTTTTCTTTTGTGGGCTAAGTACTTATCGGACCGCCCTCGTATGTGGTAGATTTAAACTTGGCGGATTAGCTAGCCTTTTGTTTGTTTTTTGTTGTTTCATGTTAACGCATTATAAGTACAATTTATGGATTATACAGACGTTTTTTTAATGATTAGGGATACAACCCTGTATTCAAGAATGCTGTGAATATTTTTAAGGTAAGTTATGAACAGTACAGCTGCGAAAATAAACCAGGTAATGTATTAAATCAGGTTACCTGCTATTTCTATTATTTCCATAGAGTAATTTGGCATTAAACATGATAAATTAATTACATAATAATTGTATTTCAAATAAAGTTTATCAACATCTGAATGAGATTTACTAAAGTACTATTCACACTGGCGAAATGAAGATGCCCCAGATTTAAATTATGCAGCTCTACATAGGGTATATATAGTGCGTTCACAATTAAAGGAACAAATTAAATTAATTTGCTGGTGATTATTTACTCTCGAACAGGTCGATTAGTAATTTCAACTGCGCATAGTTTTCACTAAATATTGTATGTACAGACTGTCCCAAATACTGATACAAAGTTACATTTCTTTAAATGGAACACCCTATACATTACCACATATTTGGATTTGAAGAATTCTAGATATTTTTTTTTTGTATATAATGTAATACACCTATCTTCAACTGTTAACAAAATATTGACATGGTCTTATACAGTGCAATCATAATGAAACGAATATGTTTATTTTTTAAGTAAATTATATCCAGTTCAGCTTTTAATTTTAGAAAAATTGAAAAAAATTGCTCAGACAGGTCGATCATGTTTTTGTGCATCTTCTGCACTAAACATTTTATATATAATGTGTCCCATAAACAAATGCTGATACAAAATTATCTTTTTTTATATGGAACACCTTATATATTATTACATTTTTGGATTCCTCAAAGAATTTTAGACATTTTTCATATATAATGTCCTATACCTAACTTCAATTGTTTACAAAACAATGTCAAATATTTCATAATTCTATGTTAATCATTATAAAAACAAAAATGAAATAATACATAACAACAGTTGTAATGGAACTGAATTAAGTTTTAACAATATTTTTCAATAATCACACAAAAAAATATTGACAATATTTCGTAAACAGTTGAAGATAGCTATAGGATAGTATATACGAAAATAATCAAGAATTCTGTGAGGACCCAATTATCTAATAATATATAGGGCGTTTCATTTAAAAAATATAACTTTGCATCGGCATTTATTTATGGGACGCCCTGTATTTATTTTTTTAGTGAAAAAGATGCGCTGTTGAAAATACTAATCGACCTGTCCGAGCGTTTTTCTAAAAATAGATTAAACGAATACGTTCTTCATTGTGAACGCACTGTATGTTCAATTAAATAAAATCCTCACTGTATATAATAATAATTAATCATAAAATTGGATTATTATCAAAAAATAGCTCATAAATAATAACCCGAATTATGATTAAACATCATCATGTTGTCTTTTTGTTTGTAAGAAGAAGTAACAATATAAAATGTGTAAAGAAATCAAATGAAATTATAAATGAGTGATTACTGAAGCCTAAAATTGTTTGCTAGTCTTATTGAAGTTTTCAGTACATTCATCAATTAAGCAAATAGATTCTTTAACTTCTCTTTATCACATTCATCCTTCTTCTTGATAGATTCGTTGAGCAAGTTCAATTCGGATTCGACGGCTTTTTTCAGGCTGGGATCTAATTCCACCACTCTGCCGAAGTCTTCTCTCGCTGCCGCCGGGTTCCACGCGCCAACATGAGCCTTTGCCCTTCTGTACAGAGCTTTAAGATTATCTACAATAACATAAATTATTTTATTCTTTTTATCTATAATATATGAAATAAAAATTATCAATTTTTACTTTTCCCGGATTCCATGTCCAAAGGAAAATATTATGATCGTAAATAATTCAGAATCGCCAATTTCAACTGATATACACGTTTTGAGGTCCCCCGAGTCCATTCCATCGAGTTATAAATGACTGTGTGTTTGTTTCCGCGATAGCGCAAAAACGGCTAAACAGATTCAACCCAAACGTTGTATCTAAGCTCTATATAACAGCTGTGAGATCTTATCAGCTTATGGTTAGAATCGAAACTTGTTAAGTGCAACTATACTCTTAAAGATTTTTTTTAATTCAGTTAGAATTTTTTTAGTTAAGTCGATCTTGAAAAAATAACTAGATCTTGAAAAAATAACTAATTATTGTTATAAAACTTTTTATTGTGGGACCTTCAGTTTTCATTTAATAAGCAGAAGAATTCAACTATCTGATAAATTCTCTTAGAAATTAACAATTATTTGTAAAATCTTCTTTAAATTAGCTGTGGATATTGATTATTTAATTTTTATATCAAATAAAACGTAAAAATGCCGTCATATTCGATATATATCGTTCGCAAACGCCTCCAGAAAATTAAAGAAGTGAAAAAGTGTGAAGAAATGTTGTGAAACCATTTTAAGGTAAGAAATAACAGACTAAATTATAATATTCTTCCAAATACTAGGCTTTAACTTTAAAATACAAAAATCCATTTTTTTAATTAATAATTTTTCCTTTACTAAGGTTCAATAAAAAACATATTGACCGAATTCGCCGGGGAAAGTATCATGATGGACGCATCACCTTTATAGCAGTATTTAAAAACTATAATATTTTCAAGCAAAATTATGTGTGATTTTTTTAATTATTGTTGTAGTTGAATTCGTGCACAGAAAATATACACGGCCAACTCAATAGAATAAATTGACAACACAAAATGGCAAAGAATTGGCTTGGCTTTAATTGCTATACATTATTACATGTATTAATTAAATTATTAGATGAAAGGGAGATTTTTGAAAATGTAATTAAATAAAAATAAATTTGATAATAATCAATTTATACAATTGAATAATTAATTAAATACTTTCCCTTTAGGAAACTGTAACTTTTTGACTCATATAACGTAAGTACTTTAAAAAAGAACAAACATCCAGTAGATAAAGGGAAAATAATTAATTAATTATTCAATTGTATAAATGCATTACTATTAAACGTATTTTTACTTAATTTAAATGACTGTGAGTAAATACTCACTTTCCCCGAACCCTTCCCACTGAGAAAAACAAACATTGTATAAAACATTGCATCAATGTTACGGCGCTAAAAAAATATTGCTCTACTGTTGAAAAAGTAACATCAATGCAATACAAACTACCACACTATTATATGCAATTCAACGTACAAATTGTTTGTAAAGTTACATATAATGTTATGGTCAAAGATAGATGTAGTATGTAATGTTTATGTACCACATCTATGTGGACATATGCCTATATCAGGTTGTATACCTGACATACATAATTTAAGTAAATATTTCTTAAGCAATTCTAATATAATGTTTATAATTATTATAATTACAATGTTTATTAACTAAAGAGACGGTGCAAGCGCCCCATCTATTACCCAACTTCAAGTGGGATCATTAACAATTTGGGACTATTACCGAAATCGTTGTCTCGTCCGCTAAATAAAGTCGAATCAGTGAAGGCGAACGTATCCTGTTTATAAGAACAGGAAATAAAATTAATATCCGTGGTTGAACGGATGCTGTGTTGGGATTAAGTAAGCTGATTTTATTAACTAAAAGAATCGCCTTTGTAGTACAAACGCGGAAAGTAAAACAGATACTCATTATTCAGTTGAGTTATTTTCTATGTTGCTATGTTGGATCGAAGTAAAATGTTCGTGAAATGTAGACAAATCGGGGCTATTCTGTATGGTAAATATTAAGTTTAACGTTTACGTTATTTTTCATCATCACAGTCTATGCAGCTTTTATAATAGATATATATTTATAGACTGTGAGATTAATTAACATGTTTAATGTTAAAATTAATGTTTTCCATACGGAATGGCCCCAAATATAGCATTGAATTATAAAACATAACTATATAGAAATGCTGAAACTAAAATGTTATCTTTTCAATATATATGTAATGTAAGTAATACAATATTGTATTAACTTTACATTTCAACAGTTATCTAATGTTAAACATGCAAATTTATAATTTTTAAAATTGATATAATATGAATAATACAATGTTAAATCTACATATTATTTTTAACATTAATCTAATATGAATACATCAACATTACAGAGAGAAACGTTTATACAATATTAGCAACATTACTACAATGTTGCCTTAATAAATTTAATGCAATATTGTTTTAGTATCAGTGGATAACATTAATAATTTGCAATGTTTCCTTGCTCAGTGGGCTGTCTAAGGAAAAGTATTGTAAAAAAGAAAAATAGTGTCGGATTACCAGTGTAAATATTCTAAACACTTGGATTTAACTTTAAAAGACAAAAATCAATTTTATCATTTAATAAGTTTTCATTCAGTATAAAATGTTCATTCAAAAACTTATTTGTACTTGTACGTATTCACCGAGGATAGTTCTATGATGAACACATCACTATTTTTCTATTAATGTGTTTAATCTTGACACTTTTAGAGCATAACCTGGTTTTTGTTTTCGTCATTGATTTAATTACTTCGATAAAACAAACAAATATTGATGATCAATCGATCACATAAAAATTCAAATATTTGCATTTAACAGTAGCCATACAGTAACATTCATTCTATAAAAAAATTTAATTTTAAGACATTTTTGTTAATTTACTGTACGTTATTCAGATATGTATATTAAATGTATGTTTTATTGTAAAACCTCAAATTTTCGATTAATAACAAAGTTAGGTTTATGATGTTATTTTAAAAAGTAATGTAATCATGATGTTGATTTATACCATAATTGTTCATAATTATATTGTACACGTACATAGCCAGAAAGTTTCATGATATTTCATAAGAAAATAATGAAGAACTTAATTAATATATATTATTCTTCCTCCCAATTTATCAAATTTGGGCCATTTTCTAACTAATTTAATGGAATATAAATATTTGTAATGTGTCACTCCGAAGATCAATAAAATATGAAAACCACGGTTATAGGTTTTCATATTTTATCGATAAATAATTGAGTTATTCACTTTTAAAATGTGATATTTTCTCAAAAAGTAGCTCTTTCTATCTCCAAGAAAACGATTTCCCTTTCACTCAACAGTGTTTCCGCATTCCAGATGGCGTTGTATAAAGAAAATTAATTTACAGGAATCTTTTATAATTAATCTTGTTAAAGAGATGTTTTCATTAGTGCGAGGTTTTATTGTATACAAAAATACAAAACAACAAAATATTTCACACAGCTAATAAATCTGTTAAAAATGAATTATTTTCATAATGTTTAAAATGTTTACAATTACCTTCTTTTTGCGATAATTATAAAAATAAATCCACACACTACATGAATAGACTTAAATAAAAGAGTGCATAACAAATACATTGAAATGTATACTATAATGATGAACAAATTTTAAATGAAATGAGTACATAAAAAATAACATTAAATTTTACTGATATACAATTATTGATACAATTACTTGATAGTTATAAAGACCCCGGCAACTGCTTCCCACAAATGCAGACTTTGCACATATTAATCTTGTCATGTCCACCAATTATACAAGAACTTTCATTGTAATAAAAACACTTAAATTATTTTATAAAATAACTTTAACAGAATGTCAAACACATTTACCAAAACAACTTGACATAGAAGCAGATGTGCAGTCTTTGCGTCAACGTTTAAAACTAGCGCCACCTGGGCCGCGGAAACGATGAAGTCAGGGAGAGACGTATTGCACTGCTTTCAAACAATGCTCACAGCGAGAAGTTAAATGCACAAATTATGAATTTTCAGCTGATTTCAAAACATAACCTGTGTACAATTATACTGGGTGACAGAGAAATACATTTCATTATAGATATGACAGAAAGATTACTAAAATTTTGACGAGAATTCATATTCCTTCATAATAAGTACATAGATTTAATAAATATTCCAACAATCCATCACAGACAATTACATGAGTCGTTGTTTTGTCGGCCATTTTGCACTGAAACTCATGCACTCACTCCTCGGGTCATTGTCGTTTTCTTGCAATCTATAAAATGGTTTGAACCACGAAAAACCTGGCTCTTTGTAAACCGTTTAAATAGTAATGCAACTGTTTCTGATATGGAAAATCACATTTAAAATATTTTAGTGGATAAAACGTTCTCATGTGAAAAAATTAAAACAAGAACTGAAGAGTACAGTAGCTTCAAGATAAGAGCCGATATTTCTCAACATTATAAATTATTTATCAATACCCAATCTGTACATAACAAATACAATGAACTAGACAGTATTATAGAACATGAACAATTCGACGTTATATGTCTCACAGAACACTGGCTACAGGAAAATGAAAGCGAACAATATAATGTACATAATATGATATGCGCGTCCCACTTTTCAAGGAAAAACTCCTCTGGTGGCGGCACAATGATACTAATAAATAAAAAACACAATTTTGTAGTTTTAAATAATATCAACTTATTGTCGATAGAGTCTCACTGTGAATCGTGTGGCATATATCTTGTTCAATCGCGTAACATTTTTATTATTGTATACAGACCACCTATTGGCAATTTTAATATATTTTTAGATACTATGGCAGCTGTTTTACAACTCGTTGATGTTGTTAACAATCGTGTTCTAATTGGAGGAGATTTTAATGTAGCTTTTAATAACCCTAACCAAAGAGTGAGAGAAATTAATGAGTTATTTCACTCATACGGTCTCACACAGTATGTAAATTTTCCAACCCGAGGTAATAATATCCTAGATAATGTTTTCATGAACTATGAGCCCAATAGTTTTTTCCATTAATCCATGTATAACTTCTTCGGATCACATTGGCAATAAACTTCATTTTCAACATGAATTGCATATGAAGTTAGTGGACTTATCAACAAATAAAAAAATAAGGCCTATTACCCAACTAGGAAAATTCATTTTTTTTCAACAATTAATATCGCAAAACTGGAATATAATGAAAAATGAAAGAGACTGCAATAAAAAAATACAAAATATTTCATCACATCATCATGTCTAAATATCACCAATGTTTCCGCGAGACTAATGTTAAAAATAAAATTAGCAAAATTAATAAGATACACTAGTACACGGAAGATCTGTTCAATATGCGTGAACAATAAAATTTATTACGCGAAGCAATAAATACCGGTAATAATGAATCCCTCACCAATGCATATAGATCATATAAACGTAAATATATAAAAGAAATGAAAACACCAAAATCCGAGCTCATGATAATTATATTGAAAACTCGAAAAACAAAGCCAAATCAATGTGGAATATAATAAACTCTTATCGAAAAAGTAAACGTAGCTCTGATTTACCATGTGATATTAGTTGTGAGCAATTTAATAAAGAATTTTTATCTTATGTAGATAATATTATATGCAATATCGGAAATATAAATGCAAATCCCTTAAGTTTAGTACCATTAATATCATCAAGCAGTTTCAAATTTAAACTAATATCTAACACAGACATCAGAGATACTATTAATAATATTAAATGTAGCAAAAGCAGAGATAAATATGGAATATCTTCTGACTTATTAAAGTCATGCAAAGAATCGGTCATATTTCTATTAACTGATATTATAAACACATCCATTGCACAATCTGTTTTCCCTGATGCCTTAAAAGTTGCCACAGTAATACCTATCCATAAAAAGGAGACAGGAATAATCCACTCAATTATAAATGAGTTATTGTCATCCTATGAAGAGGGAGACTTTACAATGGCATCTTTTGTGGATCTAAGCAGAGCTTTTGACTGTGTTAATCATGAAATATAATTGGCAAATTAGTACGATTTTTTGACGAACCAAGCAGAAATTTGGTTAAGTCTCACTTAACCAATAGATCACAAAGTATCAAATATGCTAATTGTGAGTCAATAACACTCCCAGTCAAACATGGTGTTCTCCAGGGACCATTTTAGGACCACTATTATTCATAATATATATCAATGACCTACCAGACTATGTCGATAATACGTTCAAAGTAATATATGCTGATGACACTACACTTATTAATAGGGCAAGCGCATTAGATGTAGCTAAACAAAATAGCACTGTTGCTAATAATAAGTGCAAAGAGTGGTGTAGTAGCCACTCATTGGCATCATATGCTTTATTAGCATGGGGACACTCACCATGTTTGCACCGTATATTTAAATTACAACGAAGGGCTGTGCGTATATTGGGCAGATTAGGCTACAGAGATGAATGTCGGGTTACATTCCAAAACTTACGCATACTTACTTTGCCGAGTTTGTACATATTTCAATGTCTCATTTATGTAAAAAAGAATATTTCTGAGTACAATTTAGTTATGTCTATTCACAGCCATAACACTAGAACTAGTGGTAATATTTATCCAAAACGGGTAAGACTACATAAGTCACAAAATGCGAAAAATTATTGGGCTCCCAAATTTTACAATACACTGACAGCAGAAGTAATTCTATTCTTTAACTTAATTTAATAATCTTATTTTTAGCATATTTTTAAAGTGTTTTATTGTTGTGTTTGTATTCTACTATTTTTATTCTCTTATTCATTTTATAGTTAGTATATTGTAAGGTACTTTATTATTATATATGTATCTGTTCAATCTTATTTTGTTATTGTATTTTATCAACAATAATTTACTTATTTGTACTATTTAATAAAATCTAATAGATTCATTTGATCGTGCATGTATTTATATATATTTTAAGTTATATTCGCAACATATTCTAATTGTTTGTATCTCTAACTATTATTTTAAATTATTTAATTTATACTTAAGTCATTAGCGATCTTGGTTTGGGTATGTATGTGTGTATATATATATATATGCGTATATGTACTCAAAATTTCTCCAATCAGAACATCCTAGATCGTTTATGCATGTAACCTTTTTTTGGAAACCATGAGACCAAAATGAAAATGTTATTACATAATCAGACCATTCATGAGTAGAAATATATACTTCTTCAAATGCTTTTACTAGATGGATTGATAGTGATTAATAAATAACGGAAAACTGTTAGATTTATTTTTACTCAATGCTTAAAATAAATTTGACCGAAAACATTTCAGATCATTCCATTGTTATTTAAAGCTTAGATATATCGTTTGGGTACAATCCGTTTATGCGCTATCGTAGAAACGCATACATACACAAACATAGATATTTTTCAAAACTCGATGGAATGGACTCAGAGGATCTCAAAACATGCATATCTATTGAAATTGGTGATTGGAAAATATTTACGATTACAATACTTTCCCTTGGACAGATGTTGAGAGAAAGTACAGTATATTTTACCAGATTTTTTCTAATAATAATTCATGTGGAATTTCAAATTAATCAAATTTCTTGGCGCATTTGGCATATTTTTATAACTTTACAAACCTGGGTGTGTTTGGAGAACAGTCGTACAATGTTCTATAACACTGTAGAAATCACCCTCGACCAGCTTACATTGGGAGTAATTCAATAAAAACGGAATTTTTTGTTCATTTAGTGAATCCCATTCTTGATCATGAGGTTTCTCTCTAAAATTAGAAATATAAAATATTATTGCCTAATTGTGGACATGTATCTTACAAAGATGTAAATTCTGCACGTATTGACTAGAAGCCAAAACTAGTCAGAATAAATCTAATATTTAGGCCCAATTCTAAAATTCGCAAGTAAGGTGTAAGTAACGTATTCGCGAAATAATAGTTTAGTTAGCAGCACTGTCTCATTGATAACTAAATGGAGAGTATCATAGACATTACATTTTATTCCACGAATACATTACTTATGCCATACTTCTAGATTATAAAATTGGGCCTTAGTAAAACACTTGGTTATTTTCAATAAAATTAAATTGATCAAGTGAATTAACTGAAAATCAAATTTAAGAAAATAAAAAAAAAACATCTTACTTCAACATTAATTGTTCCAAAATAGCAATGGCCTGTGCGTAATTATCAGCTGCAGACTTATAATTTCCCTTCCTGAACTCGTAGTTCCCCCTCTCCCTGAATTGGGGCACCATTTTTATCCTCTCATCTTCTGTCATTTGCCATGTTTCCTTCTCATACTCTTCCGGTTGTTGTACATCAGTTAGTTCTGTAATTATTTTCCAAAATACATTAAAAAAAAAACTTTAAATTGCTTCAGTCTTTGTATACCTATTATGAATTCCAAATTTCCAGGCGATTTCAACATCTCATTCAAATCATCGTAGCCCAAACCCTCAGTTTGTATGGTCATCGCACAGGTGTGAGATCGTTCCTCTTTCTTCAAGTGCAAATCCCTCAGGGTTTTTGAGACAAATGGATATTGTCCCACCAACTATTTAGAAGGAAATTAAAAATGTAAAAAGTAAGCTATTTAATTAATACTTGTTGCTTCAATTTACTTTGTTAAAAATACAACTACATTAAGAGCTTAAATCAGTTCTAGAGGATTGTATGGGGGAGAAACAATCACTTTCCTCTATGTGGTAACACAATAGGCCTGAATGGCCTAAGTGAGCCTATGGCTGCCACTGCTACCCAACCTAACCTAACCTAGAGTATTTCCAACTTTTGTTATAATAATAATAATAATATAAATTTAACAGTATTTTGCATATGGTATGCATGTGGATTATTTATATACTTGAATAAAACTTGAATATAGTTACTATGAAAACATTTAAAATATATTCAATAAATTCCAATTATTCTCTCACTCTTTCTATATTGCACATATTTATTAAATATTTATATTTATTTATTTAATGGATTCACATTTTTACAAATCTACAATATAATTATTAATATTTATGTATGGTGGATTGTAAAACAAATAAAAAGAAATACTAACAAGAGAATAAATAATTGGCACTGCTAGATGATAACACTCTGCCTTGATTAGATTAATGAGAGTCAGTCTTACGCTACCTAGTATCCGTACAAAAAATGATTAAATGTTTTGCATATATCATTTTGTATTAGTAGTGGATACAGAAAAATCCTGTATTAACCCTACTCTGTTAATAATAATTAAATTTGAATCTAGATAATTAAATTAGAATATAAAATTAGAAACAATTACATTTTTATGAACAGTGAACTGTGCGACTTCATTGAGGGCGAGCTTTTGCACGATCGCCTCCCAGACTTCCAGCTTAAACTTCTTGCCCAGGATGAGCTCGAGCGGCTCCCCTTTTCCCATTTTTCTCGAGTCATCAATCACAGTCCTGTGCTCGTCGCATTTTCTTGTTAGAAAATGGAATTTTACCTGGAATCAAAGAGAATTTAGTTTTGATTGACACAAAAAAACAACTTTAGGTTATTTAATGAAAATAAATGGTACAGATGTACTCACTTTAGTGCCGTCTTTAAAAGGGACCGGCTTGCTCCCGGCGTATATTGTCCTTTTTTCGATCATCGGGTCGTCCATTTTAAAGGATCATGGAATTTCCGCGACGAATGTAAATAAAAGCAAAAAGTTTTGGTTTGAAGTAGAACAGCTGATTTCAGTAGCGTCGGTATTTTTTTTTTTGACATTTTCTAGATTGATGTGAATATCTATGCAGACTAAAACTAATTCACAAAAAGGAATGTTTGAAAGTACATTTACATTTCTCTAAAATATTATTATAATTATACATGTTAAAATTAAGAAATAATATTATTTTCAAATCATTTTTTTTAATATAGGCAACTTAAAATGCTATAACATTAATAATGATTTATTTTAAAATTTGGTTTTATTGTTATTTAATTTAATTAAATTAAAAATTTCAAAAATGTGAACATAATTAATAAATTCAAACAACTCTTTCCTTAGCTGTTGTAATTATCAATTTATAATATTTGTCTATGAATTATAGATAAATATTATAAATTGATGATTACAATAGCTAAAAAAAGAATTTTATACACAAACATTTTTACTAATACTATCATATTTATTTAAATTAAATTAAACAAAGAAAACATCGCAAAAAAATAATGAAATTTATTAAATGCACAGATGTATTCCTTCTTTTGCTGCTGTAATTATCGAAAGAATAATTTTAGTGTCTGAAAATCAGAAGGTACTAATTTCCATGAACCACAGATTACGTATATTTTCTCACACATGCTCTATAATTTATCGTATTCAATCACAAAAAAATCCCACAGTAATTTTATTGCTCTAAAGAATTCGAGGTCTACGATCCACAAGAACGGTTTAATGTAGACAACCCAATTCTCTTGCATGTGAATTATTTATATAAAAACTTATTAGAAGTAATTCTCTATGATGTAATTGTAATAAAAAAATAAGCAAAATTTTCTGACTGATAATAATAATTTAGTAAATAATTCTAATTAGAACAAAATTATTTTTATTAAATAAAAATGAGTTGAAAATAATTAATAAATTATTTCCCCAGTTAGCTCTGTGACTTTTGACTTAAGCTACGTAGTACGTTAAACAAATGCACATTAAAACAACTACTTCCCATAATGTACACCTGCTGTTGCACATCAATAAAATATTGCATAATGCAACAAATTTTGATCCGAGAAAAAAATTATGTAAAAATAACAAAAGGAACGTTATAACTCTAGAATTATTTAGAATATAATTTAAGATGAACACAGTTGATCTTTTAGATCTTTTTTACTGCAAATTTAATTATATCACATTTTTTCTGTTATTGATAGTAGTAACTTTTATAAACACCACTTTAATGTAGTTAATTAATTTTAGGTACTATTATCGATTTATAAATACCGATTCCTAAAAATACTCGATTTTGCTCAACAATAATTTAAGATGTTTTATTTCCTGTTTGTTATTAAACAAATAAAATAATTTCTTTGACAATCTTGAATTTACACAATTCGCAGTGTTTAGAAGGAAGTCTAAACTTTATTTATTTAATTATTTCCAAATATTTATTTTATTGCTTTAATAAAATGATATGAATATGAATATAAAAGTTATTTACACAAAGCGTATTCAGATAAAACACCTTATCAGATTATTGTTTCAGCTTAACTTTAATAAACCGTGTTATCAGTCTCCTTATCACTTATTGGGGTATACGCGAGTGGCACAATGAAAGTAGTAATTGTGCAATTTACCAATCATGTCGGACGGCGATGGCACAGATGCTATACGATTCAGCTTTCGGAAGTAAGTTATTAATAATTTAGTCTGAATATATTATTAAAGATAATACTCAAAGGAAAACAGAATGAATACAGATCTTTAGTTCGTTTTAGATTTTTATTAATAATTAAAATTCGTATGTAAGGATATTTATGTAAATGACAACACTTTGTTTATTTCACTTATTCAACTTGTATTTTCACTCGATTATCTATTTGCATTATCAAGAGTTGGGTGAAAATTAGTCGAGTAAAAATAAAAATCTAAGTGAAACAAACCATGTGTTCCTATTTACTTAAATATCTTTAAATATGTTCATAATTCATAATAAATTAAGGACGACGCAAGCGCCACCTATTGCCTAATTTCAAGTGGCATCGTCAACGATTTGGGTCTACAAAGTAGACGACCGAGAATCATTGTTTCGTCCACTAAAGGAAGGCCATCACTAGTTATCCATACGCTAGATGAATGGTGACCGAACGTTTCATTAAATATGTTCATAATGTTTCATTTCAACAAGTGAGAATATTATTCAAGAAATTATAATTCTTGTTAAATTTTTCAATTCATTGGTTAATTTCTAGTAAAAAATGCAAGTAAAAAATATTAAATTCTTCATAACGTTTCAATTGTAATGACAGATGTTTAGTCTGGAAATTCGTATTATTCTTTATATATTTTTTATAATAATAATAAATTTACTACGCAACAAGAAACAGTAGCCAAATTACAGGATAATACAAAATAATTACACAAAACAAAAATTTAAATTCCAGTACAAAAATAGATACGAAAACAATAAAATATACAAATAAAGATTACAAATTGTTAAACGAATTAGTAGCGTAATAATATTTATGAAAGCGTATCGCAGACTGATATATCACAATCATTAAACCGTTCGTTAAAAATTTAACATATTGTGCTAATAGGAGAACGTAAAACATGCATTTATATTTTAATAAAATCAATTGAATTTTCTATAAAATATACATTTTTAAAATGTTAATGATATAAATTATAGATAGATTGGAAATATTAAGCAATTTCGTAAAAACAATAGTAAAATTTTATAAAATCTTTTTAATAATAATATATTTGGTGCTATACAAAATATAACGGGTTATTCATGCTATACGAAACGGAGTGTTATGGTCAAAGTACAGCACTTTTTAAAATTTTGATTTCAGGGCTGTATAGGGGTCAATAAGGGTTACTTTCTAAAATTATTATTTTTATATTATACAGGGTGTCCCATATACCATAAAAGTATCAAAGTTGTGTTTTTTTAAATGGAACTCCCTATATATTTTTAGATTCTAAGTTCAAAATTACTATCATTTTCATTAAGGTTATTAGTATCTAAACTCATTGGTTTTTGAAATAATTGCAATTTTCTTAAAATCTAACCAAATTTTTAATTATTTGATAGGTATTTAAATAATTGAACAAGGTCCTAATTTTAGCATCCGGCTGGATTTCGCTACCTGCTACACTTTTTTTATGGGATTTGAGAAAGCGATAAATCTATTGAAAATTATGCGTTAAGTGTTTGTTTTGACGGGCTTACATGCCTCACGCCGGGGCCGAATTTTAAGTGTGGAGGTGATGTCCCGGTCCTCAGCGCCACTAGCGCTCGCTTATATGGCGTGCTTGTTTCTCGAACTTTCCGATACTTTCGATAACGCCGCGTTTACCGTTGCGCACTCTGTCGAACATTCTAGAGTGATCTTTCCTGTTTATTCTTTCACTTTCCTTACAGTACGATTCCATTATTCTCATGTCAGAGCAGAAAATATAAATAATGTTGCACTTGAACTAAATTTTAATAACTAAATTTTGTTCTCGTTTTTTTAGAAAAGCAAAAGATGATAAAGATAGCGTCGTAAAGAAACCCCCCGTGGGGGATGGCATTGATAAAAATGATGATTATTACGACATGAGCCATTACAAGCGCGGCAAGGCTCTAATTTTCAATCATTACACATTCGATGATCCGAGTTTATCGAATAGGACGGGCACCGAAGAGGACGCTAAAAACGCCGAAAGGACGTTCGAGGAATTGAAGTTCGAGGTTTGCAGATACGACGATTTGAAATACGGAGCTATATACGATGTATTGGATGAAGGTAACATAATTTTTTAGAATATAACTTATGCAGTGTTAGAAGTATCCAAAAATATATTACTTACCATAGATTAAAATTTTTATGTAAATACTCCTTACTTTATGTATTTACATAATATTTGTAGCTGTAGTTAATTTTCACATTTCAATTAGTTTATATAGAGCGTATAACAAAAATCGACGACGAAGTTGGCGTTGGAAGTCTCGAGTCATGTCTACTAAGATCACACACGTGAAATGCTGGTTGCGGTTAAACAGTGACAACTGACTTTTCAACATGATAACCATCATATAGGTGGTTTTGGAAAAATAGGATGCAAATTCATTTGAAATTTTTTCACCACTATTGAGAATCTCGCCTTTATGTATCATTTTGTTTGGAAAACTGTTACTTTTTTTAGTTTACACATATGGCTCCAAAAATGTCTTGGATTTAAATATATGTCTTTCTCATTTCTATCCATGTACGAGTTGTAAAGTTCTGAACTTCTTTTTTTGAATTCTTCACGTAAAAATACAAAATCATCATAATCTGAAGTTGACCTCTTAAATTTAGCGTGAGACATTTTCTTTTATTAATTTTATTACATTTTTGTTAAACGAGACTGGATAGTTAGAAAATAATATTTTTTTAGTGGGTACAAATAAATGAATGGCCTCATCAATAAATATGTACAGAGTGGTTTATAATCAGCTCTAATAAAGTCAGGAACTTCTTCGTAAGTATTTAGAGTGGAAAAGGTGTCTCTAATCCTTAAGGAGACATTAGTTCGATTATGATGTATTGACTCTTTGCCAATTAATTTAAGAAAACGACTTTGTAATAATAATTCTAACAATAGTAAAATTGAACAAAGTGAAGTTTACGAATTAAAATAATTTTCAAGGATCTACCATCCTTCAAAATTAGATTGATAGAACATCCTACAGACATAATATTATTAGATCCAAGAATTTCCAAGAATTAGATCCAAGTGTTAATTAATATTTCACTACTTTCATTAAAGCGCCCTCCCGGAATGTATGTATAACTATCAGGCTTCCATATTAAATCAATGGATGAATCGAGGTTCCGTACTACTCGTTGCGATGGCCGAATACGTGTCTACAGTTGAATGATTTGGAGGTGCTTCAGTTATGTTTTGGGATGGGATTAGTATCGACAGTACAACCGACCTGTATTGGGAAAGCATGTTGTTCATTTGGCATATGGACAACATGCTCTTCCAACACAGGTCGGTTGTATGTCGACCACATACTGCGCGAATCGCTTTAGGCTTCCTTTAGAACTAGAAATTCAAACAATGGTGTGGTCTGCTTTAAGTCTTAATTTAAATCCCATATAGCATGTTTAGGATATGCTCGACAGACGTGTTTGTCGTCGCCCGCATCCTCTTCTGACCATCCAGCAGCTAATGCTAGCTCTTATTGGAGAATGGGGCGCTATACCAGAAAAAAAACACATTTGTTATTAAGTTACCGCGTTATGTACAAGAGTTTACATTACCAATTGATTTAATTTCTATAAATTAATTTGTAAAAATGAATAGAAAATATGTGCTTGGTTTGTTTTATTTAATTTTATATACTTATTCCTTAGTTTCAACTAATAATCATTTTCAAGGAATGTACATATTTTACAAATTATAAAGTTTGTATACACAATTTTTGCGCGTTAGGTAAGATGTTGCCTTTATTACCTGTATATAAAATTGTATGATTTTCCGAATTGAAATAATGTCCGAGTGTTATATAATGTTTTGCTAATCCGGTTGATTGCTTGTTATTTATTATGTCTGTAGGATGTTCTATCAATCTAATTTTTAAGGATGGTAGATCCTTGAAAATTATTTTAATTCGTAAACTTCACTTTGTTCAATTTTACTATTGTTAGAATTATTATTACAAAGTCGTTTTCTTAAATTAATTAGCTTTTAGATATCCCTAACTTTATTGCATGTAATTTCCCGACTGAATTTTAATGAGGCCCGAATAAGTGTATATCACACTCGGACATGATTTCAATTCGGAAAATCATACAATTTTATATTCAGGTAATATAGGCAACATCCCAAACCACCGATAAGGCTATTAGTTCCTTCTCTTATGTTTGCTATACTGCACGATTCCTTGGCTGCTTCTTTAATCTGTTATCATATTACTACCAAGGAATCTCCCCTTCCTCATTTTTTTTACTTTCCCCGGACCCCTGTCCTATCCAAGGGAAAGTATAAAGCTGTGGAGCATTTAATTATTTGAATAATTATTTTAATGACAAATAAAACGTCAAAATGATTTCAACAACACTGAATATGTTGCACCAACGAATCAAAATGGGTAAACAAATATATGAGCCGTTTATTTTGAAAGTGGCCTAAATCCATTTTTGAATTTTTTTTCTGATGACGGTAGAAACGGTTATTATTTGATGTCATCTGTCATAAATAACAATTTGCGATTAAGAATATTTAAAGTATATAATAATTATTAACACATACGTTTTCACAAACAATTATTTATTAATAATAATGTCTGAAAGTGCGGATCTTCAAATTTACGAAGGCAGTGATGAAGGTAATTTTATTTAATCATTAATCAGTATTAATTATGTTTAATTATTGCAGTGAAAATATTCACTTAATATACACTTACAATTGAATTTTAAGATAAAATATTAAATTTATAGAAATTATTACACCTTTGGGTATGATTAAAGTACAAGGCTATTTAAATCAGATAGTGAAGACG
This sequence comes from Philonthus spinipes, assembly GCA_963082785.1. NCBI lineage: Eukaryota > Metazoa > Arthropoda > Insecta > Coleoptera > Staphylinidae > Philonthus > Philonthus spinipes. The sequence continues at coordinate 7,768,105 of OY720304.1, forward strand.
AGTTGGAAAATATTGATTTTAACCAGAATCGCAAGAGAAGGAGAATTTTAGAACAATATTCATCATCAAGAAAAAATACTATACTCAAACTGGAAACATTATACCTGCAAAAGTGTTTCGAAACAAAAATTACCTTTGTCGAAAAGTTTGTATAAAAAATTTTGAAGAAAGAATACTTTTGAAAAGTTTTGGAATTTGGGAGATTTTAATAAAAAAAATGTATTGCAGAAAACGGAAAAAGTTCGCCAAGAAATTGTAGTTTTAGGTATTTTTTAAATTCTAAAAAGTTTCCGTCTGTAAAAAATTATTTTTGGATACCTTTAATATATCTGAAGGGCGATTAAAACGTGTATTAAACTCGGCAAATGTAGGGAATGATTTACGTAGACATACGGCTGGATCATCGAGAAGGATTTCTAACGAAGAGAAAAAATAATGTTCAAAACCATATTAAAAGTTTTTCCAAATTTGAATCCCATTATACTAGATCTCATAACCCTAATAGAAAATATTTATATTCTTATCTAACTCTAAAAAAATGTTTAATTTCTATGAGCTTTATTGCAAGGAATAGAAAAGCAGTTAAAGAGTGGACTTACAGAAATATATTTAAAAAGGATTTTAATTTGCATTTCCACCAACCCCGCAAAGATACATGCCAAAAATGCGACCTATTAAACATTAAAATTAAAGCATCGGATGATTATGATGAAAAGAATAAACTTATGAAAGAACATGATGTCCATTTAAGACTAGCAGAATCAGCAAGGAAATCATTAAAACAAAATCAAGAACTAGCATTACGTAATCCAGATCATTATTTGGCATTTTCTTTCGACTTGCAAAAAGCATTACCTTACCCAAAGTTGACCACTTCAGTAGCAATACTATAAACGCAATATGTACGTTCTAAATTTGGGAATTCACAATTTTTATGATGATAATGTTCAGATGTACGTTTGGGATGAAACTATTGCATCACTAGAAATAGCTTCATGCATCTTAAAACATCTTCAAAATTTAAGAAGTCAAAAACATATTATAGCTTACAGTGACATGTGTGCAGGACAAAATAGGAACATTAAAGTAGCTTTAACATGGCTAAAACTTGTCCAAACTGTTGAACATAATGTAGAAATAATAGATCATAAATTCCTAATATCAGGACATTCGTTTTTACCGAATGATAGAGATTTTGGCGTCGTAGAAATATCATTAAAGAAAAAAATGGTGATGTGTCCATCATGGTACTTTCCCTGGTGAATACGGGCAAATAAGTTTCTGATTGAAAATTTCATAGGAAAGCAAAATGATTAATAGAAAAAATTGATTGTTGTCTTTCAAAGTTAAAATCGAGTATTTAGAAGAATATTATAATTAAGTGTGTTATTTCTTACCTTACAGTGGGTTTAAATAATGTCTCCACACTCTTCTTCATTTTTTCTAACTTTAGACGTTTGCGAATGTGTTGAATATGACGGCATTTTGACGTTTTATTTGTCATTAAAATAATTATTTCAAAAATTTATAAAAAGAAAACCGGAGGTCCTGCAATAAAAGTTTTATAACAGAAATTATTTATTTTCCAAGATCTAAAACTTTTATTTGAAACATTTTTCTATCCGAATTAAAAAATGAAAAATTGCTAAGAGTAAAGTTGCACTTAATGAGTTTTGATTCTAACCAAAAACTTTTCAGATCATTCCACTGTTATGAAAAGCTTAGATATAAAGTTTGGGCTTAATCCATTTAGCCGTTTTTGCGCTATCGCGGAAACACACAGACATACCGACACAGACACACAGCACACACACAGACATTTTTCAAAACTCGATGGAATGGACTCAGGGCACCTCAAAACGTACATATTTGTTGAAATTGGCGGTTCGAAAATTTTCACGATCACAATACTTTCCCTTGGACAGGGGTCCGGGAAAAGTAATAATTTAATGTTTGTTCCTCAAGATTATTATAATTTTATCAAAAAGTGCCGGAAAGGTAATAACTTTCTTCTAAATGAAATGAAACAAGAGGATTTCAAATCAACAAGATTATTGGAGGACGCAGTTTTTAAAAGGTTGAAGAATTCTAACGGAGAAGCAATAAATTGTATTTGTAACCAATTTATTTTCTGGATGCGTTTTTTTTTTTTTTTTTTTTTTTTGAGAAATGAACCATATAAAATTTTCTATAAGATATCAATGGATGAGAATGCAGAGTTTAAAATCCAGGATTTATTACCACGTCGGGGTGGACCAAGAAAATTTGAAAATATTATTTTGACAACACTTTATAAAAATGTAAGACCAATTACGACATCGAAGTACAAGGACATGATGGACTTACTTCAATATGTACCACCGGAACACATGACTTCTTTAAATTCTTCCCGCATACACAAAATGTAAATGAACAGTAAATTTTTATGTAATTTATATAGTTAGAATATTTCTTGAATAGTATAAATTGTGTTTTTAAAATATTTGAAGATACATAAAATAAATTGAGTATTGTTTTTCAATTTGAAGCAATTTAAAATATGTCGAATGGACTTAAGCTCCTTCAAATTTTATAATTGAAAGTGGCTTAAATCCATTTGTGGTAAGAAAACAAATATTATTCACTAGATTTTTGGTATTATTTTAATAGGAATTGTAAATTTAACTCTCTTAGATAAATTTAAACAGTGTGGAACATTGCTATCCTATACGTATATTTTTAATATTAATGAAATGCAAACTTTTAAATATCTCAATTTAAGCATAAATAGACTTAACTCACTTTCAAAATAAACGGATCGTATAGTGTATGTAAATTTTATCGAGCCATTCTTAGGTAAGACATAACAAATACAACAATTCATTTTTTAATTAATAATTTTTCATTTACTATTAAATGTTTGTTCAAAAGCGTATTTGGCCGAATTCACCGGGGAAAGTACAATAATGGACGCATCACCATTTTTTAAATGTTTTTCTTCTTCTTAGAATAACACATTAATTTCAGTTGCACACGAGGATCATTCAGACAGCGATTGTTTGGTTGTAGTCGTGATGTCTCATGGCGACAGAGGAAAGCTCCACGCGAGGGACCACCATTATCCTCCAGATATTCTATGGACCCATTTCACCGGCGAAAAATGTCCGAGTTTGGCCGGGAAACCAAAGATGTTCTTCATCCAAGTAAGTTTAGAAACCCGTCGTTTCCTTTTAAAACATCTTTGGTTTTATGCAGGCTTGCCGAGGTGAGGATCTAGATGCTGGTGTAAAAATGAGAAGTAAAAGAAGTATACAGACGGATTCACACAAAAATGAATACATGCTTCCTACTATGGCGGATATTTTGATTATGTATTCAACTATTGACAGTAAGTTATTTCTTTTTTTATTAAAACAAGGCTGAATTGCAATAACCATGTGGATTTTAGAGTAATAAGATCGATGATCATTAAGTAGTGTTATAAGGATATGATTAATATTTTTATTTTTTAAATATTATCAGTTCATATTGCAATAATAAATTTGAATTAGTTGATGAAAATCTCTCCAAAAAGGGCTAGTACACAAATTGAAACTGGTCGAGAATTCAATGTTATTCAGTGAGTTTATATTTTAGTTTAGTGGTAGAATTTTAATAATTTATTCATATTTATTGTTACAAGAATAGTTTTAAATATACGAGATGTGTATTTTTTAATATATCAGAAGATATTTAGTAGAATTATTTTATATATAATAATTAAATTAATTCTATCTTAATAAAAAAAGGACCTTTATTGATATTTTCTTACAAAACGATATAACTCTCTTCCTCTCTCTTCATTTCCACCCCAATCTCGATAAGATTTTCACATCAGTCTCTTATCCATTCCGCTAAATTCCTCTTCCCTTCCAACCATTCCTCACATACACTCTTACATTTTCTCCCATGTGACCTTTCCAGTTACACGTAATACACACATTCCATACACTTCATCTATCCACACCTTTCTTCCTCTCTCTTCCGAGCACACTTTACACCGATTGGGGCCGATCAACGGTGGCTAACAAAGCAAACAAGCCTTTAGTGGTTGGGATTTGGGTGATATAAGTCGTAATGGGAGTTTCGACATCATTGATCATTCGCGTATAATCGTAATAGTAAATAATCATATTTTATTTTTTTAGATTACTATTCTTTTCGAAGTCCAATGAACGGAGCTTGGTTCATTCAAGCCCTCTGCAAGGAACTGCGAGACCGAGCACGCGATTACGACATTTTGAGCATTCTGACATTTGTGAATCGTACAATCGCCATCGATTTTAGCAGCAACGTGCCCGGCAATCGCGATTTTCACAATAAGAAGCAAGTCGGGCAGATTGTGAGCAGCATGACGAGGATTTTATATTTCTACCCTTGAATTCTTAAAATTATCTACAAATATATTTTCGCAAAACAGCGAATTTTACAATACTTAATTTTTAATTTATTCTATAATAATTTATGTATTTTTTTGTGTTTTAAATGTAATTCTCATCAATTAATTATGAAATATTCAATAAAAATTATTGCAGAATTTTAATAAATAAATAATTTCTATAGTATAATTGTTATTCTTGGTAGTGTTGGTTAAACTCTCTCTTTACTATTTTGTTCAACATTAATTCTTGGTGTTATTTGTAAAACACGAGTTTAAAGTGAAAACTCTGCTATTTAAAACCATCGTGAATTGCCGGAAATCCGTGGCTTTCGTGCAATCTTCCAAAAGTAACCATCGCAGCGGATAATGGAAAAGATAGTTTCTGTCAGCCTTAAAAAAAGAAAAAAAATATATTAAAACAATACCTTTAATAAAATAAATAATGCTATATTCACCAAGTCAAGAATGTCGATTGCAAATTCGCAATTCATATCCAGTAAATACAGCAGATGTTCTTTGGCGTAATATTCAGGGATTTTTAGTTTATAGGCAGGATTGTAGTTCATTGCAAAAATCCCGTGTTTGTTTAACGCTTTTATTAGGTCCACGATTTTGTCTTAAACAAATAAAAATAGCTTTAAAATAATATGTTCAAAATAGTATAGAAAATGTATTGTTTGCAGCGTATTAAAAAAATAGATATTTTATCCATATACTAAACAAATAAATTCATCTAAACGTAGAAAAAATTCGAAATTCTTAGTTCGCAAATGAAGTATGCAAATATATAATTCATTTTTTATTGTCTTCCAGTTTTTCTTTAGTAGCATATAATACTGTTACGAAATCGGGTTTAGTCAGACTCGGAAATAAGGAACACAATGTCGATTTATTTATTTAGAGTACACTTAAGACATTTATTTACAACACACTGTTACTATAAATATATAATGAGATGATGAGCACTCAGACGTTCGTAATAGACTGATTGCCTGCAGCGCCACTAGCGCTTGCTTATATAGCGTGCTTGTTTCTCGAACTTTCAATGACGCAGCGTTTACCGTCGTAGAGTGATGTTTCCAGTTTCTTCTTTCACTTTCGATACAATACTTAATAGATATCCTCCTAATGCCGATATAAAATCCAAATACAAATTCTCTATACCAAAAATTCATCAATTCATTTTTTCTATTCATCCGGACTTAGTGATATTAGCTACAATTTCTTAATTTTCTTAATACATAATTTATTATTCATAAATTGACTATCGAAATAAAAATTCTAGAAACAATTTATTTGCGGCCTTTTATGTCTGTTTAAATGAGCAATAGATATAGAACAAAATACCCAACACATTATTTTTAAAAACCCTGCAAGCATGAGTTGGACATAATTACTTATTGACGCTTCATTAATTAAAAAAAAAATAATTTCATGTAAAGCCTTAGTTTACGTTACTTTACATGCACCTTCCGAATTAGTCGATTAGAAACGAAGTTGGAGCGTTTACAAACCACGGTTGATAGAGAGAGAACTTTGATTCGCTGTCGCAATACCGCCTCATTCTGAATCTCTTAGTTATTAATTTTCTATGGAAAACAGATTTAATCGTCCAAAATTAAATACGATGGATTACGATTATTTATTCGATGTTCGGTGCAACCGAAATTCGTCGATTACAATTAATCATGAGTAGCTAATCGAAGAATTTAATCCGATTAGAAATATTTGATAGATTATTTAACCGATTGAAATTATTAATTTTATCTACAGTGTTTCTTACAGGTAAAGCCAATACACGTACAACTTTAATGATCATTTTCTCCCATCTCCTGAAAACTTAATTTAGTCTACGTTTATTACGGATGCGCGTTCTGACGAGTTCTTCATGAAATAACTTGAAGAATGTGGTTTACATATTGAAGAAAATGCAGTTGTAGGAATAAACGTTCTTCATATTTTAGTGTTATTTTTTATATTGGAGTAACTACAGTAACTACATTGTCTTAAATGTTCACAAAATAGTCACCTTTACTTGAGCTACTTGAGCTAAAACATATTCCAACACTTCCAGTTTTAGTTATAGTAAGTTCAATTATCCTACTCTTTCATTCTAATAACATTCATCAACTTACACATGCCTTGATGTTTCATTTTTGAAGATTATGGCAAGTTACCGGAAAATAGTGACTTGCCGGAAGATCAATTCATCATTGCAATGGATTCATTTATAGAAAATATGACAAAAACTAAGGAGGAAATTCAGAAAATTCAAAAAGATACGATTGGACAATCATTCAACCATAAGTGGAGACAAGAACGGTTAACACGATTAACTGCGTCTCACTTTGGAGAAGTATGCAAATTGAGAGAAACGACTAGTTGTGTTAGCAAAGTGAAGCAAATTGTATACCAAGAATTTCTTGGTAATAAAAATACTAAATATGGACAAGGATGATTTCGAAGCAACCCTAAAAATTGATATAGTGAAATGTGGATTATTTATCGATACGGATTATCCATTTCTGGCTGCCCTATTGAATTGTTAACAATGATGCAATCATTGAAATAAAGTGCCCTGCAAATTCAAAGGAGATGCATCCAGTGGAAGCTATACAAAAAAAAATGATAAAATTTGCAGTTTGGATGAAAACAATGAAATACACACTGTTACGGTTTGGGGTGGTCTTAAAAGAAATGAACAAATAAATTGAGCCCCATACGTAACTCCGACTAGCGAGTTAAATAATAATAAAATAAAAAAAAGAACAAATTTAATCTCTATATTGAATAATAGTAAAAAAAATGTTACAACTTTACAATTATAAGAATATCAAAATATTGTTGAAAATATATACATAAAAAGAAAACTTACGTTTTTCTAAACAAATACAAAACTTTTATGCGACGCACTGGCGTAGAACTTGCGGGTACATTCAGGAAGTAAAAAGATACTGATTTTCAGGTACAGGGTGTTTGGTTTATATACCCTGTACCAAAAATTCCTCCCCTACCACCATTTTTTTCATTCCTCGCCAACACCCGGCCGGGGCCGTTTCGGAGAGTCGCGAGTGCAGAATCAAAAAAAAATCAAATAAAATATATTTTAGAAAATGTCTGCCTGCGACCACAATTTGTCGAACATTATTTTGCGAAAACTTACATATTTTATTATGGTTTAGGCGAGGAATGATTAATTTGGGAGTTTTTCTTGGAAACATTTAAGAATAAAAACAAAATATAAAAAACTAAATGCAAGTGTACGCCGTGCGTCGTTCCTTAAATCTATCAACAATATCCATGAACAATTACTGCTAAAATAATGAAAAATTATGTGTAAAAAAAAGGGAAATAAAATCATCACGTCTGGCTCGGAACTAAAAGCTAAATTATAGCTAAACTTTAGGAATGAAATTGATTATCTTTGGCCAGACGTGAAGGGGGGCATGGTAATTGTTCATGGATAATTGTTGCTCCGTGAAACCTCATGGAAAATCGTGAAAAAACATATTTCCTATGTTAGTCCTGCTTGGACTAAAACATTTTCCCCTGTCCTGGTGCCACAAGTAACGCACTTGTGACTATATTCATTTTGTCGGAAATTCTCTCAGCTTTGCGATGGTATATGTAGATTCCATGTGTGAAGTCTGGGTTCGCGGTAATTCGCGAAAACACTCTTTTTCCGCGTGGGTTTTTTTTTTTTTCTTCAGTGACGTCACACACTTTTTGGGTTTCCCTTCATAACATTTGCGATCCACGCGGTCGCAGGCTCGAACCGTCCGGGTCCAGGTAGCGAAGGGCCGATTCCAATGCGGACGTTTGGTAACAGGGCTGGTTTTTCCCCACTGAGAGAATTCCGACTTCGTCGCTTGGTGATGGTTGTTGCTTTTGTGAGGCAGGGGGCGCTAGCGTATGTAGAGGTTTCACGGAATAGGCAACCTAAATGTTAAGCTTAGCAGAATCGTGGCGCGAACTTTACTCATTTGAAAAAAAAAGTGAATGAAGTTAAAAGTTAATTAGGACCGATGTTATTTGATTAATTAAAACTGAATGAACTGGTTGACGGCGCTTCCGGTAAAGCGCCGGTAACAACACTCGTATTTTTATCAAGTACAAGGGTAATTGCACATATCCCGTAGGAATTATTGCTACTTAGTAATATGGGCTCCTAAAGGATTATTGGTGGAAAAGGTGAGTTTTTGTAATTATTTTACAATTACATAAATTTAAATTTTAAATTTAATATTTGTTATTTTGCATCATTTAGCTAATTGAAATAAATTTGTTTAAAAAAATAAATATATTTCTTCATTAATTTAATAACTTTTGTTGTACAAATTTATGCGAATTTTTAACATTTACTTGAAACCGAAAATAAAAACAAAATAACATATGATCTTCTAACAATGTACAGAAAAGTTTTAAATGGGGCACAATTTTTACTATGTAAATCCCTATACTTAAATAACACTCACGGTATATGTATTATATATTTATATTTATCTTACCATACATATATTTTTCCTATCATTATCTGATATTTAAAGGCTAGTTTTCTTCTTTTTCTATTATAAAAAATGTCTTTATGGTAATTATGTTTTTAAGTCAACAAATTGTCCCAGACACCCATTATAAAATAAAACTATATACTAATATTAAAAATGTTTGAATTTCTGATAACTTTATTATAAATGACAATAAAATGCCAATAAACATAATTATAAAAAGTAAGTGTAAAAGATAAAAAAAATATTAATTATTTTCAAATTATTTTTATTTAAAATTAAAAAGTTCGAACGCTAAATCCGAATATATGACAATTTATTAATGGAATAATTTTATCTGTATTAAAATCCTTAATTTCCATTATAGATTGAAAATAACTTATATTAAGAACTCTAATACTGTTTTTAATCTAAGGCAAATATCAACATTTATGTAGCAAAATGTCTTTATAAATATTTAAATGTTTCTCTATTGCTATAAATATTGATAAAGCAAATCGCACTTACTAATTACGTAAACTATTTAAAAAGGTTTTGTATTAATTATAAAAAAATGTATGTATGGAATCATATATTTCTCTTGGAAATCCTTCTTTCTTGAATTTATGATTAAAATCTTATAAAGTGATTCGGATTCATTTTTTAAGAATTACTCTGAAAAGTTATATGTATAATTGAGCTTAACAATTATACATATAACTTTTCACAGTACCTGTTTGAAAACCCTTTTCCACATCGGTTTTGAAATATTTAATTAAATTTAAAACAATTGTTTAGCTAGCAGTTGTAAAACAATTTTTGTGTTCAATTTTAATACATTTGAAAAAAATCTGACACCCTCGAAATAAATATCTCCGAAAATTATTTTTATGCCATAAATAAATATTATTTATAATATGAATTAATTAAAAATATTGATTTTATGATTATTACAGTGATATTTTAAAATTATTTATAATTAACATGATTAACGGGAATGTAACTGTAATATTAGTGTGTTCAATAAGTGTGGAACCTATTGAATATTTTTGGAACCATTTGTGGAATTTATTTTAAAATTTAGAATATATATTTGACTAATTAATATCTATTAATGGAAATTTGCGATATCTTTTAGAATTTTTAAAATACAGCGATAACTTGTTTTATTTAATAAAGGGTGTTCAAAATCATGCTAATATTATAGCCTATTGATTTGTCTATTTAACTGTAATTATTTGTATCAAAATATTGCCAAATAAATAACATTTTTACTATTTAATACTTTTATTTAATTCGCATTTTTAAGAAAACCTTTATATAAACGTCAAATATTTACTGTTTTGCTACAATATGTTCAAAATATCACTTATAATCATAACAAAAACAATAAAATAAACTTGATTTTTTTAAATTTTTAATAGATAGTTGCTAATATCAAAAGTTTAAACAGTAATTACGTTCTAACATATTTTATAAAAAAATAATTTGAAACCGTTTCAATACACAAGCCACGAATGCAGATCGATTGAAAAGTGCGGTTTATAACACAGATTACTCTTTAGTTCATCTACTCAATGTTAAATTTTGGTCCTGGGTTTTACGTTAGTTTCACCCCATAACACACGTGGGACGAGAGGGGTTTTGGCGGGTATAATCCCATATTGAAATTTAAAGTATATAATTATAATAATAATAAAAGGTTATCTAAATGAAAGCATTAACAAATTTATTTAAAGAACAAATGATTTATTTTTTGTCAATGGCTAACAATAATTATATATAAATATATATATATATATATATATATATATATATAAACATTTACAGTTGACACCTGGTTATTGTTTAAACCTGGAAAAAAGCTAAATATAATAAATATTTTAAAGAATTATTTATACAGTTATAAAATTATACAAAGAAATATGTATACAGAAACATAAAATATCGAATAACATATGAAGCTAAATATTATCGAGTAGATAATTGTTATACTTACAGTCTTCATTGGTTCCGGACAATGTCTTGTTAACAATTGTTTTTTTTTATTTAATGCCTCTTGTTGGTCCAATGCTTGAACATCTGTAGATGTACCAGATTGGTCCATGATAAGAAAGTACTAATTACTAAATATTCACTTATACATACACATACATTCAATCATTTCTCAGTTTTTTTTTATTATTATTACTAACACACAACAGTCAATCATATAAATAAAACCAACATCTTTACATAAATTACAAAACATGTCTTACCCTATTTCTTTGCGATATCTTATGCATCTTTATATTTTAATTTGAATTGTGGCAACATGTAACAAGACAATAATGGCTAATTTTTGTTTAAAAACTTATTAAGTATAAATTGAAAAGGAAATACACAACAGCACACACTGACTTAATGTTAGAACAAGGTCCATGTATCCTTTAAATTCATATGTAAACAAAATTAACACGTTCTTCAAATTACCAATTTGTGCTATAGAAAAAAACAAAAATTAACAATTTTCCTAAAATTTAGTACCGATAAGTCGATGACGTTTTCGCCGTCATCAAAAAAGATATTGACATTAATACTTTCTTAACCCAAATTAAAATTCACATACGAAATAGAAAATAATATACAAATTCCCTTCTTAGATATATTAATTTCGAGAAACAATAACTCATTTGAATTAGGGCAACTTCCATTTTCCTCGACTTCGGATTGTAAATTCTACATCCCTTCAAATGGTTGGTCTTATCCGACGAATACATATTTTACTGATTTTGGGTAAAACTTCCGTCGCTTTTCTTTAGGAATATAAACATAAACATCGCTTCCGAAAATCCTTAGATGATATACTTTTGCTTATTTATTGTTTAGTACTTACAAATGGATATTTATATAAGTTTCAATGAAATTATTGTGTAGTTGAAAATTACGAATTTATAGTTACCATTTAAATTAATACATACCGTTATTCCAGCATAAAAATGACGTCACTTTAGTCGGCCCAGTTTGCTTCCCTAAAAAACTCGCAATCGCTTCATTCGCGCCGATAACATTTTCATGATTAGCAAAATCACACATTTTTAGATTAAACAAAACTGTTATAAGTATTATAAACACTTGCATATTTTTTAAGTAGTGTAATAAATTAAGTCAATAATAAATATATAAAAAAAGATTGAAAGTAAATATATTTTAATCTCAAAATCTTAGGGTAATAAATTAAAATATTATCATATATCACTAAATACTATATTATATACTCGGTGTTATTAATAGTAAATTTATTTAAATAACAAATTTGGCATTAGTAAATATTTTTATTAGTATTATTTAAATTTTTTATTTTAATACGAATGTCATTAATTTCAAATTATTGTAATAGTAATCGGCCTTTCAGTCACTATATCTTTTATCTATTTTGTTTACACTATCAAATTAACTCAAAAATATTATATACTGTTTTAATTAATTTTTCTTACTATCTTTTAAAATATATATAAACATATATTAATACAGTATTGTTATTACATACTTTTTCACGAACAAGATTTAAAACAATGAATCAACTCTTCTCTCAAGAAATTACACGACACCCACACAACTGAAAAGGTACATTTAATAAATTTCCACTGAATGTTTTCAAGAAACAGCCGGACAAATTGCTCTTAAAATGACAGTGTTTGTATTAAAGCACTTGCTTGAATTACACATGCTTATTACTTAATTAAGTCGTTAAAGCATTTCATAGGAAATGGTGTAGAATTAACTGTTTCAGTTCTTTATCTAAATTACACTTCTTTTACACGATTTGAATTCAACGAATAAATTAATACATTTATTGCGTTTTTTATGAGTTGTTTAATTTGTAATATGTACAAAGGTAAATCCTGTGAATAAGAGGAATAGATAATAAAAGCGGAAATAATTCACAGTATTCAAATAATTTAATCAAATAAGGAAAATAAAGAAAATTTTTAATATTTTCCTTATTAAATTTTAAATAAATTGGATATTTTGTCGACACTAAATTCAAATAACTAGTCAATTCCCAAATATATTTTTAACTCAATTTGATATTTGTAGCCAGTTATTGCAAATTTTAATGCATTTTTGTATACAGGATGGGCCACGGAAATTTTTGAAATAAATCTACATTGCACGGTTTTCCTCATAGATAATATTTTCACTTTCCTTTACTTTCGGTTATATCGGAAATAGCTACCAACTTTGTTATTTTAATTGGAACACACTATATATTTTTTCAGATTTTCCGAATGGATTTATGTTTACAGTTTTTGAGATAAAAAAATATTTATCAAATTTTAACCTTAAAGTGACGTTAAAAAAATACTATAACTTCTAGTAGGAACAACATAGAGAGACCAGCGACATATTTGTAATAGATCCATCTAGAATTAAAAGAAAATAATATCTGTCAATTTTCACAACAACAAAAATACCATGCTTGGTTCTTTTCAAATGCAAAATCTAACGATATGAATTAGAATGTTTCTTTTGCTTCAATTTGCTTTATATTTTATGTGTTTGTATTTCCATTTTTGAATAAAACACTGAATATAAATAAAGAAATATATAACTATATAAAATGTCTACCAAATTAATAAAAATTAATAATAAAATAGAAATAAGGAATGATTTAGATTACAATTTTAATAGTAAATTAGTAAGATTTTAATTGAAAATATGGATTATTTAATTATAAATTGTACAATATGAGATTTTTTTCTGTAAAGTGTTTCGATGTTTTTCTTATTTTACCGTTTGTTGGCACCAGTTAATAAAAACAATTTTGACGTCATATGTGTCATTATTTATCTCATCAGTAAGAATGTTTCGAACATAAAGTTTTCCTTGTCGAAAGCTACATCCGAAGTGGAACAATGAGAGAAGATCAAGAATGGCCGTATTCCCATGTATTGAAAAATTCTGCGCTGCATTTCTCGCCATTGTAGTTTCCTACTACGATTTGTGGCATGCTTTTCAAGAATGAGTTACGTGGAGCTGTTAATAGGTGGCGGTGGCAGACCAACGAAACGGACGGCTGAAATGTTGCAATAATATTCAAATTGAAGCGATAGAAATTGTTTGCAATTCAATTACTGAGCGCGTTTGAAAATATGAAACTATGATGCTTTGTTCCCGGATAGTGAAAAATAAATTAAGGTATCGACTGATGATGATCGCTAATTCCCTATCGTATAAAAATTATTAAATTTCTATATGAACAATAATACTATTTTAAATAATAAATTAAAAAATATATATAAAAAACGAATCAGTTAACAAAATAGAAAAAATACTTTCTGGAGACACACACACGGAGTTCTTAGCTAGTTAGAGAGAGACTCGCTTAGTCATTCTCCAAGAGGTCCATATTTCTGTAATGATTTTTGGATTTTTTTCGGAAAAATAAAAATTCAGGCTTAAGGTATTTATCAGGGCAAATATGTGCGCATTTCCTATTTTTGAGTACATAAAAGGCCCGTTACCGTAAACAAAATTATGATTAGGACTAATTACAACCATTATCTCAACTTCGACGGCAATTATAAATAATTAAAGAAATTAAACTGTTAACATACTTTTTAGTTACTCATTATACTTTTTGTACCTGTTAATTTCACTATCACCCATAACAAAATATAGAGTGGCGTTGTGTTTAAATAATAAGAAGAAAACTTTGAACATTAGATATAGATTTTAAACTCTGCTTACTGTAAATTGTACTTGCTATCATTATTAAATTCATTTTTGTTATTCTTTAACTTGTTAGAATAATATAACCTATAACGTGTGGTTAATTTTATTGTCAGAATTATTTTTTTTTAATAAAAATTCATATAGGAGAGAAGTTATCGATCATATGAAATATTTTAATGCCCATTTAATGTAATGATATTTCTGAAGGTGAATGTCTACAATTTCTAATAATAAGCTTATCTTTATTCCTTGTCCTGTAATTAAGTATGTAGTCAGTAATACAAATAAGCTTTAAAATATAAATACAAGGTATGGTTTGAACTAGAGCTAAAATAAATTAATTTCTACACGAAGCTAAAATTTTTAAATTATATATCAATCTTACTATTCTTTTGCGACATACAAAGATACGGATAATTTTATTGATTAAACCACAGAATAAAATGTAGCTTATGTGTGAATATATAACCGAATGGTATATAATAATAAAATAATTTGGGTTAAATTAATTTTTAGTTGACATAATAAATAGTTACTAAATGGTGAGTTACCACAGCCATCGATCTACGGCTGTAACAAATATCATTGATAATAATTATAGATTAGTTAAGGTTTCAATGGCAAGAGCCTTGAGACCATTCACTTAGGCCCAAAGAGCCCGTTATGATACCATAGAGATGGGGATCCTTCCCTCCTATTCTCTCCTATACAACCCAGTTTGAGCGCCTAATAATCTTGATCAGATCATTTACCTTTATAGATGTAAGATCCGCCAGCTCATTTGCGTAGTGCTCACCGAAATGCTCAATTCTTTTCCACTCAAGAGCAGGACATTGTCCTACATAGTGGAGTACTGCTTCTCTTCATTCAGGTATTTTCTGCAAAAGTCATTGTAATTGAGACTCATCTTGTGTGCGTGTCTACCTAGAAGAGAGTGCCCCGTGATTATGTCCACTGTCTTCCTTACATCGATTCTGCTAAGCGCAATTAATCTATAAGGCTATAACTGTCTTGTTGTGTGACACGTAACCCCCATCTTCGCGAGGCCGGTAGCAATTGAGTTTCCCTTAATATCACTATGACCCGGTACCCAAATGCGTCCCACGTCACAGCTATTCGCTAGCTTATTGAGCATATTTTTTCAGTCCCTTACCAGCCTGGTAGGGTTTGTTTAAAGCCCCAATGGCGGCTTGGCTATCCGTGATGAATCTAATATGGTTAATATGAAGATCGGTTTTACCTATCCAGTCCACTGCTATTCGGATGGCCATGATTTCCGTCTGTAGGACGCTGCAGTGGTTCAGAAATCCAACGGATTTTCTTAGGTTGGATTCATGAGAGAAAATTCCACGTCATATTCTTCCATCCACCCGTAAAGAGCCAGATGTTACTTCCTTGGACAATCTTGCCATCTGCCCATTCTGTCTTGTCTGGAATGGAAACGGATATAATAATCATAACACTCGATATATTACGGCATTATCGATGATATTTGGCTGTGGTTAATGATTTTTTTATTTGTAACATCCATTCTTATTTTTAAAGCAGTTTCTTTAGTTCAAGTAGACAGAATATTATTTGCGACTGGACAGTTTTCATACCATTCTTTGGATGAGGTAATCCATTGTGAATTTTGTGCTAGAAAGAACAGCTCAAGAAACGGTTATATCATATGTGTTAGGAATTAACCATTTATTGTTATTTCCACCTTGGAGTGTCTTTGAGAATATAGGATTGTTTCAATCCGCCCAGTTGGAATTCGAAAATTATTTGTCTCAATATGAAAGTGAAAAACACATGCAAACGCCGCCTTATTACCCCGTCAGACTAGTTTTTTAGAAACAATAATGAAGATTTTTTTGTAATGACTCAGGAGTGTTGAATGTGATTTTGTATTCGTTTAAAAAGTTTACTTGCAATATTTCGGCAATAGTGTTAAATAACATTGTGATTACAGACTCCTTGTAATCGGTCCCATCCTTCCTGCGCATTTTAAATGCCCAGTAACTCAATTGTTGTTTCCTCATTTATTATGATTTTTTTTTTCACGGCACAAAAGTTTGTGAACTATAGCCATAGGGATTTTTAGCGTCGCACTTTTCACTTTACGTCCATTTTGACTGAATCACAATAAATTATCACCAATGCGTTTTTTTTTTATTATTGGGCCATACTATGAGTTATATTCTCAATGTAATTTTTCCAAGTGAAATATTGGTCGACGATAAAACTAAGAAATTTCTTTTGAGTTGTATTACTGGTATCCATAAATTAAAATGTTATCGAGTTATGTCTTTAGTGTATAATAAATTGTTAGATGATTATTACTATATACAGGGTGGCGCAAGATTCCGATGAAGTCCAATATCTCAGTTATTTAGAAATTTACAAAAAGATATTACTGACATAATTTGTAGCTACTGTAAAACTTCACATTTTAAAATTGGTTTCATATATACAGGGTGTCCAATAATCACGTGACGTATCAAACTTATGATTTTTTAAATGGAATGCTATATTTTTTATGTCGATTTTAGATTCTACGCTTAAAATTAATTATTTTTGACATAAGATTTATTAGGTCAGTTTTTAATATTTTAAAAGTTATAAACAATTTAAGGTTGAAATCAATGGAAGACTGGGGCCTTATTTTTCAAAAATGAAATACGATGTAAACTTTCTGTTAACGCAATTTAATTGAAAAAATGCTTAATAATATAAGGAATAATCGTTTGTTACCATAAAGCACTTTTCACTTAAATGGAACACCCTATATTTTTTACACTACTTCGATAGAAAATTGATTGTTCTTTAATTTTTGTATAATAAACTATACCCCTATCTGTTACCATTTCTTAACAATTTCAATTCAAAGTACAAAATTATAAGTTTCGCTTATAATCTATAATTTAAGTAGGCTATAATTAAAACAAATGCAATTCATAATCGTTTTCTGGTATTTAATAACATACTTACTACCTAACCTAAAAGGATATTCAAATGACAATCGATATTTAAAGGCGCATGCAAAATATAAAGAAAATAGTTGCTCAACGATTATTTAGTGAGTTATAATGGTTATTGGGACATATTTTTTAAGAAAAAAATTGTAAAATGTTTGAATGCTATTGAATTAAAAAAAATGTGAATGTGTGAAATAAATACATAAAAATGTTAACAAAATATAGTGATATAAATATTTTATTATTTCACTTAGTATCTATTTTCGGTTTTTCATCAACATGAATTGTTTAAATAAATCAATTTAAGAAGCATATATGAATATTTTAAATATTTTTCGAATAATAACGAAAAAATATAGTTGTTGTTAGTTTTTAACAATTAAATTAATCATTTATTGAAGAAGTATGTTTAACTGCACCAGTGTTACAAAATATAACGTAAAATGTACTTTACTTACTAATTATAATATTAAGCGTAACTTTCACAACTAAATAAATTAGTTGTCCTGGCGCGGCCTATTTTATTTAAAAATTCTATACCAAATTTGTATTTGAGATTAAATATCTTAAAAACGGTAAATGGTAGCTATTTAATGTTTTATATAAAAAATGAAGAGTAATCAATTTCCTACTCAACTAGCTTAAAAAAATATAGGGTGTCCCATTTAAGTAATTATGGAATAGGATAGAAGCGTATTCGAGCAAGGGACGGCACATCTTCCCTTTATTATAACATTTTGTAAGAAAAAAAACAAGTGTTAGTTTTTTGGAAATTTTCAAAGATTATTCAAAAATATTTCACCGCGGGTTAAGTGATGAAAATGATTAAAAATTTACGAAAAAAATGTTTTCTTTGTTGCAAAATTAATTTATTGTTAAACATAATTTTTGCGATGTGTACGATTTAAAAGAATAGGAATAGCAAAACAAACTAGCAAATCTTCATTAATAAATTTAGAACTAATGTATACCTACTTTAGTCTTGCGAAAATCGCATTTGTTTATTGCGAAAGTAATTTATTGATAAATCGAATTTTGGAGAATAAATTTATGATAATAATAGGAATCGTAAAATCTGTTTAAAATTAAATATTAATATTAACATACCTTAATAGAAAAAATAACTTCCAACCTATTCCTGGTGAATCGAAAACCAACTCACCTCCACCACTCACTAATTACCACTTGTTCATAAACAAAAATAGATCGCGTTTTTAATTATTAATAATTTCTAACGTTAAAAATTAAACCGGAATAGTGAACACTGCGCGTTTTCGGACGACTGAATCGAAACACAAGAGCGCAATTATCGCAAATCAAGAAGAAAAAAACGATCGACGACTCACTCCGAGAACGCATTCCTGAGATAAGAAGATTCGTTGTACCTGGATCCTGGCGCACAGCCAAGAACATACCTATTTAAATTGTATTTTCAATATTATAGTGTATTAAAATAATTACAGCTTAATATTTATTTACTTTTTTTTTATTAATTTCTCATTTATCCCGTAGTAAAAAAATATGTATGAATTATGATGTATTTTAATTAATACACATTGATTATTCGTTTCACTAAATTATTTTATATTTGTGTTCGCGTAACTTTCACAACTAAATAAATTAGTTGTTCTGGCACGGCCTACTTTGATTAAAAATTCTATACCAAATTTGTATTTAAGATTAAATATCTCGAAAACGGTAAACGGTAGCTATTTAATATGTTATATAAAAAATGAAGAGTGATTAATTTTCTATTAAAATAGCATAAAAAATATAGGGTGTCCCATTTAAGTAAAAAGAGAAAAAAATCATTTTGCGTATTGCTTCACCTTGTATATAAAAATTTGTTTTTAGAGAAAAAAGAGTATTTCTTTTATTATTAAGTATTTTTGCATTTGTATAGCGTTGACAGAATGTTTATTTCATTTTTCATTATTGAAATATTAGGCTCTAAACATCTATCGATTTCAACATTCATTTGTTTATAACTTTTAAACTATGGAAAATTGACCTATTAAATCTTATATAAAAAATGATTATTTTTAAACGTAGAATCGAAAATTTTCATAAAAAATATATCATTCCATTAAAAAAAAAACATATGTTTGATACGTTACGTGATTATTGGACACCTTGTATATATGAAACTAATTTTAATATATGAATTTTGACAGTAGCTACTAATAATATAAGTAACATTTTTTTGTATATTTCTTTATAACTGAGATATTGGACTTCATCGTAATCTTGCGCCACCCTGTATATACATATTTTTATTCACACTATGCAAATAATACAAAATATATAACATAAATAATTAAAATACATACATACAGGTGTTAGGCCGGGCGCAAATTGAACCTAACACACGCAAAGCCCACTTCCAGGCCATGCACAGCCCAAGTACACGTTTTTTTTAAGGCAGTGCATATTGAACCTAACCCAGACACGCGTTAGTTCCACGATGACTGCAAACGAGCATCAGTTCAATAATTTTTTCCGTGCCTACGAATGGTGATTGTAGGATGTTTGTATTTAGAAAGAATATTAGGGTTACGGGGAATATAGAATCTTGTATTACTGTTTTATTAATATTAATGATTAATTAGGACATTACTCTTTGCTTAATATAAGGTATTCGCTAATATAATAACGTCACTTAAGATATTTGGTAAATTATTAATAATTAATACGAATAATAGAGGTCCAAGGTTGCTCCCTTGGGGAGTGCCAAGTATAATCTGATGATATGGAACTTTTGTATTTAACGATATATTTACGTTCACTTAATTAGGACACAATCCAGTCATTAATGAAACCGCAGTAACTCAGGTTATAAAGTATAGTTCTCAACAACTGGATATCAAGCACCTTCTTAATTGGAAAAAAAATGTTATGAATGACATAACATTTTTTATCTAATTATGAAACGCAACAAATTAATACGGACCTTTTGAGAGAAGATATTTGAACAAAATCTGTACTGATTTTCTTTTAATAAATTAAAGGTGAAAATTCTAGAAACCATTTCCTATCAATTTTTGAAAATACACTTAATGAGCACATTGGCATATAATTATAAAAATCATTATCTTTGAAAACGAAAGCAAGTAGATATAATATTAATTTGTCTTTGAGTAATCTTACTAATTCATTCATTTAAAAGACATTTGGTAAATATATTTACATTTGTCAGATGCCTGGTTTAAAAGATTAAACTAATTATAATTTTATTCAATTACAAATTCATTTTTTTTTCACCAAAAAATACAACAAAGTCTATTTTAGTAAATGTATAAATATTTTTAAAACCAAATAAAATGGCTGTAAGCAATGCTAATATAGATCTATACACAGATAAATTCTACATGGCGTTTCACTTAAAAAATCAAGTATTGACGATTCTATTTATAAATATGTTAATATCTTGAAAACCAGAAGAGACTGATATAGAGAATAAAATAATTGATCAATGCAAAAATAAATTATGTATCAGAATATGTAAAAATATATAGGGTTTTTCTTTTAAAGAATCAACTTTTCAACATATTAAATTTACTCGACTTCGCAGTTAATTTAGAACATACTGTATAAAATTATCTTTATTTTTGTACATGAATCCTTTATCCAGTAGTAGTACTATAAATGTTCCAATTTTAGTTCCTACTTTGTAGTCAAATATACTTTCATGATAGCTGATCTAGATAAATATTTTCCTAATTCTCGGATAATATATATATAGTTGAAGATAAATGTCTCTTTAAATCGTGTATGTGTGTTTCACATCATTTATCGTTAATGTTTAGGCCTACAAATTTTACTTCGCTAACTATGCAGTTTTTTAGACTCATATCAAAGTTAGGTGTGGGATCCACAATAGATCTGAAAAGGTCACGGTGCCACCAAATCAGTATCCATCTATGTAATTCATTAACATTATGATTATTTTGGAAAATTATTATATTTGTTTTATCATTATTTGTTGCTAATTTATTTTTACCAAAATAATTCTTTAAATTTATAATTTTGCTAATGTTAATAGATTTGTATCGTCGGTGTAATTTACGATATCTATTCATATTTATTACTATAAATTGCTTTAATTTATTAATAAAGTAGAAATTATTGGTGTTTTTGATTATGTTTATATGCAGATTATTGCAAATGTATTAAATAGTTGTTCAAAGAAAGGGGTCATTTATTAATATTTAAAACAAAATAATATAATTATAGCAATCAAGTATTTCTAAATGAGCCATTTTAGCTGCTAAATTTAATAAGTTTATTACTTATTAAATTTAAATTGGTAAATTAAGTTAGATAGTTTGATAATGACGTTGAATAACTTATTTGGTTGAACGCATCGGTGGGGTAAGAACTATGATAGACACTTCATAATATTTTAATGATTTTTTATTATTGCGTGAAAGGTACAAACAAAAAAAAATCAATAATTTCAACTAAAAAATGAATTGCTTTTGTATAAAAGTAAATAAAGTTCCTGATATTCGTCAATCTATATTTGGGTTATAAATAAGTGTGTTGCACACACTTATATTGTGTTATAGCTTTCAATTGGCACGCGATCCTGACAAAGGGTGTGTTTCGTAGTCCATTAGCAAACTACGTTCAGATATCTCACATTATTTAACCTTTAAATACAATTAGGTCAATGGGTGAATTATTAATAGGTTTATTTTCGTTTTGATCTTATAAAAATATTAACAAATTTAATAATTTGGAGAAAATATTGATAAATGAATAAAAATAAATTGTTAAAGTCCAGTGTTGTGAAATAACAGCAAAAAATGGGTCTCTTTTTAATTTAATAGCCGAAATAAATATTTTATTTCAATTATTTGTCGTTTCACAGCAAATTTTCATTGTGTAATCCAATGTAGATGTTAGTAGAAGTAAGTACTTGGAAACAGATTATTCCAAGTACTTATATTATAAAAAAATTACTGTAGTAAAATAGAAAATAATTATTTTGTGTTATTTTTTAAATTGTTTTTTATATACAGCGTAGCGCAATATTCCATTGAAGTCCAATATCTCACTAATTTGACAAAATACGAAATAAATATACTGCCATAATTTGTATCTGCTATTATAAACAAAAATCTATATTCAGACAATATGACAACAAAAATTTACAAAATTTATTATATAATAAACCATACCCTGTGTTGTTGATTGTTACTTTGTAATAATCCATTATAATAAATGAAATATATTTGATCAATAAACTAATAAAATAAAGATCGGCATCCCAGAATGTTTGGTTTATTTTTACTTTCAGCGGACCCCTGTCCAAAGAAAAGTATTGTGATCGTAAAAATTTTCGAATTGCTAATTTAAACATATATGCACGTTTTGAGGTCCCCATCTATCTTTAAAAAATGTCTGTGTGTGTGTGTGTGTATGTTTCCGCAATAGCGCATAAACGGCTAAATGGATTAAACACAAACGTTATATCTATTTATTTATTCACGGAATTCACCTTTTTTACATAATGAAATACAATTATTATAACTAATAACAAAGCTTAACAATAAACTATTAATTAAAAGAGCAAAAGCAAAATATAATAACTAACAAAAACTATAATTATCCCACGTCAACAAGATATTTATCCTAAGTAAACTGTTACATACATAATAAATACTTACATAAATATACAATGATAGGGATACATATACAAATTGATCATGATAATAAGAAATAGTTACTGCAGACAAAGAATTAGCTGACGTTTAAATGTATTGTAAGGTACGCCAATAAAATCAATCTTCGAACACAATTTATTGCATTCTTTGCCTAAGCGCGATAAGTTGGTCGAAAGTTGTTCTATGATGTTCATCATGTACAAGCAGTGTATTACGCAGGGGTCTTGCGGGAACATGAAAGTTAATTAAACCCACTAATTTACTTGATGAAATATGTCAATTTAAAATTTTAAATAAGAATCTCATGTCCATTTGTTGGCTGCGAATTCCCAATGGCAAAAGCACTAAGTATGAGTATAATTGTTCACATGGTAAACTATCCCATTGAAATTCAACTCGTAATAAATATATTTAACAAATTTTCTTTGTACAGCTTCAATTCTATTAATATGTATTTCATAAATAGGTGACCAAATTATTCGGCAGTATTCCAAATGCGATCTTACTAGTGAATTATATAGAATTGTTATGCTTCGAATATTGGTAAAGTCATAAGTCAAACATTTAATAAAATGTAGAGACTTATTGGCCTTATTTATGATGCTGTCTATGTGGGGAACAAAAGTTAATTTATTGTCAAATATAAGGCCTAGATCTCGTACTAAATTCGACTTTTTTAAGACCAAATTATTGAGGGTATATTGTATATCAATCGGTAAATTTCGTCTACTGAAACATATATATTAGCATTTGCTCACATTTAGTGTCATGTCATTTAATTGGCACCATGTAAACATATTATCAAGATCGTTCTGAAGGAAGACACAATCCTCGATATTTTTTTACCTTGAGGTACAATTTCACATCAACAGCGAACATCAGATGGGGGTATAGTACCACATTACTGAGGTCGTTAATAAATTATTAGAATAGTAGTGGTCCTAGATTTGACCCTTGCGGAACACCAGATGTCACATTGATGTTATTCGACTCATTACCTTTTATTAGAACACGTTGGTGTCTAAATGAAAGGTATGATCTAATCCACGATAACAAGGGGTCATGTATCCCGTACGCCTACAGTTTCTGTAAAAGTATTGAGTGGTTTTCACAATCGAACGCCTTGCTAAAATCAAGGTATATAGCGTGAACCTCATTACCTCCCCACAAAGCATTATTAATGTAATTAGAGTAAAGGAACAAATTTGTCGCCGTAAACCTAGATGCGTAAAACCCATGCTGGTGCTCGCTAATAATGGAAGAGAAATTATTAAATAATTGCATGTAAATTATTTTCTCGAATACCTTTGACAAAGTGTTAAGAATAGAAATCGGTCGATAATTCTCTACATTTGATTTTGGACCTGATTTATGAATAGGAATTACAAACGATTCCTACCAAGTACTAGCAAATTTACCAGTTCTAAGGGAGATTTAAAAAATGTACTGTATTGGATTTACTAAATGAGCACAACAATTTTTTAAAAACAAGTTTGGAATATTGTCGGGACCAACAATATTCGATGTTTTTAAGCTACTGAGAAATGTGAGTATGATATTAAGTTCAAAGAATATATTATAAACAACAGAGGAACGCTTCGGATAAAAGTTTATATTTTTTATTGTCTTTGGTTTGTACAAAGAAGCAAAATAAGTGGAAAATAGATTACTAATATCATAAGGAGTTGAAGCATTACAAGAGCCATGAGACATGGAAGTTGGTATACCTCGATTGTTACATTTGCTATGCACAAATGTCCAGATAGATTTCACATTATTAGGTATTGAAACCTCAATGTTATGGACGTATCTATTATAGGATGCAGTAATTTCGGCTTTACTTCTAGACCTCATATTAGAAAAAGTGTAATAATCTATTATATCTCCTATCTATTATTTCCACTTAGTATGGTCAGACTTTTTCAACTGTAAAACTTTTTTTTTTCTGACAAAGAGATCAAATGTAAAGTATATAATATTATAAAATATATATAAAGCTCTATTGATATTATCATTATTTTCCAAGAAGAACCAATCTACGTTATTAAATAATGTCTTAATTTTTGAATAATTAGCTTTATTGTAAATATAGCGATAAGTAATGGTTTCATTTGGAATGTTAAAATAACTTGAATTGATATTAGCTGAGAACGGCGGTTGAAGTATATTAATATATATAATAGGGTTGGATTGTTTTAGTCCTCTGTATTAGTATAGAATAAGTCCAAGATAGAACCGTGCGCATTAGCAATAAAATTCCATTAGTTGAAACCTAAGTCGGCAAGGCCATCCGAAAATGTAAGTTCAGTGGAAGAGGTAAGATTACAAGGTGTTAAGCCTATAACCTCATCATCGTTTAACCAATTAATATGAGGTAAATTAAAATCGCCTGCAATACATATATGGGAAGAGTGATTTAAAGACGATATTTCCTCAATAATTATTATTGTATATACTAATATCTGAATTGGGTGGGACGTAACAACATATTATAATTATATGGTTATTATTAAGATATAACTTAGCTGCGACTATTTCTAAATGATCATCAGTTGATATTTGAAGAAAAGGTATAATATTATTTACTGCAATTAATACACCAACGCCATTCTTATCACTTCGGTCAGTCCTATATACACTATAATGAGTGTCAAATAATACTGAATTATTAATAGATGGACAAAGCCACGTTTCTAAGCTTTCTATAATAGTGGAATGATCTGAAAAGCTTTTGGTTACAATCAAAACTCATTAAGTGCAACTTTACTATTAGGGATTTTTTTTTTTTTAATTCGGATAGAAAAATGTTTCACAAAAAAGTTGTAGATCTTAAGAAAAGGAATAATTTTTGTTAGAAAAGTTTTATTTTATAAGCGGATGAACTTCATCTACCTCATAAATTCCCTTAGAAATAAACAATTATTTTTATAATCTTCTTTATGGGGCAGAAAGACCCCAGGTCGATAGCCCCGACAGACTAACACAATATTTATTCTTGTTAAGTAAACATAAATGTATGTATAAGCTTTTGTAATGTTGTCTGAATAAAGTTACTTGTATATATATCTTCATTATGTTGGCTGTGGAGATTTTAATTATATAAATAATTATTTTTATGTCAAATAAAACGTCAAAGTGCTTTAAAAAACAACAATCCATTTTTTCAATTAATATTTTTTCCTTTCCTATTAAATTTTCATTCAAACACAAATTTTACCGAATTCACCGGGGAAAGTAACATATACATTTTAAATACTTGTAACTGCTTAATATTGACAGTTATAATTAAATTAATAAATAATAATAAAAAACACACTAAATATATTTCATTAATTAACAAAGTTATTTCTCAATTTGTTAATGTACATCTGCTTTCTTATAATTTATAATAACTAAACACGTTTCCATTATTTTAGTTTATCGTTTTGTTTAGTTTTCTTTTTATTAAAATCAATAAATCGATTTAATTAATATAATTTCCACGATGACATATTGTGAACGAAACATATGGTATTATTAAACGTTTTCTCACCAAATTCTATTTATGCACCCTGTGTAATGGGTATAAAAATAATTTTCTCCTTGGCATCGTGTGTAATTCTATTTTTTTATCATTACATATTGTCTATTGTTTTCATGTTTCAATCAAGGTTTCTTATAATTTAAAATATAGACAAAATATATTAAAAGTTCTTAAAGTCTTTGGTTAATGAAAATTATAAATAGGAAAAGAACATTATACGAATTAGGCAGTGACAAGAACGATAGAAAATATTACAGAAAATTTACAAAAATGGTGATGTGTCCATTATGGTACTTTCCCCGGTGAATTCGGTCAAATAACTTTTATGAATGAACATTTAATAGTAAATGGAAAGTTATTAAATGAAAATTTGAATTGTTGTCTTTTAATGATGCAAATTTTCCCACACTATATAAAAATAGAACATTTTTCTGACGTTTTATTTGACATAAAAATAATTATTTCAACAATTAATGTCTCCACAGCCAACATAATGAAGATATATGTACAAGCAACTTTATTCAGATAAAATTACAAAAGCTTATACATACATTTATATTTACTTAACAAGAATAAATATTGTGTTAGTCTGTCCGGGCTATCGACCTGGGGTCTTTCTGCCCCATAAAGATTATAAAAATAATTGTTTATTTCTAAAAGAATTTATCAGGTATATGAAATTCTTCCGCTTATAAAATGAAAACTGAAGGCCCTGCAATAAAAGTTTTATAACAGAAATTATTTATTTTTTCAAGATCTACAATTTTTATTTGAAATAGTTTTCCATCCGAATTAAAAATGAAAAAACGCAAAGAGTAAAGTTGAACTTAATGAGTTTTGATTCTAATCAAAAGCTATTCAGATCATTTCATAGTAATGAAAAGCTTAGATATAAAGTTTGGGTTTAATCCATTTAGC
The DNA here is from genome assembly GCA_963082785.1 of Philonthus spinipes. NCBI lineage: Eukaryota > Metazoa > Arthropoda > Insecta > Coleoptera > Staphylinidae > Philonthus > Philonthus spinipes. Next base: position 7,795,779 of record OY720304.1, read on the forward strand.
CGGATAAACGGCTATCGCGGAAACACACAGGCACACAGTCACACAGACATTTTTCAAAACTCGATGGAATGGACTAAGGGAATCTTAAAACGTGCATATTCGTTGAAATTGGCAATTCGAAAATGTTTACAATTACAATACTATTCCTCGGACAGGGGTCCGGGGAAAGTAAAAAAATGTGGTGTGAGCATAACGCTATTTTCAATTATTTTAATTGTATTTAGTGAAGAAGAGTATGACCTATATGAATTTACCTGAAAAATGGACATGCAACTAAATTAAATTGGTTATGATAAAAAAACTTGATGTATGGTATAGAATGTGAATATTTTTATTTTTATGTTTTATAAATTAAATTTGTATAGAACACACCTTTATTACACCAAATATAATACAGTTATTCAATTTTCGATTCTCTACAAATTTGAAACAGACTTTAATCAAATACTTATTTAAATAAATAAATAGGGTCACCCATTTTAATTCATCTAGTGGAAAATCTCTACAAATATACATCATACATAAAAATGTTTCGGACAAAAGTTTAATAGTTTCAAGGGGTACATCCGACGCTGTAAAAATATGTTCACTGCCACCAGTGCTTATAAAATGAAAACTGAAGGCCCTGCATATTTTTACTCGGGTGGAATCAATGGATGTTTGGAGGGATTTTTCTTCTATCTAAAGGAAAACGGCATGCGTAATAAGAGCCGTGTTGTTAGAGTATATTGAGAAGTGTTAAAGTGTGTAGGATCGGGATCACACATGTCATGGCAATAAATGTTATATAGAAGCGGGGATAAGGCAGAGCCTAGAGGAACGACTTCTAAGATGGGAAATAAGTGGGAAAGTGATTGAGCAATTTTAACTTGACAGGATCTGTTGGAGAGGAAGTTGTGGATAAGGACGATTAAGTGGCGTAAACTTAGTAAGAAGAAGCATTTGTACAGGAGGGCAAACCGAGTTAAAAGCTTTCTGTATGCCAAGAAAGGTTTTCTTCTTTCTAGGTGGTGACTCGTTTGCAAATTAGAGGTGAGAATAGATAGAGGTGGCGTAGTAGATTTTTTAGGAAGGAAACCAAACTGGTATTCTCCGATGGATTTATGGGATATGATAATGAGATTTTGTTTGACCAAAGACTTGAATAATTTTCCAATTACTGGTAGCAGGATAAGGAGGCGATACATAGAAACTATGGTATGATCGTTTTCGAGTTTTTGGATACAGGTGATGCTATTTTTTTTCATTAAAGAGAGAAATATTGTATTTCGCCTCTTTTGAAAGATCTGAATGAGCTTTTGCTTAAATCCAACGTTTTATGTGTTTTATAAAATAAAATTTGTTTTATTTTCATGAAAAAAATATTTACGATTATTAAGTCTATAATATTTCTTTTTGGGCGAACTTCGCGTTTTTTCTTAAATTCTAACTTCCAACATTCTTAAAAACAAAACAATTTCCTAAATTAAAATACGTTTTTTAATTACAAAAATATTGTTCAAGTCTCAAATAATTATAAACTAAGTATTATTTTTGTATTAGCAGACTTGAATTAAATATAAATGTGAAATGATTTGTTTTAATTGAAAACATCGATTCATTTTTCTTTAGATTTCATTTCTCTAAGCTATATACAAGGTGTACAGAAAATGAGTGCAAACCTTCAGGTAACTCAATTCATTAATTAATTTTTAATAGAAAATCCATATAAAAAAATGTTGTATGGTTCTTCATTGAGGCTCACGAGGTCTTCGGAATTTTAAATATGTGACTATAAATTAGTATTGTTTTTTTAAATATTTTGTTAAAAATCAATAGCATTAACAATCAATTAGACACGTGTATAATTCCATTGATGTAAATGATTAATAAATCGGATATTTTTACAATTTTATAACTTCATCAGAAGCATTCTTTTAATGAAAATAGATCTGGCAACGACGCACGCTCGTTTGTAAAAGAAAAGGTGTATGCAACACCTCCAGCGGATGATGTAGCAGTTATAAACAGGATAAATGCACACTTGTTTGATCCAGCGTTGCCAAATGTATAGTTCTTTTAAGTGGCCCGTGAGGCTTAAGGAAGGACCGTGTGACTTATTTTCGTTAATATTTTTATCTAAAAATTAGTCAAAGAGTCACGCTACGTGAAGCTCATTTTCTGTATATATTTTTTAGCCTGACAGAGAAAATTTATTATCCCCAAACTGAAAGTTTTGTATCTATGTTTCAAAGTTAAGCTTAGTTTACTGAAAATATTTGAAAATTTTACAGATTTGATCTTTTAAATTTCAATTGTTGGCCACGATGAATGGACTTATTGAGTTTGTATATCACCAATTTATTAATTTCTTGTAATTATAATCGAAGAAGCGAAAATTTCAAATTTAATTCTCTAACTAGTTGTTTAATTTGAGTTATATGAAGAGATTTTAATAAAATTTGTGAATTAAGTTAGTACTTTGAAAGACTTTGCTTGAATCCTAACTACAGTGGCAGTGATAGTAGTGACAGTGAATTTAGCGATAATCAAGTTACCAATAATATCCTTTTTTTACTACATACATTTTCTTAGATTACCTACTACATCTATTACTTCGTTATTATTATAAAAAATAATATGTAATTTTTATTAATAATGTGTTTGTACCCCCTAAAACATTGGTCCTTCATATGTTACACATTAAAATATATATTTGAAATTATCAGCATTACAGTATTAGTAAAACCATAAAGTTTTATTACTTTCTAATAATCTAATTTGTTGCACCCCTAATAACTTATCTTTTTTTTTGAAATATACATTATTTAACAATTTTTTCAGCAATAAGAGCCAATTTGGAGATAATTTGCAAAATTTCAGAATTTTGGCCAGGTTTTCCGGTATTCTGTCCCACTGTGCAATGGCACACTTCTTTTTGGTATCATCATGACGTAACTCTTTTTTTGGGACACCCTGCATAATCGAAAATATTTTCTTGAACTACGTCCTAGGATGCAACTAAAGTCTTCAAAATTTCAAAGTCGTAACTTAAATAGTAACTGAGCTATCGAAGACGGGAGCTGGGGTGCACACAATTTAATTTTCATATTTTCTCATTTTCGTTAGTATTTTCGTAATAAGTCTCAATCGAATTTGATAGATGTTTGTATTCTACTAATTGTTTTACTCTTGTAATCTAAAATGATCAGGGAAGCAAGAAAATCTGTATTTTCAATTTTACATGTTAAATCCCTATGTTCGCCCCTTATCTCATATACACGGTTATAGACCAGTAGCATTTAGAGGTCTGTGGCGAAACCTTAAAGAAACGAAAGCGATTTTTTTATTAAGTTATTAAAGTATTAAGAAAGTATTAAAAGGTCAAAGATCATCGACGATGAATGGGGTGCAAAACATGACGTTTCACTGAAAAATAGTTTTACGTATATTTTTTATTATATTATTATTGTATAACGTATAGTCTGAAAGTTTTTTTAATCCGCTATTTTTATTGGATGACAAAATGCATGCAAAGAAACAGGTCACTGAAATAAAATATTATCAGTAATAATGAATATATGTTTTATGATGAGAGTAGTTAGGAGAAATTGTTTTAATTTTGTAAAGACATAAAACTATTTAAAAATAAATATGAATAAAGTATTAAAAACCTACCAATGCACAGATTCAAAACCGAACGATTCAAATCGCCCGGGAACAAGAATAGAACGGAAACAGGAAATAGGAATTATAGGATTCACAATTGCCCGGGAAGGAGCCTTACGGACTTTCTTTATACGATCCATTTCCTTTTTCAAAACATTCGAATGTTACGTTATATATATTTTCACTATATTAAATTTATATTTACTATGTATTTCAATTATGAATCTGATACATTTTTTTTATTTTAACCGTTTTGACCGTGAACAATTCATTCAAGCCACGTTTCTGACAACCGTACTACAATTACAATTATTCACATCATAATTACATCATCCAACATTCTAGAAATCCCCTTCGCATTTCCATCGCTCGTTACACGGAAACGTCAGACTGTTTCATACGAAAATTGTTACTTTCGAAAATTGTTTTGTGTGTTTTTATCGAGTGATTCATTGCGCAGGATATTCCTCTCCGCGGAGTCACCTTGACCGGCTTGACGCTACGAAATCTAGTCCCGCTGCGCTCCTCGTCCTGTCCTGCTAGTGTTTTCGCCTTGCGTTGAGTGTCTGCAGGAAAAAAACATCATGGTTTACGATGTAAGTAGGTTTTATATAAAAAATGTGTGTATATCGGTTTAAGTACAGGATGTAGTGAATTGGTTTCAAGTGCGCCGGTTTTAGATTATGTTTTGGCGGCACTCCCAAGTAGAATCGACTCTTATCGCGCTACAAATAATTACTACTAATAAACCTAGTTTACAAGTTTGAATATATGTTTATGAATGATTTACGGAATTAAACACGAGTTGTGTTAATGTGTAATGTAAACAGTTTTATTTTATTGTGTGATACATAAAATAATAATTATTATTATACAGGGTGTTGATAATGACACGTTAAGGTTGTCGAAACTATGGTCAACAATAAAACAATCCTAGTTATACAAACAAAGTAAAAAGTGTTTCATTAATTAAAATTAAATTATAATATATAACTAAGTAGACGCCTTAACAATTAACATTTTTGGTACTATTTATCGAATTAATATAAAATTTTGAACATATATTCAGTGGCGGATTAAACCATTCAGAGGCCTAAGACGCAACCCGATTTTGAGGCCGTCAATTCTTACAAATACAAAATGTAATACAAAAAAAAACACCAAATTTATTAACAAAATTAGCAAGCAAGAAAACCTATTATAAATAATATTATAACACATAATAATAAAAAATCGAATACATTGCTAAACATTAACACAAACAAACATAAAAGTATAAAATAAAAATTGAATTCACAAAAATAAATGTTTTGATATATTAACTATATTAAATTATTTTATATTGGCACTTTTCTAGCCTTTTGATTCGCAAATTTGTCAATTATATCATCATAATTTATTTGGTGAACAATATCCATGAATTTCCATAAACATAATTGATAAGTTGCTTACATTAAATTGGCCAAGACTATTGTGTCGGTAATTTTTTACTATTTTCAATACAGAAAATGAGCGTTCACCACTAGCATTACCTATTGGAACAGTCAAGAAAATTTTTAAAATAGTTTCCACATTGAGAAAAATGGACTGCAGACCGTCCATTAAGAGTGCTGTGTGTATTGGACTGAAATGAATTGTGAGAGGTTCGTTACATTCATCAGTTATGGCGTGGCAGGCGAAACACTAACGTGTATAAAAAGTGTATCTTCGTCTAACACGAACCAATATTTGACTTTGTCTCTTACTCTCGTCTATTGGCGTAGAATCGTCTGGGTATATCAGGAAGCTCATGCGCACCGTAGCAGGGTTATCCCAGGCGACCGTCGTTAATCGCCCGTCATATAACTACGCGTCTCGTCTCACCCCTTACCCCGATAAAATTTAGTGTGTATATATACTAGACTATTTTATATCTCACGTGTCCTATCGTTTTCCTCTCAAGCATGCGCGCCAAATTTGAATTGTAGTCGATCCGAACAATTACACACTATTTTCCGCAAACTATAAGACAGTTTTAAAATATAAATTAGATTATTTCATTAAAATTAATTTATTATTCCGAATTTTACTTGCTTGGATGTTATTGCTTCTATTGATGTTAAATGTGGACATTTAATTTTCATTATTTAGATATAGTACAGGAAATTTTCATTAACTTAAAATCCGTAATTATTAATTTCAGGACCAATAACAATTTTTAATTCCTGGCTCACTTAATGTTCCACAATTCGTAAATTAATTAAACAGATAATAGATATAATAATTATTTAAATATTTAATTACGAGCAGTAGATTGCTGCAATTTTATATTTCGTTCAAAATTTGAAGATTTAATTTTTTGCCAGACTCAATTTACCATAATATATTGTCTCTGATTTATTGTGTTGGTAGAAATGAAAATCCTTATTTAATTCAATTAATAGTTTTGACATTTAAACATTGGTAGTTCATATTTTAATAATAAATATAAATAGATTATTGAAAGTCTAATAAAATAAATAAAAACACATATTAAATGGAAAACTTTAAATTCACGACTAGTTTCGGGTTATGAGCATATTTTCGGGAGAATTTAATTTATTTAATTCGCTAATAAGGTGAAAAAAAAAATACTAAGAAACATCCTCAGGATCATTATTGAATTATTTTGCTGAAATAAACCAGATTAATTAATTATAAATAAATTGAACTACTGAAAATTAAGTGAAAACTAATGAAATATTTAAATAAATTTTAAATTAAATTGAAATTAAATATAAATATATGGTTTAATAATGGAATACTTTATTCTATATCAGAAAGTTGCGTTTATAACAAATTATAGAGTTTACAAATACTAGATTTTTTTTCAGTTTTGTCTATTCTATTATATATTACATAATTTATTATTACTTTTAAGTCAGTTTATAGTTATTTTCCTAAATATGTTTGCAATTATTTTTTTTTTCAGAAATTGCTTCAAAATAATTTAAACTTATTTATTTTCTATTGTCTTCTTTAATTTCTGTTTGAATATCAAAAAGTGCTTTCTCTCTAAATCTTGAGAATGATTTTTAGTGAGATTTTTTCCACCTTTTTAGCAAATGCTGCGGCAAAATTATTTTGCCAAATCATTATACATTTGTTTATTAAAAATAATATTATAAGCATAAAAAAATAAATACATTTTGAATTCTCTAGAAAATAGGCACATAATCCGAAACTAGTCGGAAATTTCAAGTTATTTATTTTAATCTGTGTTTTAATTTATTTTTTTAGTAAAATTTGAATAGTCTATTCATATTTATTACTTTCTTTAATTAAAATTAGGCTCTCTTTTGTATTTCTATTTAGTCCGTAATGAAAAATCTATATTCTTATAATTTTTGCATCTTACACTTCTTAGTTTTATTTAATTAAAATAAAATAATTTTAAGTGCTTCCCTGAACTTATTTCCCTATAATATAATTATTTTAAAAATATATAATATAAATATATTATATTTATATTAACCAGCCTCCCAGTAAATTTAAGCATAGAATTTTGTGTATAATGCCGCGACTGTTGGGGTGGACGATTATTGAAATGTCGACTAGCGAAATATTCAATATAAACACCTAGGCGTTCAGTACTAATTTGTCTGGGTTATTAGGTTCCGTATGCCATCGTTTTTCATCGCCCAAAATCGCTTAATTTTTCTTAGAGCGCATGCGTAAACGTGTATTTCCACAATAATTCTGTGCGTACGCTACTACCATCCCCACCTCCAAAAAGAGCGAAGAGCATCGCCAATCGCAAGCCTTTGAAAATAATCATTGAAAAATTGTTTTTTAACCCAAATATTAAATATATACACTCGAAATGAAACAATATTTTAGGTATATTTATTTTCGACAATTCTTTATCTAAGTCACGGAACAGATTGCTTTTCATTATTTGAATTATTTATGTAGTTATTTAGGTATAAACCAGACGAAGCATTTCAGGTAACTTTTTTCGCACTTTGTTATATTGCAAAAACCACAATGGTCAAAATAAATAAAATTTAATTAATAGGTAACGTTTTCTAATCATGAAATCACTCCTTAGGCGAAAATAATTTCAAAAAAATGAATAATTTACTTTTACTTTTGGGTTAACAATTTACATTGAATTCTCCATAAGCGCCCACATACACACAGCCCTCTTAATAATTTATACATATCAATGGGATGCAAGAAAATGAAGAACTTCATCTTTAATGTAATCGGTGTCGATATCATTTTCATATTTATTGCACAACCTAGTTATGCATTCTATTGTATAACTCTCGTTAATTTTAAAATTAAATAATTCTTCGAAATGACAAAAACATCATTATAAATCGAACTTCTTGCAGAAATTTCATAAATAATATTATCATATATGGCATAATATATGTTTATTTTAAACGCATCTCTGCCAGTGAAGATCTTGTCACCTTCACGAGTTTCGTCAAAATGCAAATTTCTTTTAGTTTTTCTAATGTAATTGGTGTTATCCGTTGGCAACCCTGCCACTAATTCAATAGTTTCGAATTTATTTATAATATCCTCAACAAACCTAGAAAGTGAAAATGATGAATAAATAGAGATACAAATACTTACAAAATTTAAATTGAATTTTATTTAAACAAACACTGTGAATCACAAAATATTGCCAAGAGAAAACGAGAATAATTCAAACTGAGGTAATGTTTTGGTACCAACTGGTACGTGTGTGCTTGTAAGGACCCAAATACGTTTGATTAAAATTAAAAATGTTCATTTTCAGGCAATATTTATAATTTTCTCTTCAAATTGATATGAATTAGAAGATATCCATTTAATCTATCTTATTTATAAAGATAACCAAAAAATGCGAATTTATTTTTTTATTTATATCCTCGTTATTTGAAGCAATATCTCAATACAATGAAGACACTCTTATAGCACTTTTTTATTATCTAGTCGATGGCGTACTAATTTTACTAATAGCATGTTTCGTTTTTTCTGGACCATCATCAACTTTCTTATTTCTTATGGGCGGCATATTGATTTTTTTATCAGATTAAAATCCTCTATTTATTCTGATTACAATGATACCACATACGATATCTTTATTGTGATAAATAAACACAGTCTTAACAATTTTTTGTATTACTAAGTAATCACGCATGCTATGAAATTAAATGTAATCAATAGAAAATATAATGGCATCAGACAAAGCTTTGTAGCTTTGTCTGATGCCTGATATTCATTTCCAATCAGTAAATGAGATATGATGCAGAGCCTACTAAATATACAGGACGGAATATCGGAGTGAGGAGGACTCGGAGATGCATACTTGGAGCGCCTGATTGTGATTGTCCCGAGCACTGCTCTAATACTGCTCTAATGCAAACGGGTTAAGTTAATTGAATTATTTTCTCATGTAGTAATAAAGATAATTATTCAAATTTTCTATTAAAAAATAATGACTTAAGGTCATTAATGTCAACGGGAGGGAAAGTACCGCTGATTATCAACCAGCTCAGGTTGATTTAAAGACGAAGCAACTAACCTTTAAAACACAATTGGCTTTTAAATAATTTATTTACAAAAAAAAAATAGCTAAAAAAAACAAAACAGAGAGAGCAGTCACACAGTGTACATGTAGGTAGACCTGAGGTAACGTCGGCGTCTGGATGGAAGCGGCGTTCAGGCGGCAGTTCGGCGTCCCGTGATCGGCATCGGGATTTGGCGTCGATGTCCGTGGGTTATTGCGTAGGGGTTGGATCCAGGGGGCAGGAACAAACACTACTCTCGTAGTGACGACGTCTGGAACATCTGGCGTCTGCGTCGGTCAGAGTTTCCTGTCTCAGAGAGAAGATTAAATTTCGAGGAACAAAAGTTCCTCTTGAATCCACATGCTGCCCCCTGTACAGCACCAGAGTGGACTGAAGATCTGGGTCGATGCATCCCGTATTTAATCGCCGCAAATCGTCTGGAGTAGGGATGATTTTCGAGGACCACGTGGTCGTTGGCAAAGAATTCACTGGAAAATAACTATCGTAAACAAAATAATTATTTCCAACGAATTCTTAAATCCAACCGTTAAAATGCAATTTGAAAGAATTACGTTAATCTGTAATCTCTCTTCTTTCAAATTGCAAGGGCGGCCTGTGTCCTCTCCCTGGGTGTCTTAATCTGCTGCTCGGGCCCTAATTACTGCACGATAATCCGGAGGGCCGGGCGGTGATCTTCTAACCTCGGGTCAGGTAAATGTTGACCCGTAGGTTAATCCGCGGCGGTCGGCAGGTAAAGTGCTGGCCAAAAACTCATTTTATTAAAATTTTAATTTTGTTGACGACGATAACATTAATTAAAATAATTTTATTTAGTTAAAAATTAAATTTCAAATCAGACAAAAAAATTACTGTGAATGGGAGATTTTTCCGTCATTATGGTTCATAGGTGAATTAATTTTTACGTGTGGACTCCGAGATTTCGAATTCCCCACTCCAATATTCTGTCCTGTATATTTAATAGGCTCTGATTGACGTCTTTTTTGAGTTTTTTTTTTTTCAGATAGAATTCATCATCTATCTGAAATATGTTTCAGAGTTATAGAAAGCAATGGCAAATACTTTTATTCAACAATTATTTACTGTCCTTTAAAATAAACCTTTAATGTATCTAAAAAAATTTATATAAAGAATCATAATAAAAGTTGTTATATTTACACTTTCAGAAAAGGCCGACTGTTTACCCCAGCGATTCATTCAACGCCCAAGAAGATGGCGATGCGCTCAGGGCGGCCATGAAGGGTTTCGGCACGGACGAAGATACAATCATCGAAATTTTAACTGCCAGGACCAATTACCAAAGGCAGTGTATTGCTAAATATTTTGAAGAAGAATTAGGAAGAGTAAGTTTAAAACAAAACATTCTTATTAGTTCTAGCATAGGTATAATTAGAGTCTACAAATGGGGGGAACGAATTTTAACTTGAGATTTATAATTATAAATTATTAATGCAGAGGGACTTTACTTCCCTGTTTAGCATTTTTGTGTATATTTAAAAAAAAATGACGGCGGATTTGTAGTGTTAAAAATCAACACTTTAGTAATATCCCTACAAAAGTTGTGTAATAAAAATATCATATCAATCATAAATAAATCTGACGTAATATTTTTATTTTCTCCGGACCCCTGCCTAAATGAAAGTATTGTGATCGTAAAAAAATTCAAATAGCTAATTTCAACGGATTTACACGTTTTGAGGTACCCTGAGACCGTGACAGCACAAAAGCCGTTGATTGAACTCAATCATCGTATCTAAGTTTTTTATAACAGTCGTGAGATCTGAAAAGCTTTTGGTCACAATAAAAACTCATTAAGAGCAAATTTACTCTTAATATATTATTTTATTGTTATTTGAAAGATGTTTCATATAAAACGGAAGAGTTTCGTCTACCTGAACAATTCCCATAAAATAAACAATTATTTTTATGTCAAATAAAACGTCAAAATGCCGTTTTATATATTCAATTTTAAGTAAATCTATTGTAAATGACTACAATAATGATCTAAAGATGTAGGAAAATTTGTAAAGTAATTGTGTTGAGCGGTGTTGGGCTTAGGTTGTTAGCGTCAGGTCCAAGAAATTTCAACGGTGTTTCAATGAATAACACTTTATTTACAAAGTTACCTTTCGCTTTCGGTACCGTAGTATTCACCCTCAGACCACCGTCCGCGAGGGCGGTGGGGCGCGCGCAAGCGCTAACACATAGTAAAGTAAGAAATAACAAAATAATTTGTAAAATTCTTGTACATATTTGGCTTTAACTTAAAAATATATCAATTCATATTTTAGTTTATTAACTTTACATTTACTATTAAATGTTCATGCAAAAACTCATTTTTCCGATCTCACCGGGGAAAGTACCATGATGGTCACATGACTATTTTTTTTATTTACGTCAGAAGGTGCTCAATAGGGAAAAATACTTCTAACAACGACCGCTTCTTCCAGGTTATGTCTATGGTTTTTAGAAATAAGTTTTAAAGAATTTTAATTATAATTTAGTAGTTATCACTGAGGTTCATACAAATATTATTTAATAGGATTTGATCAAAGATCTGAAAAGTGAGCTTGGAGGAAATTTTGAGGATCTCATCGTCGGCTTATGTTTACCGCCAAACGAGTACTTATGCAAACAGTTGCACAAGGCAATGGAGGGAATTGGGACCAATGAAGAAACTTTGGTGGAGATTTTGTGCTCAAAGACCAATGGAGAAATCAACAAACTCGTAGAAACCTACGAAGAAAGTATGTGCATATATAAAAATTTTATTTTTGCATAAGTCGGAGTATAAATCACCTTGATGTTAAATTCGCTAGAAAAGTGTCACATTTTTCCCAAGGGATAACATTAAGTATTTTTATTTCTTAGGACAAAATTGGACATATGTTGAAAAGATAAATATGAATAAATTATCAAAGATCAACCAATAAAACACAGATTAGATTGAATAACTTAAAATTCTCGAATTTAAATTCTCTTGAAAATGGGCTAATAACCCGAAATTAGTCGAGAATTTTAAGTTATCCAATCTAATCTGTGTTTCATTGGTTGATTTTTAATAATTTATTCATATTTATTTCATACAATATGAACTGTCAATGTCTAAATATTAAAACCATTAATGTTGAAAAGAATTTATAATGAGTGTTTTTTCTAAATGTACTTGTACAAAAAATTGTATATAAACCTCGATAGAATGTTATTTTTTGTTCAAAGCTTTGTACTTCACGAAAAATCACCCATTTTTTCCCTCAATATATTGGAGATACAATTTAAGAACTCCATAAAGCGGTGATATTCTGAACACGTTTTACACATAAAACTACATCATTAATCAATTTGAAAGTCTGTATTACGAATCGCTGTTTCATTGGCTCGGTGCTTTTATTTGTTTGTTGATATATTAAGTTTATTTAATTCTTTTAGTATTTTTTTTGGAAACACTTCTTATTATCGTAATTGACTTTGGAACACATCCTGACACGAAATATTTTTGATGATCCTAAAACACACAAGTATTTTCTAGACGTAATATCTATAATAAATAGCGAAATTTAAAGCACAATCGAAAGATTCACGCATTTATATATTATAAAATTTGTAACTAAAACACTATAAATTATTCTTAACTGTGTGACTATTGCTTCTACTATGAAGTAGACATTATTAAACAAGAACATCGAGTAATTTTAGTAATCGAGTATTATTTTATTTTTTAATGACTTCTAGATAATTGAAACTATATTTACATAATTTAGTGTGAAATATAAATATTATATTTACAAGTGTATTTATTTAAGTAATAAATGTAGTTGCGTCAGCTGTCAATTTACATGCAAAGGCAGATATTGATGCAGATGAGTGTTTCAAAATTTGCCACCAGATAGAGTATCGCTTATGTTGTATCTCCAATAATATATTATTTTACTGTAAATAATTATTTTTTATAAATTCAATAGTGTACAACAGACCATTAGCCGAACAACTTTGTGGTGAAACCTCCGGGGAACTCCGACGTCTGTTGACGTTCATCGTTACAGGAAAACGCGACGGAGGAAACGACGTCGACGTCGGCTTGGCCCGCGAGCAGGCCGTGATGCTTTTCGAAGCCGGCGAGGACCGTTGGGGAACCGATGAGAGTGTCTTCACCAAGATTCTGGCCAAAGAGAACTTCAACCACCTCTCTCAGGTTTTCGAAGAGTACAAAGACGTCTCTGGGAACACAATCGAACAATCACTGAATCACGAGCTCGAGGGTGAAGTTTTGGACGCCATGTTAGCAGTAGGTTAGTAAAAAGGAACATTGTATGATTTTTGAACTGTGTGCATGTTTGTGACGTCAACCATAAGGTTTGCATTGTTGATATAATCGGTATCTCTAATAGGATCTTTTTCATGCTGTCAGGGCAGGAAATGTAAAAAATGTTGCTTTAGTTATTATAAAATCTCCATTGTTTCAATAATATGTTTGTTTGTTACAAACGAACACACTTCAGTGCACGTGAGTATATATTAGTGGATATAAAGAACAAACTTAATAATAAAAATACGATTTACTTGAACTAGGGCAGCACGTTTCATTTATTCTGCAATGAAATCGTTCGTTACATGCACTAACTTCAACAGGCATATACTAAAGTGACTTGGTTTGCGTCAATTAATTATGGTATTTTGGTTACTATGACTTCTTACTGTTAATAATGTAATACAAGTGAAATACAATTTAAAAAACAAATAAACAATCCACTGAGCACACAATTTACTAATGTTTCATCTACATGAAAATAATATTTAATGGTGTTACAGAGTTGCTAACACAATATTTGTTTATTTTTTAACCAGTCATTAAAATTTCAGGGGAATATCGTGGAAGGCTAAAGGTCTTCATTATCGTCAATGACGTGTTTTTCCCGCTTCATCACTTCAGGGATTTCCAAACCATTCTTTTAGGAGTATACTGAAATTATTACAATTTAAAAATGATTACTGTTGATACAATTGATTAATTCTGTTGAAATAATAAAAAGTAAATAAAATGAAACACCGATGATTCACACATTTGCAGTTATTTAAATTACAATGAAATTAAACAAAGAAATTTGATTGATCATTGCCAAAAATTTCTTTGTTTAATTTCATTGTAATAAAAAGTAATTAAAAATTAGGTAATATATGGCGCAATTTAAATGTATTCACAATGTTTGATTTAACATTAAATTATCATGTATTATTCATATTAATACAATGTTTGTAAAATGACAGTACAATGTGTACCATAAAGATGGGATTTTTATGTTCTTCTATCCTAGTTTCAAAAGATCTTACTATTTGTTCGACATATATCATGTTACATTTGCTGCATTTAAGTTAGTAATCTCTGCACTCTTTGGTTTTATTTACTGCAAATTTCTTATTAATTAATAGTTTTTATAAAATTTGTTTATTTGTATAATCGATACTAAATTCCTTGCCTTTAATATAACACTTATAAATAAGTCTGGAGCAAAGTTCACTTTGATCAATTTTTACACCTATTTTCCGATTTTAAGGAAAAAACATAATGAATAACTTTTTCTATTTAGTTTATTCAGAAGCTTATCTATAATTTTTGTATCATTAACCTTGGTGTATCAATTGTTTTTATTACTTTTAATCCAAGTGTGAATGCATTGTGATATAATTAAAATGTGTATATATTAATTTAAATTACTAAACTTAATATGTTTAAGTCTGCCATAAATATTTTTTATATATAAAATTCGTTCTTAAATTGAAAATAATTTTGCAGATATTTAATAATTTAAACATTTCTTTATATTGGTTTTAATGAAAAAATAATTGTACAACTGTTTTTGAGGTAAAATTTTCTTAACATCAAACGACATTAATTTATGTTTAATTAATTTCTCACTTAACCCGTGGTGAAACATTTTTGAATTAATTCAGGATGATTTAATTGAAATTAAAACATTTCGTTTGTTTCACTTATTTATATTTTCTCCAACTAGTTGGAGACATTAATTTAGTTTTGTTGAGGATTTTTTAGTGTTTATATATGGGATGAAATATTAATTGCATATTTTAAAGTAAACAATACGTGAGATATATTATTCAATTGTTTTAAAGTATAAACAAGGTGGTGAATTTTTCGCTGCTCACCATTGAAATCTCTGAAACGATAAGATACGCTTAAATTGAAGAAAAGTGGCGCATTTTAATGGCGATTGAGAATCTGAAAAAAAAAATTGATTGATTGATAAGTTCCTGAATTATTGCAAAAAAGTGATTTAACAAAAAAAGAATATCTTCTCTGTCATTGGTAGTATTTTCATCAAACTTGACAAATGCATATTTTTAACCCTCTGTATCAAATGGCATCGACAAAAATATTCTAAATACTCTAGATTTTGAGTTACGATATTCATTTTTTTTATTTATTATGGCAGCCATATTGGATTTCTACACTTTAAGGTAGACAAAAAATTATAGCACACATAATCTTTAATTTCCAAAAACCTGTGGAAATTTAAAAATGAATGTAAATATTTGCTTAAATTGAGAATGCTT
Source organism: Philonthus spinipes (assembly GCA_963082785.1). Taxonomy (NCBI): domain Eukaryota; kingdom Metazoa; phylum Arthropoda; class Insecta; order Coleoptera; family Staphylinidae; genus Philonthus; species Philonthus spinipes. The sequence continues at coordinate 7,811,540 of OY720304.1, forward strand.
TAAAAAACAATAAGAATAATAATTAAAGTTACAGTTGTTAGTGCATATGTTTTTTATGACTACCATTTTGAATATTAACATTCTTAGATAGAGAACAGAATATATTTTTTTAAAATAGCAACAACTTAATATTTATAAAAATCTTCAAACATCTTATTAATGCAACTTTAACGAGATAAGTAAAAAAACAATAGTCCTAATACTTATTTTATCTACTGAATTTTGGATAGTTCGCTTTTCAATGGAGTCGTACGCATTTCTAATTTTGAGTCAGAGATGTTCGATATCTTCAGTTTCAGTTGAATAAACAAGATTTTTTACAGTTTCCCACAGAAAATAATCCAAAGGATTTAAAGACCACGATCGCTCTGCTTGAATCCTTTGGATTATTTTCTGTGGAGAAACCGTGAATTTAAATAATCGCCAACAATGCGGGAGTTGTGAGACCCAGCTTCGTCTTGCTGATACCACACAAAATTTAGAATTGTGAGTAGTGGTAATTCAAAAAATTATCATCGTGCCGTAATTTTTCGCGACACTAATTGCAAAACTCTAGTCTTGAATCACCAGTATGAAGAATTTGCGCCGATCTGAATTTGTAATCCTGATACTCATGTTTATTTTTTTTTTAATTTGCTCGCATGAGTATTCAGTACTGCAAATTTTAGATATTCTTCGAATCTAAGGTGTTGGAGCAATCCATACAATTCCCCCGGTCTTCTAAATCTACCACAAATTACCAAATTTCTTAAAATCCGCTGAAACGTTGTTCGTTGCGGTTGTCGTCTTCCTGGATACATATTTTCATATTATTCATTCATGTTTAATTAAACCAAAAAATAACTAAGTATAAGAAACATCATCAGAAATGAGAGGTCATGGGTGTTGCCTTTTTGAGAAGCTATTTTTTGGTCTAACAATAAGAAATAAAAAAGTTGAATATCGTAACTGTAAATCTAGAGTAAATAACTGTGACCAAGTAAATAAATCCTGTGATTGGGACAACAAACAAAATGAGAATATATATTAATAGAATATTCTCATTTTGTTTGTTGTCCCAATCACAGGTTGATTGTTTCCACTTTTGTCTCTTCTTACCCGAACCACTTCGGACTTCTCTTTCTATAAATATATTTTTTGCTAAAATTAAAATCCTATTTCCATACTCGTTATTTTATTAGTTTATCGTGGACTCTTCTTTTTTGTGATGCTCCAGTTGGCCTCTGTGTTGATTCAATCCTCATCTTGCACCTTCTCTGCATATAAGTTATATGATATCGAGTTTAATTGGATGGAGTAGGTAGTACTACTTGTGATGGGTCATCCCCTGGTATGAACGTATAATTTTAATTTGCGGTATTGTTTCGTTTTGTTTTTTTGTATTCGGTTGGGTGGTCCGTGCTGTAGGGACGCGCCGCCAGCGTGGCGCCGGGCCCTAAGTGGGTACGCTCGTGAAATCGAGGGGGATCGCGGATGTTTAGTCTACGGGCGATAAGAAGGAATCTCAAAAAAAATGCGTACGTGACGATCGCACTAAAATTTCGGTTTTCTTTGTTCGATTCGGGAATAAAAGGCGTGCGGGTAGTACCGGGAGTGGAGTTCAGATCCAGACGCTGTGATGGTCGGTCGTTAGTTTCGGGGTTTCGCAAGAATAATCATCAGGTCCGGGAGTCCGCGACGACAAGGGGAAGATCGGTTTCGGGAGAAGCGCGAGTACTACGCACAGGTGGGATTTTCTTCGCGACGATGCGGAAATTCGGTGGATGTCGACAGCGCAAGTATTGTACTTAATTATTTTTGTAATTATTCTTTTTTTGTACCTATTTTTATCAATTTATTGTAAATTCTACCCAGGCTTGGCTTACAGACAATTTGAGTGAATTGTTGTAGGTCAAGTGTGAGTAGCAGCTCGGGATGAGTTTTTTTTAAGGGGTTTTTTTATCATCCCAATATGTAGAAGAGCTGATTCGCGTCTTCCCCAAAATACATACAAAATACATCAAGTATTTATTGTGTAATAATAAGACAATAAATCACCACCTTGATGTCATTTTTTTTTTGTGTTTTAATTATTTTACCTTTTTTTATTTTACCTGGTTTAGGAAAGGTCACAACATAAAAAAAAGGACATTCGCGTAAGCCACGGATCTGTTTTTTTCTTTAAGGTTACTACAAAACACAACGTGAATTTCTGTCAGAGACAGGTAGGGTCCTAACCATTACATACTTAACAATATATTTTACTGTAACCAGATTCGTTTATATAGTAAAATGCTTAAACTGAACTTGTTATACTTATAATTTAGTGAAACATCATTAAACCTATATATAATTATTAATTTGTTATTCTATAATTTTAGAACTATAATATAATTCGAACGTAAGCTACATTTTAATCATAACACACAGTTTTTCAAACTTATTTCATTCTCGTCAAAATAGATTCACTGTATTTATTAAATATGAAATATATTTGACAAATCGTGAAATAGTTTTGACAAAATGAGAAATTATTTGACTTATTGGAAATGAAATTGAAGATGGAGAAATATAATTGATATTAAGGAAAAAATACTTAATGTATTACTTAATGGATTTTCAATTAATTCACTAATTAAAAATCCCTGTCAAACATACATTTTCTCAGTATTTATTGTGAAAAACACTCCCATAATAATAAATGTTGTGAAACTTTAAACAGTTCACTGTTTTAATTCGTGGAGTAACTCCACATTCTTAACTCTGAGCCTTCATGATGTATTTTTTTTGCAGTTGAATGCGTCCAAAGTCCCCCGGCTTTCTTCGCGAAACGCCTCCACAAAGCTATGCACGGCTTGGGCACAGACGACGAGACTCTGATCAGAATAATCGTGAGCAGATCTGAAATCGATCTCGGTAACATCAAAGACGAATTCGAGAGGATTTACGATAAGACGTTATCCAGTTACGTTTCGGTCAGTATAAGTTTATCCTACTTTTGACTATAGATAAAACATTGGTGAAAAAATGTGTTCTAAGATTTAGTGAACACAAATAATACAAATTATTATTTAACAAAATCTATTTTTTACTGAATTTGTATTTGAATTGACTAAAAATGTATAGCAAGCAGGATTTTTTAAGGGGAGGGAGGTTTGAACCATTAGTAAAATGTTGCAAAGCAAATTAGCCTCCTATCCTTTGAATCCTCCCTTGAGGCAAAAAGACCTGTGGTAGATAAATATTTGCCAAATTAATATATTAATGTTAAGCAATGTATTCATAAATGAATAAATTTAAGTGGGTGACGTTATAAATAACAATATATTGTTGTTTATTAATAAATAGGGAATCGTTAAATTGCTACAATAAATAAGGGTTATAAAGTAATAGATTTTATATTCTACCTTTTGTTGGTTTGAGAAATTAGTTATTTCTCTCATTTTCTAATATGAAATCATCATTAATTAAAATAAATACCTTTCAATAAATATTGATCAATTATATTTATTTAATTTTTAGGAATGGGTGATTTTAACCACGATTATAAATAACAATTAAAACGTTAATGACATTGTTGGATTCTCCGTTCATTAGAATTGCACAAACTTAGTATTATTATTTTAATTGTCAGTCTTAGCTGCTTTTAAAATAAAAAATAGTATTTAAATATTACATAGAATATAAATTTGAGAAATTTATTGTTGATTCCAAAAAATATTAACTTATTTACAAATATTATAACGACAATATTATTTATATTGACTATATCTTTCATATTACAAAAACATATTTTTTTCCAGTGTAGTTTATTTGGTAGTACGAATTTTGTTTGTTTATAATATCAAGTATTATATGGTGAGTCCAAATATACCATTAATATTTTTATGACAATTTGTAATCACGCAAGAAATCATGCGAAAATGCATTTTTTTGGTAAAACTAATGCACGCAAATTCAAATGTGGCATTATATATTTAATGGAAAATTGTAATAATGGGCGCGTTCAGGGAAATTTTAGACGTGTAGCGCTGCATTGCAAAGCGCTTGATGTTCCCTGAATACGCTTTCGAGGTTAAGGACGCTCACGAAAATATGGCGGTTTTGTTTACAGCTGCACGGCTTGAAAAGCGATCCAGCGGAAAAAATATATGCTTTACCGCTTAATAAAGAGCCACACATAAAGCGGTACCGTTCAGCGACACCGCTTTCGTAAAGCGCTGCAGCGCTACAGTGCTCTGTACGCGCCCAATGATATAGTAGAGTAGAATAGTTCATCCCGTTTTTCAAATTGTATTCGTTTAAATCCAAATGTAACATTATCTTTTCATGGCAATTTATAATTATGGCTAAAATGGCACATTTGTAAAATTACATTTTATTTGGAATTTTTAAGTGGTTGATCCGGTGTACCGATTTTTTATTCATTTGAATAATAGAAAAATGTATGTGGAATTCAAATACGATTTTATCATTTTTAGGGTAATTTGTAATCACTATGTTGGTCAATATTTATTAAAAGGTAAACACCTTTTTTCATTCTTACTTGTGGTTTCAAATGAGAAAATGAGAGAAATTTCAGTTAAACTAGCAAAAAAGGAAAGTATAAAAACTATTGCCAATTTCGCAACGAATAATAAAAAATATTAATAAGATTATTATATACATTTAGTTTAATAGCAATAAAACGATCTAAAAGATCAAAAGCAATTTAAATTAATATTGTGCAATGTTTTAGTTAGAAAATTGTAAATACATTATTAATTAATTAACTAACTAAACATATTTATTCATGTCATATTAATACATAGTTTGAATAATAATTTACAAACTTATGTTCACATGTATTATATGTGAACATAAAACGGCTAACGACCGAAGCTCTTTCCGCCTACACATTAATATTTTGCTAATAAAGATATTATAAGGAAATACAATGTTTCAATCAATAAAGTTAGAGCTACTTTATTGATGGTATGAAAGCTAAGCATTTATTTGTATGAATTTGATGCTTTATTTGTATGAATATTTAATCTTCAAGTAAAAATAAATTATTTGTAAATAAAACAAGTTTTTTAAGTTTCACAAAAAAAAAACAATAAATTCTATGAAAGTTAAAAAAACTGTTGTTTTATTTACAAATAAAAAAATAGTGTATTATGGAGTTTCATCAAGTAAAATTGAGGCATCGATTATTTAAAATTAAATTGATTATTTAAGGAAAATATTTTTAATTTTGCATAAAGTGTTTTAATAATTATTTATTTACTTATTAACGGTGGTCTACCACAGAATATTACAATAAAGTAGTAATAATAAATACATTAAACATTTTAAATTAAACACAAACAATAAAATATAAAAACATATTACATTTACATCAAGGCCGTAAAAGTGTGAGCATGTGGCGAAATTCTTTAAGGTTGTTCGCAAAAAAGTCAAAATATCATACTATCAGGCTGCAGAGTTCTGTGTGTAGTCAGTCTTCCTAAAGGAAACATAAAATACCGCACTTTCTCGTAATGTTCGAGGAGGAATGTAGATCGCTAGAAGAGCGAGAAAGTTAGGATAGTCTATAAGACTATTAAATAGTTAGACCAAAATAACGTCTGCATTGAAACGTCTTGAATCAAGCGTTGCATAATCAAGCGCCGAAAGATTCTCGGTGTAGATACCGGTTAGATTAAACTTAAATGCTTTAATAAAGCTCCATTAACATGAACGTAGCCTTATTACAATGTAATTTATAACTACAATAAATGTAATGAATTTTAGTAATTAATTATTTTTTATTTCTTAGCAGGGTGAAACATCGGGTGACTACAAGAAGGCGCTATTGGCTTTAATTATGTGAGGAAATATTGGATCTCTTGAGGAATACACAGTATTGCCTTTTATTTTAATGTAGTTTTTATAAATAAAATATAATACTTTATATACACTAGCACTGTAAACGTCTGAAATGTGTGTCAAATTAATCAAGGTTTCTGAAAACACGTTTGTTTTATATGTATTTCGAATTGTTCAATTTATATTAAGAATTAAGAGAATTTATAGTTTTTATTTGTGATAAATAAATCGAATATAGTACAGTTTTGTTGTCTTAACATTTATTTGCACTCATTTATAAGTGAATCCAGACCTTTCGAACGTCTTAATTTTTAAATTAAATTATCTATGTTATAAATAATTTTCTGTACTTTACCCTGTCTGTTTATTTATTAAATGTTTTTTCTTCCTCTTATTAATAGTATATGTTATAAATTAGGAATGGACACATTTAGTTTTACTTATACAAGGTGCGGCAGAGAAACTTACTTTTTTTACTTCTTTTAAAAAATCCGCCAAACGGCAAAAGGAGAAGGGATTTTCCCCCTCTCATTGTGTAGAAAAAGAGAAATTATTCACTAGAAACTAAGGCTGGCAATTTTGACTTCGGCGCTAATCGATTAATCGTAGTTCAAAATATTCGATTAATCGACTTATCCGTCAATTAAATGAAAATAACCGACTAATCGAAATTAATCGAAACTAATCGATTAATCGAAACTAATTGATTAATCGAAAATAATCGGTCGGCTGAAATAACCGACTAATCGAAAACGGATAAAATAGTCGACTAAAACAACAAAAAAATGAAAAGATGACAAACTTTAAGGACACAATTGCATTTTGTTATTTTGATAAATTATATTATTCAAAAAAAAAATAGTTATGAGTTGTAATTATATTCTTCTTATACAAATCTTTTCAAATAACATTTAAATTTAGAGAATATTAGCAAAGATTAAATAAATGTAAAACAAATAAAAAAATTATGTTGCTTATTTTTTCATACATTGTTCATATAATGCACGATATTATTAAACATTATTTATGATAAATATTAAAAATTATGGATAACTTTGTTACATTGATAAATATACCGTCTAACCGAAACGGTTCAAATAATCAACAATTGAAACGATTAGAATATCCAATTAGTCGAAAGTAATCGGTCGGCTAAAATAACCGTCTAATCGAAAACGGTTAAAATATTCGACTAATCGAAGCGATTAGAATATCCGATTAATCAAAACTAATCGGTCGGCTAATATAACCGACTAATTGAAAACTGTTAAAATAGTCGACTAATCGAAACGATTAAAATATCCGACTAATCGAAAGTAATCGGTCGGCTAAAATAACCGACTAATCGACTAATCGAAACTAATCGGTTAATCGAAAACGGATAGAAAATGTTTCCAACAAACAATTTAATCGATTAATCGAATTTTTTTTAATCGATTAATTTTTCCAGCCTTACTAGAAACTATAAAGAACTTTAAAATGATTATTGGAAAAATAAGTGCTATATATTGCCTAATTTCAAGACAACCGAGAATTGTTGTTTCGTTCAATAAGGGAAGAACTTGTCATGTTTATAATAGCAGGAAACGAAATTCATTTAACAAAATGTTCCTTTCGACCACTTTCATCAAGGCATTGCACATGGAAAATGTTCTGAATATCCTTTTTCGAAACTACGACCGGTTTGGCCTACATATAAGCTATTGCATTCGGGGCAAGGAATTTCATACACACCTGATTTTTTTAAGGGGTTAATTTTATCTTTTGAATTAAATAAAATGTTGGACAATTTGTAATTTGATCTAAACGCGATTTGATGTTTTTTTTTTGTTTCAGAACATTATCGTGCATTTAGGTTGAATCAAAACTCCAGTTCCTTTTTTAACCACGTTTTAGAATGTAAACATTCATTTCTGCAAATAAAACAAATGAAAATATTAGATAACTGTACCAAAGGTATAAAGCTCAACCTACTCGAATCCGCCGAAATTTTCAAACGGATAAATAATCCCCTCGTTAATCTATTGAACGAGCAAACAGATTTAATGTACACGCCGCTTTTTAAAATTCTTTAAGTTGTAAATATATTTACCTGTTCGCTCTAATCTATTTTGCTACCCTCACTCTAAATGTTTTTACCTGTATAAAGGTAACCTTTTTTTGTATTTTGTTTCACTAGATAATAACCGTCAAACGTCGAAACTTAAGTCGTGAAATTTTGTATTGTGTAATATATATACAATAAATAACTTGTGGTAAAAAAACATAGTAAGTGTTTTGTTCTGTGATTATAATATGGATTACCATGTAGTAACGGTCGCAATCATCATCATGAGTACACAATGGATGCTAATTTAAAAGTTTATTGGCAGAGCTGTATTGACGAGTGATAAATTCCGAAACACGTGTCTGCAGATAGCCTTATATTACATTTTTTTTTTGTGTTAAATATTTATTGTTGATGTTGATGGTGAGGCCATCACTATTAACGGAGAGCGCTAGAGATCGATGATAATCCATTTATTTTCGCTCGAATTGAACGATATGGACGTTCACGGCATATGGTGTCAGCAGGACGATGCTATGTACCATACAGCGAACGCCACGATAGACATTTTGCATTAACGATTTGAATATATGGTCATAGTATATTTATACGTATACTACGATATGGTTATCTCTCACAAAGGTGAAGTGAATTGGTCACCAAGATTAAGCGATTTGACCCTGCTAGACCTTTCCTTGTTGGATTTTTTGAAGTCGCAGGTATATTCCAAAGCGCCCCAATCTACCGATGTCCTTAAAGTCAACATAACGCTCAAATTTAGCCGAATCTGTGCGGAAGAATCATTGAAAATTGGACCTCTTGGATTCGTGATTCCACCATGAAAAGCCGCGGTGGATATTTGAATGATGACATATTCCAGACATAATGGACCTTTGAATTAAAAATAAAATTTCGTTAATACTTCACACACAGCTTGTTCCATTCCATTTCAACATCAACCCGTCTTTATTGGAAAACCTTTATTATCACATGTTCGTAATGATACTAGAAATAGGTCTCATTGTCTTAATTAAGTGCGAATTATAAATTAGCCTTCTTTACATTTTTTACAATCTCATTCGCACACAATTAAAATGTGTTAGACGACCAAAAAATAAAGCTAAACGGAAACGAAATTAGTCCAGGAAATTGATAGATAGGTATTTGTAATAGCGCTCTTCAAGATAATTGTGTGTTACAAATTGGCTCACAATCTCTTGAAAATGTAAATTTAATTGATAATTTAACAGGTATAAAAATCAAAGCGGAGTTACTTTGACATCATTACGGTTCCGAAAATGAATGTCTTTGGTTTCATTTTCAGTGCGTGCTTGTTGTTGGTCAACCATTGCGCTGGTAAGTAAGATGTGATTTTTTTGTTATTGTGAAATAAATTATATACAGGGTGTTTCAAATTCAAGTCTCGCTATGAGGATCATGAGAGATAGTGGGTAGTATTAAATTATATTTGTTAATTCAATTTACTTAGTTTATTTTTACTTATTTAGAGGGTAGGATTAAATTTGTCACTTTTGCGGACTTGTATACTGATTAATTTCATGTTGAGAAAACTGAACTGTTTCTTGAAAAAAAAAAAAAAAAAACTAAAAATAGTGATGTGATTTTTTTTTTATTTACATCTTTGTTATTTAACGCAATATTTCAATAGAATGAAGACCACTTGTAGCACTAGTTTATTATTATTATCGATGGCGTACATATTTTGTTAAAGATAAAATGAAACATGCGTTTCAGTATTTCTTGTAAACGCAATATTTATTTTTTAACTAATTAATTGCAATCTTCTGATTACAATTTTATAAGATATCATATTTTTATTGTAATTATGTTTTTTTTTTCAAAATTATCATCAAAGAAGCACTCATTTATAGCAACTATATGGAAGTCATTTAGTCATTATTTAGTATTAAATATTACTATTTATTAAATATTAAATCAATTTATTATTAGGAGTGTCGTTTTATAATTTATAAATAATTTGCAAAATAAATCTTTATTATAAGACCCCAATTTTCATTCAAAATGAATGTTTGGCCAGATATATATAGTCAGAACATAAAATAATATTTTCTTCTTCTCTTCTTTCTGAAAACAAAGAAACTTGGCCCAGTTTTCTCAACGAAATATTAATCAGCATGAAATTCTACAAAAGTGCCCAATTCAAACTAACCCACTATTTCATATAATAAGCGAGATACCTATGAATACGAGTCTCACGAATTTTAAGTACTCTGTATATGCATCTTTAGTATCATTTGTAAATATACAATACCCTCGGTTCAGCTAGCAGTCCTCGACTTCCATGTTATATTAAGGGTTAGTTGTCGTAGACGAAATTAATTTATAAACAAAAACGAAATTTGGAAGGGATATTACGGCTTTGTTAAAGACATAGGATATTTGATAGTTCTTAGGTTAGAGGGGTTATGCAAGGGATTGTTGGAATGTCCAATTTTTGTCATTGAGAAATGCCTTTATTGGCATATGTTAATGGCTTGAATGTGGTGGGTGCCCTGTTTTGGACTTTGGATTTTATTAATTGGGAATGGGATTTAAAGGAATGCTTGGGATTGAAGACAATGCCCAGATATTTGTTAGTGGGAGATGGAGGGTCAAAGTATTTTTAATGTTGATTTTAAATTCAGATTATTCTTCATTTCGCGAAACATAGTAATAGCGAATCGATCAGCTGTTGTGAGGTGGATGAGGTTTGAGGAATTGTGGATTGGAACTATAAATATCATGTATATAAATATTGAATAGGAGTAGTAAGAAGAAGGACACTTGTGGGACGTATTATTAGGGTGAGAAGGAATTGTGGATGCGTACTTTCAGAGATCTTTATGGTTGAGGCTTCTACTTCGTTATACATGTTAATTTAATTTAAAAGATGTTTAAAAAAAATAACTTTAATTCTACATTTATAAATACAACTGCAGTTTCAGCAAATCTTAGACGTATCAGCTTAGTAAAAAATTGCAGTCTACTATATTCGTCAAGCTAATGAGTCTAAGATTTGCCGAAACTGTGGTTGTATTTATAAATATATAGTTATTGTACAAAGTTATTTAATTCAATATACTTTAAATTATTTTAGAGATCTATTTTTGAGGAAGCTAAAGGAAATAATAAAGGATACAGGAGACACTTAGTCAGAGCGAATTGAATGTATTTTTAGATATCAAGGAAATGTGTTGTGTATTTATTTTCAAAGTGCGAGATTTGGATTAAACAAGGTAAAATTCCTGGCAATGATCAATAAAATTTGATCAATCCCTTTTTCTCAACTGCAAAAAATTACACTGTAAGTTTTAAAAACATCTATTGAAACAACTACTTCCCGAGCATTTACCCCGCCGGACATTGGATCACACAATAGATAGATAAGGGATGAAATCCCAAATACGTGTCTACAGATAGTCTTGTAACTATTATTTGTTCTTTACAGAAATGTTCCTTGTTTAATTTCATTGTAAATCCGTTATTCTTTCGGTAGATGGTTGTAGTGATCGAAATATCGTAAAGTATCGATTGATTGAAGTAAAGGTGAAAATGCCAGCCAGGCGGCTGAAATTATTAACCCAATAGTGAAAATATGAACCCAATAGTGTAACTGCTAATTATGTGCAATTTTGGTTTCATCGATTCTGTTCAGATATTTCTGATATTACATCTTTAACATACCTTGCACCTTTTTGGCCCGTTGTCAAAAATGTCGATAAAATCTTAGAAATAAGCGAAGTTGGCCGGCACATTAGTAGATAAAACAGTTTTAAACCATTTGCATAAACAAACTTGATATTTGAGTGACACACCAATTAACAAAAGTTTTTATATCTACGAACCCTTCTCCAAACGGAATGAACTGGAGATAAGAGGTGGGTCACATGCGACAACATTGTGGGAAAATAATAAAAATAACTTTATTTCCCAACAGATACATAGTTCTAATAACTGGGATAATATTTCAAATATAAAAACGTAGATATAATAACATACACATAAAAACAAAAGGAAACAAATACATATAATGTTACATTTAAAGGATGTTTAGAATTTTGTGGGTACTAGAATATATTTGATATAGTATTTGTGAATTGTCGATTCGTGCAATTAAATATATCTATGTGGTCCTGTATAATGGCGTGAGTTCGGAGCATAATATTAATTGGTGAATTAAAACATAAATTTGTGAAACTACTTCTACTTATGAACGTGTTAATACTTCTACTTCCACACCGCGGTACATGTATATTAATAAGAGAGAGAATATTAGGTTCGAAAAACCGAAATGGCCATCACTAGTTATCCATACGCTAGATGAATGGTGACTGAACGTTTCATTAAATAGACATAATGTGTTCATATGTTACAGTATCATCTGGATAAGTTGAAAAGGTTTTGTAATAAAGAAAATTGACGATTTCTTTTTCGATGCGTTCTAAAGAGTTTGAATGGACATTATATGACGGTGACCATACAACTGCGCAGTACTCTGCTTTCGAACGAATATAGGCGTAATATAGTTTTAAAAGAGTTTGTGGATTTTTAAATAATTATTCGCCTTATGAAACCTAATATTCGGAAGGCTTCCTTAGTTATATTATTGTAATGTGGAATAAACGTAAGTTCCCTATCAAACAACACCCCCAAATCACGTTATCTATAGAGTAGTCGAATATGATTGGCCGTATTGTTAGAACGACATACATTTACACTTGGATATGTTTAACTTAATATCCTTAACACGATACCAAGATTTAATTTTAGGAAGGATAGAAATATTTGGAACGGTAGTTCACATATTCAACGTATTGTTGCTTATTTATTATTTATAACATATGATGACATTAAAAGTAGTAATTTATCACTAAAATCCCAAAACTTTAACTTATCTAGAAGAATAGTGTGGTTGATGGAATCGAAAGCTTTGCTAAAATCAGTGTAGATGGTATCGACTTGTTCACGGCGATCTATGTGATAAGATGCGTATTCAACAAAATTGAAGAAGTTGGATGACGTTGACCTTTTTTTTTCATAAATGCATGCTGCCGAGTGTGAAATGAGATTCTACGTGACTATACAATTTACCAGCAATTATTGATTCTATGATTTTAGCAAAGTTGTCGATTATTGAGATTGGACGATAGTTTTTAATTTCTTGTTTGTTACCTTACTTATACACTGGCGTAATACGATCGGTTTTCCAGAATGTTGAGAAGTATGAATATTTTAAAATTAGGTTAAATATGTGAATTAATGGCTCCGTAAATATAAGAATACAATCATGAACTAAGAAAGGTGGAATTCGGTCTGGACCAACTGTGAAGTTATTACATATTTTTTTAGCATAATAATTGATTTCTTTTTTCTTAACCTTATGTCATATTTTTACACAAATGACAAGAAAGTTAATAAATAATAAACTTTTGTGGACATTAACACTGATAATAAAATCTTCGGGTATAAGAATAATTTTAAATTTAGTATAATTTATTTAAAATGTTGCACTTTAATTTTTAGATCCTTATCCTTGATGTTGTTGTAGCCAAGAATTTTTCCAATAGGTGGATTTCACAAATAAATAAATGAGATAAATAATGAGATAATTATATAGTTTTGGTCAGCATAAAATGGAAACAATCAACTTAATCAATCTTTGTGTTGACCAAAACTATTTTTAATTTAACACGAAACTATACAATCAAATAGATAGTTTTTTAATGAGATCACTATTCTCAACACATTTAACGGACATTTTAAAATTATTCTTATACGTGATGATTTCATTATCAGAATTAAACACAAAAAATTGGAATTTATTAGAAAAAAAAAAAAAAAATAGAAGTATTTGCGTTCATCGCTACAACTATGTTTTGAAGAAAAGTGTTATAAAAACGTACGGCAACTATGCTTCGCCGGAGACAACTTGCGATTTAAATATCAACGATATAAGTTGTCCCTAATTGTTTGATATTGATCCGTGCCAGACACCTGAAGAATTATTTGTGGTATTGGTTGTTGATCGAGTCTCATTATATCATATCTACATGCGATGATATTGGTTTAAAAGGCAGAAAACTGGATAACACACGAATTGAAGGAAAGAAACATTGAAACACACTTGGTCACGTGCGAGCGTTCTCTCATATTGCTTTAACAAGAAGGAAAGAATTTATTGCCTCGAATCATCACTAGAGATGAAAACTGGAAAAGATAATCCTAAATAAAAACTGTTATGGACAAAGCCAGGTGAATCAAGTTCTTTAATGCCGAAACGCAATATTCACAGTTAAAAAATCATGCATCTGTTAGAACAAGCGGACTCTAGTCTACTATGGACTACTAAAAGCGTCTGAAACTATCAAACTCCAACTCTGTCGTATTTAACAACATTGAAACAAGCAATTCAAGATAAACGACCGAAATGGCAATACACGAAAAATTGCAGTGTGATAACGCTGCGGCTTTGTTAGTCAACAAGACCGGACTCACCTTAAAGAGGTGAAATGAGAGGTATTTACCCGAGATTGCCCTTTCAGATTCTTTACGACTGAGGTGATCAACACTTACTAGAGAGCGCTCATATCACATACAAAAATTTGGATGCATAGAAGTCGTGGACGACGAAAAATGAAAACCTTTCATTTTCTTATGGTTTCTTTTCGGTCTTTTTCGGGAGGAGTACCGCCTGAATGTTGGGTTGAACACCACCCTGGGCGATGGTAACGCCGGAAATTAATTTGTTTAACTTTTCGTCGTTCCTGATTGCCAATTATAAATTGGCGTAATTGAGCGTTACCGACCATTACCGGCGTTACAAAAATGAGTTGATTTCTCGATTGCCTCGAAGAAATATAATTGTTGACTCGAGGATTTTCTTTATTGTTCGAAATATGGGCGAACATTTTCGCTTCAGATGGAAAATATTTTGAATAAAATCATTTAAATTTTTATATTAAATTTTGTTAATTACAAAAAAACGTAAAAATCTTAATCCAATACTCAATATTATAATTCATTCATGAATCAATTGTTATATGCAGATGCCGCTCAAAATAGAATCGTCGGTGGCTTCGATGCAGCTGACGGCCAATTCCCTTACCAAGTTTCCATGAGAATGTATGATAAATACCATTTCTGTGGAGGATCAATATTAAACGAATACTACATTCTAACAGCTGCTCATTGTATTGACGGGTATGAAAACTTCATTATTTATTTTACTCCAAATTAATTGTTATAAGTTATTATTATTAACAATAATAAAAACGAATTAATTTATTTCGTCGGAATTAAAACATGTGTTTGTCGAAGATATCAATCCAAAATAAAACACGTTGTATTCATTTTTCCTTTGTAGTTTATTTAACACTAAATGTAGATTTCGTTAAGTGAAAGGTACAATAAAAAAAGTCTCTTTTCTGAACCATCAAATCATATCTATGAAAAGTGAAAATACTCACTTTAGCTATTTACTTACTTATCTCATTTTATAATTTTATTTTAGTTAATCTTCTCTAATTTATTAGTGTTCAATTTATATACATTTAATGTTTTTAATTGCACTTTCATCATTTTTTTATTTATTTAACACTAATAAATTAGAGAAGATTAAAAAAAATAAAATAATAATAAAAGCAGATTAAAGCTAAGTAGGTCTATAACATTCTTTCTCCCTAAGATCTAACGAAATCTTGAAGATAAGTCGGAGGTCGGCGATCTCAAGAACTACGTCGCTGATGGGGATCTGTTGCAGGGTTTATACTAAACCGCAAAGCAGCATCTTGTGAGGGACTCTATAATGCCACTCATTAAATGCTCTTTCCCATTATTAGCCGAAGCTATTGCAAGTTTCGAAAATTTGAATAGATATTGAAAATGCTGCTGTCTCATCAGTTGACTCTGAAGGTAAGTTCACAGTAGAAAAAGACGCATCTGACACTGCCTTAGCTGCCACTCTATCTCAGTATGGCCCGCCTGTAGCATTTTTCTCAAGAACTCTTTCAGCAACTGAACAAAAACATCCGGCTGTAGAAAAGGAGGCACAGGCTATTGTTGAGGCCGTTAAGAAATGGAGAAATTATTTAATGAGTCGACATTTCCTCCTTATTACTGATCAAAAATAAGTATCTTTTATGTTTGATGCCAAGCTATCGAGTAAAATTAAAAACGATAAAATTAAAAACGACGACTTGAACTATCTTGTTATAAATATGATATTGTATATCGCCCAGGTAAAGATAATCCAGCTGCTGACACACTTTCCAGAACATGCTCTGCCACTGGCAACAGAACTGAGAGATTAAAATGTCATCATGAATCACTTTGTCATTCGGTGGAAACAAGAATGTATCATTGGGTCTGAAGTAGAAAACATGCCTTATACATTGGAAAAAATCAGAAAATTAACTGCTGCGTGCTGTGTTTGCTCTGAAGTAAAACCGAGATTTCACAAACAAGAAGGAAAACTAATTAGAGCAACATCTCAGTTTGAACGCCTAAACATTGACTTTAGGGGGACCATTCCATCAGCGTCGAAGAATCGCTACTTATTAACAATAGTCGATGAGTATTCCCGATTTCCTTTTGTTTTTGTATGCCCCGGCAAGTTAACATCTGCCGTAATATCGAATCTGAAGCAACTGTTTGCCATTTTTGGAACACCTGCTTATAATCACTCGGACCAAGGCACTTCATTCATGTCGCAAGAGTTGAATATTTTCTTATCATCATTGGGCGTCGCTACGAGTAAAACTACTGCATATAACACTCAAGGAAATGAACAAGTCGAGCGTTATAATGGAATTGTGTGGAAAACCATTCAGTTGGCTCTAAGAAACAATGGAATGAATATTACTCAGTGGGAATCAGTCCTACAGGAGGCTCTTCACTCTATCCGTTCGTTACTTTGTACTTCGATAAATACTACTCCTCACGAACGAATGTTTTCACACCCGAGAAGATCAAGCTATGGACAATCAACCCAAACATGGTTACTGGAGCGTGGACTTGTTTTGCTCAAAAGAACTGTCCGTCAATCAAAGTATGACCCAATAGTTGATGAGGTTACTCTGTTGGAAGGTAACTCTGAATATGCTCACATACGATTTTCAGATGGCAGAGAGACTATTGTTTCCACTAAAAATTTAGCTCCAGCTGGTTATACAGTTAAGGATATATCAATGGACTGTAGCGGTCCTCCAAACGGTCGAGATATGTTTCCGGAAGAAATTGAACCTACCGGAAATAATGAAGAAATTACCGAGCCCACACGAAATAATAAAAAACTTCCCGAGTCTACACTTGTATAGGGTTCCTCACTAGATGCTGCTCTGCGGTTTAGTATAAACCATGCAACAAATCCCCATCAGCGACGTAGTTCTCGAGATCGCCGACATCCGACTTATCTTCAAGATTTCGTTAGCTCTTAGGGAGGAAGAATGTTATAGATCTTTATTTAACTTATTTCAATCTAGTTAGTTTAGTTGTCAAAATAACTCCGTCAACATGCGCAATTTTCTGTAGTTCAAATCTAAATTCAATAAAGCCATAGGTTTATTCTTACAGCAGTACTATAATAAATTACTAATCCAATGACATGTAATAATAACTTATAATAGAAAAATACGACAGGAAAAAATAATTCATATAAAAGTAATGGATTAATATACATTACTTAAGAAAGAAACATAAGTAATTTTTAATGGCATTTTCATTAATTTTGTTGGCATAATAGACAAAAACCGGATAACTTATCCGTTGTTACCGGGAGCAATGTGCTATCATCAGGAGGAGATAGGTACGAAGTCGAAAGCATAATTGCCCACAGCGGATACATGTCATCCATTATCATCAACGACATTGCATTGCTGAAGCTGAAGACACCCATCCAGTTCGGACCGAATGTGAAGGCCATTGACTTACCCACCGAGGATACAAGGGAGGGAAGAAATTTGACTTTGAGTGGATGGGGAATGGTTAAGGTAAATATGTTTGCATTCATAATAATATATTATACTTGGGTGATATACTTTTTTATGCCAGAAACCGTTATACGGTGCAATGTTCTCTATTTATCAAGCAGTATCGACACATGTTGTAGCAGACTGTTGCAGTAGATAGACAATTGTAGATCAAAACTATTCTTAGAAAATTAACACATAGATATTTTTTTCTCTCTGACGTACATTCAAAAACATTACCTAATAGCTGCATTTGACATAATAAATACATATCCAGTATAATATCTTCGATCAAAATAAAAGTAGGCCCAATCTAAATCAGCATAACTAGTCATTGTATTAAAATTGCTTCTGACATATTCTAAGTAAAAAATCGTAGTACCTTGCAGATACTTTAAAACTCTCTTTGCAGATTTTCAATGTTGTTCACCACAATAATTATTACATTGACTTAAATAATTGACAACGTATGTAATATCTGGTCTTGTTAAAACAGGAAAATATGTTAAACCACCTGTTAATTTCTGGTATTTTAGTTAAATTGTTCTTTTTATTAATTTTATATTGTATTCTATTGGAGTGTTAATATATTTGCAATTCACCATATTAAGCCATTGAAGCAATTTTTCAATATAATGTTTCTAAATTAATCTTATACACCTATATTTACCATAATTAATATGTATTCCTAAACAATATTTTGCCTCACCTAAATCGTTTGTCTTGAATAATTTATTCGGTTCTACTTTTACTTTTCCAAGTTCTATTTTATTATTAGCGAAAGCATCATCGACATACAAAGCCACAACTGTTGACTTATCATTTCAGAGTTCCTGCGGGTTGATTAATGTAAACCGTTTCTTCTAAATCTACATACAGAAAAGCTGTTTTTACATCAAGTTATTTAAATTAACTCCCAAAACTATGAGCATACGTAATTTTAAATATCTCACTACCGGTGAATAAGTTTCTTCATAATCTTGTTCCAACTTGTTGAGTAAAGTCTTCCGCGAAATCGAATATTTCCATCATTTGACATCTTCTTCTTGAATATCCATTTTTAATCAACACCATTGACATTATGTGGTGTATCTACTAGTTCCCGTGATTTTCTTCAAATGATTGTAGTTCTTCTTTCATGGCCTTCTCTCAATCGTTTCTTTCAGCGCCAACTAAAGCTTCTTGAATTGTACTCAATTCTAGATCTGTCTCCTGAACTCAAATAACTAATATAATCTTCATTTTTTGTTTGTTTTTGTACTCTTGTAGGTAATCTTGTAGGTTAAATTTGTTATTGAATTTCATGACTAGAGAGTCATGTTTTCTAAAATTTCAGAAGTTTTCTCCTCAGTAGTATTAACCAGAATATCTTTGTTTTCCTCCATATGAATCATTACTGGAATATCATCTGTCCCCGCAGAATCGAATGATTCTAAACTTAATGCATTCTCCACTAATAATAACATCTCTACTTATAGCGATTGAGTCGGTGTTCTTACCATATAAACGATATCCTTTTGAGGTTTCACTATACCTTACAAATATTAAATTTTCCGATTTCTTATACCATTTTTTCCTATTTTCTTTGGAAATATGCGTCATAGCTACACTTTTCATTACTCTCAAAGTTCTGATATCTGGCTTATTGTTCTTTAATATTTTATATGGTGTGTTTTCTTTACCATTTATGATACTTCTATTTTTGCGATATACTTCCATATTTACAGCTTCTGTCCAAAATCTGCTACTTAATTTAGCATCGAATAACGTACATTTAGTTTTTTTTACAAGAATCCTGTTCATCCGCTCTACTACACCATTTCTTTAAATACTTTTGAAAATCATGATTACAGTACTCACCACCATTTTCTGTGCGAATAACCTTAATTTTCAAATTTTTCTAATTTTCCATCATATTTTTGAAGATCTTGAATTTCTCGAAAACCTTACCTTTAGATTAAAAAAAAAATTAATAAATAAACAAAAACCACTTTGCAATGGTCGTCTTAAAAAACAGAAAGTGTTTAGATCTACCAATCGATGTTACTTCCATTGGACCGCAGACTTATGAATGAATCAATTCTATAAAATATTTGATTTGGTTTATGAACAATTAAGAATTAATCATAATAAATTAAAGACGACGCAAGCGCCATCTTTGGCCTATTTTCAAGTGGCATCGTCAACGATTTGGGACCGAGAATCATTGTTTCGTCCACTAAAGGAAGGCGAACTTGTCCTGTTTATGAGAATAGGAAACGAAATTGACATTTAAGTTTTCCATACGCTAGATGAATGGTGGCTGAACATTTCATTAAATTATAGGATTGTCTTGATTGTTTTTCCTTTACAACGAGTAATGCAAAGTTTTTCAGAACTATTCTGAAAAGTTATACCAGTAAATAAACTGTTCTTCTATTTCTTTAAATCATTGTAATTTTTGTGACCAAATCTTCTAAGTCATAATTTCTTCGATTTTTTTCTTATTTGCAAAAAAAAAGAAAAAACAATTATAATCATTATAAATGTCAAGCTTATATAATTTTGTATTTGGAACTATGCTTGCTGTGGTTATTAACTTATTGTTTGAATTGTAAATTCTACATCCATTGTTATAAAATTCAACTTTATTGCCTTTTTTGTCATCTGTCTTACCGTCAATAAATTGGTGTTTAGTCCTGGTACATATGATATAGATTTTATTGTTAGATTTAGTTGGTTTACTGTAGTGATTACATATACATCTTCAAGACATTCAATACATAACCTATCACTATTTGCGGTAGATATCTCACTACTTTTTGTTTGTCTTATATTTCTAAGACAACATTAATTTGCAGTCATATGAAAACTGGCTGCTGAGTTCACATATTAATCCTAAATATCAAATTTAGAGTAGATTTCTGTTTATTTGTACATTTTCTCTTGAAGTGGCCGAACTAATTACATCCATAGCACTGTATCTTTCTACTATCGGTACCATCGGTACAATTCCTGCTCTTAGTATTACTGTAACCGTTGTTGAATACATTAAAGTTTTGTTTCATTCTGAAGTAGTTGTCCTTTTTCATACATTTTACAGCTCCACTATCTCCAATTCTATTAACTGCATTCCATTTTAAGAAGTTTCATTTTTACAACATCAACTGACAAAACCTGCCCCGAACTTTCGATTGCCATTATCATTGGTAAAAAAAACCAGTATAGCAATACTGCTAACATCAAACTAGCAACCAATTTATCATTGACATCTAAACCTGTAGCCTTCACTCATATTCACTTAATCCAATCGAGATCACCTTATGTAGCAAACTTATTAGTCGAGAAAAACTTTTGTCTTCGTAAATCTTCTCAAGTTTTGTCCATAATGATTTTGTTATACTCATATTCACTTAATCTAATCGAGATCACCTTGTGTAGCAGACTTATCAGTCGAGAAAAACGTTTGTAATTCTTCTCAAGTTTTGTCCATAATTCTTTTGTTGCCTTGGCTGATCTAATGTGTGGAAGTACACATGGATCGATTCTTGAAATTAGCTTCGCTATGTAAGCACTCAATTCATCTAGAAAAATCATATTCCGAACTTAGAAAGGCCATTCAAGATATATCTCTGGGCTTTTAAGCATTGGGATACTTGATAATACGTTCATTGCCATAATATCTTCAGTTTTCAAATAATTAACAAAACTCAATTAATCAGCCTGGTGATGTGGTTCTGGGCCCATAACCTGTTGCAGT
Source organism: Philonthus spinipes (assembly GCA_963082785.1). NCBI lineage: Eukaryota > Metazoa > Arthropoda > Insecta > Coleoptera > Staphylinidae > Philonthus > Philonthus spinipes. The sequence continues at coordinate 7,833,141 of OY720304.1, forward strand.
AAATAGACAATTTTAGATCAAAACTACTCTTAGAAGAAGAACACACAGAACTTTTAAAATATGTATTTTTCTCTCTCTGACATTCATTTAAACATATCACCCAGGATTACATAACAACATGTCAAATATTGTGCCCACTATTCTACAAGACATAGGTGCCACATGATAAACTTCATCTTCTTAACTCTCCTCCATTGGGGCAAATGTTTCGTACTAATAAGTCGTTCTCAGATACGATTTTTTTCTCAATCTCCTTATGTACTTTATGATATGCATATTTTTCATAAATATAAGCTAGGTAATATGAGCATCCGTTCAAACACAATTTTTATCTTAAAACTGTAGTGAAAGAAACAAATTGTATTGACATCGCAAAATACCACTACTATTATTCCTGTTTACTATTCAAGTTCCGTCTGTGCGATGGCGTTTTTAGTGATGTCAGTTTTTTGTGGAAAACATAATTTTATACTCGGTTGTTATTCTGTATTATTATTATGATAGAATCATAAAATCAAGATTTGTGGAAACCAGTGTTTATAATGGGGTCTATAACTTCGCGCAAAAAATCGTGTAAATTAATCATGTTTGTTTTTAGTATCCAGCAACAAGTGACAATAATCAAGTGCCGGATAAATTGCAATACGCCTACCTGATGTCCATCAATCAACTAAGGTGCACGATTAATCAACTGGGTGTTCCCGCCCCTATTACGAGGAATAATATCTGCACATTCACACAAAAAGGACAAGGAGCTTGTAAGGTGGGTATTAAATTTTATCACACAATTAAAGTAAATGCAATTAAAACCTCGAGTCGTGGATTTTAAGTGATCAAAAAGAGCAGATGCTATCCAGTCAAGAAAATACTTTTCTTATGAAAAATTAAAGAGGTAATACGGTTGTAGAGCCAGAAATTTTATATTATATTATATTATATTATATTATATTATATTATATTATATTATATTATATTATATTATATTATATTATATTATATTATATCGGATACACCGCGTTTCCGATAAAAATCGGGATTAAGTTGAATGTATTTATTAGTTATTTTTAATTCTTCCACATTGTGCATTTCGGTATTGTCATAAACAAAATAGGTAGTCGGATTTTCGTCGACGAAACACAAAATATTTAATGCATGAAAGTACGTTGCAACATTCCTAAGAATATTGATTAAATGTTTTTTGAATTGTTGTTGAAAAATGAAATGTTTCATGTATAGGAGTGGCTGTGAAAAGACAAAAAAAGTAAAAATAATAATGTCAGTGATTTGAGTTCAGTCAATAACAAGTAAATGTAATTTAATGTTATAAGATATTATATGTGTGTTCTATTATAACTGTGTATTCACAACAGGTTATGGGCCCAGCACGCTTCCACTGCGCGCTGAAATTGTAATAGAACACATTTAATAATCGGTAAATAGTGAATCGCGACATATAACCAATTATAAACTTTTGTTGTGAGTTCGTGGTATATAAGTAATAACTTATACGGAGAAAAATGGGTGACAAATTGAACTTGCCCGTTTTTGAGAAGCTGGATGGTTCAAACTGGACACTGTGGAAGAAGTGTATGATTCAGTACTTCAAGGTAACTGGCCTGACCAAGTATGTGATGGGCACTTTGCAGCGACCAGTTGAGAATGAGCTAGAAAATTCAGTGACCGTGGAGAACTGGGACAAAGGAGATGGTTATGCGACACTGGCAATTTTATTGACAATTCAGAATAATCACTCTCAGTTTGTTCAAGAGTTGGATAGTTCTGCAGAGATGTGGAATAAGTTGACATCCATTTATGAACGAAAAGATGGTGCTTCAAAATTGGAGGCAAATCGGGAATATCACCAATATCGTTATAGAGGTGGGCCTATGGCACTTCATATCTCTGAGATCGAGACACTGGTGGCAAAATGCAGACGTTGCGGGGATGTAAAATCACCAGAAGATATTATTATCAAACTTCTAGATGGTTTACCTTCGGACTATTCTATGGTAAATATGGTGTTGACATTGACTACTGCTGATAAGCGAACGCCGGATGAGGTAAAACGTCTTCTGCTTGACGAAGAAAGGAGGTTGAATCCTGAGATGACTACAGAAGCAATGTTTGCCGTGAAATCACCAATGGAGCTATCAGCTAATGTCAATCAGAGTAAGTCAAGAAAAAAATCAACTGAAAAGCCATCGACCTACAAGGTGAGGAAGGGACCCCAGTGCTATGCTTGTAAGATGTTTGGACACATCAAACGCGATTGTCCGAATAAGAAAAATTCTATCAAGGAGGTTGCAGATAAGTGTTTTAATGCAATTGAGTATGCTTTGACAAGCGACCGCAGTGATCAAGTTATTAGTGATACTGGTGCCACCTGTCACATGTTCAATGATGAAAAATGGTTTTTAACATTAAAGAAAAAAAAAAGGAAAAATTAGAATTAGCCGGTAAATATCATTTGGAGGTTGTGGGTAGAGGGAAAGTGGCTACTACAATTCACGTCAATGGTTGTGAAGAACATGTGTATTTCAAAAATGCATTGCTGGTGCCTACATTGCGGAAAAATCTGGTCAGCGTTGGAAAATGTGAGAAAGCTGGTGCAGAAATATGTATTAAGCAAGGGAGGATGAGCTTCAGAGTTGGAGGTAAACTAATTATGGAAGGTCATCGACTACCCAATGATCTTTACGAATTACCACTACATTCTTTAGTTACCGAAAATGTATATACAGTAGATGCAGAACTTATGCGACATCATGAGCGGCTGGGTCACCCAAGTTTGACGCGAATGCGAGAAATGGCAAAAATTGGTCAAATCCATTTACGCATTCCACATGACGCTGAATTATTTTGTGAGCCATGTGTATTTGCAAAGTCAGCAAAGAAGCCCTTCAAACGAGCGAGTGAACGAGTTTACAAACCTGGCGAATTCCTGCACAGTGACGTCAATACGAATAGGATGATACCAAGCTATGGTGGTCATAATTACTACGTGACTTTCATAGATGACGCAACTGGCATGATGTTTGTAAAGTTTTTGATTACTAAGAACCAAGTGTTTGAAAAGTTTAAGGAAATGCTTCCCCTTGTTAAACGTCAAACTGGAAATTCGTTGAAAGTTCTACATAGTGACTGTGGTCGTGAATATGTCAATTGGACAATGAAGACATTTTTAAAAGCTAATGGCATTGACCACCAGACATCAGCACCTTACACTCCGGAGCAGAATGGAGTTGCTGAACGAGCTAACAGAACTTTGACCGAGTCAGCGATGTCAATGTTGTTTGCAAAGAACCTGCCGAAGGAACTGTGGGCAGAAGCGATTTTGACAGCAGTTTATCTAATCAATCGACGACCTTCAGCAAGAGCAAACGGGAACATACCTTATGAGCTGTATTTTGGAAGACAGCCAAATATAGCCCATCTACGTGTTTTTGGTAGTTTGGCTTATGAACATATACCTAAAGCTATGCAAAAGAAGTGGCAGCACAAGACCAAAAAGCGTTTAATGGTTGGCTACGATTCAAACGGGCCTAATTATCGCTTGATGGATTTGGAGACGCATAAAATTTATATCGCACGTCATGTCATGTTCGACGAGCAAACAACTAACAACAAATCAAAGGACAGATCTTGGCCAGTATTGGATTTAAACATTCCCGAGGTATCAAATAAATTCGAAGCTGATAGAAGTGGCACCTCAGTTGAAGTTAGAGGACAACAAGTGGAACCAGAGAAAGATATAAACAAACAAGTCATTATAATCTGAGGCCTCGCAGTTGAAATAACTTCTGTCGCTGTGGTCGACGAACCAAATACGTATGCTGAAGCTATGGCAGGTTCTGATGGGTCTTTTTGGCAAAAAGGAATTGAAGAAGAAATGGATGCTCAACTGAAAAACAAGACATTTGATGTGGTACCGGCAATTCCAGTGGGAAAACGTGCAGTGGGCTCCAAGTTAATCTTCAAGAAGAAGCAGAACTTAGCCAAGTCGACGATGCGGTATAAGGTTCGCCTTGTAGCAAAGGGTTATTCTCAGCGTGAAGGAATTGATTATAATGAGACTTTTGCTCCTGTGGTACGATATGAATCGGTGCGAACACTTTTGGCACTGGCAGCCCGAGAAAACTGGGAAATGGCTCAGTTCGACATTAAGACTGCGTTCCTAAATGGCGAACTCGAGGAAGAAATCTACATGGAGATGCCTGCCGAGATTTCTGCGAAATATGGTAGATATGTACGTCTTTTAAAATCCTTATACGGTTTAAAGCAATCACCTCGACAGTGGAACAAACGCTTTAATGCATTTTTAAACCGATTCAACTTTGTTGCCAGTCCAGCAGATCGGTGTGTTTATAGAGGCGTACTAAATGGCAAACAAGTACTTTTGTTACTCTACGTGGATGATGGATTGTTAATGTCAGCATCATCTGATGCTATTGCATCTGTGTTAGACAACTTACAAAACGAATTTGAGATAACATTGGATGATGGCCATAATTATGTTGGTATCGAAATCAATCGAAATCGTGATAAGAAACAAATTTATATTGGTCAGTCGAAGTATATTTATTCTATAGCAGAAAAATTTAATCTGATTGATTCTAAACCTGTAGCAGTACCAGCAGATCCACAAACTCATCTCAATAAAGAAATAACAGGAAAAACAATCGGACAAGAGACACCTTACCGCGAGGCAGTTGGATCATTAATGTTTGCAGCTTGTGTAACACGTCCTGATCTTATGCATGCTGTATCCATTGTCAGCAGATACTTGACGAATCCAGGATATGTGCATTGGAAAGCTGTCAAACGTATAATCTCATATGCTAAAGATACGGCAAATCTTGTGATTGTATTTGGTGAAGGCGGAGGTAATGAAGAACTGGTTGCGTTTGCAGATAGTGATTATGCAGGAGATCCAGATACACGTCGTTCTACTAGTGGATACATGATCAGGTATAATGGGGGGCCAGTATCATGGACATCACAGAGGCAACGCATCGTAGCAATGTCGACAACCGAAGCTGAGTATATAGCAGCCAACGATTGTACAAAAGAAATAATTTGGTTACGTCGGTTATTGGAGTCGGCGGGAGTTAATGTAAAAAGGGCTACTCCGCTGAACGTAGACAATCAGGGAGCAATTAAGCTGATTAAGAACCCTGAATTTCACAAACGAACCGAACACATTGAGTTTTTAGTTGCTGAGCTGAGAATGGTTAACATGACTGCAAAGATTCAAACATCGGATAGACATCTTCCAGCCACAGAAATACACTCAACTGGTGGGAGTGTTGAAAAATGAAATGTTCCATGTATAGGAGTGGCTGTGAAAAGACAAAAAAAGTAAAAATAATAATGTCAGTGATTTGAGTTCAGTCAATAACAAGTAAATGTAATTTAATGTTATAAGATATTATATGTGTGTTCTATTATAACTGTGTATTCACAACAATTGTTCTAGTTGAAGGAATCGGTCGTTCAGGATACTTAGTTGAAAAAAAAAATGTCTCCTATTCCTCTTAAGATGTGGGGATTGTAATATATTGTAACAAATTCTAATTTTTCTCTTTATTTATATACACTTGACGTAATATGTCACATAATTTGAAGTCTATATGTCTTTATATCGTATCTAACAGGGAGATTCTGGTGGTCCTTTAGTCGACGAAGAAAAACATTATCAAGTGGGCGTCGTTTCGTGGGGAATCCCGTGCGCTCAGGGTAAACCGGATGTATTTACTAAGGTGTATTCCTACCTGAAATGGATCAAGGATAACATGAAAACTGATTCCGGTAATGAGGCTCAAGCTACAACCCCAACAACTACACCTGAACCAGCAACTACACCTGAAGTAACAGTGGCAGGCTATTGAGAAGAGGACAGAAGAATATATAAAACTTTAATTAAAAAACCTTTGTCAGCATGTAAGAAAAATGTGAAAAGAAAATCTTTTCAAATAATAAAGTTATGATTTTAGAATAAGTGGTGTTTTTAATAATTTCAAGTTTAATGAAAACATCTATACTCTATTTACAATGAAGTATAGGGCTACATTTTTATTTGTAATTATAAGACTAATCTTTGAAGATTAAAATTTCTACTTGTAAGTTAGGTTGAAACAATATGTATATATTCTGCCAAGGAGATGAGGAAGATCCTCATAATATTCTGTACTATTATGCGGCCTTATTACCAAATATCTAAAACTAAATCCTTTAACTTTAACTTTTTCCATTATAGGTGAAGTCGATTTCGCTGTCCCAACCTAAATATATTTTAACTGCAACGCTACTAAAAATGCAACATTTACCACCGATGAATAACGTAAAGCAAACCAATGCATTTTAAATGGAAGTTTCATTTCTGAACAATTTTTATTATTTGTCATTTTTTGAAAGCTCATGAGCCAAATGTTGGAGACTCAATCCAAAATGTAAAAAGAAATTATTGTTGCAGAATATTTGTTGAAATAGATTCACAAACTCAAGAATGTCTAATGCATCATTCAATAGTTTAAACAAGAATTTTATGTCATTATTAAAACGTCTTATTTTAAGAGGCTGGATATTAAAGCCAACCTCAAAGTAAAAAGTAAAATATTTAAAAAAATATATTCTGGGCACGTTTGATTATCTGAATCTTCTGCTCTTTGAAGGGTAACCAAATATACTAAGTGTAATAGAAATGTAATCACCAAGAACAAGTGATTATATTTCGATAATTGTATGTATACTTCTTTTTTTAGACGTAAAGAACAACTGATTAAAGTTTCAGCCTTATCACTTTGCTATTTTTTGTTTATTTTAGTATTTTTTGTCCATATACCTGCACTATTATGTTCAATATTTTTAGGTTTAGTGTGAGTTCAATTTTTGACCTCTATTGTTAAGACGATTACATTTATTATTTATTATGTCAAGAGTGCGAAGAAATGCGAATTTTCCTCAACTGAGTGAGTTTGAGAGTGGTCGGATTGTCGGCATGTGGAACTTTCTCTGCGGGCCTGTAGAATGAAGAGAAGTGTACGAACTGTGATTCGTCGTTATCAGGCATATGATCAAAAAAGCAGAACATAGCTAGCAAGTGATACAGGACGTCTACGAAGATCAACGGAGCGCCAAGATCGTCGCCTCAGACGACTAGCTATAAGGGACCGATTCACAAGCACAAGTGAAATTGCAAATTAGTGGTTTGCATAATGTCCATTAATATGCGTACGGTATGTCATCGGATAAGAAGTTTCGATCTGCTTTCTTACCGTCCACTTTTTGTGCTACCTCTGGCATCCGAACACGAACGTAATCATCTATAGTGAGGCAGAGAGCGATTGCAATGGAACAAGAAACGGAATACAGTTGTCTTTAGCGAACAATCCCGCTTTTGTTTGGACGTGAATGATGGTCGACAAAGGGTGAGAAGACGACGCGGTGGACGACAAGATTCACAGTACGATGTTAGAAGGCATATCCATCGAACAGTTAGAGTTATCATATGGGGAGCTACTGCTACTGAGGTCCTCATTAGTGTTTATCAGAGGCAGCATAACATCTCTCCATAACATATAAGAAATTGTACGACCCCACATTATACCCAACCTTGCAACACTACCAACTCCACTTTTTCAACAAGATAATGCCCAGCTACATATTTCTAGAGCTACATTGGACTACTTTGAACGACACCAAATCAATATTTTATCCTGCCCACCAAGATCACCAGATCTTTCTCCGATAAAACATGTGTACGATATCATCGGTAAGAGACTACCTCGTTTAACTCCACCAGAGTCTTTGTCGTGAGTACAAGTTGCTTCGGATGATGAGGAGGATATCGATCACATCATTAGAAGTATACCTAATTACCCACATATACAGAACCACAATGAGATAATGAAAATAAAAATAATGAAACAAATTTGCTATATCATCTCCATTCAACACAATCATTTAGAGTTAAAGTGTTTTTAAAATGAGCAACAAATTCACAATAATATTCTACATACTGCAAATATTTTTCTTGGCAAAGTTTGCTCATAATTTTACATTCCGTTATTACTTGTTCAAATTGGCTATTTGAGTGTAGCATTTTTTTTTTTCTTAAAAAATTAAAAATATAATTTCAGATAAAGGAACAAATACATTTATAGCATGAAAGTGTAAATTGTAAAAAAAATCAACTTGATTATTAATTTCTTGAATAACATTCTCACTTATCACTTGGAAAAACATTTTGTACTAATAAAATTTAAAGGATAAATTAAAACACTTGGTTTATTTCACTATTGTTTTTTATTTACTTGACTAGTTTCGCTTTTTACCGCTTTATCAAAAGTGGATTACAGATGAAACCGACCGGCTTATTTCTAGTCAGGTAATAAGGGATTTTAAAATTGGGGAATTTGATAATGTTGCAAAAAACCAAACTAGTCAAGTAAATAAAAAACAATAGTAAAACAAAAGAAGTATTTTAATTTAACCCTTACATTGTATTTGATCATTAATGTTAAGAACTATTAGTGAAATTATTGAAAGCAATAACTTAAGCCAGTTTTCTTAACGAGATATGCAATTCTGCAAAAGGGCCTCTGCAATATTTTTAACTGCTAAACAATGATCATTATATTCAGAATAATCGGAATTGGGTGGAAAATATACAACACAAATATAAACATTCAGACTTTTCATGATAATAGAAATGATTTATCACAAAGGATTTGAAAGATTGCGCACTAAAAGAATACTTTTTTATTAAATAAATCACTTTTTTAACTTTGTTTGTATAACTTATTTTATATATTATTACTATATTAAATAAAAATGATTTGAAAATAATTAATAAATTATTTCCACATTTAGCTCTGCGACTATTGACTTACTAAGACTATTGACTACGTAAGTACGTTAAACAAATGCACATTAAAACAACTACTTCCCGGGCAAATACCCACGCCGGACATTGAATTACATAATGTACACCTGCTGTTGCACATCAATAAAATATTGCATAATGCAACAAATTTTTGATCCGAGAAAATTTTTTTTTAATGTAAAAACAACAAAAGGAACGTTACATAATATAAGGCCATCTGCAGACACGTGTTTCGGGATCGCACGTCCTCCTTCGCCCGTCATTACTATCTCAGCGCGCGCCAGGTGAGGGTCGCTCTTTTTAATTAATTTTTTTTTTCAAATCATTTTTATTTAATATATTTAAATAACTGTGACCAAGTGAATGAATACTGTTTTCTATTTATATTATTACTATAGTCACAGTTTCGAAGCATAGAGCTTCATAACCAAGTGGAAGCCTTAACAATTAACAAATTAGAAGAATACTTCCTCCTCGTGTCTTTTCCGAAAGTATATAATTATCGATTAATATTGTTGTTTTCAAATCCAACCTCATCATTGAAAATGTCATAACCAAAATTCGCTATTGATCGAAAAACAACGAGAGTTTTTGTACGAAGATCACAAAAATTTTAATAAAAATATAATAATTTTCAATATATTTTGCAATTCTCGAAATAACTTCTAATTATTAGATTTTAATGGTGAGTTGTCCATCATTGTACTTTCCCCGGTGAATACCGCCAAATAAGTTTTTTTATTGAAAATTTAATAGGAAAAGAAAAAATATTGATTTAAAAATGTGTAGTTATATTTTAAGGGATTTTTCGGCAATTAAAGCTAAAATAGGCTACATTTGCATTTTTTTTTTCAAAAACTATCAGAGTTGGTGTTAGCGCTTGCGCACGCCCCACCGCCCTCGCACTTGTAGGGACCGGGGTGAGTCGTACCCTCGGACCGATAAGAGAATCAGATCTAATGTAAAGTTTCACTTGGTACCACCGAACCAGATTTACGTATAATTGTAAATAAAATGTATTTGTTAAACGACAACGACTTGTTGGCACCACCACACGGAGCATCCCATCCACGCTTAAACAGTTGGAACATTCGGGTTTTCTATGTTCAATTGAATATTCATTTGATTACATTTTAAAAATTTATTTTTTTAACAAAATTTCAACTGGGCCCCATAGAATACCTCTTTCTCCAGGAGCCCGGGACGGAGAGGCCTTCACGGCATGCAGCCTGCACCCCGAACGAATCAATTGAAATGGAATACAAGATTATTGTCCAAAATTACAACAATTTTGTGGAGCTTGAAATAGATGATTTTTTTTATCAAAATGACGATTTGTGAAAAAAAAGGTAATTGGCGATTCATTTCTATTTCACTAATATCAACTTTAGTTTTTTCAAATTAGAATTAAAATGTTTGTTTCCATGGTAACATATCAAAAACAATTTTCGGATAAAGTGCATACATGTCACATCATTGAAATCAGCGTTAAAAATACAGTTAAGTGGTATTTCATAGCCCCATATGCTGCAATTAGAAAATGATTGATGAAACAAAAACGAATTGCCTAACAGATTATTGTACAAATCTGTGTTCATCTAAATGTATGCGGTAAGTAATGGCTTGTGTCATTACACATTCTAATCCTTCATTGAGGTTGGGGTTCTATGGACCTTTTAATTCAAGTTATTTTCGGGCTGCATCTTCAATCTATACTATTTTATTGTACTAACTACGACCGAGTATTTTATTACGTTTTGATAAAAAAACTCAAAAAGCTAAGATGAATATATGGCGTAAATACATATATACAGAGAGCTTTTTTTATCAGTATACATTTCCCCTATGTATACCTGCAAAATACGCGAGCCAAATGCTTTAATGAATGTGTGTTTAGTTGCCTATAACACGCAACTGATCACACATATGCCAAATAGTCAACTAAACATACACACATTAATCGGTTCGATGCGTTTGACTCGCGTTTTTTGCAGGTATACATAGGGGAAATGTATACTGATAAAAAAAAACCTCTCTGTATATATATTTTCACAGGCACACTTCGAACGCCGTATTGTTATTGTAAACTATTTAATGGTAGGAGTGGAATTGGATAATTTATGGCTTTATAAACAGAAACTTTCTCAGATACTTGATCTCGGCCCTTACCTTCGTTGTAAATAGTTTTATGATGCAAACTACAACAATATTAAGAGGAGGCGATACACAAGCAATTAGTGAGACGTAAACATTCATTCCCCTTACGTCTGTATCTTATGAGGAGTTAACGTTGTTACACGAAGACAGTCGCGCAATGGGCGCGTTCAGTATCCCCTACAAGATATTTTTGTTTTCTATACAAATAAATAAGTATTCGTCCTATTTATTTCGTATTTTCGTTATAGACTGCATTTTTGAGTTGATCTGCATCCGTGGCTTGTATATTGAAACGTTTTCAATTGACTTTTATAAAATATGTTAGAACGTAATTATTGATTATACTTTTGATAATAGTAATTAGCTATCAAAAATTAAATATATTAGCATTTTGATCAATTGTTGCTAAAATCATTTTACTTAAAATTTGATTGTTTCACTAATAGTATATATGTAGATTAAAAAATCTTCCTACCGTTTATATTTTCTACATTTTTTTGTTGTTGATTTACATACATTTTGAGTCATTTTGTTGATACAAAAATATATATTATGTTTTTTTTTTTAATAATGTTAGGAAGATATATATACTTTTGGTCAGAATTCTTCGTATATTTAATATATTTAAATAAGTTAATAGAATTGAATATGTAATAGTTCCAACTGGGGTGTATACAGAATTTATTTTTTGATAAAATTTGTTAAAAAGTAATAATTAAATAAGGGAAATTATCCATATATTGTATCTTTGCTGCGGCAATTTTGTTTGTTTATATTTTGTACAATGTAATTGATTCAGATTCGGGTAAGTCCCGCACGCGCTTGACCCCAAATTTAGGCGAGATCAACAATTAAGTTAAAACTGTTTATTTTTATTTAATATATTAATATTCTGACGGGGAAGTCCCGCACTCGCTTGGCCTCAATACATAAAGAACTTACAATTGTACAAGATAAATGTTGAGATTTCAGACGGGGAAGTCCCGCACGTGTTTGAGCCCAAAAATATGCAAAATTGAAAAATAAGCAATAATCGAATGCGTGAGAACGGGTGTGAGCTTGAAAGAATGGAAGAGCGTTCATGACCATATATGCTCAGCGCGAAAACTTGCAAATAGGTCGAAATTGCGTGAACGGGAAATGGTGAGAGAAAATCGGGGAATCGAACGGGATTTGAGAAGGGGGGCGGACATGAAATTAAGCAATCGAGTTTTGGAAAATTAATTGAATCTTAATTACGGGTAGAAGGGATACGGAAAGTATTCACGGTCGTGCGTAGATAAAAAGCCGGAAATAATAAGAAAATAAAAGTAGATTATTGGTTGTGGGTACGTATGCTATTAATTAATAAAATAACAGATTTTTGAAAATGGGCCAAACAACTGCAGAGGTATAGCTCAAGTCTGAAATCAAGTAAGTTCAAATTTTATTCAAAGGAATCAAAAGTTTTAATTGATGTAACGTACGAAGGTGTTATTTGTCGTTACGGTTCTTTTTGTACTTTGTATTTCCTGAGTTTGTTGTCGAAGACGCGATTTACTCAACTTTAATCCAATCAAAGAGGTTTAAAGTTAAAAGAATTGTATTTAATTTAAATCATACGAATCATATGAAAATACAATCGGTCAGCAATTTAGAATTTTAAGATTCAGTGTTTTGACTTAGGATCGTTGACTGTCTTACTCAACTGCCGTAACTCCTCCTCAACGCCAAAACAACATCATTTCTTCAGTGATAAGATACACTAATAGCTTGTATGCATAACATTGAATAACAATTATAATCTTGTTTACTTAATAACAATAGATGATTTGGAATGGAATGTGCAAAATATTTAATTTACTAATCACTGCCATTTCCAATGTTATCTATACAAAGCGATAACTACACAAAAATAACCATTATATACAACATAAACGCATTAAATCTAAATACAATTGAGAGATACATTACATTGATAATAAATGATTATTTAATGCATGATATTTCACAACAATTAATGTTTCATTTTGGGGCCTGAAAAATTTAAATAATGTATAGTTAATATAAAGTCAATCACCAAAATCTAAGAATAATTCAAAGTCATGTGCATAAATCATAAAGTAAGAATATATAAAGGGACTATACATTAAATCAACAAAGAATAATTAATTCAGTTCTGTTTTTCTAAAGTTAATATTTTATTTGTTCATCAGTTATATAAAACCTTCAATAATCAAAACAGTTTAAATGCTACCAACATTCAATACAGCTCTCTATGTTATATTTCTCCTTTTAAATTTAAACACTTGAGTGACAAAATTCGTTTCACTTAAGAATATTTACATTTCTTTCACTTGGATAGATGTTATCCGAGTCTGTACCTAATTGGATAATTTGACTACTAATTAAAGAGAATCACTCTTTCTTTCGATTCATTGTATCAGAAACTTTATTCTAAACTAAGAGAGCTCTCTCTTTCATTCTTTAGAGCTATACAACAAATAAATCAATAAACGCCATCGTTATAATATCATTACTTTTCTGATTATAAGTATGTAGATACTGTTATAAAGTTTCAAACTAGGAGACATTTATACTAAGCCTAAGCCTATATCTTGCTAAAATCTGAATTTAGATTTTAATCTTCAACTTTTCACTCTCTCGAAAGATATATATATAACTATATTATGAATTAATTACTTACGTAATGTAAGTCAAAATTTGATCAACGAATTAAATATGAAAAAAGAACATAATCTCGAACGAATAATACTTATTCTCAGATCAATTTCATAAAAATGAACTACACGTTGTTGAAAAACAACAGAAATCACTATAACCTAAAAACGTTTTAAGATAATGCACAACTTGAACGAATAACTACAAACGCGAGCGATTATAATGTGTCTTAAAACCACGCATAAATACAATTAAAAGTACAACACAATGCATAAAAATGAATTATACGTTGTTGAAAAATAACAAAAATCATAATAATTCAAAAATGTTCTAAGATAAAGCACAACTCGAACGATTATAATGTGCCTATTCATAGAACTACACATAAATATATCTAAAACATAAAATAATGAACAATAATAAACAAAAATAATCCGATTCTGAGAATGAAGTGAAACCAAAATCATATCAAAGATGTCGTTTCCACCGACCTATTGCACACAGAACCGAAAGTACAATTTAACCGAAATTGCAATAGGGAGAGTAAGGGCCGATCTGCGATGAAACACAAATAATCAGATTTATAGTGAAACACAAATAATCAATAATGAATAACACGTCGAAGATATCGTTCCCGCCGACCTATCACATACATAACCGAAAGTACAATTTAACCGAAATTGTGATAGGGAGAGCAAGGGCCGATCTGCGACAAAACCAAAATTTCCAAATAATTATGCTCCAGGCGGTTCGTTTTAGTGTTTTTTTTTCGTTCTCTCGAAGCAAATGCGGAGCAGAAGCGCGTAGTCCCATACATTTTTTTAGTTTTCAGTCAAAATGCACATGACACCAAACTAATATATGACAAAATAAGGCGCACACATATTTAACAAACTTAATGAATTTAATCATTTATTAAAATCTGAAAATGCCTTATTAAAATAAAATTAGTGCTGCTTGCCGTAAAACTCACTTAATGTCTTTTATTTCTTGTCCACAAGTCACCCTTTTAATTTACAGGTGAAAACACGGTAAGTACCGATAATGCATGTTGACATAAATAACGGGCCTGTTAAATAATTAAGGGTTACTACACAATCACAACACAACGACGTTTTTGAAATCTCAATTGTAAATTTTAATAATATCGGGGGTCGAACTATTTCAAAAATAATAACTTCAATTTGATGCTGATGCTATATTCGTTTAATTCTTCTCGTAGATTAATGGGTAACTAATTTATAATAATTAAATTTAGTACAAATTAAAAAAAACCTATTTGATTTGCAGTCATAATTACCTGATATTGTTTACATATGTGTTTAAAATATGTTTAAATTAAAATTATAATAAAAATATTTATTAATACAGGATGTTCAAATAGTTTTTGTTTGTCCTATCAATAATCATATTGATATTGCTTCAAAATAGTGCACTACAAGTGCTTTATTAGATGTATTTATTTCAAGTGAATCGTTATAAAGCCAAATACCCATCAGATTTCAATTTACAACAAATGGAGAAAGCTCGAACAAAATATTCATGAAGAAAAAAATGCTATGCTAGATTAGAATATCATGTAGAATTTCTTTTTAATATAAGTTGAACGTAGATTTATTTCAGAGAATTATTCAAGCAATAATGTGGCCGATATTAATTGAAAAAAATGGATCATTTACATTTATATGAAACGGTGAATCAAATTCATTTTTTTGTATAATTAATATAAATCATTTCTAAATTAAGCCGAAAGACAATAATATATTAATATTTAATGCAATGGAGAATAATTTAAATATTTATAAAGAGGCTTTTTCCACATACATTTTTGATATTTGCCTTATATTGAAAACTGCAAAATAACCTGTTTACAATTTATAATGGAAATTAAAATTAATGATTATAATCATAATGAAATGATTC
This sequence comes from Philonthus spinipes, assembly GCA_963082785.1. Classification (NCBI taxonomy): domain Eukaryota; kingdom Metazoa; phylum Arthropoda; class Insecta; order Coleoptera; family Staphylinidae; genus Philonthus; species Philonthus spinipes. Next base: position 7,848,766 of record OY720304.1, read on the forward strand.
AATTTATAAATTATCATAAATTCGGATGCACTGTTGGAACTTTTTAAAATTAAATAAAAATAATTAAAAAAAATTAAATTATTACTCTTTATAATTAACCTAGTTTATTTAAAAAAAAAAAGAAAAAACAATAATAATTAATTAATTTCAATTAATAATTGAAAGAAATGTAGTTTTTTTATCATAAAGCAAATTTTGAATACAGGATGAAACAATACGCAAACTGTTTTTTTATTTATTTAAATGGAGCACCCTATATTATTTATGAAATTTCGATGGAAAATTGTTTCTTTTTGCATTTTTGTATAACAAACTGTACTATATATTACCGTTTTTTTTTTAACAATTTCAATCCAAAGTACAAAATTGAATGTTTCACTTGTAGTCTATAATTTAATTAGGCTATGACTAATACAAATGCAATTCGTAAATGTTTTTCTACATTTAAAAACATATTTAATATAAAGATAATAGTGTGCCGACAAATATTTAGGAATTATTTTAAAAGCAAAAAAATCTAAAAATTTTCAATGTTATTCAATAGAAATTTTTGATATGAATACGTGAATTACATACGTAGACATTTTAATGGAGGGCAATTTTAATATTAACAAAATATTATGATTCAAGTATTGAATTATTTCATTAGGCCTGCTTAAAATCATTTTAATAAGCATATGAGAAAATTTAAAATAATTTTATAATAATGACCAAAATATATTTTTTGTTTGTTACAAAAATAATGTAAAATGTACTTTACTTATTAAATATGATATTAAGTATAATATTGACAACTAAATAATAAAAATATGCATATTTTCATTTTGATTTTAAATATCTCAAAAATGGTAAATGGTACTAATTTAATATGTTATATAAAAACTAAACAGAGACCATTTTCATTTTAAAATGGCATAAAAATATAGGGTATCTCATTTAAGTAAAAATAGAGGAAAATCATTTTGCATATTGCTTTACCCTGTATATAAAAAATATTCTAAGAGAAAAACTACCATTACTTTTATTATTAAGTATTTTTCCAATTATGCTATATTAACATGTATGTATGTAAATCTTTTTTAATGTTTCAAATATTAGGCTTTAAACATCTTTCGACTTCAACTTTCATTTGTATATAATTTTTAAAATATAAAATAAATCTTACTAAAAAAAAGTTGAATCGAAAATCGTTATAAAAATATACTATTCTATTAAAAAAACAACAACATATGATTGATACGTCACGTGATTATTAAACTCCCTTCAAAGTGTAGATTAATATTAGTCGACCAACGCGGCCGATTAATAGAAGAGAGCGAAGCTGTACTCCTTAACACAGGTTCAGAAACTCATTTTGGTGCTAGACGATCTGACTTTTCAGTCATAGATCTATCCTTTTCATCACCACGCCTAGCTGCTACGCTCAAATGGGAAACCATGGACGCAATGTATAACAGCGATCACTATCCCATCCTAATCAGTACTAATATCAAGCGCACAAAGCAAAACATTCCGAGGAGATGGTGTTTAGGAAAAGCAAACTGGAAAGATTTTCAAACCAGCTTAAGTAGGCCTAAAAAACAACAGGGACAAGTAGATGCCGCAGTAAATGATTTCACCAAACATATTCTCCAAGCAGCAGAAAAACACGTACCAAAAACCAACGGTAAGATACATGGTCCTATGGTACCTTGGTGGAATGCGGAAATTAAAAAGGCATTACACGAGAAAAAGAGGGCAATAAGTTTAAGCAAAATTCCTGCTTACATAACCTGATAGCCTTCAAGAAATCCCGGGCGATCGCACGACGTAGGATAATGGGAAGCAAGAAGAAGTCTTGGGAAAACTACGTGACATCAATTACCACTACTACACCTATGAGCGAAGTGTGGAAAAAAGTTAGTGCTATTTCAGGAAGAAACCTACCTTTAACTATACCAGTAATAACAATTGAACGACAGAATATCACCAATCCTAGAGATATTGCTGAAGCATTTACCTCCCACTTCCAGGCGACAAGTAGTTCCCAGAATTATGATCCGGTATTCCTTCAGAGAAAAAGGGAAATAGAAATCCAGTTAGATTTTTCTACTCAAAAAAACTATGCATATAACGCCCCAATAACTATGGGAGAATTAGAACAAGCCATCACCTCAGCAGGTACATCTAGGGCAACGGGCCCTGATGATATTCCCTTTGAATTTATAAGGAGGTTACCCATTCATATGCGAGAAAGTCTACTGGAGTTGTTCAACCTCATATGGGAAAATGGTGAATATCCACGGTGTTGGAAAGAGGCTACAATTTTGACAATACTAAAACCCAACAAGGATGCCACAGTTATAGGAAACCATCGGCCGATCTCACTTACTTGCTGCTTGGGAAAAATCCTTGAAAAACTAATCAACAATAGATTGGTATGGCTATTGGAAAGATCGGGTTTTTTTTGGATCATCACGAAGCAGGTTTCAGAAAATACCGTAATACCACCGACCAACTGATCGCCCTGGACTGTTCGATACAGAATGCCTTCATAGAGAAAAAACACCTTGTTGCTGTGTTCTTAGATCTAGAGAAGGCAATCCATATGACATGGAGATACGGAATATTAAGAAAGCTGCATGATTGGGGAGCAAGAGGACAATTACCAACATTCCTGCGATCATTTATGACTGATCGCACCTTTAAAGTTAGAATTGGTAATGAGCTATCCTCGGCGGCAAACCTGGAGAATTGATTACCACAAGGCTCAACAATTAGTGCGACGTTTTTTTTTTCATAGCCATAAATGTCATTACTAGAAAAAATGAAAACCCTATTAAGAAATGCATATATGTGGATGACCTTTCCATATATATGTCCGGCCATACAATCCCCAGTATATCGAATAAACTTCAAGCAGCAATTAACGATATAAACAGCAATGCCGAATCTGTAGGTTTTCGTTTCTCACCATCAAAAACTACGTGCCTCCATTTTTTGTAGACTCCGGCGACCGCACCACGATCCACGCTTATACCTTAAAAATATTAGAATTAGATGAGTGGAAGATACTCGTTTTCTAGGCTTAACGCTAGATAGGACCTTGTCATATAGACAACACATACTAAAAGCAAAACACGCTCTCAATTTAATTAAATGCTTGGCAAGTACAACTTGGGGAGCAAGGAGAGATGTCCTGTTCCGCCTCTACAAGGCGATGGTACTTTCGAAAATAGGCTATGGTTGTGTTGCATACTCAACAGCTAGGAAATCATGGCTGAAAACCATGAATGTAGTGCATGATATTGGAATAAGATACGCGACTGGAGCTTTCTATACAAGTCCAACGGAAAGCCTCTACTGCGATTCTAACATCGAGTCATTACTGCACCGACGAAACAAATTTGTCCTACAATATGATGTAGGAATGTATTATAAGAAAGGACATTTTAATGAAATCTTGTTCCTAAACCAATTTAAACTGCAACAAAAGTATGCCATTAAACCAACCATAATAAGACCAGCAAATATAAGAGCCAAGGAAATCAACGATCGACTCCACATAACACTGCCTAGGGTGTTTAAGGTTGGGTTTGCCGAATTTCCTTAGTGGTACTTTCGGAAACCCAAAATCAGACTTGATTTGGCTGCCTTTAATAAGCAATTCCACTGTATCGAATTGTTGAAAGCAGAATTTTCGAAACTACTATATGATCCGAATCAATATAAACACTGCCGGAATAAGAGCCCACACGGGAACAGAATCCGCTTTCTCTATTGGCGGAATTGTACATTCGTGGACCCTTCACGGCAGAACTGTACGCTATTTATCAGTATATTAATATAGCAACGTATGAAACTGCAATAATTTGCACAAATTCTCAATTTGCTATTGATGGAATCTTTGAAATACTTACTTACGACCCCCTAATACAACTCATCCAAGCACAGATCTTCCAGCTACAACAGCGTTCGACCCTAATATTTATTTGGATACCAGTCGAGGGCGCCCGATTAGCGGCGGCCGGGGAGAATACAAATGATATCCCAGTAAGACCGGAGGATGTTAAGAGATACATCAATAGCAAAATCGTAGAGGATTGGTAGAGGCAATGGAACGACTCTAGGAATTACTTGAGATCTATTAAACCAAAAATAGAACCGTGGAAATCGCCACATTACCTAATGAGGATAGAGGAAAGGAGCAATCCGTTTGCTTAACCTGCAAAACTGCACTATCGGTCAAGCATTTGCTGGAGGATTGTGTGGTATATGCAGATGCGCCAAATAGATTGAAGCTAAATAACAAAATTGAAAATATACTAACCAATGATAAAAATGAAACAAGGAAATGCCTGAGATTCCTAGAAAAAACGGGTCTCATGCAAAATATTTAAAAACAATAACATAAGAACGACTATGATAGTAGATTAAGTTATTTATTTTATTTATTTGTATATTTATTATATTTATTTACTTATTTCTATATGTGACCGTCTAAAAAATAAATTAACATTTTATTATTTTGTCGGAGTGTTTGTTCATTTATTTATTAGGGTTTAACAGTGTATCATATTAAATATGACTGGCAAATGACCCCAGAAGTCGAGGCCGGAATGTGGGAGGGGTTTTTAGTTGGTAGTCTCCAGGACTCTGTCCGAGAGGAATCCGACACTATGTCCTTAAATGGATTTTTAAAAAAGTGGTTTTTGCTTTTAAAAATCGTTTTTATAAAATAATGTTGTTAGGAAAAATTTCGTAAAAAATATTTATGATAGCAACATGGTTTCCATTTTTTATTTTTTTTTTTAATTTTTTTATTAATTTTATTTTTTATATTAAAAAAATTTAAAAACGCGTCATAGATTTAAAATATCTGTAATAATAACTAAAAATTCAACTTTATTTCAAAACAAGGTGGTATCGCGAGCTGTTAACATATTAAATTCACCTGACTCCGCAGTTAATTTGAAATACACTGTATATAATATTTTTGTACATGAATACTTTATCCAGGTATAGTACTACAAATATTCCAATTTTCATTCTTGTGAGTTTATTCTACTTCGTGGTATCAAAATTATGTCTAAAAAATAATAATTTTCATAAATATTGAAAAACCTCAAAAACTGTTAGGTTTGGGTATAGTCCCTCCTTATACATTTTGTAATAAAATCATAGTGTAATCCAAATTTGAAATAAAAAAGTATAAGGTTGTATTTAAAATTAGAAAGTTGGTATAACCGGAAGTGCTAGAATTTTTAAAATATTTTCATTAAAAATAACATACTGGTTTACATGAATTTTAAAAATTTCATTACAACCCAACAATAGGAAATTAATATACTTTTAATGTGATTTCTCGGCGAGACACCCTGTATAGGTTTATGTCTGATATACGAATAACAGGCTTCGGAAAGGTATCTTCTAATTGAGCTGAAACCAAAACCAGCAGAAAACTCGTCAAAGTCGATCAATAACTATTAACTTGATTCTTGACAGGCGCCTGTAATGGCTGCCAAGAATCAAGTTACTGTTTTGCCTGCAGGTAATACGTCAGTGTTTGAAAATATAGACGAAATTGCTCGAAGGAAAAAAAATTGAAGGAATACAATCTAAATAGTATTGAAAATGTACAATCGCATTACTTCACTCACAATAAATTCCGCAATTCTAACGAAAGAATTGCCGTAACCGAGTAACTGCCAAAAAACAACAACAAACACTTCCCATCAAGCTATTAGAAATTCCGAGCAACCGTGTCACGGCTTAATAATTCCTTCCTTTTTTTTCTCGCAAACAAACAAACTACCGCGACCAGTTTCCATTCGACGGCTTCCCTTTGTCTCTCTCACAATCGCGAAATTGTGAGTCACATCTGAGGAACTCATTTCGTCGCGTTCTTGTAAATCCGTTACGTAATCAACAATTACCGCACATTTTCTGACTCAGATGCGCGGACCGACGCGGCGTCATAACTCAGTGCTGGTGTGGTATGACCGAAGTGAAGACGCCCAACGCTGAATTCGTCGTTCCGATCTTGTGCATTTGTCCTGCGAAACCAGAAGGCAACATGGTGCAAACAGTGAGTGTATTTTTGTTGTTGTTAAATATAGTTTTATGGCGTTCGTTGAGTGCGGGGGTGAAAATCAATACTGGATTGGATTTGTTCGCGTTTTGCGTGGTGTATTAAGGATTTGATTGTAGATTGTTGCTTACTGGTCGTGATAACGTTGATTAAACGTTGGCGTCATTTTTATTGTTATTTTTTGGTGAATTAATATATCTCCTTAATACTGTTTACACCAATTTTAATAAACAAAATACTTTCCTTTTTCTTCCTTGTTTTATTTTTAAGTAAATATATTTCGAAAGCGAATATTCGTCAGCAATATAAATTTTTGCACTAATAATAATTTTTTTATAATATATAAAATAATGATAAAATTTAATAATACAAAAATCATGTTATCTACATAAATATTAGAAATATTCTTTTCATTCAATAAATACGGGGGCATACATTTTCGATTGAAATATGTTAAACTTTTAATTTCTTTTAATGAATCACAATTTAACATGCAAAAGCATACGAAATGACGGGAAATTGAGAAAATATTGTGTATTTTCATAATTCATTAAATAATTTTCTTTTGGATGCCATCAAAATGCCACCAATTCATACGTTTAATATTAAATTAATAATAAATTAATAATATTAAAATCATATTAACCTAATAAAAAATGTACTAATTTTATTATTAGGTTAATATGATTTTAATATTGTTAATTTTATTACTGTAGCCATATATTGTAACAATTTTCTGTTTATATTGAACTTGAATACTATTGATGATTGGAACTTTGCTTCTAAAATATATTTAATTAAAAATATATATATTTTTTATTTTTAACTAAATTAATAAAGGAAATTATTTTTATTAAAATTAAGAACATTTTACCCAATACGCTTACATTAATTTAAATAATATTATTTATGCAAAGGAAAAACTAATATTCTGCTGATTATTTATTTTTTAATAATTAAATAACCTCTGGTCGGTAGCAGTTTCCCTGAAGTACATGGTATGTATATACAGGGTCCTGCATCACAGCTCCCGTCTTCGATAGCTCAGTTACTAATGAAGTTAGGATTTTGAAATTTTGGAAACTTTAATTGGGTCCTAGGATGTACTTCAGGAAAATATTTTTGAATATACAGGGTGTCCCAAAAAGAGTTCCGGCATGATGATTTATTTTTCTAAATTGCTTGATATACATTTTATTCATTTTTAGGTGCCTTTTATGGTTACCTACATACCCGTAAAATTATATTGCAATTGGTTTAGTAATATATAAAAAAAGAAATAATTAAAAGTAAAAAAAAAAAAACGGTTTTGTGTCATCGGTTTAAAAAAAATGGTGATGTTTCTGATTGAAAATTTAATAGGAAAGCAAAATGATTAATAGAAAAAAATGATTGTTGTCTTTCAAAGTTAAAACCGAGTATTTAGAAGAATATTATAATTGAGTGTGTTATTTCTTACCTTACAATGTGTTAAAATGATTTCTCCACACTCTTCTTTATTTTTTTCAAACTTTGCGAATGAGCTGACTTGCTGGCACTTTGACGTTTTATTTGTCATTAAAATAATTATTAAAATCTCTAAGGAAATTTATCAGAAAAACGAAATTCTTTCGCTTATAAAATGAAAACCGGAGGTCCTACAATAAAAGTTTTATAACAGAAATTATTTATTTTCCAAGATCTAAAACTTTTATTTGAAACATTTTTCTATCCGAATAAAAAAATGAAAAATTGCTAAGAGTAAAGTTGCACTTAATGAGTTTTGATTCTAACAAAAAGCTTTTCAGATCATTCCACTGTTATATAAAGCTTAGATATAAAGTTTGGGCTTAATCCATTCAGCCGTTTATGCGCTATCGCGGAAACACACAGACACAGACATTTTTCAAAACTCGATGGAATGGACTCAGGGGACCTCAAAACGTGCATATTTGTTGAAATTGACGGTTCGAAAATTTTCACGATCACAATACTTTCCCTTGGACAGGGGTCCGGGGAAAGTAAAAATTATAAAAATAAATAAAAGAGGATCTTGTGAATAAAATTATACAAGGTACTTATTAAGTAAGGTCTAACATTCCCAACAGTAAAATTTTATTTATATGTATTATACAGGGTGTCCAAAATTTAATGTCAAACTTTGCAACCTTTAATGTACTTTATTTTTCTTATTTTAAATTGGAACCCCTGTATATTTTGATATCATTCGCAGAATTAAAAAACAAATATTTTTCTTTATAACAATCTTACCTCAATCCCTAACATATTAAAACTTATTTGCGAAACACTCGTTTTATCAACTATTTCAATAGTCATTTTAGTATACAAAAATCAAAGGTTGCTAAGAAAAACAGTTTATTGATATTCTAAGTTTACATTATTAAATATTTTACCTTTGGTAACCTAAACTTTTAAATAATTTTTAGCGTAAGCTCTTTTTATCCAACATTTTTTTTTTTTTTGATATGGAGTACAATCGATATGAACTCAGATATGATTTTCGTATTAGGAGAATGCGATAAAAACTCATTTCTAGTAAGTCGAGTTTACACTCTACGTTATCCGGAACGACGATATCCAGACAAAAGAAGCATGCAAAACTTATTGTAAAGGTTTGTAGAAACGGGAAGTGTAAATTATACAAAAACATTGAAAAATAGGCCGGTTCGAATGGAAGAAAATGAATTGGCGGTACTTTTATCAGTTAAAGAAAATCCTCCCGTTACATAACAAGCAATTGCTGCAGCGAAAGAACCATTCAAAGAATTTTAAAGGACCACCGGTTTCATGCCTATAATTTCTAATTTCACCAAGAATTTTTTGAACAAGATTTTAATAAACGTATTGAATTTTGCAATTGGGCGCAAACTAAAATTAGGATGAAATTTGACTTTTTTGATAAGGTTATATTTTCTGATGATGCTACCTTTCATGAAAATGAATCGTCATAACTTTCACTATTACTGCGACCACAATCCAAGGGTTTTTAGGCAAGTTGATCAACAACATAGAAGGGCAATTAATGTATGGGGCGGTATTATTGACGAACATATTATTGGCCCTTACTTTTTCGAGGGACATTTGAATGGCCAAACTTATCTGGATTTTTTGCAAAATAAATTGCCAAATTTATGTCAAAATTTAACAACCCCTTTACGAGAATCAATGTGGTTGCAACATAATGGGGCCCCAGCACATTATTCATTACAAGTCAGGGACTATCTCAACACTGCTATGCCTAATCGATGGATTGGAAGAGGAGAGCCAAGCACCCGCCTTAACTAAATTAGATTTCATTTTGTGGGGCTACGTTAAAGAAATCGTTTATAAAGACCCACTAACAACACCAGAAAATATGCAAGACAGTATTAGAGACGTGTATCAAAATATTACACCCGACTTATTACGAAGAGTGGCAAGATCACTTCGTGTTCGTCTTCATTTGTGCCTTCAAGAAAATGAAAGACATATCGAACATAAGTTGTAGTATGTAATTTATTTTAGAAATTAACATTTTGGTTCAATTTTTATTGTTATAACTGAAACTATGTTTTATACAAAATTTAACGCTATTATTATCAATTTCGTGTTAATAATTAAAAGTACAAAACATGTCTGTCATATAAATGTTTTTCAAAGCAACCTTCATTTTTATTCATCAATATAGCTATTAAAATGGTAAAAAAGAAAACAGTTGTTTGCAAATAACTTTTAATCTGTTAGGAATTTAGGTAGGGTTGTTATAAAGAAAAATATTTTTTAAAAAATTCTGCGTAAAATGATATAAAAATATACAGGGGTTCCAATTTAAAATAAGAAAAATAAAGTACATTGAAGTTAGCAATTTTGGACACCCTGTATAATTCATATCAATAAAATTTTACTGTTGGGAATGTTAGACCTTATTTAATAAGTACCTTATATAATTTTATTCATAAGATCCTCTTTTATTTTTTTATAATTTTTTTAAATTATGGCACAAAATTGTTTTTTTTTTACTTTTTATTTTTTTTACGTAGCGTAAGTCAAAAGTCACAGAGCTAAATGTGGAAATAATTTATTAATTATTTTCAAATCATTTTTATTTAATATATCAATTGATATTGGTGTTGAAAATGTGTTAATATTTCGTTTTAATACTCTTGTAACCTGTCTTGGAAGAAATATTGCTTTATTTTAAAAAAAAAAAAAAAATGAGAAAATTATTATTAAAATTAAAAAGTGTCCCTACCGGTGACAAAATAATTTAATTTTGTTATTTTAGTTATGATTCAATTTATTTTAAATTAACACATAAGATTCTTAAAATTTACATTAATAATTTTTAGTTCTAAAAATTCTTGAAATTATTACTTGTGATAGGGTTTAGATATACTTCCGGTTTTCACTAAATTTCTTACTTTTTAATCCTCTTTCTACTAACACTAAGAAAAATATATCATTACATATGAAATTTTCAATAAAAATGAGAAAATTATCTATACTTTAATTTGGCGCCACCTAGCGGCGATAAAGTTAGTAATTTTTCTGATTGTTGCCAATAATTTTAATAAGTATGATAATTTCTATCGTGATATTAAAATCATTAAGATCGGTTAAAAAACAAAAAAAGTTATTTGATATTTGCTCTTCACCCTTTATTTCCAGAGTAAGACAAAAAATCTGTAACATTTTTGTTTCATGAACTTATCATGATTTCAAAAAGTGTAGTTTTATGGTGTCTTTATTAAACATTTTATTGAGATAATCGCAATATTACTTTTCGACTGTTCAATCCGCCCTCTACCGGAAGAGTTACGAACTTGAAATTTATTTCCAGCATTTTCTCATGATCACATTTATAAACATTTTTTTTTATTTGAAAGCTCCACCACTCATAGTTCCTGAGATATGGCCGGTGACCTTTCTTATTTGGACACCCGGTATATATACATGGTGTTCCGTTAATGTTGGGAAATGACTTAACTTCAGGTTACTGGGACCAATTATGATGATTTAACTGAACTTATCTATATACATAAATTAACCGTTAAGTCGGAATTAATCTTCAAACTTTAAAAAAAAATTGTTTTATTAATAACAATTGAATGCTTTATTCGATTTGAATGAAATTTACTATTGTTTAATATAACAGTATCACACATCATTTCACTTAATATAAGTACCATCATTTGATGGTAAATATAACATAACCTATAAATTAATACTTAAATATCTTTTTATTAACACTAGCAATAATATTTTTACGAATATTATTTGAATGAATGTTCAGTTTGGAGTGTTTTTTTTATCTCTTTATATATTTCGATAATTTGCACGGTTTAGTCATAAAAAAATAAAATTCAAATTAATCCCTTCTATTTATTTGCTAAAATGCGAATCTGGTTACAAGGAAAACGTAAAAAATTGACTTATTAGTAATTAATGCAATTACTACATTAAATATTTGCTGTCAATTTTATAATTTTTAAATAGAAACTTTTACTTTTTATTTTCCATTTGGATAAAACAACAGAAAATAAATAACTTTTGTCCGAAGAACTTTTTTCGAATCGTGGCAGACGGCGCTGTAATTAGAGATCATATTTTATTTCTATAATCAGGGGTAAATGACCAAGATGTTGAATTTTTCCCTAAAAATGTGTGGCCCCGATAGCCTGGAGGGCTGAAGGGATTTTATAATGTCCCATGATTCAAGAGTTTTTACCTAATATATATATATATTAATTTATAAATCAGTTTCGACATCCGGTCGATAGCCCATGTCAGACTACTAACCCATCAATATGTATTGTAACGATAAATATTTGTAAAGAATGATGTTCGTATATAGCTGTGACCAAGTGAATAAATACCATTTTATATTGAAATTATATCATAATTTAAACATATATTAGATTGATTTTAACCAACGTAATTTATTTTAAAAGACTAAGAAATCGTATTACTTCCATTGGACGTCGCATTTAAAAAATCATAAATCATCTAAACAATTTTGTAGGGTATACAACCAGATACTGAAACTTTTAATTTAAAAAAATACATACATTTGTATTTTTCATTTTCGACTGAAACATTCAATATCACAATTTTTTGAAAAGGGTAACAATTTCCCCTGATTTTGTGTTGAATTATTGGCAATCCTCTCCTGGAAAACTTGTAAAATTTCTGAAATTTAAAGGTTCACGAAGATGAACGATTCCCCGGGTCGAATGACTATGGATGGGAACAAATTTTTTTCAGATCGGTCCACTATGAAAAACGTAAGTCCAGATATGCCTGAAACAAATTAAAATTGAATGAAAAAGTACTATGCTTTTTTTATTAATTTTTAAGTAAGTGGAGAAAACATAATTTTTTCATTGAATTATGATATGGATTATCACGTGGTAACTGTCGAAACTATTGTAATGCTGAAACAATTTATTCGTACATTTCTAAACAAATTATTTCACTGAAATCTTTCGATATATTTTGGTGTTATCATTGCCAATTTTTGAATATACCTTTTTTACATCTAAGACACATTTATGTATATAGTCCTTGTTTTAGTTTTCTACAATATTAGCGATAATTATGTTCTTATCTCCCATTCTCTGTTCATTGACTTCATGCAATATTCGTCTTTGATTCATTGGGTAGTCTGAGATTTTTTTTCTAATCCACCCGATTTTAAATCTGAAATCTCGCGTTGCAGACTCATAGCTTTTAGATTAATAATATGATCCGTAAGGTTTGAGGTACAGCATTCATGGCAGGTCCACTTTATGTTTTTATTCGACCCTAAGAACTTGGTATGACAAGTTGGAGAAGTGAACACAAGCTGTGTTGTATATACTCCTACAGACGTAGCATGTAACTAATTCATTTCATTTACAGATAACTTAGAACAATGCACTTAATTTTCAGTAAAATAATATAAATTATTATTATTTATTAAGGAGGGAATAGCTATAGGAAAAAAAAAAATAACAACTTATGCATTAAGAGACTCTTCGTTGTGACTTTATGCAATAAACACAGGTACGTATAAGCCATGGTTAATTAACAAAAGAATACAGAGGATAATCAGATAAATATATATATACACATTTATCTGATTATATATATATATATATATACAAACATCTTTATTCAGACAGCAGAATTATAATTCTTTACAAATATTTATATTTACAATACATATTGATCGATTAGTAGTCTGTTATGGGCTATCGACCGGAGGTCTTTCTGCCCTGTCATGAATTTATGGTGATTTGCAAATAAGAACTTTGCTAGTTAGCTGAACTCTCATGTAAATGAGTTAGATAAATGTACAGAACAATAGATCTTACAGGTCGCAGTTCACATGAGGCTAATTTACGTCTCACTAGCCCCGTATAACCTATAACCTATAGATAAATGTAAATTATATTATTTAAATAAATAAATATAAAATAAAAATAAATACTGAGTACAAAGAACTGCTTGGGGACTTCGTGTATTTAGTTTTTGCTCTGAGTAATTAATACGCGTTGACTCGTCGTCTTTTCGTTAAAGATGAAAATCTCACAAATATTAAGCATACACACAAAGTGTATTTAAGTTTAAGTCACTTACGTGTATGTACACATATAATTATTTATATACGTGATAAACCATATAAATGTGAAAAAAGAGCGGATTATTTTTTGTTTAGGTCATTTCTGCCTAAAATTTATTATTTACGAGATATTTCCTGAAAACACTTTTTTCTAATTCGCTTTGTATATTTTGTTAACTCATTTTGTATTTTATTTAGTTTTTGGGCGCACGTGTAGTCGATTTTAGTTTTAGTTTATGTATTATGTCATTTAATATAATTATTGATCATATATTATTTATGTAAAAGGCGTTTGCAGTAAATAAACGATTATTATTATTATTATTAAATGGACCACCCTGTATATTATGTGTCCATCATGGTACTTTCCCCGGTGAATTCGATCAAATTAGTTATTGATTGAAAATTTAATAGGAAAGAAAAAAAAAAAATTAATTGAAAAAATGTATTGTCTTTTAAAGTTAAAGCCGAGTATTTGGAAGCTTATTAAAATTTAGTATCCTTACAATGGATTCAAATCATTTCTTCAGACTCTTTTTTCATTTTTTTGAAACTGGAGACGTTTGCGAATGGTGTATTAAATATGACGGTACCTTGACGTTTTATTTGACATAAAAATAATTATTTCAATAGTAATGTCTCCACAGCCAACATAAAGAAAATTATAATAATAATTCTTTATTTCTTCCCCAGGACCTCTGTCTAACGGAAAGTATTATGATCGTAAAAATGTTCGAATCGTTAATTTCAACGAATATGTTTTGAAGAAATGTGTATGTTTTTCCGCGATAGCGCATAAACGGCTAATCAGATTAAATCCAAACTTTATATCTAAACTTTTTATAACAGTGTTTTTGGTCACAATCAAAACTTATTAAGTGCAATTTTACTCTTAACGATTTTTCATTTTTTAATTCGGATAGAAAAATATTTCAAATAATATTTGTAGATCTTGAAAAAAATAAATATTTTTGTTAATTTTTTATTTTATAAGCGGAAGAATTTCGTCTACATGATAAATTCCTACAGAAGTAGACAATTATTTTTATATTCTTTTATGTTGGCTGTGGAGCCTTTAATTGTTTAAATAATTATTTTAATGACAAATAATACGTCAAAATGGTTTCATATTTCAACAACACTGAATATGTTGTGAAAACGAATTTAAATGGTAAAGAAATTATACACTGTATTGTATGGAAATTTTATTAAGTCATTGTAAGGAAAGAAATAACAAACACAACAATCCATTTTTCAATTAATAATTTTTCATTTGCTATTATATGTTAATTCAAAAACGTATTTGACCGAATTCATCGGGGAAAGTACCATGATGGACACATCACCATTTTATTATTAACAGAAGCATGTGTGTCAATATTTGATTATTACATTTGTAGAAATCATAAATTGTCTATAAATTATCTTTAATTATTTTCTCATCCGGTAGAAAATTACCTGGTGTGTTTCATTTATATGTTATATTACTATAACTAGTTTCAGTCACCACGTCATTTTCAAGGATTATGATTTTTTTACGTAATAAGAGATTTTTAATTTTGTAAGATACGGCAAAACATGATATTAAATGTTAAATAATAAAATGGTGATGTGTCCATCATGGTATTAGAAAAAATACGTGAATTCATTAATCAAAAATATGCAATTTACAAGAGATTTAGAAGAAAATAATAGTTTGTATTTCCTTGATTTAACTGTCTTAAATATTAATAATTAAAAATTAATAATATTCAGCTAAATAAAAAGGATTCAAGTTATTAAAATAAATAAAGAAAAAAAATATTGCCAATGCCTTTCACGTTCACAGAGAAACTTTTTCCTAAGAATCATAGGAGATTGAAACTTTGTAAACTTATACAGATCCCGTGTGGACGCCTCCCCTAAAAATTCAATTTTCTAACTCAATCCGGAGACGAGATGTTGACGACAGCAGAAATGAGGCATTGTCATCACCCGGTCGGGCATCGCCTATCTTGACCGTTGGTGGAAGTGGGATAAAAGGCCCATTTAAAATCTATGAGTACGAGTGAGACGATATCCAGTGGAAAGACCACCCTTGTTATTTTTAATTACCAAATAAAATATTTAAAAATTCTGCTCTAAATTAAGTTTATTTTGTTTGTACACTAAATGTTAGCTTTCCCACATATATATGTATATGAATATTTGTGTAATTTATGTTTTATGTTTTTAGTCAAGTTGTAAATGGTTGGTCCGTTCAATAAAGAATTATTATTATTAATAGTTGTCATAATAACTGTTTTGTTTTCAACATGTACAGTGAAATCTCAATATTGTAATAACTAGATTCTATTTAATTTTTGCTACTAGCTCTATTTCTTAAAAATATACAATCATTTAAAATATGTCCTTCGCTTTATGAAAACCAGACATGAGTCGAGACTGCCAACGCCAACTTCGTCGTCGATTTTTGTTACACGCTCGATATAATCAGTGACTTTAGAACTGTTACACCAAGAATTAACATTTTTTGGAATTGTTTTTTTTGGCAAAAGAGTGAGTTTAATCATGCTATGATAAGGATTTTAGTCTTATAGTTTTTATATATTTTTTGTAAATAAAATATAGAAAACATCTACCTCTTTTTTATTTATAATTTTAAAATTTACTATTCGTGCTTCGTACGATTGTATTAAGCGTAAACAAAATAAAATAAAACAGAATGATCGCATTTTATTGATCATTGCCAGTAATTTATATTTATTTATTTTTATTGTAACATAAACAAAATGTCTCAAGTTTGAAGACGTTAACAAAATTACCATTTTACTATTATGACATGGGGTCAAATTGTTGCTTATCCTGATGTTGGTTATTGTAGGTGCCCGGATATAAAAACATAATACTAACGTATAAATCTTAGACTGATTTTAAATTTATTAAATTATATTATATGTCTGGACTATAGATCATAAGTCTTTCTGCCTTCCGTTACTTTATTATAATAATATTTTTTATTTTATTTTAAAGAGAGAACCAACTGTTTATCCTCATCAAGGATTCAATTACCAAGAGGATGCGGAAACACTCAGGGCGGCCATGAAAGGCATGGGCACCGATGAGGAGGCCATCATTGAAATTCTTACTTCCAGAAGCAACGCACAAAGACAATTGATTGCCAAATACTTCAAGGATGAAATGGACAGGGTAAGTTGTACGGTTTATTTTAGAATTAAAACAAAACATTTTCAAAAAATAAAACATTGTTCCCGGTGAATACGGTCAAATGAGTTTCTGATTGAAAATTTAATAGGAAAGCAAAATGATTAATAGAAAAAAAATATTGTTGTTGTAGTATTTAGAAGAATATTATAATTAAGAGTGTTATTTCTTACCTTATAAAGTATTGAAATCATTTCTCCACACTCTTCTTCATTTTTTTTTACCTGTAAAAAGTACGTATCAAAGATCAAATTGTATTAGCAAACTGTATTCATTAATATATTTTCGGTAAACAAAAAAGTCTATATATTAACACTTATTACTACTTGAAAATATCAAGGAACTCAAGGTGTAATGGAATAAATAAATAGTGGTAAAAAACAGAGCAAATATATTTCATTCATTACAAATGTTTTTGATTTGGTATTTTAAATAATGCTTACTGGGACTCTATTTGTCCAAGCAAACATTATTCACAGCCCATTTGTATTCCATCAATATTTCCGTATAATTATTTGATTAGTATTCAAACCAGAGCCTTTATCGATCCTTGAAAAGAGGGACAAAGAACACACGCAATGAAGCCTATTTCAGGGATAGGTATGGATAACAGGTGATGGCTATTTCGGTCTATCAGACCTCGTCAGATCAATGTGTTCGATGTATAGGGACGTGATGAAGGTAGTTAAAAAAACAAGTCCTTTGGACTTAATTAACATCTCCGCTGGCTAACGAAGGTTCGATATTCCGGGGTCCATGGAAATAGCAGTTGGTTGAGTATAAATAGCTCAACCATCCATCGTCGCATTTAACGCGGCGATGTCTTCTTCAGGATAATCCGATGATCCCCTGAATTGAACGGATGTTGTGATAAAATAAGCTGAAATTAATCATATAATTGGAAATATAGCACAAAGCACCATTTATTGCCTAATTTACAATTGGCATCGCCAACAACATCCTGTCAACTACCTTCATCAAGGCATTGCATTCCGAAAGGTCAAAATGGGCATCATCCATAGGCTAGAATATTTTTTTAATGAATTTCGCTTCCTTGTCATAAACAGGACAAGTTCGAATTTCTTTAGTTTATGAAACAACGATTCTCGGTCATCTACCTTGTAGACCAAAATTGTTGATGATGCCACTTGTAAATTAGACAAAAGGTGGCGCTTTGTGCCATCTTTCCAATTACATGTTGCATGTATGATTGATTATTGTTTCCAACGATATAAATATCCTTATAAGAATCCGTTCCTTGAGTGATGACCTATTATAAAAAAAGGATTTATAATCTTTCAGTAGTTTGTGTAAAAATGTTATCCTTAAACTTAACGTATCTAAATGTTATGTTATCACAATTTCAAGTCGTGTTTTCGCCTTGTTTGCAATTACACTTTATCGGGTAAATTTTTAGCTAAAATACTACCATTAAAAACTTAGATGTGTTTCTAATGATAGGAGTTTTACCACCAGACTAGTTTGCATGTGTCTACTATTGCATTCAACGCCTCATAGATATTAGGGTTCGCTAAAAGAAACGCAAACGAATTCTGTAATACTGGGACGCTGTGTACCGCTTACAATGGTTTAGTTTGTTCGCTTATCGAGTATTGTTAGAGAGTATGGTCACCTTGCATGACGGTTGAAAAAAAAAAAAGATTGAGTAAGTGCAGGAACATTTTATAAAGTTCATTACATTTGAATTTATAACTTGTACAGCTCTATAAGAAAAAATGACTTCAGTTTGCGGCTAACTTAAAAAAAACAAATTATCATTGTTTTTTTACCCTGGGTGCAATAACTAATCTGCGTTGGCAAGATGATGTTCATCGTAAATTCATGACAGAAATGAATAGGACCGCCGAATGTTGTCCTCGTGGCACAATGCAAACAAAGTGAAAGAAAAAATGTGCTAATACACTGTAATTATGCAGCCTACTCTCGTTTGAGCGTACAATAAGCTGTTTTATGAGGCATACTTTTATTAATTATTATGGTATTATAAAAGTAAAAAATAAATATATTAGAAAAAAAATACCTGCTAGCATTCTTTCTGCTTTTCATTATTCGACGCTTGAAAAAGGACGATTTAACGCAAATGTTGTCTTGCCCTACAAATTATTTAATGATCTGGCGTGCTCGTTCTTTCACGAGCTTTTTTTGTGTTTCTCCCTCAGGGACACTCACTGTGCACAGATCTTTGCTGCCAAATGCGACGACTCATGAATTTTATTTATTTGATTTTTATTTTCTATGTCTCAGAGAATTGCGATTTAGGCTCACAGTTTTATATCTATGACGTATATTTATTTTAAAAATATACGTTTATATTTTTTTGTTTAATTTTAAATATATTTCTTTATTTATTATTTTACTGTACTTTTATTGTATTATTATTTGGTCCACCGTTAAATTAATAATTAAATTGTCTAAACTTTACTCACTAAATATAAACTTTTTTATATAAAGTTAAAAAAATGTTTTCTTTAAATATAATATAATTATTTTAATTAAGAAATCCAGTAGCTGGTTGTTTTACTCAAAACACACACATTTTTTATATATCTTATGTTATTGTACAATGAAATTTGTACTAAGGACAGTCTTGATTTAATTAATTTAAATCCTAATAATTGAACCGCAAGCTTTTGTTTTTATTTATCATTATTTCATGCATCCATATTATGTTTCGAAGCCATAATTGTATAACAAGTTTCCGGAACAATAAGAAAATTAACGATTAAAAATGAAGACAGCCCTTAAGCGGTTATTTTTTGTTTGAGAAGGGTTACTTACTTCAATTTTATAATTTTGATAAACGATCACGGCTTCATATTTGTTTAGTAAACTATGCTCCTCGGTGTTTTTGTATTGCAATAAATTTAGGAGAGCTGGACCGAATCCTCTAAAAAACATTCAAATCCAGTAATAAAGGATTCTTAAGATAATGATATGATTCGAATACTGCATTCGAAACAGAATTTTCTAATAACTAATATAAATACTTTTTAATGTATATAACTATATTAAAAAGAATAAATTTAATTTAACTATATTTAATACTTTATAGAAGTATTTTGCCCAATAAAAAAATAAAATATTTATGGCTTTAAAATTAAAGGTTTTCAAATTAAGGGTACTGTTACAAATAGTGATTTTTATGGAATATGGAATTTCATTAAATATAATAGATTTATAGAAGTTGAAAAAAAAAATAAGTACTTCGGTTAGTGTTTTGCAACATAAATTTTAATTATTATATATTGTTAATTACAATAAAAATCGCCTTTATCTTATCACAGCGATCGTCTGTATTTTTAAAAGTATCGTATACTTTTTATAGGATTCGGATCCTTATGAAAAGATTCAAGTCATTATTTTTTGTTATACCTACGATTCTTTTAAAATGATTCGAATCTCAAAGCGATCGATTGATGATTTATCTGTATTCATTTATTATTATTGCTATTAGTCAAGTAATTAATTATTCTCATTTTGTATATGTGTTTATTAATTAAAAACATCCCAGTAAACGAAATATGATTCTTTGTCAAAAATAATATTAAAAATATCTTGCAACAATTTTAATTTATGTTTATCTATTGTGAATAAATTACAATTTGTTGTCAATAAAAATGGTATTTTAGTATATTATCTCTTTTTATTAATAATGAATATTTTGATTTCCATTTAAATATTACAAAATGAAATATACAAATATTTCATCAAAATATTCATTATTAATTAAAAGAGATAATATATTAAAATACCATTTTTATTGACTTGTGTACTTACGTATTCAATGGAATAAATTTTACCTGCGATTTATTTTATGATAACTTTTTGCCAATTTTCGCTCTATATGAATTTCATTTGTATATTCTATTTGTTATTACTATAGTTTATTTATGTTTTATATTTATAATGTCCGGTAATTTGGTCTTTTTTTCCTGTTGGACAATAAAATGTATTTATTTATGTAGACATGTGTACATTATTTGATAAAAAAAAACTTCTTAGAATTGCAAAAAAAAAAAAACATTACGAAAACAAATTAAATCAGCAAAATAATAACAACATTCATTTATAGTAAATTTTCAAAAATACTACCATCGCGCTGAATGCATAATTCAGTTCTTTTTTAAATGGTATTTTAACATTTCGTAGCATATTAGGTGTAATTGATGCAAATGCGTTCTTAATTCTCTCTTTAATATATTCAACAGTTGTGGGAGTAGTGCTGTGTTTCCTCACCCTTAGTTACTGTATTCTTGTTAGTTTTTTCAGATACTTCACACTGCCTGTAATTTTGAATGTATTTAAATCTTTCTTGAGAGTCTTTTTATAAGGATGTCTCCTATCAGGGTACCATTCGCGATGTACTCTTTCCGCTAAGGGACAATTTTCATAACATTCTCCTATTATTAGGATCAATATTTCATTTTTACAATCATTACGAATGATACGAATGTGTCAACTAAATTTGTTTATAAACAAAAGGTACTCAAAAAAACACTAAACACTAGCCTATCAGAATAATTAACAATAAATGTCGAAAATTAGTATAAATGGATATATCTTGAAAAATATTAGTATTTACTGAAGAATCCTTTATACTTTTTAAAAGACAACACAATTTTCTACAGGATAGGATAGAAATTTGACATTGAAGGTGTTTCTGGAGATACGTTAAATTATTAAAACGTCTTAAGATTTTAAATTCCTATAAATAACCTCAAATATTCATCTATTGGTCTAATATACTAATACAAATTTTCATCTTTTTTCATTTACCCATTTGAAAGTTATGATTTTTTTTTTCGAAAGATTGTTTAAATATTTAAAAAAGTATTATATAGGCATGTAAACTTATAATGAAAGTTAACCTTATTTTTGATGTAGAATCTGAAAAAATAATCAGATATAGGGTATTCCGTTAAAAGAAAAAAATAAATATATTAATGATACACCATGCTTTTATGGGATACCCTCTATATTTAAAATTAATTTTAGAATGTGGTCCTAATACACCCACATGGTCCTGGGAAAGAGGATTTTGAAAAACTAAACCGTTTAGCCGTAAAGCTACTCAGCGCGCACGCTGAGACACCCTGTATACCTTAATATGCCGTAATTTAAACTACTCTATTTGATAATGACAGTTTGAGTTGCCGAAACTGCATTGACGAAAATAAAAATATTGTGTAACAGAAAGTTGTGCGAGAAATGTAAATAAAAAATCACTATAATTCTATATATAAAAATGTTTTCCCTGTTTTACACATCAAAGAATTATTGTGGAAATAAATGACGTTTACTTCCAAAGCAGCTGATAACTGTCCAATTAAGTTATGAATAAAAACTACTTTTGTCAGCAACTGCCTCTGCCGTAAAATCTTTAACAATCTATTATATTTTAAAAATATTGGTTATTATTTATAAATACAAAATCACAAACACGGGTACAATAATTTTGTAGGTTAATACGAGATACTTCGGTGATAGAAAATAATCGTGTCTCCCAGACAAATTCTCACGGAACGATTGTTTTTTCAACCGTTATTAAAAGTGTTTTATTGTATTTCATAAATAGATATAAATGTCAGTATATCAGCAGTCTACATTTTATATTATTAATTCGCATTTTGTTTAAAAAAATCAGATGTTATTATTTTTTTAATATAAAAAGTAGTTGAGCGAAAAATTATAACCTTTTTGTTATAGACGTGTGAATTGTTCGAATGAAACGAGCGTGGCGTTTTCAAGGATGAAATAATTAAAATTACATTAGTTGCCCAAAGTATTATGCGGGTCCATTTAAAATATACGATCGATATTGTTGTTGGGTGAATAATACAAAAAATAAGCAACATACATTTAAAATGACGTTTATTTCCGCAAGCAAAAGAATTTAATACGCTTCGATTATTCGTCACGAAATCATTTCGTTCCATTTCGGGCCTACTTGCTTAATTATTTATATTATTCCGTTACTTAATTCCGTTGTAGAATGAGCAGGAAGGCTTGTCCTAAATTATTAATTGCAGTCGCAGTGGATATAAATTGTAATTTTAAATACCCTTTCTTTTCTTAGTAGAATAAAAATTGCATATTTTAGTTGAAATAGTTAAATGATAAAAACTATTTATTATAGCAAATAGAAAACAATGTAACATTTTTATTCGGCGTTTTATTTTTTATTATTTGTGATTATTTTTAAATACACAGTAAATCCGTTAATATGTACGATATAGAAGAAAATTAAAAGGCGAAAGTCGATTTAAATTACGTATAAAAAAATGTTTTACATTCCAAACAAAAAATGTGACAGTTGTGACGCAATCAATTGTTTTTTATGTTTTTTTTTAATTTTAAATTCATGAGAGTTTTTTTAATCTGTTTTTAGCGACACAATATTTTAAATAGGTTACATAAATACATTGTATTATATTAAATTTCAAATAGTATGTAACTGAAACTGACGCAATTTTCATTTTGTACAATTTTGACACCTTGAAAATAAAGATTATTATTATAAGAAAATTTATTTTACATTTAAAAAGTTAGTAGTAATAAATATTTTTTAATTTATATTTATTACTATAATTACATATGTAACGTTTATTTTTAGTATAAATATATTTAATTATAATTATAATATTAATTTCAAGTTTTCTTTATATATACAAAGATCTTCAGACATTATATAAGCTTATACATACATTTATATTTACTTAACAAAAATAAATATTGTGATAGTCCGGGCTATCGACTCGGGGTCTTTCTGTCCTGTCTGAATTTATGGTGATTTGCAATAAAAGTATCTGTGTTGGCTGAATTGCCTTGCGTTGTTTTAATGATTTCATGAACATTGAGGAACGGATGGGTGTATACAAATTTTTGGGATAGGTTTATTAAGCTTTGGGATATGGGAGTGATTTTGAGTTGTTTCATAGAGATATTCGTTGAAAAGGGGTATTCTTTATTATATTAATATACTTTATTATACTAATATTAAAGACAATTCATTTTCTGGTCTCATCAAGAACTCTTTGGAAAGCTATAAAATAAAAAGTTTACAAAAATATTTCAGAGGACAAAGACGATTTAAGAAGAATTATATAAGTTCATCAATTAAGAAGAAGAGACATTTTTCGGAAATTGTAAAATTTAAGGAAAAGAGTAGAATTATGTTTGGAGGTGAATGGTGATGTATGCGAACACTTACTTTAAGTTCCTGATATTTTTATGTCATAAAGATATTTAATTAATATGTTTACTATTATTTTACATTTACGAATAACTTCATCAAGCAGTAGAGTGGTTATTCTGCTGAGGGTACTTCCCTAACAAAATATAGTTGTGGGTCTTAGGAATTGTAAAATGTGCAACTGTTTCCAAGGCACTCTTAAAAAAAAAGATTGCAAGGTTTCATATGGAACGCAAAAGAAATTATGTTTGATATACCGTTAAATTCATAAAAAAAATCTTTCCAAAATTATGAATATCCAATATGGCGCCTAAAAGAAAAACAAAAGTTGGCTATGATTTCAGGGTAAATATTATAGTTATTTTAAATGTAACTACTCTGCTAAATTCCTGATTAAAAAGTGCTTATATAATGTAAAAGTTGTAAATTCCTAGATCAAATAGTTTTTGAATAAAAAATAATAATAACGACATTTAAAAAAAAATGTTTTTTTTGCAATATTTCAAAAACAAAAAATGTTATTTTAAATTTGTTTTCGAATTATTGTTGGGCTCAAAATTTCACATACTACTACTATAACATCTTTATTCAGACAATTTTTGATACAATTTTCAATAAAATATTTACAAGTAATTATTAATATTGTTAATCTGTCTGCGCTATCGACCGACGGTCTTTCCGCCCTGTCTGAATCTACAATATTTTATTAAAATCAAATTATATTTAGGGTTAATTTAACTGTCTTGATGAAACGAGCTGATGATTTGGATTTCGATGGATGCAGAATTGATTGATAATTTCAAAATTGTTGAGGTTTGTGGAGAATTTTGAAGATAGGGTTAGAAAACGTTGGTCTATCGGAACTACTTTAGTGGTTTGGTATAGGAGTTCATTGGATGGGTTATGAAGAGAATTTCTGGGATGTCTTAATTTAGTGATGGTTCTGAGTGCTGACCTTTCGGCTACTTGTATATGGTATCTAGTGGAGGGACGGATTTGTCTAAAAAGGATACAACCATAGTCCAACAAGGGCCGACAAATCGATGTATATATATGGACTGCAGTTTGAGTAGAAATCCCTTGATTTCTATATGTAAGTCCCCTAAAGTTTTGTGCCCTTGCTTTTAATTTGGATTTTTGGGAAAGTATATGTGTCACATATTTGCCCTAATTTAATCAACTATCTAACTCTTAAAATAACCGAGATTACCATGCATTTCAATGAAATACGGACACCCTATATATCTGTTATTTTAAATTAATTTAAATAATTAATAAATTATTTCCACATTTTAATGTGCATTTGTTTAAAGTACTTACATAACGTAAGTCTAAATGTCAAAGAGCTAAATGTGGAAATAATTTATTAATTATTTTCTAATCATTTTTATTTAATTTATTTAAATAACTGTCACCAAGTGAATTAATAGTCTTTTCTATTTATATATTTTTATTTATTAAATATTTCTACTGAAATGTGTCTGTTTTTCAATTTAATAAATTCAAAATGTGTCACTTTAAGATACAGTTTATTACTGTTTCAGCATTAAATTTTTATTTCATTTACAATTTAAATTAATTATTTAAATCTGTATGTTGTTCAATCACTTTTTTGTATCATTTTTTCGAACCATTAGAACTTTGTACAAACTTTTCGAACTGTGCGAATTGTTCGAACGAATTAATCGAATCTAGTTGTTCAAATCATTCTAACGGACTAGTCGAGGTTAATTGCAACAATGATTTACAAAAATCGTTATTAGGCAATATTAAAAAACATAAGGTGATTATCGAGTTAAAATTAGGCAATAGAAGTAACCAACAATAACATTAAAGTGTAAATTGGACGACAACCGCGACATATAATAAATTTGAAATAGAAATTTGGTAATAAAGCGAGACAGTGACACCAATATCAAAATTAGGCAATAAATGTAATGTAATGTAATAAAAAAAGAAGTTATTTTCCTGAGTGTATTGAACTGAAATAAATTGTGAGAGGTTCATAACTTATTCAACAGTCACGTGGCGAAAATCGAAAATCTGACGTATGTATTGATATATTTTCGTCTATCACGAAACAATGTTTGACTCTTACACGTCAGAAATAAGTGGTAGAAAAAACAATATTTTTAAGCGTTCTAAAAGAGCTAAACAGTGACGAAAATAAAATAAAATTTTAGTTATTATTTATTGACCCTTTACATATCCGGTGTATTAAATGTGTTTTTTTATAGTACATATATTTGTAATTTTATCGATATGAAATTATGACTATTTTTAGTTTTTCATTAGCCCATTTTTTTTATTCATATAAAAGTTAAATATAGACATAGTAAGTAATAAATAAAATAATTTTGTGAAAGCAAAATGTTTACATTATTTTTTAGACCGCTTAATATTTTACATTATTTCTCCATACAGATACATACATACCGGCTTCTTAATGCATAAAATACGAGTGACATATAGCATGTTTAAAAAATCATTACTAGTAATTATATAATATTAATGAATTTTAACTTAAACTAGCAATAATTGCGAATTTTCTTTTTTAATTTATTTCATTTCTGTGTTATTGTTATATTTATTTTCTATAGGATATTATTGAAGATCTGAAGAGTGAATTGGGAGGACATTTTGAAGACGTCATCGTCGGATTGATGCTCCCACCCGAAGAGTACTTGTGTAAGGAACTCCATCGCGCTATGGACGGAATGGGAACCGAGGAAAGCACGCTCATCGAAATTATTTGCTCGAAAAACAACGATGAAATGAACAAAATTGTAGAGGCTTATGAAAACTGTAAGTAAAACATCCTGAAATTTAATATCAAATGAGTTCAAGGTATTTAACTTGTTAATAAAACAGTCACTGATATCTGGTATTTTCCCTCACCGTTGAAAAATATTTTTACAATTCCTATTTATACCGACCTCTCGTATAAATAGGAATTGTAAAAATAATTAATTTTTATATTATCGGACAAGGCATGAAAACAAGAGACTAGAGAAAAAACTAAATTTTATTTTTCAACTGCTTTTGAATACAAGCATAACACCGCTTCAATAACATCCAGTATAAAAATATTCTTTTTTTTGTAACAAAATGGCTTTCAATAGCTACTATAAGTTCGTCATTGTCCCTAAATTATTATCCCCTAGGTGTTTTTTTGAGGTTTTAGAACAAAAAATTGTCACTCGGTGCCAAATCTGGACTATAAGCGGATGTTGTTGAATTTCTTCGAAACCACAATCAGCTACAGTAGCTTTTGAAAGTTTGGACTTGTGCACGCCATTGCCGTGGAGCAACTTGCGTCAATTTTCCGCCATTAAAGTGCATCTTTAAGGCGATACATCAGGTGTACACAAGACTCATCCGTTATCGTATTACCCTTACTCATATAATCAATAAGCAAAATTCCCTGAGAATCACAAAAAATTGTTGCCATTACTTTTCCTGCAGAAGGAGTGACTTTAAACTTCTTGGGATGGCTGGAGCCCTTAACATGCCATTGCATCGAATCTTATTTCGATTCTGAATCATAAAGTTTAACCCAGGTTTCATCTCCAGTAACAAGTTGATTGATTAATAATTCTGATTCATATCCCCAGTGAGTCAAGAATTGTTCACCAGAATACCCATTTGGAACAGCGAAAACAATCGCGACACTCATCTTGCACTAACTTTTGTCATCCCAAGATAATCGTGTAAAATTCTGAGAACTGTGGTTTTTGAAACTCAGAGTGAAGCTGCTAATTGTCGCTTCTTTATTCTTGCATCCTCCAGTACCAAACACGTGTTACTTTTTTTTTCAACAACATCTGCAGTAATCACGTCAACAGAGCGAATGGAGATCATCATCCAGTGATTCTTGACCATATTTAAATAATTTTGACCTTGTTTTGTTAGAAATTTTATAACAGCCCGGTATTTGATTTTAGTCATTTCGCGATTAACAAACTGAGAGATAATAAAATTAATAATGTTGCAATTGTTTTATAAATTGCCATACAAGTTACCAAGGCATATGTGATTAAAAACAACATAAATTGCGTCATAATTTAAAAGAGCCGAGTCCGGGTATATAAAAACGACCCCTCGTTAGTTCGTGTGTAGGACTGAATTTAGTGATTAAGGAGGAATCAGTATTCAATCGATCCCGTCTGAGTAATTGGAAAAACTAATTAATAACACAACAAATTATAAGGACCTCCATATGTGCCATTATTCATCAACGACGTAGCTCCCTAAGGGGTCGTTCGACTATATATAATTTGTTGTTATTCCACTCGTTTTTGTCGGATGTATTGGTAAATGGTCTACAGCTGGATTCCTGTTATACAGATTAATTCAAGGCTTTTGATAAAGTACAGGTTTTGTTGAGGAAGCTGGTATCAATGGATTTTGGTCCAAATGTAGTTGCTTGGCTTAGTTTTTTTTTTTGCTAAAGAGAACTCGGAGAGTCTTGATTGATAAGAAAGTTTACAATATAATTTATACATTAATTAGATTTGAACCTTGGGGACACAGTGTGGTCTTATTTTGTTTCTGCTTTTTATTAAGAACCATAGGTCCGACTTAAAAATATTTAAAACGATTCAGACGATTGAGAACTAATAGACTCTTCAAAGTGACTAAAAACTGTTGTCGGCCTAATCAACTTTTCCTTAATCTAAAAGCATATATTTACATTTAATTTATTTCAATAACAAATTTTAATACGCATTAGGCAGCCAGAGAGTGAACAACAATGATTGTAGACAAGTTAATTTTCCCGCCTTATTTTGCCATTACTTTTTAAAAATCGAATGCATACCCTAAACGAACTTAAAGCAGTTATTGAAAAAGAGATACGGAACATAAGTTCGTAGCAGTTTTTGAAAATTAAAAAAAAAAAATTAAAGCCATCTTTTTCAATATTTATTATAAAATTAGGTATGCTAACTCTACGTTTATTATTTCCAAATAAACAAAACCTTAACTTACTTCAATTTACATTATCTACTTAATTAAAATTGTAAAAAATAAATATATGGCTACATTTAATTTATTTTGTGAAAAATTAAAAATGCATCGTAGAGATGGGAAAACCCAATAATAGAGTATCTCAGAGCAATTATGCTGTCGAGATGTGGATAATGAAATACGGATCATCCTCCCTTATTGAGCTCTCACTTTTCAGCTCAGAAATCCTCGAATTCCTTTGACGAACCATATCTCCCCGTCGAGACATGGACAATGAATTTTAATCTCCCTCGCTTAATTTTGATGACAAAGTCATCACAATACCACGCAGTATTAATCCAGGACAATCCACCCCAACACGTCATCGGCCGATTGACTGGATCAATCCCTTCGTTTTCCTGTACGACACGACCCAAACATGTCAATGTTGTGTGTGGTATTCACTAGCTACAATAATACCTAGCAGTAGTTTACAGAAAGACCCTAACACTATTTGTTTGGCGGGACAATCCAGTTAATTAATAAAACACGAAACTTGACGTGTTGGGGTCGTAAAAGGCCGGACAGGAAATACTAACTGTGCCATGCAGGAACGTTTGGAAATGTCCCAGTCAGACAAAAAGTGTTAGAATCATTCCGAAAGATGCTGCAAGGTATTATTGTAGCTAGTGAATGCCACATACAACATTTACATGTTTTGGTCGTGCTGTACAGGAAAATGAAGGGATTGCTCCCACTAGTCAGTCAATCGGCCGATTACGTGTTGGGGTGGACAGTTAGTATTTCCTAACTGTCCTGCCTTTCAGGACCCCAACATGTCAAAGTTGTGTGTTTTATTCATTAGCTGGAATAATACCTTGGGACATTTCCAAATTTTCCTGCCTGGAACGATCCCAACACATCATTGCAATGTATTAACCCAATCTTCATAAAGTGTAATATTTATCCAATAGGTTATATTTTACTTGTTTAAAGTTATGATCTCAGAAAAACCACGCCTTCGTCCCTCCTCTCCTTTGTCCGAGTGACGGTCGTAGTTTTCTCCCCTTCATTTGAATATTAACTTAAAACTTCGCGTTCGCGTTTCTTCTCTTACTAATTCGGGTAACGATCGGACGTGAACTTATAAAATTCAGAAACTTCGCGCCCGCCTCTCTAGTCTTATTCATCCTGGTGACGATCCGATTCGTTTTGGTTATGTCACAATCGACCAGCACTTACTACTGGAGCTTTCTCTTGAAAAACAGCGGGAACTTAGTTGCGCACCTATTAAAATTTCATAAGAAATGAAAATAAAAGCGGGCTTTATTAGCTTTAAGGGTCAGGATTATCTTGACTTTATGTTATATATACAGGGTGGCGCAAGATTCCTATGAAGTCCAATATCTCAGTTATTTAGAAATTTACAAAAAAATATTACTGACGTAATTTGTAGCTACTGCAAAACTTCACATTTTAAAATTAGTTTCAAATTTACAGGGTGTCCAATAATCACGTGACTTATCAAACATATAATTTTTTAAATGGAATGCTATATTTTTTATGTCGATTTTAGATTCTACGCTTAAAATTAATCATTTTTGACATAAGGTTTATTATGTCAATTTTTAATATTTAAAAAGTTATAAACAATTTAATGTTGAAATCAATGGACGTTTAGAGCCTTATTTTTCAAAATTTAAAAACGATGTAAACTTTCTGTTAAGGCAATTTAATTGAAAAAATGCTTAATAATATTAGGAATAATCGTTTGTTACCATAAAACAAATGTTGTGTACAGGGTGAAATAATACGCAAAATGATTTTTTTTTCACTTAAATGGAACACCCTATATTTTTACACTATTTCGATAGAAAATTGGTTGTTCTTTAATTTTTGTATAATAAACTATACTCCTATCTGTTATCATTTTTTATCAATTTCAATTCAAAGTACAAAATTATAAGTTTCGCTTATAATCTATAATTTAAGTAGGCTATAATTAAAACAAATGCAATTCATAATCGTTTTTTGACATTTAATAACATACTTACTTCCTAACCTAAAAGGATATTCAAATGACAATCGATATTTAAAGGCGCATGCAAAATATAAAGAAAATAGTTGCTCGGCGATTATTTAGCGAGTTATAATGATTATTGGGGCACATTTTTTTAGAAAAAAAAAAAATGTAAGATGTTTGAATGCTATTGAATTAAAAGATAATAAATTAAATATTGATTTCGTTGCTATAAACAACCGCAATTGTTTTACTTTTGTCTTTTTCATGGCTAACAATTTTTTGGTGTATGGCAAAATTAAAAACGACTGTAACTTATTTTATTTGAAAAATAACTATGGCATATGTTATATCGGATTAAAAGGAAAAAAATAGCCCTTTTAATAAAGTCATAGCCAACTATTGTTTCCATTTAAAAAAAAAGGTAAGTTTGTGTCATATCTCCCAAAATATGGGCGAAAATTTTTTTTGTTTTTTTATTATTAATCTGTGTAAAATTTTCTACAACTTTGTCCTTTACAGTTTTTTTTTCTATCTATGATAATAATAGAGATATATTGATTTAAAAAAATTGACACATTTTACTTTTCTCAAAATATCTAGTTACCCTTGACTTTTTCAAATATTCTGAAAGTGTCATTTTATTCATCTTATAAAACTATACTTCTTTCCCCATTTAACCGTTTTTCTATCTCTTATAGTTTTCGAGATCCCCATAGAGAACATCGAAAAAAAAAAACTCACCCTGTATATGTTATAATAATTATAATTTAAGGTGATTAAAAATGATTTCATAATCTTCAGATTGAGTTATTCGTTGATTAATTTTTAATCAAAACATATTGATTTTTTTGTATTGTTATTTATTTGTGACACCTCGCGAACCAATTAAATATATAAACGTCGGATCAAACAAGTAATAAAAATAATTATAAATATGATAAATCTAGTAATTGTCATATTTGAAGTATACATTAAATGGTTAAATAAAAATGCAAATCAATTTTTATTGAAAAAAATAATTTAATATACAAATTCTTGAAATTTTCAATACATTTATCGCCAATGACATTGTAATTTTATAAATATGTAAGATTAAATTTTTTATTTCTTCGGAAATATTTAGAGAATTATACGAATTTCTGTACACACATTTAATATATCAAGGGCGCACAGTAGTTCAATAGCGGAAAAATACAATAATATAAAGTTATTTTTACTTTTGTTTTTGAGAATACATACAAGAATATCTGTTTATGAATTTTCACGATAAAGTTTAAAATTAAACACTAAATCGCATTTATTGATATATATATATATACATATATATATATACAGGGTGTTTCAAATTCGAGTCTCACCATGGGGATCTCGCTTATTATAAGAGATAGATGGTAGGTTTAAATTCGGCACTTTTGTAGAATTTCATGTTGATTAATATTTCGTTGAGAAAACTGGGCTAAGTTTCTTTGTTTTCAAGAAAAAATAAAAAAAAAACTGAAAAAATCGATTTTATTTTTTTATTTATATCTTTGTTATTTGAAGCAATAATTCAATACTATGAAGACAATCTTATAGCACTTTTTCATGATCTAATCGATGGCGTACTAATTTTACTAATAGCATGTTTCATTTCTTCTGGACCAACATCAACTTTCTTATTTCTTAGGGTGCCGTATTGTATTTTTATCAGATTAAAATCCTCTATTTTTTTTCTGATTACAATGATACCACAAATGATATCTTTATTCTGATAAATAAACACAGTTTTAACAAAATATTTTTTTAATAGTAATAAATCACGCAAGCCATGAAATTAAAAGTAATCAGTAGAAAATACAATGTAACTTGTAGCTTTGTGAATACAATATTAATTAAAAAGTTTTAAAATGGAATAAAAATTTACATAATGATTTTTTTACAAACTAAAAATTATTTTAAAAACTAGTAATATGCGGAATATCAACATTAATATTAATAAAAATATTAACACAAAAAAGTATTTCTTTAATTTATGTTAAAAAAAACAGCCTTAGCAGCAACAAAATTTCAAAGGTGTTCCTTAAATTATTTATTGTAGTATACAAATTCCCTCTAGGAATTTTATTGAATTTCGAGACGAAATTATTAGTGTTTTATAATCTCCTAATTTATGTTCTGACTACACACACTTGGCCAAACATTTATTCTAAAGGAACATTGAATCTCATATTCAAGCTTTGTTTTGCCTTTAAATCACTTAAAACACTATAAAATTAGGTACATATTTATAAAAAGCACTCTTGGTAATAAAAAATTGAAGGATTTAAATATTTAATAAATAGTAATATTTAATTTTAAATTTTGACAATCAATGACAGAATGACATCCATCTAGTTGCTAAAAATGAGTGCTTCTTTAGTGTCAATAAAGACAATTCCAAAAAAGAAGATAACTAATAAAGGTATATTATATCATTGTAATCAGAATAAATAGATTTAATCCGACAAAAAAACAATATGGCGCCCATAAGAAATAAGAAAGTTGATGATGGTCCAGAAGAAACATGCTATTAGTAAAATTAGTACGCCATCGATTAGATCATAAAAAAGTGCTATAAGAATATCTTCATAGTATTGAATTATTGCTTCAAATAACGAAGATATAAATAAAAAAAGAAAATCGCATTTTTCATTAAAAAAAAAAAAAAAGAAATAGCCTAGTTTTCTCAACGGAATATTAATCAACATGAAATTCTGCAAAAGTGCCGAATTTAAACCTACCATCTATCTCTTATAATAAGCGAGATCCCCATGGTGAGACTCGAATTTGAAACACCCTGTATAAAAAATGTGTATATATATATATATACAGGGTGAGTTTTTTTCGATGTTCTCTATGGGGATCTCGGAAACTATAAGAGATAGAAAAACGGTTAAATGGGGAAAGAAGTGTAGTTTTATAAGATGAATAAAATGACACTTTCAAAATATTTTAAAAACTCAAGGGTAACTAGATATTTTGAAAAAAGTAAAATGTGTCAATTTTTTGAAATCAATATATCTCTATTATTATCATAGATAGAAAAAAACTGTAAAGGACAAAGTTGTAGAAAATTTTACACAGATTAATAACAAAAAATAAAAAAAAAATTTCGCCCATATTTTAGGAGATATGACACAAACTTACCTTTTTTAAATGGAAACAATAGTTGGCTATGACTTTATTAAAAGGGCTATTTTTTTCCCTTTAATCCGATATAACATATGCCATAGTTATTTTTCAAATAAAATAAGTTACAGTCGTTTTTAATTTTACCATACACCAAAAAATAGTTAGCCATGAAAAAGACAAAAGTAAAACAATTGCGGTTGTTTATAGCAACGAAATCAATATTTAATTTATTATCTTTCTTTAGATTTGTCAAAAGCAACATAAAGTAAAATAATTCAGAAATTATCAAAATAATAATAGAAGAAAATTTTAAATATTACATAAGATGCTCAAAAAGTCCACCATTATTATTATGGCATAAAGTACATCTTTTTAAAATCGAATTTGTGGCTTTTTTGACTTTTCTTCTGTCAATAGAATAAAATGTTTCAAGTACAGCTAGTCTAAGATCCTCCACGGATTGATATGTTTGTTGATACACTTTGTTCTTCACATAACCCCACAGAAAAAAGTCTAAAACGGATAGGTCGCGTTTCATCTGTCCAAATTATTTTTGTAGGGAACGTATTATCCTCTTGGCACATGTTTTTGTACTATATACAGAAGACCATTCTTTTATTGGTATCACCGTCATGTAAATTTTGTGAAATTGATACCTTACATGGGTGATATTTATGTTTTTTCAAAACTCGTACTAGAGTTCGTTGAGATATGCTTGCTTCTGTTGCAATTTGTCTGGTCGATGTGGATGGATCTATCATCGCCAATGCTAATACGATTATTTCCGAAACATCATTAATTTAGTTTTTTTTTTTCAAGTTTCGGCTTTGTAAAGGATCCGTACTCACCCAAATTGTGGTAAATTCTTCTGAATGTTGGTAAAGATGGCTGCCGACGATCGATATATTGATTATAATATTGTTCTGCAGCATCCGCAGCGTTTTTATTACACTGAATGTAACAAACAAGCAAATCGCGCTTTTCTTCGTTGGAAAAATTCATTATCACTTTAAATAACTTACAACACCAAAAAAATACAAAACAAACTTATCGAAACAAACCAAATATGGAAATGAATTAATGTGTGTTTAGAATAAACAAGTGCAATTGTTTTACTTTTGTCTTCTTCATGGCTAACTATTTTTTGGTGTATGGTAAAATTAAAAACGACTGTAACTTATTTTATTTTAAAAATAACTATGGCATATGTTATATCGGATTAAAGGGAAAAAATAGCCCTTTTAATAAAGTCATAGCCAACTATTGTTTCCATTTAAAAAAAGGTAAGTTTGTATCATATCTCCCAAAATATGGGCGATATGGGCGATTTTTTGTTATTAATCTGTGTAAAATTTTCTACAACTTTGTCCTTTACGGTTTATTTCTATCTATGATAATAATAGAGATATATTGATTTCAAAAAATTGACACATTGTCCTTTTTTCAAAATATCTAGTTACCCTTGACTTTTTCAAATATTTTGAAAGTGTCATTTTATTCGTCTTATAAAACTACACTTCTTTCCCCATTTAACCGATTTTCTATCTCTTATAGTTTCCGAGATCCCCATAGAGAACATCGAAAAAAACTCACCCTGTATATATATAATACATTTTTTTAATTACTTAGCTTTGTGGAAATGTAATGACTATTAATTGAATCAATAGATAACCTTTTTAAATATATTTATTATTGAATAAAGTTATGCACTCTAAGAGAAACATAAAACTCCATTAGATCGGCGACTTCCGGCGTAGAGAAATTTTTACAGGTATTTAGTGTAAACCTTAAAATAAAATATACATTGTAATTTAAAATTTAGTGCTTGGAATAATGTTTCCATAATCTAGCGTTTGTGTCATTTATTTAAATTTAAATTAAAATCTTTTCATTTTAATCCTCAAATAATAAAAACTTCTGTATATAATTATATCTTTATTGGTGAAATTTTACATAATTATTATTCATTTACAATACATATATGTAACATATTGCGAAATGTCTATCTAAAGACCTTTGGTCGTCTTTTAGCCTATCCTATTCTTGTTCGTACCAATTGTCTACCTACTCGTCATAATCGCTAACGGTAATATAAACGTCTGTATTATTCGATGAAATGAGAAATAGTAGAAGGAAATTTATATTTTAGAGGAATATTGGGTTACGAGGTATGCAAATGTATTTATTTATATGGGTTATTTCATATTTTTTAGGAAGCAAAAACGTCCATTTAATAATAATAATAATGTCTTTATTATCTAACAGGAAATATACATGCCAATTATAAAACAATATACATACAAAATTACATAGCCATGTGTGTCTAATAGTATAATAAATATAAGTAGTGTTCGATTTGTGCGGTATTAAATTATACTTTAATTTATATGTACTTCTTAGTATAAATAGTATTGCGTTTGTATTATATTATATTTACTTATATATTGAAATATCTATTTTTGTTAAATATTGAATTCAAAAAGGCTTGGCCGTTAATAAATAAATAAACGAACTTATACCAAAGATATGAATATAACAGACAATACTAAAATTCAAGCATAATTCTATCGAAATGATACATAGAAAATTATTATGGATTATTAATATTTTTCGTCAGAATCATCTAATTATTATACAGCAAAATGTTTAACACGAGAAAGAATATAATAGAAAAGAGCTTAAATACAATAAAGTGATTATTGCAGTTATTAACATTTTCCAATGGGAAAATGTTTTTGAAAATAATTAATACAAATAAATTATTATCTCTTTAACAATTCAATAATAATGAATACATCATAAATACTATAACAATTATCCATTGTAACAACTGCTGTCAGGGCAAAAATTACATTGCACCATTACTAACAATTCTCCACAACAAACATGTTGGAATATGCAGCCATTAATGGCTAATACAGAATACAATTTCCGACGTAGCATTTGCCTGAAAACTAGTTGTTTTAATATATATTTATTTTAGTATGTATGTTATAAACTAAATATATACAGAGAGTTTTATGTAACACCGAACATGCTAGAATGTACTCAATGTAAATTTTCTTATGTTCGATTTGTTCAGGAACGCATCAAAGCATTGAGTGTGATGTGATTGGCTACTATTTCTAAAAGTAATATAGTCAACTCAAACTACACCCTTCCACGTCAAAAATGAATTACACTTGTCAGTTATCGCAAGCAAGTGATATTTACTGTTCTGGCGCTTAAAGCAGACGTAGGCAAAGAGTTGGACATCTTTACGCATCAATAATGTATAGAAAGGAGAATATTTTTATGGTATTCATTGCGGTTAAGTATAATATCCATAATAAAACATAATAGTTGACCAATATAATTTATTTCTGATAGGAGTGGTGTTGGGTTGACTATATTACCATTAGAAATCGTAGCCAATCACATCGCACCTAATGTTTTGATGCGTTCCAGTACACATCGAACATAGAAAAATTTACATTGAATACATTCTAGTATGTTCGGTGTTACATAAAACTCTCTGTATAATAATTATCATTATCCATATTTATATTGTTTTTAACATAAATCGTTGAGTATTTCTTTACAAAAAAAAATGTTCAAGCAAATTTAATACGTATTTAATGATACCTCATATGATATATGTTTCGATTTATAATTCTAAAAATTATTGCAGCGACATTCTCTTTAATTTAAACACCCTGTATATCGGTTTCACATAAATTCATGCCAATTTAATTGTTATAACTTAAAATGAGTGTGTAATTAAATATTGTAACCAATAGTTTTAATCTAGTAATCATCATCTTCACATAACTGAATTAACGCAAAAAATTTTAAAGTTATTTGATGTTTTCTTTTTGCTTTTTTTTTTTCACTGATTTGTCTTTTCATATAATCATTTAATGTATTCTTCAAATATGATAAAATCTATTTACGGTAAATCTGTCCGTAAATGTATCTTCCTCTCCCACAACACAAAAAATCTAGTAATTATCATATTTGAAGAATAAATTGTAATACTTCTTTGATCCAATGTTGATATATTTACATTTTTTATTAATTGATTATTTTTAACGTCTCAAGTTAGGGAGAAAAAAAGCAATAGTTTTTTATTTAGATTATTATTATTATTTTTATTTTCAAAAAACCTATATATGTATAATAAATATGTTTCATAAAGTACGATTGACTTAATTGTACAAATTTAGCAATTAAGTGCACTTATATAATCATTAACTTTTCGTTTTTTTTTTTTTCACAGTATACGACAGGCCTCTTGCTGAACAACTCTGCGGAGAAACCACCGGAGAACTCCGCAGACTCCTAACGTTCATTGTGACTGGAGTACGGGATAGTTCCAACCGAGTCGACGCAGAATTAGCCAAACAACAAGCGGTCCAACTTTACGAAGCCGGAGAAGGCAGATTCGGGACCGACGAGAGCGTCTTCACTAAAATCATCGCCAAAGAGAATTTCCACCACCTTTCCAGAGTTTTCGAAGAATACAAGGAAGTATCCGGGGATACGATAGAGCAGGCGTTGAACCACGAATTGAACGGAGAGTTGCTGGAAGCTATGTTGGCAGTTGGTGAGATAATTATTATCAAAAATGATTACCAATTACGAGATAGCTCGTTGATTGTTTTTTTTTGTCTACTACGAATTATTTATTCTTTTTATCACTTGCTATATTTATACTAATACAATCTTCAACCTATATAACTGTATTGTATATACAGGATGGTGCATTTTGGCATTTTGGTGGTGCCACATATGGAAAACTTTTTTATTTTAAGAGATATCAAAAAAATATTTTCGGGAACTTAGGCCAATTTTTAATCATAAATACAATGGCGAAGAAAAAATATCTAAATTAAATAAAAATGATTTGAAAATAATTAATAAATTATTTCCACATTTATATATCTTTAACCGTTTCCGGGTTATATCCAGAAGTTAACGACGAGTCATTTTTTTTATGGTGCCAATAACTTTTAAAATTTATTTCACGTTATTTAAAACTAAAAGTGGAATTTTGTGAAATTGATATTGAACCCTATACATTTTAACATATATTCACGTAAATTTTATTTCGTAATATTTACTAATTTGCACTGCACTGCACTGATGGTTCCTATATTCTAATGTAGCTAAAGTGATAAATGTAGAAAAATACAGGGTCCTGCAATTTTAGAAACTTTACTTGGGTCCTAGGACGTACTTCACGAAAATATTTTTGATTATACAAGAAAATCCCAAAAAAAAGAGTTACTGCGTGATGATATATATATTTTTTTGATTGCTTGATATACCTTTTATTCATTATTTAGGTACCTTTCATGATTACCTACATACCCCTAAAATGTTATTGAAATCGGTTCAGAAATAATAATAATATTTATTGCCCCACAGGAAATGTTCCCAATAACAAGACAATTATGTAAATAAAAATTGATGAACCCAAATTAATTTTAAAAACATAATAAAATATAAAATAAATACATTAAAATATAAAGAATAGTAGACTTACGTTAACATAGAGTAACGAAGGAAGATAAAGGATCACAAAATATATCAAGGGGCACTTGATTACAGATGTTACAAATAATACCTACAGGGGATTTAGAGCCGTATACAGTTTTATTAAATTCAACACGAAAAGTAACCTTATTTCTAGAATTGAAAGTTGGAGTATGCAAATCTATAAGTTTTAGTAAATCCGGGCAGTCAATATAATTATTAAGAAGTTTATATAAAAATGTTATACTTGATTTTTTACGTCTATGTTCAAGCGAATCCACGTTGAATTTGTGCAGCAATAATGAATGATTAAAGCCGCGTTTAGGGTAAATTCCCTCTACTTTAAAATATAAGTATTTAAGAAATTTACGCTGAACGCTCTCAATTAACTCTATTTGAAATTGCGTCTGAGAATACCAAACTAAAGAAGCATATTCCAACTTAGAACGGACACAAACGTTAAATAAGGATTTTAGCGCATTGGGATCGCTAAAATTTAGAGAATTACGATGAATAAAACCTAACGCCCTGAAGGATTCCCCAACTAACTGTTGCACGTGGGGATTAAATGTAAACTTATCATCAAATACAACAGCCAAATCTTTAAAAATGCTTACACGCTCGATTGTGCAGTCAGAAACTTTGTAATTATATTGAAACGCACAATGTTTATTTGTAAAGGACATAAATTTGCACTTGAGACTATTAAGTGTAAGATTATTGGTATTACACCAATTAGCAATTGTATCAATTTGATATTGTAACTCTTGGAAATCAGAAAGTGATTAAATATTAGCGTATATTTTCAAGTCATTCGCATAGAATAGGTGTTTACAAGTTAGAAGTTCTGATAAGTCATTAATAAACAAATTAAAGAGCAATGGGTCTAATATTGAGCCTCGAGGAACACCAGAGGTAGGAAAGTATGTCTTAGACTTGAAATTGTTGACTGATACATATGTTTCACGTTTAAGCAAATAGGAAGCTATCAAGAGTAGAGCATTCGAACAGAAACCAAAGTTACCTAATTTATTTAAAAGTAGATTGTGGTCAACTTAGTTAAGTGCTTTTGTCATATCAGTATAGATAATATCAATTTGTCCAGAAGAGTCGAAAGTTCTAGAGATATCATGAGTAATAATAGCTAGATTAGTTGTAGTGGAGCGCCCAGGAATAAATCCATACTGATTCGTAAATAAATATGGTGCGACATGGCTAAATATTTGGAAATAGAGGGCTTTTTCAAATACTTTCCCAATATGAGATAATATGGCGATTGGACGATAGTTATATATATTTCGCTGATTTGTTGTAGTTTTGGGAATAGGGCAAATTGATGCTATTTTAAGTTTATATGGAAATATTGATTTTCTTATTGATAAATTAAAAATAATCGATAGTGGATAGGAAAGAATAGTTGCACAATCTTTTAATAGAAACGCTGGTAAATTAGCAGGTCCAGATGAAAGTTTATTAGGAAGCAACTTAAGGTGTTTCAGGACAGTTTCAGTAGAAATTTCAGAGAAAGAAAAACAGGGATGGTTAGTGAAGATCCGAGGTAAGATCTTATTGGATACTGATGAAAAAACTGATTTAAAATAATCTGAAAATCCATTAGAAATATCATCTGGAGTACTAAACAATTTGTCACCATTAACAACTTCAGCTGGGATTCTCGATAAACTAGATTTTTTAGAGTTAACATATGCCCAAAATCTCCTAGGATCCGTAATTAGATCACGTTCAGTAGTTGAAATGAAGCTACTATATGCCGCCTTGATTTTAGATTTGATGAGCGATCTAAGTTTTTTAAATTGTAATTGAGAGTGTACATCATTATTTCTGAGCTTATGAACGCGAGATTTTTCTTTAATGAGTTTAATAATTTCACAAGTAAACCATGGAGGGTATTTACGTTTCGGCACAAACTTTGTTTTTGGAATAAATTCACATAATGCTCTGTTAATTGCATCAAATGCAAGATCAACATTTGAATATTTAAGAAGAAAGTTACAGTTTTCTATTATTAAATTGATGCAAACCTAAAAAAGTACACGCATTAGACTAATGCTTTATCGTTCATATTTCCTACTGATAATGGTTGACAATTAAAATCGCCAGCAAAAATAACAGTTGAAGTTAAGTCAGGTGGGTTATAAATAATAATTAAATAAATACTAGTTTGATTAACGTTCAACTTACAAATTAAGAGATCGATTAGGGGAATTTGGATTTTAATGTGATCCGTGGGAATAACATCTAAATTTAGTACACTTTTGGCCGCTCTCTAGATCTACCGGTCAATTCTCTATCACGATCCGAACGAAATAGTTTATATTGGTTATTAATTAATTCACTTGCGATAGGCAAGTTTCAAATTCGGTTCACCATTTGAATTTCTAATGAGCAGTTCAGACTTCAGTTTGTTATAATAATCAATTTGAAGTTTAGTTC
This sequence comes from Philonthus spinipes, assembly GCA_963082785.1. Lineage (NCBI taxonomy): Eukaryota > Metazoa > Arthropoda > Insecta > Coleoptera > Staphylinidae > Philonthus > Philonthus spinipes. The sequence goes on from OY720304.1 coordinate 7,890,926, forward strand.
TATCGGCATTAAAGATAATTTTATCATTCTCAGCCTTCACATTGCTACGAAGAACCGTATTGGCTATCGTCTCAGATTCAAAAATAATTTTTAATGGTCGTGGTTTCTTGCCTGTCCCTCCGTTGTACAATCGAATAGTTTTCACAGGAGTAGCTGAGATATTCCTATTTTTAAGAATTTTAATTACATTAGTAGTATCCTCCTTTGACATAACACCAGGTAATTCAGATGCTGGTTCGGCAAAATTGAAGGGAACAACATTGGTCACTTTACAGCGTCGATCTTTAAGCTCGTTGATTATATCCTCGTGTAGATGACCAGCGGTAGATTTTGCTGCGGAAATCTCCGATTCCACTTGAAAATATTTCGATTCTAGCAAAGAAATTCGAGAATCGAGGTCATCGAAACGTTTAGCAATACTGCTTTTTATTTCCTCAGCAAAGTGATTAAGTTGTTCAGAGATGAGCTTACGAATCGAGTCTAAAGTTAGTGGTACCTTTGAAGAAGAACACTTTGGGCAAGCCCAGTTGTGTTTAGAGATAATTATATTCGAAATATCAGCATCGTTTCAGCCTGAGCATTTGTTGTGTATGTATTTACTACAACCGGCTGAGCATTTCAAATTTGGTGTATTAAGAGTAACCCCCTTTTCACAAATTCCACAGTAAATAACCATTTTTAATTAGAAAGATATGAGTTTTTAAAACAAATAAAGATGTAATAAATGAATATAATAATAATATTTAGATAAAATAATACAATTAAGACAGGGAACACTCTCTTCACCTCAAAGGGCCCATTTTGAGGTAACGCACAGGACGACCACGGAAACACTTAAATATTAAAAGTATATACAGAGAGTTTTATGTAACACCGAACATACTAGAATGTACTCAATGTAAATTTCCCTATGTTCGATTTGTACTGGAACGCATCAAAGCATTGAGTGCGATGTGATTGGCTACTATTTCTAAAAATAATATAGTCAACCCAAACTACACCCTTTTCCGTCAAAAATGACTTACACTTGTCAGTTATCGCAAGCAAGTGATATTTACTGTTCTGCAGACGTATACGAAGAGTTGGACATCTTTACGGATCAATAATGTATACAAAGGAGGATAAGATTTTTATAGTATGCATTGCGGTTAAGTATAATATTTATAATTATACATGTTGCACTTGACATAATAGTTGACATTAGAAATCGTAGCCAATCACATCGCACCCAATGCTTTGATGCGTTCCTGAACAAATCGAACATTGGAAAATTTACATTGAGTACATTCTAGTATGTTCGGTGTTACATAAAACTCTCTGTATATACATACACACATTCATATATACACACACATATACACACACACAGATAAAAATTGGTTGACTTCGATCGAAATAAATAAAAATTGAAAAAAAAAAATTGTGCTCAGTCTAAAGGTCGGTTCGAACCACAAAAAAATCAGCGAATGGAAATTTAACGTACTGTTTAAGATAATAAAAAAATGAAAACGGACGCTATTATAAAACCAATTAACGTGTAATTTTCACAGTTTTTGTAGTGTACCGGTACCTTAAGGTATGCCAAAAATCACGAATTTTGTGAAGGTATTAACTACTTTTTGGGAACACCGACCGAAGAACGAACAATATATGAAATTCCAACTACAAAAATTCTTTGATTTAGATCTTTGTCTAAATAACAACTTATGAAAGTATTAAGCTTTGTATAGGCCATAGTTTGAGTTATGACATTAAAAGAATGGAAGAAAAATATTTCTGAAATAAATCACATTCTACAACTAATGTTTGTGTTCAATTGGTTTGGAGACATAAATGAAGACGAACATGAAATTGCCTTGCCAGTCTTTGTAATAGGTGGGGGTAATATTTTGAAATACATCTTTGATTGTTTGATGCATGTTTTCTTGTGTAGTTGAAACTGAAAACGAGTTCTTTCCGTACTCTAGTAATGCGAGAATCGTTGTCAAACAAATATTGATAATGAAAAACTTGAGCAAACAATTATTTATACTTTTAATATTCCTATTCATGTCACTTTGATAGTTGAAGATTATAATGTCAAAAAAAAAATATTTTTTAATGCAACCTTAAATTTTTATTATTCAAAATGGCTATTGTAATAGTCGAGACATTTTTTTGCAAATAACTTTTAATCTATTAGGTTGAGTTGATGACAAAAAAGTGTTTTTTTTTTAATTCTGCATTTACAAATATGTATACTTTTAATTACAGATATATATAGGATGTTCAATAAGTATGGAACTAGTTAAATATCATCGGAATTATTGTTGGATCACTATGATTATTTCTTTTAAAATAGTGCACTACAATAGCTTAATAACTAAAAGCTATGATGTTTGGCACATGTATATAATTGTCAATTTAAGTGGATCATCATAAACCCAAATACCGATCAGATTCTAATCTACTACAAATGGTGAAGTTTCGAACAATACATATATGAAGAAATAATGCTATGCTATATTAGAATATCATGAGCCCAATTTTTATTTAAAATAATCTAAGTGTAGATTTATTTCTGATAATGATTTAAGCAATAATGTGGTCGATATTAATTGAACAAATTATGAACATTTACATTTATATGAAACGATTAAGATAAGATTGTATAACAACAAATGCAAGTTTATTTTATGGTTTTGGTTACGATTATGACTGATATTTAGAACATATTGTTTAAAATAGCAAAACAGTAAATATTTGACGTTCATATAAAAAAATAGGAATTAAATAGTAAAATTGTTTTGTATTTGGCAATATTTTGATACAAATAATTACAGTCAAATAGACAAAACAATGGACTAATTTTCAGAGATATTTAATTCGAAGGTATCAGTTTTTTTTTCAAATGTATTCAAATTTAACACAAAAATGTTTTAGGTGTTTTACAAATGCTAGCTAAACAATTGTTTTAAAATTAATTAAATATTTTTAATTCGAGCTGGAAAAGAGTTTTCAAACAGGTACTGTGAAAAGTTATATGTATAATTGAGCTGGACTTAATTCTTAAAAAATGAACCCGAATAATTTTATAAGATTTTAATCATGAATTCAAGAATGAAGGATTTGCAAGAGAAATATATGATTCCATATATACATTTTGTATATAATTAATACATAAACTTTTTAAATGACTGTTAAGGTTTTTTTCTTTTTGCGTTTATATTTGCGTTCAAAGTGTTTACTATTGTATTTAAAATTAGTTAGTAATACATTAATTTTATTCCATTTTACATGTATGTCTTATATTTGTAAAAATGGTATATACCGTTAAATAAATAAATAAATAGTAAGTGTGATTAAGCCAAAAGTGTTTGCTTTATTAATATTTAATGCAATGGAGAAACATTTAAATATTTGTAAAGAGACATTTGGTACATACATTTTGATATTTGACTTAGATTGAAAACTGTATTACAGTTTATAAGTTATTTTCAATTCATAACGGAAATTAAAATTAAGGATTATAATACTTATAAAATGATTCGATTAATAAATTGTCATAAATTCGGATGCAGCGCTCGAACTTTTAAAATTTAAATAACAATAATTTGAAAATAATTAATAAATTATTTTATCTTTTGCACTTACTTTTTATAATTATGTTTACTGATTCAAACACTTTTAATATTAATATATTGTTTTATTTTATATTGGGTGTCTTAGACAATTTGTGGAGTACATTTGATTTTTCAATTACAAAAACTTTAAAATTTGTACAGAGTGGTCCAAAAAATAAAAATTACTAAATAAGAAGTTTAAGTTGGTCAAACTTGTTTTTTTATTTTAAATGGAATATATTTTTTAACATTCTATTAAATAAACATTATAATTATCTACCAAAGTTTCTTATATCTCTAACCTCTAAGTTTTTGCGGAAAATGCAAAAAATCGAATCTTCGCATCATTTGGCGTTTTCTCTCAGTGTATTGTTATATTTCTAGCTGGCTATGGTTTTACGAGATGTCGAATAATTTATGTAAACTGTCACTTCAATTTACAAACTCGTTTTTTGATATCATGGTATTATTTTGAATTTTTGTGAGAATTTTTATCATTATTATTTGAATGTAGGTAGTGTAGTACTTTTTCAAAATAGATGGGTATTGATGTATTTGTAATGTTTGGACAATGTTATCGAAAGACCTTATTAACCAACTGCAATAATATATATGCTTTTTGCTAAAGAAGTAATTGTTAATCGTCTTTAAAGAGACCATTACACCGATTTATAAAAAAAAGGGAATGTGAGTTATAAAAACTCATTTATCAGCAAATCTGTCACTTTATAATAATAGAATTGTGAATATGCAGAATTTCTAACATTATTCTGATAGAAATGGTAATTAAAAATTAAAATAAATTGTTGGGTGATGTGGAATAAAGGGTCCACATTTTATTCGATTTATATTTTCACAACGGCATAAAATGGCATGGAGTGAATTTGTAAGCTAAAGTGACGGATCAACTAAAACATTTAACATTTCTAAATTCCATAGCCAACTAAAATTATTAAAATATTAATCAAAAATACACGTAAATGACGTAAAAAACGATTTTATGCCTTTTTCGCATAAACTAAATGTCTAAAAGTTATAGGAAACTTTTGACTTTTGAAAAAAATCAAGTTTTGGCCACTTAAAGTTCTTGTTCAATTATTTTAAGTGTTTAAAGTGTATTTAGAGGGTGTCCCCTAAATATTTTACTATTTTAATATTTGAAAAATAAAATATGATCCATTGTTTAACTTCACTTCACTTCACTTTTCCCGTAAATAACCTAGGTATTTCTCAAATAATAAAAAAATTAAAATTATTTCAATTGAAAAGAGAATATGTAAATGCCAACAACTTCGCTATTTGTCAGTGATTTTTTTAATGGTCTATTGTAATTTGTTTGTTAAAATTACCCTCTGGCGATGTGATGATAAAAGAGATACTGATTTCATTTAAAAAATGTTTGTTTTATTAATATTTTCAAAATGCGATATTCTTTTGCTTTTCTGATTTTTCCGTTTTCTGGAAAATTTACTACTCCTTTGCTAATTTAACCGATTCTCTATCTCAACTAATAACGTGAGCTAGTAATGGTGCGCACTTCATTAAAAAAACTTGTATATATAATAAAAAAATAAATTAGTAATAACATTTAAAAATATTTTTTATTAAATAATGTTATTACGATTAATTTTCGTAAAAAATATTTATGATAACAACATGGTTTTCGTTTTTTATTTTTTTTTTAATTTTATTTTTTATATTAAAAAAAAAAAAACGCGTCATAGTGCACCCCGCAACTAAAAAATATAAATATCAGCGAAAACAGATTTAAAATTTCTGTAATAATAAGTAAAAAATCAACTTTATTTCAAAAGAAGGTGGTATCGCGCACTCTTAATAACCGATGTTAAGTTACCCACGGATTTCCAGCAACGGATTTGTCCGGCTCCTCCATCATGGCGGCGGCGCCGGGTAAATTATTTATTTTAAAAGTGATTCAGAGCTTATAAACGAATGAAATTAACCCAATTATACAAGAACTGTGATAAAATATGTCCAGCATAAATTAAAATAATTTTTACTTTCAATTATTAGCCTCGAATAAAGACTTAGACTTATCAGATTCAAGGCCCAAAACGAAGGTGTTTGTCACAATTCAGAAATTTGTTTTTCTTCTTAGATTGTTGCTAAAGGTCTAAATAATCATTTAAAATAATAAAATTAGGGGTATGTATTTTGTAACTTTTTTTATAAATGTTTAACGCTCAGCCAGGGATTTCAAAAGAAATCTCATTTTAAATCTCATTAGGCGAACTCCGTGGCTGAGAGTTTACATTATTTTTAAAAAGTTACAAGTTTTATACCCCTTATTTTATTGTTTTATATCGGTAATTAAACCATTAGGAACAATTTACTATGAAAAAGGAGAATCTAGATAGTGATAAATATCGTCTCCTTATACGGAATCAGTAGCAGAGCGTTATATTTTCTTAAGTTACGAAATAATTACCTCTAATGTTATTGTTTTAAATGATTATTTGGACCTTTATCAACAAACTAAGAAGAAAACCAAGTTCCTGAATTGTGACAAGCACTTTCGTTTCTATACAAAATCCGTGGCTGAGCTTTAAAAATTTAAAAAAAAGTTAGGAAATACATACCCCTAATTTTATTGTTTTAAATGAACACTTAGACCTTTAGCAACAATCTAAGAAGAAAAACAAATTTATAAATTGTGACAAATACCTTCGTTTTGGACTTAGAAAAATTCGCCTCTTTATAGCGCAATCCGTGGCTGAAGTTTATTATTTTTTTTTTTTAAAGTTACGAAATACATACCCCTAATTTTATTATTTTAAATAATTATTTAGACCTTTAACAACAATCCAAGAATAAAAACAAGTTCCTGAATTGTGACAAACACCTTCGTTTTTGATTTAAAAAAGTTCGCCTCTCTATACAAAATCCGTGGCTGTGTTTTAAAAATTTATAAAAAAAAGTTACAAAATACATACCCCCAATTTTATCATTTTAAATGAACACTTAGTCCTTTAGCAACAATCTAATAACAAAAACAAGTTCCTGAATTGTGATAAACACCTTCGTTTTGGACTTAGAAAAGTTCGTCTCTGTATAGCGACTCCGTGGCTGAAGTTTAAAAATTTATAAAAAAAGTTCCGAAATACATACCCCTAATTTTATTGTTTTAAATAATTATTTAGACCTTTAACAACAATCCAAGAGTAAAAGCAAGTTCCTGAATTGTGACAAACACCTTCGTTTTGGACTTAGAAAAGTTCGTCTCTCTATAAAAAATCCGTGGCTGAGCTTTAAAATTTTATAAAAAATGTTACAAAATACATACCCCTGATTTTATTGTTTTAAATAATTATTTAGACCTTTAGCAACAATCTAAGAACAAAAACAAGTTCGTGAATGGTGACAAACACCTTCGTTTTGGACCTTGAATCTGATATGTCTAAGTTTTTATTCGAGGCTAATAATTGAAAGTAAAAATTATTTTAAATTAAGTTGGACATATGTTATCACAGTTCTTGTATAATTGCGTTAATTTCATTTGTTTATAAGCTGTGAATCAATTTTAAAATAAATAATTTGCCCGGCGCCTTCGCCATGGTGGAGGAGCCGGACAAATCCGTGGCTGGAAATCCGTGGGTAACTTCACATCGGTCTCTTAATAAATGATTAGATTTCTTTCTTTTTCTTTTTCCGGTTACTCATAACTTTAATATTATAAGAAATTCAAAGATGATAAACGGGAAATACCATTTATGCAACACCACTTGAGAGTGGATGAACTAAATTTATTCAGAAAACTTAATGTGATTTCTCGATTTTTTCAAAATGGCCAAATTTCAAATAAATTAATGCTATTTTCGTGTAATGATACCTAAGTAAACAGCATTGTTTCTGACAAAAAAAATATTTTAAATCGTAATTACATTCAATGTAGATTATCAGTACATATTTCAATATTAATAAGAAAAAATGTACTACTTTCCTTGCAAAAATGTGCCAATTTAGGGCGAGATTTACAACAAAACTATTCATTTCAAATAGTTCAGTGTAAATCTGTGAAGTTTTAGGATTACTTTGATATATGATATGATGTAATTCATTATTCAGGATTTGTGTGAGTTGTGAACCAAATCCGCATGAAAATCACTTAATTTTTCATATAGTAAACACCAGCCCTAAAAAAATTAAATTCAATATTAGGAAACTAATATCATCTTTTTTATTTATTTATCATGAAATATAGTAAATAATGACAAGTCTGCTATTTTTTTTATTTTTAGCTTGTTTACAATAGCTTATTACGACGTTTTACGCAAATAAACAATATTAAAAAAATAAATTTAAATTATATTGAAAATCTTTACTTCTGAGTATTACATTATATAATTTTATAATACATATACATACAATCATTTACACATTGTTAGACCTCAGAAAATGGCTATCGACCGTCAGTCTTTCTGCCTGTCTCTGTCCAGTTCTTGTCGTTTAGTTAATCGTCATGATTGCTAACGTCATTATCTAAGTTCTCAGACTGTAGTGAGATGAATTGATGAATTGTTAATGAGGGATGGGTATATCTAGGATTAATATTCGGATTACGTGGGATGCAGAGGTTATTGATAATGGGAGCTATGTAGGGGTTTATAGCGAATTTTAAGGAAAGGGTTTCAAGTCTCTGTTTAATAGGGGTAATTTTACACATTTCGTAGAGGGATACATTTGAGGGGTTGTGGAGAGGGTTATTAGGGTGTCTAATTTTTGTAAGCTATCTAAGGGCTGTGCGTTCGCTGACTTCGAGATTTTTTAGGACATTAGGGCGAGGGTTATGGTGTAGTAAATTTAAATTAAATTTTCTGAAATTGATGTTTTATTGGCTGAAATTGAAGTTGAAAATGTTAGCTGAAACTAAAGTTACATAATTAGGTGTAAAATAGAGTGGTTAACCAAAGTACATAAATATGTTATTTATAATCTATATTTATTTAAAAACCACCAAATGTAATTTAATTTGAAGTGTGCATAAATATTTTTCAAAATGACATGATACATGAAAAAATTATTGTTTAAGTACTACTGCAAATATGTTACAAATGCCTTCAATTATTTCTAGTTGAATGCATACAATCTCCACCAGCGTTCTTCGCCAAGAAACTGTACGATGCTATGCACGGTGCTGGAACAGACGATAACGCTCTGATTAGAATAATCGTGAGCAGATCTGAAATCGACTTGGGGACAATAAAAGAGGAATTCGAGAGGATGTACGACAAAACTCTTCAGAGCTATATTGGAGTGAGTAATATAATTAATTTCAACACATTTCATACATACCAAACATATGAAATTATTAATTTAATCCATCAACCATGCCTAAGTAGAAATAGTATACTCTGCTTTTTTTAATATGACCAAATTTAGAATATGTATATTGTGAACAGTTTTAGGCCCGTTTGAATGGCAGGAAATTTTTATAATCGAATTTTTGAGATGTTAGCAATAAATTATCAACGTAAACATATCGGTGACAATCGATTACTTGTCAATTAAATTAAACTTTCTCAATTTTTAAAGTCCCTATTGAGCAAATCGTGCAAGTACACGAGAATTTTTTGTTTACTTATTGTTTATTATACGAAAATCACTTAATTCAATTGTTTTATCACTTTCACATTTCCTTTTACATAATCAATAAATGCCTTTAATAGAAAATAGTATATATTCACTTGGTCACTGATATTTAAAATAAATTAAATAATAAGTTTTTGAAAATCATTAAAAATTGGATTACAAGATAACATGAAAATAATCATTTTCTATCTTAAAACAAACAAGTTAAACAGAGTGATGAACAATGATTACAGATCGATAGGTAAGCAACCAAATAAGCATATTGGTACAACTTATCATACGAAAAAGATTGCCATTGGCGCAACAAACTTTTTTTTTCATTTTTAAGGCAAATGTTAACTCTACGTTTTTTTATTTCCAAATACAAATTGAAGCTGCTCCGAGCGTAGGTATATTTTTTCAATTGCTGCTTTAAGTTCGTTTAGGATATGCATTCGATTTTTAAAAACGCAATTGCAAAATACGACGCTGCCAGCGGGAAATTGAACTTGTCTGCAATTATTGTTCATCACTCTGTATTACACGCAGTATATTCTATAAATGCCAAATTTGAAAGGTTATATTAAAAAAAAAACAGACATTAAGAGCTTTAATTACTAATTTAATAATAACAACATTGGCGCCTTTTGATAATTCTTATTATTTCATTAGTTTTGTTTGTTAATTTGGGATTTATTTATTGTTTAGGAAGTCAGAGGGGTAAGGTTTTATTTTCCTAAACTAACGCTTCTGCATGTGCACTTTAATACATTTTTACACCCTCCGTAATAAAAAAACAACCTTTAATATTTCTTCAATCAGCAGGGTGAGACTAACGGAGACTACAAACGCGCTTTATTAGCTTTGATCAAGTAAACAAGAAGACAAAAATAACTGAAAAGAGGATATTCCACCAAAACCACCATAATAACAGCAAGAAATATTTATTATTAGAATTTATTGTGTATTAATATGTCTTTATAATTCCACGCTGATTCATTTCCATTATGAATAAACATAGCTTTAGCACAAATATTATAGAGTAGTTGTTTGGAATTAGCACGTAATTGATGTTTGCAACCGCTAATCACCGTGCTGGTTTCGATGTGTTTCTTTTTTTCGAGGGAAAGGCATTTAGCACCTTTATTCATGGATCGGATTTGGGTCACGTGTGGAATTATTTTTTAGAATGTTGTGTTATTTATATTTTATATTGTATTTTTTTATAGATTTGATAAGACATATATATATAAATATATTATATGATTTTGATTTTACGTGTTTCCTTTTACTCCTATATGTCCTATTACACACTACATTGAAGTGTATAGTGTATCTATCGCTTTTTTTGCTAAGCAATATAAATCAAACTTGAATACCCTCAATAAAATTATAATCATTATACAACCTTGCGGCTACCAGCTCTGCGGGTGACCAGCGCGGAGGTGGTTGGTGCGGGCCGACAAGGATGCCAAATCGTTATGTATTTATAACTACCTGCGGTGTATTATACCTGCATGTTTCTGGACAGCAAAAATTATATTTAGGTGTAGATGCTGCATTGGATTTCCAATAGGAAAACTATGTTTGCATTTCCAATAATTTTTAGAATGTATTTCTGTGAATTGGTTTGATAATTAGTTTTTAATATTCCTTTTACCCCCATTTTATGAGAACAGGTCGATTTACTTCGTTTAAAATATTTCGTCTTCAGTTTTCTCATTGTTTCTTATTATGTCTACATTACTTACGAGTTTATAGTTTCATGTATTTTGATAAGTTCTTTCTTGTGACGACACCTATATTTTGATAAAAATATGTGGCGACCCTGGGATAATTGTTTCATCACAAACCAAAAAATAGTTGATTTTTTATAACTATAGATGTCACGAGAATATGATATTAGTATTATATAACAATAAAATCATTATTTTTGTTCATAAGGTAAAGCACACTCATAAAGAGCGCATTATAGCTAGAGAATACGCAAAGAAAATTCTGATTTTTAATACATAACATTTATTACAATATTGACTGAAAGCAATGACAAGAATTGTGATTACTAGAGAGCGGATTCCTAGCTATTATGATTATGCTTAATATTAATAGCATCAAGACAATTTTCTAAATATACACCGATTACAAAAAAAAGTGATAAAATGATTAAAATAATTTAAAACATAATTAATAGCTGGCGAAGAGAGAGAACTTCAAGAAAGCCTGAATATATGGAATGACACACTGAAGGAATATGGAATGAAGATAAACAAAACAAAGACAAAGGTAATAATGATAGGAGAACCAATAGATATGAATATAAAGATAGAGGACACACACATAGAACAAGTAGATACTTTCAAATATTTAGGAGTAGAAATAACAAGAAATGGAAAACAGGAAACAGAAATGAACAGCAGAATAGAAAAAACGATCAAACTCCTCTACTACGCAATGAATAAGACATTTATCAACAAGAAAGAAATATCACGTAAAACCAAAATAAAAGTATACAAAGCAATATTTAGACCAGTACTGACATTCGGATGTGAAACGTGGACACCAACAAGAGGAGAAAAGAGCAAGATACAGGCGATAGAGATGAAGTACCTACGGAGAGTCAGGGCAGTCACAAAAATGGACAAAATGAGAAACACTGAAATTAGAAAGGACTTAGAAATAGAACCGCTGGATGAATTTATAGAAAGAAGACAGCTCAGCTGGTGGGGACATCTAGAACGAATGGGAAGCACAAAACCAGTGAAACAAATATGGCAGGCAAGAGTAGGAAAAAGAAAAAACAGAGGAAGACCACGACAGACCTGGGATAAGATCATACAGGAGATTCTGAAAAACGAGGAAAAACGTGGGCAGAAGCGAAAGGACTCGCAAGAAACAAAAAGAATGGGCAAAATTTGTGCATATGAATAATAATTAACCAAGACAACCCACCCCTACACCACCATTATGGTAGATGGGGATTTTAGATTATATATATAAAAAACATAATTAAAATGTTGCATTCTCACATATAAAATAGTTGCAACAATTGATTAAAAATATGCAAACTGATAAACGAGAATATTTTGAATTTCACGATATTTGTGTGTTTCTCACGCGTGGAGTCCGAAGTAAATTAGTTGTAATCGTAGTTTTTTTGTTTTGACGGTTCAATAAAAACTTCAAAATGAAAATGAGTACGCGATTCAGTCTAGAAAAATATCTCGCCTAATGATGAAGATTTTTAAGTATTATATTTAACGTAGAGATGCGTAAGTATATGACACAAATTATAAATTTAAGCAAATGATGTTACAATTAAATTTACAATACTTCAACGCTCTCTAGTGATTAAAACTTATGATTAATTTTTCATTATCTATTTTATGTAAAGCATTTTTTAATATTACCAATACTTTCGCATTCCGATTAGTGGATAAAAAAACACTATTTCAAATATATCTCACACAGTAAGAGTGTTATGACAAAAATATATCTTGTTTTCATAAATATTTAACAAAATATCGGGAAACGTTTAAAAAACGCTAACAGTAAACTGCTACTTTCAATTTTCAACAAAATATTTTTAGCACCTACAATTATATTACGTTTTATGTCGATATATCTAATGGTTTTCCGCCGGCCGGACAGACATTAAAAATATGTTTTAATCGCATATTGTGAAATTTTTCATGAATACAATGTTTTTACTTGTTCTTGATAAAAAGGGGAAAGTGTAAATTGTGGAAATAATAAACTATTGACCACCAAATTCTGAAAAAGTCTTTAGAATTATAGAATCTTTACCTCATAATGGTTTTTATTACAGTTATAAAAATCCCAAATTTCATCCAACGAAATAACCAGGCGAAATATAATAATTTTTCACACGACGCGATATGCATTATAAGGACTTATATCGAGATCTTAAAGATGTTCTTAGATTAAAGATGTTTTTGGAAATAGCATATTTTTTAACCAATGTTTCTGAAAGATCAATTAGCCAAAAAAATCCTACTGACCAAATAACAAATCGGTGTGACAAAGGGTATGTGAAAAAAAAAAATACGTATAAAGTATTCAACAAAATTAGAAAATATTCTTATGAAGTAATAAAAGCTGTGCATTTTTAGCTTTTACTATACTAAAAATTATTAATAATATTTTGAAAGAAAGGTCGAACAATATTAAGCAAATCTAAGACTTAATTTAAAAAAAGGACTATTGATTTAAATTCGTCACTATAGATAAAAGAAGCATCTAATGGAAAGGGAAAATATTAAAAGAATGGCGATACGAATATTAACAGAAAATTAAAAGACAGTATCATGAAATTTCCTCCAAGAAAACGATTAATAATTTTATATTGCGGCAATGAAAATGATTGGGTAAACGATTGTTTACTTCTCTCGGAAAAGTAGATCTCTAAATTATTTGAAAACTGGTTCGAAAATAAGTTGATACAGAATTTAGCCAAGCTCTGCGTAATAGTTATCGACAATTCATCATAGTCAACAAATTTATAAGGCACAGACAACTTCCAGTAAAAAAAATCAGAAATATCTGATTATTAACATAAAAATGATTTATTTTACGAGGACAACTATACAAAAGCGCAGCTTCTGGAAGTGTTCAAAACAAAACAAAAAAGTTTATATTAACATTATCACTGTATTTTTAATTCAATTGAATTAATGTGGGCTAAATTGAAGCGAACATTAACAAACAATAACATTTCACTGAATTTAAACAAAACAGTTATTGAAAGTATCAATAAGGAAATAAAAAAAAACAATCTCACTTCATTTATCCAGATATGTGAAACATATCACTAAAGTGGAAAAAGAATATAATACATATGATTCAAATTTTTAATTTATTATTAATATGGAAGATACCGACGATGAAATCGAAGACTCCTCAGATTCAGAAATTTCACTTCAATCGATAGTTATGAATATATATAATAATTTTAGTAACTTTTTTAGTAAACAATATTTTAAACATAATTAAATGTAATGTACAATAAATATAAAATTACCTTCATTTTTTTAGGATTATACAAGTCCTTAATACTTGTTTACAATCAGATTGTTTTTTTTTCTTAATCGATTTGTTCCTCTATTTATATCAAAGCGTCCACTCTGGATATTCACAAATTATACTGTTTCTTGTTTTCCTTCTATTCGATTTCACCTTCGAATAAGGCTGACATATAATATTCAACAAACAAATGCTGTTCTCCTAAGTCGATTTTCAGTTGAATTTCCAGTAATCAGATGTTGCCTGTTGAAACTAGCATGAATTTAAATTTATTTCTAACCTTACACTTTCCCATAAGTATTAAATAAATATGTTATTACAATTTTCAGTAATACAAATATACGTCTGAGCAGAGCAAGCTTTGCATCGAAAACCAATCTTTACGCCTAAAGTGTGAGGTTTCGCTGAAAAACACAAATATTGGAAGATAAGTTTATTTTACCCCCTACTTTTAATAGTGCGAAGAGTCGGGATCGCAGGTATATTTTGAGCCGCAGAAGAAGAAACAGTAAATCAAACCATTTAGCATCTTTGTCGTCCCGGTCTAACCATCCCCGCGCTGGTCACCCACAATGCCGGTAGCCGCAAGGTTGTATAATAATTATAATTTTATTGAGGGTATTTAAGTTCGATTTTTATTGCTCAGCAAAAAAGCGGTGAATACACTATACCAGGGCAGCAATACATATTTTAAGTTGTTTTGAAAATAACTGACGAAGACCACACACTCCTTTTCTGTAATTTCATCCCAAGTAAGCACAAAAATAACTTTAAGAGCATTCACGATGGTACACCGTTTTCTGAGCGCTTCTTCTTTAAAATATTCCACACTGGAAAGTTCATCTGATTTAACTCTGATGAGTTACACCTTTGTTCTAAAATAAAAACGGAAACTTTTTGTGTTCAAGCTACACCCACTAAATCAATAAATTTTAGAGGTACACTATTTTTATTTAATATTTATTTTTTTTATTAAAATCAACATAATATGAAAATATGTCTCAAGAGAAATATGAGTCTGCTTAACAGAGCATAGGTGATAAAAAAATCGTTCGTATAACCTTAGAGTAACTAGTATACACAGAGAGGCAACCAGTAGGCATTTTAGCGTCACGCTCTCGGCGTATTTTTCGACTCGAGGGCTGCTGCCACAGAGATATTGCGGAGACTCTACGAACCGCTACGAACAGCTTGCATTTACTTACTGAATTTTATTACTGTATCGCGAGCGCTACTCTGCTCACACAAGGTCGTATAATATAAACATACACACACACATAATATATACACAAGTCAACAAATCCCTACTCGAGTGTTTTTTTTTTAGTGTTGGGCAAAATCGAATATTATTAGTAATCGAGTATTACTAAATGTGTCATTTTAAGTATTTAAAACGAAAAAGTAACTTCAAATTTATATTTATTAATAAATGGGAAATTATTGTTGATATTTTTATAATAAGAAACATTCATAAAATTATAATATACTTAATTTAGAAATAATAAAAGATCGACTTTGCCCATCACTTGTTTTTTTTATTCAATTAAATAGAAACGAAAGAGAACTCGGCAGTTCTTTCAATTTTTTTTGTTATGCATTTTTATTCTGTTTGTTACATACGTGTAATGAAATTAAATAAAACTTAAATTTTAATTTGTTAGAATTAGGAAAAAGCAAAAAAATGAAACGATTTATATTCGATGCCAAATTATCTCTGTTTAAATAATTTATTTACAGTATTACATAATACTAAAATAAAATATTGTTTTTTTAGGAAATATATTTCTAATTTCACTTTTGGAAAGGATATTAAAAAACAATGGCACTTTATCACTGTCACTTTTTAAATAGTGCATTCTTTTCTTAATTTAAACTACTTTTACAGTTTTTAAGATATCAATGCAGTGCATTCTTATCTGTTCTGAAGATATCTGTAAAAATAGTGATGTGTCCATCATGCTACTTTCTCCGGTAAATACAGCAAAATACGTTTTTGAATAAACATTTAATAATTAATATAAATTATTAATTGAAAAAATGACTGTTGTCTTTTAAAGTTAAAGCCGAGTATTTTTAAAAGTATTACAATTTAGTTTTCTATTTCTTATCTTAAAAAAAATCCATACTACTTTTCTTTTCTTGAATGTTTTTTTGCGAAATATGACGGCCTTTTGATGTTTTATTTGACAAAAAAATAATTATTTCATTAATTAAAGTCTCAACAGCCTTCATAAAGAAGATTATAAAAATAATTGTTTATTTCTAAAATTTCATATTTTGTCAAAATTCCGTCATATTTCATACATCTTTCGTAAACGCCTTTGAAGAATGTTTTGAAGCCATTGTAAGGTAAGAAATAATAAAGTAAATTGTAAAATTCTTCCAAATACTTTAAAAGACAACAATCCATTTTTTCAATTAATATGTTTCCGTTAGTATTAAATGTTCATTCAAAAACGACAGGCGTCAGTGGAAAGTAAATATTTTTGTTTATATAAGTACATTTCTGAAAATAAACGAGAAATATTTTGTAACATCAATTTTAATAGATATCTTGATAAGGGATTCATAAATGAAGTTTATAACCAAAGAGGATGAAATACTATAGACTATAGTTACTCTATGTTATAACTTTATAAAAAAAATATATAAGAAAAAAGATTAAAATATGTACTTTTGAAATGTATTGCAATTTAATTTAATTTTTATTTAATTAAACGTGTACAGAAATAATTAATAAGAAACTAATTGCAGGTATATCTTAGAAATTGCATTGAGATATACCACTGAAATCTAAACTGTATGATCATTTATTATATGACTTGACATTTACTCCGGTAACCACTCCTAAACACCACATGGTTCCAACCACCACTTATCCGTATTGAATTTCAAGAATATGAAAACAAGACATTATGAATAGTCTGTAATTGTGTATAATTCATTAACATTTTTTCGTTCATTTTTTAGGCAGAAAAAGAATATTTCTTGAATAACAATATCAAATAGATTTTAAAAAATGTAAATCAATATTTCTTCTAAATTCACACACATATTATCAAAGTTTTAATATGATAGAATAACAAAGTCAAGACAGGATAACAAACATAATTTAACAAACTTCACATTATTCATTTACAGAATGAAAACGATTTCTTTTATTGTTTGACGATTTTAGTGAATATACGATAGACGCATTTCCACCAAATCAGTACAATTCGCGTTTTCATAACATTATATTAGTAAAATATTTTATTAATTATTAAATTGTATAAACACAACTATTTTACAGAAAGGTAGACCGACAGTTGATAGCCGTTTTCTAAAAACAACGTATAATATAGTATAAAAATTCTATTGTTACTTTATATAGAATTGTCTGCAAGAGTAATAGACTATTATAAATAAATCACAAATAACGAAATCATTCGAATTTTAATATTCTGTTATCAATGAAATAAAGTTGCTGTAAAAACAAACACTAATAAATATTAATAATAAAATTATTACACATTTTATATTGGAAAAACTCATTTTTTTGTAATACATCAATAAGCAACATTTATATCAATTAAATAGATGGTGAAATAATTGACAGATTAAGAAAACGAATTCTGTTTTCATTATTGAAGCTATTCTATTATTCACAATAATTGAATTTTACTGAAAATACAATATGAATCTACCAATAACTTTATATTTAAGATTTTTTTGTAATGGTGTATTATATTTTTTTTGGTAAAAATAATCTTGTCCATTTAAGTAATTGCTGTTGATTGTATCAACGTGGTCATTTGTTTTTTTTTGTGTGTAATTTTCTTAATAAAATGCGAAAGCTTGTAAAGTTTTGGATAAATGGTCATCTGTTTCTTCTCAACATCTGCTTTCTATAAGTAGCTGCTTATTTTGAGAATGTCAAGCTTGCTTTTTTTTCTTTTATCATTATTGGAAACAGATTTTTGGAAAATGTCAAATTGTGAAAAGCTAATACAAATGTGAAATCCGATATTAATGGGCACCATAATAATGCGTAATTTATAATGGGGTAAGTTGTATTAGAGGATAGAGAACATTTTCAAAACGCAGTGTATTATCGACTTTTAGTGAATACGTTTCGTCTGTTTATCAACCTATTTCGTGCATATTTTAAACATTTCCATTAATATTTGTTTAGGTATTTGTGACGCCGTTAATCATCTCACTGGTAAGATGACGTCACTATTTTTGATGCAGGTGAATTAAGTGATGAAATAAAAAATAAATCAAAACTATATATATTCACCGTAAATAATAACACTTTACAATTTGTACAATTGAGTATAAGTTTAAGTTTACTGTTTAAATTAAAATGTGTAAGCTTTGATGTGCATCGATTGAAGTTATAATTACGAATGTTTTCTTTTTCGATTTCCAAAGAGCAAAAATGTGTAAATGCGTGGGGGAATTTTTGGGGTGGTTGCGTCTTCCCCGAAATTGACCTGAACCCAACCGTCGAGCAAAACGTGACATAACAATAGCGTATCGTATAATTGCTTTCTAGAAATTTTTAGTTAATGACTCACGACCCCATGGAGTTTTACAAGTCCGAGTAATACCCACGGATTTACGAATTTTTAGCTCTTTTGTTATTATTATAATTTTTATTACTAGTTTTCTGGAAATCTCAACGGTTCGTAACATGCCGCCCCCCTTGAAATATCATATATTTCAAGAGACAATAAACATATAATTACAATTAAAATGTATATACAAATTCAAATCATTTCGTAAAATGTCTGTTAGTCAATTGGTAATAAACACACTTTGTTCATTGCACGTTTATACACACCGGAATTAGTTTTAATTGACACTACACGTATGACACCATCGGTGCCTGGATGGGTACCAACAATACGGCCTAGTTGCCACATCGCAGGCGGTAAATTGTCTTCTTTTATGATGACCATGGACCCCAACGGAATATTCACAGTCTCATTTTTGTTCCACTTATTTCTGGCTTGAAGATGCGATAGATACTCTCTCGACCATCTTTTCCAAAAATGTTGTGTTAATTTTTGCAATAATTGGAACCTTGACAATCGATTTTCAGGTAATTCCATTACGTTTGGATCGGGTACTGTCGTGATGGGTTGCCCAATAAGGAAATGTGCAGGTGTTAAGGGATCAAGGAATTCGGGGTCATCCGATAAGGGACACAAAGGACGGGAGTTTAATACTGATTCAATTTGTGTCAAAATGGTGTAAAATTCTTCAAAGGTTAAAAATGTCTTACCGATTATTTTAAACAAATGAGTTTTAACCGACTTTACTCCGGCCTCCCACAAACCCCCAAAATGTGGAGATCTCGGCGGAATAAAATACCAATTAGTATTTTGAGCAGTGAAATATTTATTTAGTTTATTTTGAACTAATTCATTATTCAGGAAAGTGTACAGTTCCCTTAATTCTGAATTAGCTCCGACAAAATTAGTTGCATTGTCACTGTATATGTTTCGCGGAACTCCTCTTCTAGCACAAAATCTTCTAAATGTTGCAATAAAGCTTTCTGAACTTAGACTCGAGACTAGTTCCAAGTGTATTGCTTTGGTACTAAAGCAAATAAATAAACAAATATATGCCTTGTATGTAGATGACTTACGCGCTTGTTTGTTTTTTAACAGGAAAGGTCCCGCATAATCTACACCAAAATTATCAAATGGTGGCGCCGGATTTACCCTGTTTGGCGGTAAATCACCCATAAAGGAGGTGATTGTTTTGGGTTTAGCTTTAAAACACTTGACACATTTATGTACACAACTCTTGCATAAATCCATACCCGAAATAATCCAATATTTTAATCGTATTGTATGTAATAGTGCTTGAGGTCCGCAATGAAGATTTCGTTCATGTTCGCACTTAACGATTAATTCAGATAATTTATGCTTTTTCTATAAAATAATTGGATGTTTCCTACTGTAATCAATATTGGCATGTTTAAGTCGTCCACCGACGCGTAAAATGCCAGTTTCATCTAAAAAGGGTTTAATGATAATAATCTACTTTTAGAAGATATTTGGTTTGAATTTTTTAAATCTTTAATTTCCGAAGAAAACGATTGTGCCTGTGCGACTTTAATTAAACATAGTTTAGCCTTATGTATTTCATCGACAGTTAATTGAGTTTGTCGATTTTCTGTTTTTTCTAATGTACGTGTTTTGAATCTTAAACACCACGCAACGACGCGACAGAGTGGTGAAAAACTACTAAATCTAAAATATAAACTATCATCAAGATTATTTACAGCTATATTACAACTATGTACAGGTTTAATTTCCAAAATATTTTCATCTAATTCGTCGCTATGATCGTCATTGCAGCTAAATTCGTTGTTTGTCAATAACCACGATGGACCATTCCACCATTTTTCGCACATATAAAGATTTTCTGGATCCATACCGCGTGTTATTAAATCCGCGGGATTATCATGTGATCGAACGTGTCGCCAGTCATCGGATTGGTTAGTTCCTGTATAATTGCCACCCTATTTGCCACAAAGGTTTTCCATTTACTAGAAGGCCCTTTAATCCAATGAAGTGTGATTGTAGAATCGGACCATAAATTTATTGTTTGAATATTTAAATCAATTTTCGATGTCAACTTTGTTACTAATTTCGATAACAATAATGCTCCACATAATTCTAATCGTGGGAGCAATAATTTCTTTAAAGGTGCGACTTTTGATTTTGCGCACATTAATTTAATATTACAAGAATTTGTTTTATTAATGGATTTTAAATAAATGCAAGCTCCGTAGGCTGCTTCCGACGAATCGCAGAAGCCGTGAATTTCTAATCGAGTATCATTGTTGCAACATACGTGTCGCGGTATTTTAATTTTGCTTAAAAACTTTAAACTATCAACAAAATTAATCCATTTTGTTGCTAGATTTAATGATACCGATTCATCCCAATGAATTTTTTCCTCCCACAATTGTTGCATTATTAGCTTTGCTTTGATTATAATTGGTGAAATTAAGCCTAACGGATCGTAAATTTTTGAAATTTGTGAAAGTATATTTCGTTTTGTGATATTTATACTAACGAGATTTTCATTGTAATTGTATTTAAAGATATCTAATTTTGGATCGCAAATTACACCCAGAGATTTGTTTTTGTTAGGTTCTGACAGTTGTTCAGTGGCGTTATTAGTTGAATAATCGGAATCATTCATTAATGATGGTTCATTGGAAACCCATTTATGAAGCTCAAACCCAGCAGTTTTTAAAGTCTTAATAATTGCTTGTTTTATATTTTTAATTTCCTTTATTGAATTTGCTCCAGTTAATAAATCATCTACATAAAAATCATTTTTAATAATTGATGATATAAGAGGGTTAGTGTTTACACAATCATATGCTAATTGCATTAGAGATCTAATAGCTAAATACGGTGCGGAAGCGGTGCCATACGTCACAGTATTTAGTTCATAACATTTGATTTCATTGTTTGGATCTGAGCGCCAAAAAATACGCTGCAATGACCTTTGTTCTTCGTTTACCCAGATCTGCCGATACATTTGTTTAATGTCTGCAGTAATTACAAATGTATGAGGTCTAAATCTAGATAAAATTGTAAAAATATCATTTTGTATGGTTGGCCCTACTCTTTGTATTTCATTAAGTGAAAGTTTATTATCTAATTTAGCTGAGCCATCAAATACGACTCTAAGCTTTGTGGTTTGGCTTGATTCTTTTAGAACTGGGTGATGAGGTAAATAGTATGTTAGATTATTAAGTGGAAAATTTTCCTTACATTCTCTCATATGTCCTAAATCCTCATATTCTTTCATGAAGTTTATATATAATTCAGCAATATGAGAGTTTTTGCTTAATTCATGTTCTATAGATGAGAATCGTTTAAGTGCTAAATTACGCGACTCAGTTAAATTGCTTATTTTGTCATTTAACGGAATTGAAACTACAAATTTACCATCGGGGGAGCGTGTCGTAGTATTTACAAAGTTATTTTACACATTATTTCATCTTGTGAAAATAAGTTTTCGCTTGTAATTTCTTCGATCTCCCAAAATTTTTTGAATTGGTTATCAAGTGTACTCACGTTACAAATTGATACCTCTTTCGGCTGTAATAAAATGTCTCCAGAGATAATCCAACCTAATTTTGTTTTATGTAATATTGGATTATTTTTACCAAGATTTATCTGACCCTGACATAATAATTTAAAGAATATATTAACTCCTAACAACATATCTATCTCTGAAGGTTTGTTAAAGGTTGGATCTGCTAATTTTATATTTTTTGGAATGTTTAAGTGTTCGGCATTGAAATAATATTGAGGCAAATGACTGGTTATCTTATTTAAAATTAAACATGTAATGTTCGTTCTATACGAAGTGTTAGCAGATTGTATCTGAATCTTTACCTTATTTGTAATATTTGTTAAATTATTTGAAATGCCTGAAATTGAAACATTGCTTGGTTGTGATTTTAAATTTAGCTTATTAAACATTTTACTCGTGATAAAACAAGATTGCGATCCACTGTCCAATAGAACCCTACATTTATGTTTATTTCCCATACTATCGAATATATGTACAATTGCCGTTGATAATAAGGTTTGGGACATATTAGCTGCTACATGACAAGTAATTGATGTTGATGGAACGGGTTCAGTAATAATGTCTTGGGATTCATTACTTGTCTGAGATTGCTCATTTTTATTCAAATGAAGTAATGTATGGTGTCTCTTATGACAAATTTTACATGAAGCTGGATTTCTGCATTCTTTTATTGCGTGATTTTGCTTTAAACAATTAACGCATAATTTTGTGGAGCGTGTTCTATTAAGTCTTTCTTTAGGAGTTAATTTTAAAAAGTGTTCACATAATGTGATCGTGTGTTCCTCTTTGCAAATAACGCAATTAATACTATTGATTCCCACATGTGAATTTAATGTTTTTGTTTTTTCATGTTGTTTTTGTTTAAAATAAGGAGAAATCTTTTGATTGTGATTATTTTGTAGAGATTCTAAGAAATCACATCGTTTTTTAATAAAATCTATCAAATCTTGAAATTTTACATTTTCCAGATTGTTGACACATAATTCCCACTCTCGTCTACTATCTGAGTCTAGTTTGCTTGAAATTAAGTAAATTAAAATTAAATCCCATGAATTAATTGGTTCATCTAGACTCTCTAATGAACGTAAATTGCAAATAATTATGTCGTGTAAACTACGAAGAGCACTAGCAGATTCCTTTGTGACAGGTGGGTAGGAACAAATTGCGTCTAAATGTTTAATTTTTGCTAACCACTTGTTTTCAAACCTTTTCCGAAGAAGTTCCCAAGCCATTTCATAATTGACAGCGACAGTTTTAATTGATTTTATTGTATTTGCGGCAACTCCTTTCAAACAAGACCTAAGATAATCGAACTTTTGAGTTGTGTCCAAAGATGTGTTATTATGTACTAATGAAGTGAACATTTCGCAAAATACGGGCCATTCTTCATACTGACCACTAAATTGTGACAATTTTAATGTTGGCAATTTAACATTAATACTGTTAGATGCAATTGAATTTGAATTATTACTTGAGTTTGTGCTAGAATTGGATTTATTCTTTTCTAAGTGACACTCGACAGTTATTTTCAATCTGTAAAACATTGATTCAAATTCATCGCGTTCTTCACTTAAACCTTCGGATGGATTTATTTGCTCAATTTCATTCATTATGTCATCAAATTTGTCTAATAAAGGTAAAAATTTTGAAAAGCGTGATTCTATCATTTTTAAATTAAATTCGGTTTGTTCTTCTGCGAGCAGTTCACCGAAAGTATCTGATGCTCGAGTTAAATTTGATTTAATAACACCCTTTTTAGACATTAATTCACTTAATTGATTATCTTCGTTTTTACTGCTTCTAACCATTTTGACAACAATTGAGTACTAAAATCAGTAAGAGAATAAGGATTGTATGACTTACAGGATTGGTATCTTAGTAGCTTGCGAAGTTTTTTCTCGTTCTCCGGGTTCCAACCCGTCGTTGATGATGTGGTCGCGAACCGCGAATATCGAATCCGGTGAACACCTGCGTATAACTCCCTTGGAGGCGGTGGACACCTGCGTGTAATTCCTCGAAGGTGGTGGACGCCCGCGTGTAGCTCCTTAGAGGCGGTAATCACCAGTGTATGGCTCCCTCGGAGGCGGTGGACACCCGCGTATAATCCTTTCGGAGGCGGTGGACGCCCGCGTGTAGCTCCTTAGAGGCGGTAATCACCAGTGTATGGCTCCCTCGGAGGCGGTGGACACCCGCGTATAATCCTTTCGGAGGCGGTGGACGCCCGCGTGTAACTCCTTAGAGGCGGTAATCACCAGCGTATGACACCCTCGGAGGCGGTGGACACCCGCGTATAATCCCTCGGAGGCGATGGTTTCGTGTATGTTGTTTTAAATAATTTCAGCTTGTTTTCTTCTTCTTCGATGCACTATTTAATTATTCGAAGGACCGTTTTTTTATTTGTTTATATCCGGTTCGAAGGACCAAATGTTTAGGTATTTGTGACGCCGTTAATCATCTCACTGGTAAGATGACATCACTATTTTTGATGCGGGTGAATTAAGTGATGAAATAAAAAATAAATCAAAACTATATATATTCACCGTAAATAATAACACTTTACAATTTGTACAATTGAGTATAAGTTTAAGTTTACTGTTTAAATTAAAATGTGTAAGCTTTGATGTGCATCGATTGAAGTTATAATTACGAATGTTTTCTTTTTCGATTTCCAAAGAGCAAAAATGTGTAAATGCGTGGGGGAATTTTTGGGGTGGTGCGCAAGAAGCGGTGGTTGCGTCTTCCTCGAAATTGACCTGAACCCAACCGTCGAGCAAAACGTGACATAACAATAGCGTATCGTATAATTGCTTTCTAGAAATTTTTAGTTAATGGCTCACGACCCCA
The DNA here is from genome assembly GCA_963082785.1 of Philonthus spinipes. NCBI lineage: Eukaryota > Metazoa > Arthropoda > Insecta > Coleoptera > Staphylinidae > Philonthus > Philonthus spinipes. Next base: position 7,916,119 of record OY720304.1, read on the forward strand.
TGGAGTTTTACAAGTCCGAGTAATACCCACGGATTTACGAATTTTAAGCTCTTTTGTTATTATTATAATTTTTATTACTAGTTTTCTGGAAATCTCAACGGTTCGTAACAATATTAATCTAGTGTTAGCGACAATTTTATATGATTGGTGTTTTTTAGTGACATAAATGTTAGTGTTAAATATAAAGTAATAGTTATTTTGTTTTATGTTATACCAGTACAGTTTTATCGTGGTTAACATATTATTCACAATGAGTATTAGTAACAAGAAATGTGTTACTACAATTGCAATAATAACCGCAACTCAAGTTCAACTCTGAGTTATTTCAAATTTCCTTCTAACTCAGAATATCGACAACAATGGGTAGATAATTGAGGAAATTTCAACCTCATTTCCTTTGACGAGCATCAGTTAAAAAAGTTGGTAATTTGTGAAAATAATTTTCCGCCACTTTGGCTTCCGGATGAATTAATAACAAGTTTTCATTAAAATTATTGTCAGGCCAGCATTATTTTCCGAATGAATTTAATTAATAAGTTATAATTTTATATTATATCCACTTTGCCATTGACGAATTTCTACTTATCATTTTCATGTTGATATACTTATGTTACAGTACCATATTAATATGTTTACACTATCTGTCTACGTATTTGGCATAGTTATTTCAAAAATAATCTTTCTAAATACCATTCTTGCTTAAAAATAAACTACATAATTTTCTTTCAAACATAAATTAATGAAATGCACATGGACTGTGCCTTTTAGATTACCGTTTTTTTTATTCAATTTTCATTAAATTATATTAGTTATATATTAATTAATTATTATATGGTAAATATATAATAACATATATTTTGCTGCCTCAAAAATACATTATTGGTTATTCGGTGTATCACTTTCCGTTCTTGAAATGCTGTTATATTTGCATTTTTGTAAATTATAAATGAAGCGTTTTACAAACAAAATAAACAAACAATCGTTCGGCGCGACGCGTGACCTTGCTTTTTTCATCGGTAATTTGATCTCTAGCATGGATATTCACCCATTTCGTTTACTACGATTCTTTCGTGATTGCGAGATCTCGTACTAGAGGTCGACACTGCTGGCGGACCTGAAATGCGTGACGCTTTTTTTTACCCGACATTGCCACTCTTAGTATTTCATCCTCTTTGGTATAACTCTTAGTTATGTGTAAGTGCATTATCTTCAGAAAGCTTGACATTTTCCGCGGCACACTGTTCTTGCGGATCACTGTTCTAGAATATCAAAAGTCCATCGAATTTAAGTCTGGCCAAACATGTTTGTTAAGAATCCATAAAGGAAAAAGAGACGTTTATTGGCATTTCCTTTACATTCTATATACCATTACAGAACTTTAACCACTCCCACCCTAACCTCAACACAATTTTTACGCCTGTTCCATCCTTCGCATTCATTATTCTACCCTTCCATTTTCTTCCGCTCATTACATTTCCTTCAGATTTGAATATACAGGGTATTCAATTTACAATGAAAAATTGTAAAATTTGTTTTTTTAGAGAATCACCCTGTATAATACCACATTTTTGAATTCTCAGAGCTTTATTATGAATTATTTTTTGTATAATTCATAATATTTGTTTTAAAATATACAGAATCTTGAATTTATGAATATTGTCCTACTTACATACAAATAGTTTTATTTCAACCAAACAACTAAAAATCAAGAACTTATAGAAAAATGATTCATATATTTAAATTTATAATTAAAAACTGTAAAAAAATATAGGGTGTTTCGTTAAATAACGGAAGTATACCTAATTATCTAAATAAATATATTTTCACTTTATATTCCAAATATATTTAAATGATAGCTTGTTTATCTCTATGAAACTTTATAAATCCTTACATTTGGAGAATTATTTAGGTTGTATTTACAGGGTGTCCAGCTAATATTGGGAACTCAACTTATATATTATCACTTAATCAATAACATAATCGTCATCATTTTCTACGACTTTTTGCCATTAAGTGCGCAAGTTTTCAATTCCGGATCAATTAAAATCTCCAGGTTTCATATAAAAATATCTAGAGACGGTATTTTCAACTTATTTAGAATTCATATTTTTTTTACACCTAAAAATGCTGTAGCGATAGAATCAAGTGGAAATTATGTTTTTTTAAAGTCTATTCGAAAGAAACTATTTTTTATTATTATATAAATGCAATTATAATTTAACAAGTTTATAACTCCATGTTAAAACACTGAATCTGCGGCAAGATTGAAACGTGATTTATTTTTATTATTGGCCCTTTCCTGTAACTGACTGAAGTTTTATTGAAATATTCGGTCTCTGGGCATATTTCCATATTTAACAACATACGAAGTATATTAAATAAGGAAACATTTTTTTTTTAAACTGAGGAAGTAATTTATTAATTATTTTCAAATCATTTCTATTTAAGTTATAATAATAAAAAAAAAGTTATAATAGACTATTTCGATAAATCACAAATAAAGAAGTTTTTGGCACTTTAATATTCTGTTTTCATTGAAATCAAGTTGCTATAAAAAATACACTAACAAAAATGATAAAATGGTTGAGCTTCTAGAAAATTCCAATAAATTCAAAAAAAAATAGCTCCTTGAAACTACCTTTCAACAATGTATAAATTTGGAAAGTAAATTGAGGGAACAATCCAGGAGCTTTCAGAATAAATTGAGCGAAATGTTTCTAGAAAATTCCAATAAATTAAAAAACGGGCTTCTAGAAACGACCTTTCATCAAAGTAAAATTCTCGAGAATAAATTGAACGAACAATACAGAAACCTCGAATGTAAAATGAGTGAACAAAAAGACGAGCTTCTAGAATATACTTTTCAACGATGTGAAACCCTAGAGAAGAAATTAATAGAACACAATAGGGAAATAGAGAATAAGTTAAAGGTTTTAGAAGGAAAAGTCGCAAAAATTGATAATCACTCAGAAAATGGTACTTCTGATGTATTACAATTGAACCGATTGATGAAAACAATACAATATGGTGTTAAGCACACTCCCGAAAAGGTGTTTCCGGCTACGTCTTTTAATCATGAACTAAATGTGACATTAACAACCAGTGTATAAGGAATAAATAACATGTGAAGCCGCCCACATTCGACGGAACTGTATCATGGGAAAACTATCGGAAACAATTTGAAGCTGCTGCCAAGAGTAATGGGTGGTCTACGGAGGAGAAAGCTATCGCGTTAACTATGGTATTGAAGTTGTAGTATGCTATTTCAATCCCTGGGCAAAATCTACTACGAAAAGCGTTCCATGTTACTTCTACAATAAAGGGATATGCACCAAATGATCCGATTGCAAGTACCTTCATCTTGAAACCATTCCGGGAGGGAATAGTCTAAGGGGAGGGCAGTCTAACGAAAGTGAAAGAATAAACTGGAAAAATCACTCCAGAATGTTCAACAGAGCACGCGACAGTAAACGCGGCGTTATGAAAAGTTCGAGAAACCAGCACGCTATATAAGCGAGCCCTAGCGGCGCTGCAGGAGTCAGTTCCAGTCAGTCTATCATGAACGTCTGAGTGCTCAACATCGCGTTGTAAATGAATAATGACAGTGCTATGTTTATAAATGTGTTAAGTGTACTGTAAATAAATAAAACGACATTGTGTTACTTATTTCCGAATCTAATTATTCGTAACAATAATTTAAATTTTCGCAATTAGAAATTTAGAAATATCATATAAAACTATTAAAATGTAATGTTTGAGTAACTTTTATAACTAAAATTGGGCGATAGAGTATTTAAATATAATTGACCAACCACATTCAGATATCATTACTTTTTGACAAATTTTCTTATCCGGAAAATATACATACGAAGAAGCAAAAGCATTAAGAGCGTTGGCAACACACAAGTAAAAAAATACATAAAAAATAACATTAAGATATTCAGAATTAGAGGACTAAACCCGCTCAAACAAAAAAAAAATAAAAAGTTACTTTGTTTTTACAATATATCGATAATAATCCAAAACTAAGTAAAATGCAATTTAGATAATTCTTTTGAAATAATTAAATCCACTATTTATTTTTGATAAATAATCTTTGTTATTATTATCAAATTATAAAAATTCATCCCTGTAAGAAGTAGATAATTTAAATCTATAGATCTTATTGCTAACAGTTTACAAAAAAATCAAATACTTTAGGAGATATCGCGAAACATAAATATACTGGGGATATCACCCCCTCTTAAGCATTACCATGATGTGGAATATTTTGTTGATATTTTCTGTACTAATGTTAATGAGTTTAAGAAAACATTAAAGGTATATTTGTTATAAAAATTATAACTATTACCATGTAGTCACATTACCTGTGCAATTTATAAATTCATATAGATTTTAAGTATTTAATTATATAAAATTGTAAAATTGTTCTATTAATTTTATTGTTATATGTTTGTTTATATCTGCAATATGTTTATACCATGTGATCGGTCATACATCTGAACCTAGGGAAATAACATGGGAAATAACGTTTTCGGAAATTCCTGCTCACCAAATTTACGAACAAGCATAAAAGGGGTATCGATCGAATGATCCTAGAGGGATGTTGTTGATACCATATACTTGCACATTGATTAATTTTTACTTTCCCCGGACCCCTGTCCAAGGGAAAGTATTGTGATCGTAAAAATTTTTGAATAGCCAAATTTAAAAAAAATATTTGATTTTATAAGCGGAAGAATTTCGTTTATCTGATAAATTCCTTTAGAAATAAGCAATTATTTTTATATTGGCTGTGGAGACTTTAATTATTGAAATAATTATTTTAATGACAAATAAAACGCGAAAGTGCCGTCATATTCAACTACATTCGCAAACGTCTCTAGTTTAAAAGACAACAATCCATTTTTTCAATCAACCATTTTTCCTTTTCTATTAAATTTTAATCTTATTTGACCGAATTCACCGGACAAAGTCCCATGATGGACACATCACTATTTTTACTTTCCCCGGACCCCTGTCCAAGGGAAAGTATTGTGATCGTGAAAATTTTCGAACCGCCAATTACAACAAATATGCAAGTTTTGAGGTCTTATATAAAAATATATACAAATATATTTATATCTGGTTATTTGAATTATTGAATAGAACGTAAAATAAGTTGCATATATTGCAACACTAATACGAAAGTAATTTGTACAAAATAAACGTAAAACTTCGTGCACTCTCGTATAAGGTATCAATTCAAATCCTTATCACATGATTAGAAACAATCTTAACAATCCGCTAAACAAAATTTTCAATTTTTAATTCGATCCAAGCACGCGCGTTCGAAAAAATGAAACACACAATCGCGTCCCTGCCATTTTGCGCAATGTTTGTGTTAATTTACCGCTGACTAATTAATCACACATGATAGGTGAAAAAATTGTGTTCAATTAAATCGTGCTGAATTTCCTCCATGTATTAGTTTTTTGTTGTTGCTACTTCTCGATTTCGCCGGTTTTAATTTCCGAACGAACGAAAAGTACCGTTGGTCCCCTCAGCTGGTACACTCACCGCGCAACGGTACCATCCAACGTGGACTCCCATACCCACCTACCTACCTGGACTACCTTAGCTAAACCGTCTTATGTGGTCTAGCGGAGCGATCACAAAACGCCGGGAAGTCATTGAACTTGACATTGTCCGCCGAGGAGGAGCGCTCCTCCAAGAAAATGTAGTGATCTAGTCAGTGGCGATTTTACAAGCGGGACGAAAATAAATAGTGATGTGTTATTGTTATAACTTATGCATGGAACCGGTGGTTATCAGTGAGCGATAAGGACGAGCACGGACGGACTGACAACTCGCACTCTCACAGGTGCGTCGATTTATTTATTCGCCCCGAAAGGTACGCGATGGTGGAAAGGAAGAAGAAGAGCGTGCTGCTGGCGTACGTGTTTTGGTTGTTCGGGGGGATTTTCGGGCTGCACTTGTTTTATTTAGAGAGGGATGCGCACTCATTTCTTACGTGGAGTACCCTCGGGGGTTACGGCATCGGGTGGTTGGCGGACATCACGAAAATACCACGCTACGTCAAGGAGTGCAACGAGGATGAGGAGTTCATCAGGGAGTTCATCGCCAAGCTGCAGAGGAACAAAAAGGTGGGTGGGTGACGTGACGTGACGTGTTTGGGCACGTTTGGATTTATTACTGACGTGTCTTAAACGCTTCAAAATTAGTCATGGTACAATTAACGTCTGTCGCACTATATAACTTAACAGCTATTACTATTATATGATGCAATTACTTTCATCTCATAAACAGCACAACAACAAATACGAACATTCATTTATATTCAAAATTATGAAACTTTAACAAAATTCCAACATACACTATAAAAAAAGAACGGAATATTTAAATTTATTAATTATTTTTTAAATCATTTATTTAATAAATTTAACTTAAATCCATACATATTCATTTTCGTACATTACAACCTTTTCATTTACAACGTGGTGAAATATTGCGCAAATATTTAGACTATAATGTTAATTTTCACTAAGTAGAAGCCTTCACACTTTTTCTTGAATAACTTGAATAACTTTATTATTAATTATGTTGATTTATAACTTTAAATCGGTTCTTCATTGATCACTTGATAAAATCATTAAACTAATATGGAATTTAAAATCAAAAACAAATTAAATAAAAAGATGTAACGTAAGTCAAATTGTCACAGTAGCTAAAGAGGAAATAATTTATTAATTAATTTCAAATTCTTTTCATTTAATTTATTTAAATAACTGTGACCAAGTGAATAAATCCCATTTTTCTATTATTAAAAACAATTAGTTTTTTTTTTTTCGCCAACGTTTACATTTTTAGATCTAGTTTCGACTTATCGCCATTATCAAGGAATAATATACTGAAAATAATCTATGGTTGATGCTTTTTCTAAATGTATCTTCATACATTTTTTTATTGTAGAAAAACTGCTACAATTTGTTCGCCGACACAGTTGTAGCAGTGTCTCTTAAGTAAAAAATGTGTGAAACTTAAAAAAAATCGTCATTTTATTTACAAATAATGTATGCAGAAAAATAGTTTTACTGATCTATATAATAATGGCAATGAGAATGGGGTTTATTTTTCATTATTTTTTTTCAATTTAATTATTCTTCAATAGAAAAAAATATTAAAACTAAAGTTTACTCAAAATAAAGCAATAATAAAATTACTGGTGTATCAAACAAACATAATTCAGTAACGTTTTTCTAACGTTAAAGACTAATATTTGTAAGGTATTTTCTCAATATATATATATATATATATATAGTTAGTCAGATATACTGACACAGAATTTTATTTGTTTTCATTCACCCATTTGAAAGTTATGATTTTTTTTCTAAACATCAATTTTTCCAAAAATATTTAAATATTTCAAAAGTTATTAGGTTTAGGCATATGAACATATTATGAAAGTTTACTTTATTTTTGAAGTAGAATCTGAAAAAAAAAAAATTATGGGGTATTCCATTTGAAAAAATATAACTATGATACGCCATGCTTTTATGGGACACCCTGTATGTTTGATACTAATTTTAAAATGTGGTCCTAATAGACCTACATAGGCCTGCGAAAGCCGATTTTGAAAAAAAAAAAAAAAAACCATTTAGCTGTAAAGCTACTCGGCGCGCACGCTGAGACACTGTATATACAGGGTGAGTTTTTTCGATGTTCTCTATGGGGATCTCGGAAACTATAAGAGATAGAAAAACGGTTAAATGGGGAAAGAAGTGTAGTTTTATAAGACGAATAAAATGACACTTTCAAATTATTTGAAAAAGTCAAGGGTAACTAGATATTTTGAAAAAAGTAAAATGTGTCAATTTTTGGAAATCAATATATCTCTATTATTATCATAGATAGAAAAAAACTGTAAAAGACAAAGTTGTAGAAAATTTTACACAGATTAATAACAAAAAACAAAAAAAATTTTCGCCCATATTTTGGGAGATATGACACAAACTTACCTTTTTTTAAATGGAAACAATAGTTGGCTATGACTTAATTAAAAGGGCTATTTTTTCCCTTTAATCCGATATAACATATGCCATAGTTATTTTTAAAATAAAATAAGTTACAGTCGTTTTTAATTTTACCATCCACCAAAAAATAGTTAGCCATGAAAAAGACAAAAGTAAAACAATTGCAGTTGTTTATTCTAAACACACATTAATTCATTTCCATATTTGGTTTGTTTCGATAAGTTTGTTTTGTATTTTTTTGGTGTTGTAAGTTTTTTAAAGTGATAATGAATTTTTCCAACGAAGAAAAGCGTGATATGCTTGTTTGTTACATTCAGTGTAATAAAAACGCTGCGGATGCTGCAGAACAATATTATAATCAAAATATCGATCGTCGGCAGCCAACTTTACCAACATTCAGAAGAATTTACCACAATTTGGGTTAGTACGGATCCTTTACAAAGCCGAAACTTAAAAAAAAACGAAATTAATGATGTTTTGGAAATAAACGTATTAGCGATTAGCATTGGCGATGATAGATCCATCCACATCGATCAGACAAATTGCAATTGCAACAGAAGCAAGCATATCTCAACGGACTGTAGTACGAGTTTTCAAAAAACATAAATATCACCCATATAAGGTATCAATTTCACAAAATTTACATGACGGTGATACCAATAAGAGAATGGTCTTCTGTATGTGGTACAAAAACATGTGCCAAGAGATAATACGTTCCCTACAAAAATAATTTGGACAGATGAAACGCGATTTACTAATTGTGGGATTTTTAACCGGCACAATGAACATGTTTGGAGTCAGGAGAATCCACGAGAAGTTGCACAACGTAGACCACAAATTAAATTTGGATTTAATGTATGGTGCGGTGTGTTCGGATCGAGAATTCACACATTGAATGAAAATGATTACCTTCGTTTTCTTCAAGAAACATTTGAAGATATGCTCGATGATTTAAATTTATCAGTACGGGCAAGATTGAAGTGGTTTGAACACGACGGAGCTCCACCTCATAGCACGTTGGCTGTGCGAAACTATTTAAATGATGCTTTTCCTAATTCATGGGTGGGAAGAAATGGACCAATCCTATGGCCACCTAGATCACCCGACCTATCCGTTTTAGATTTTTTTCTGTGGGGTTATGTGAAGAACAAAGTGTATCAACAATCATATCAATCCGTGGAGGATCTTAGACTAGCTGTACTTGAAACATTTTATTCTATTGACAGAAGAAAAGTCAAAAAAGCCACAAATTCGATTTTAGAAAGATGCACTTTATGCCATAATCATAATGGTGGACTTTTTGAGCATCTTATGTAATATTTAAATTTTTCTTCTATTATTATTTTGATAATTTCGGAATTATTTTACTTTATGTTGCTTTTGACAAATCTAAAGAAAGATAATAAATTAAATATTTATTTCGTTGCTATAAACAACCGCAATTGTTTTACTTTTATCTTTTTCATGGTTAACTATTTTTTGGTGTATGGTAAAATTAAAAACGACTGTAACTTATTTTATTTTAAAAATAACAATGGCATATGTTATATCGGATTAAAGGGAAAAAAATAGCCCTTTTAATAAAGTCATAGCCAACTATTGTTTCCATTTAAAAAAAGGTAAGTTTGGGTCATATCTCCCAAAATATGGGCGAAATTTTTTTTTTTTATTTTTTGTTATTAATCTGTGTACAATTTTCTACAACTTTGTCCTTTACAGTTTTTTTCTATCTATGATAATAATAGAGATATATTGATTTCAAAAAATTGACCCATTTTACTTTTTTCAAAATATCTAGTTACCCTTGACTTTTTCAAATATTTTGAAAGTGTCATTTTATTCGTCTTATAAAACTACACTTCTTTCCCCATTTAACCGTTTTTCTATCTCTTATAGTTTCCGAGATCCTCATAGAGAACATCGAAAAAAACTCACCCTGTATATAAATCTTTATTTGCAGACTTGTTGTTTAAAATAATAATAATAATAAATAAATACAATAAATAACTAACATAAAAATAAATTCTTCCGCTAATTAGCTATCTACTTTATTTATTTATTTTTGTGGAATCTCCATATTACAATATATATTTAATTTAAAAAAAAAACTAATAACTAAAATCCAAAATCTAATTTGTGCATTGAATCAAAATATGGTCCAATATAACTTAATTAATATTAAGATAATAATACTTACATTTACAGTTGAATACATGAAAAACATACAATTAAAAGAAAAATTCTAAAATATTAAAAAGATACAATATTCACTCCACCATATTTTGTGCACATGAAATTAATAACGGATGTGAAGTTAGCCATAGATTTCAGCGAAAGATTTTCAAATTTCATTATTTCTATACATATTCAAGATAAATAGATTATTTTTATTTTAGGGTGTAAATAAAACTTTAAATTAACAACCCTTTTCTATCAACCCTTAATATTTTTTATCACACCCTTAAATAAAAAAAAATAAAAAATTAAAGTGCGCCGTCTCATATAAAAAAGTTAGCAACAAATATGGATTCAGCATACATTAAACTATTATTTAAACAAATAAAATTCGGACTATCTTACTTTCATCGTGCGAAGAAAAAAAGAAACAATATTAGTCGCCAGTCTGAGATAGCGGTCCGACAAATTTTAAAATATTTCAAAGTGCGCCCTCTCTCATAAAAAAGTTAGCAACAAATATGGATTCAGCACCCATTAAACTATTATTTGAACAAATAAAATTCAGACCACCTTATTTTGATCATACGAAAAAAGGAAAGAAACAATGTCAGTCGGCAGACGGATAATTCTTAAAATATTTCAAAATCGGCCGCCTCCCATAAAGAAGTTATCAACAAATATGGATTCAGCACACATTAAACTATTTTAAATTAAAATAGAATCACAATGCACTCCACATTTCAATTTTAAAAAGATGTGTAAAAAAGATTTAAGAAATTGAAAAAAAATCATAAATCTTATTTAACTCCTGTTATAGCTCACTTTTAAAATGTATTAATTTTTAATTATTATTATTAATTATAGCTCAGAGTTGTTAATAATTTTAATTTAGAATATAATAATCTAATCTACCATGAAAGAGTACAATAAAATATAATAATTATTAAATACGTTTTAATATAAACAGACCTTTAAGATAATTTGATTGGTAAAAAATATAATAAATTTATACCATCCTAAATAAGTTATTCAAATATCTGTTGAAATAACTTCAAATTAAAAGAATTAATGTAATTTGATATCCTGTAAATATGATTTACAAATCCAATCAACATTTGAACAAAATTGGATAATTTTCAAATATATTCCTGTAAAACTCAGCTTCACTGATGTTTTTGTAAAAGTCTAACCACCCTCACTCATATAGGGTGTAAAATTAACCGACACATCATGGGGATTTCAATATAAAAGAATTAATATTCTATTATTTGCTTCCCTGTGTGCTGAATCCGTATTTGTTACTAACTCTTTTATGGAAGAGGGCGCACTTTGAAATATTTTAAAAGTTTTCGGACCGCTATCTAAGACTGACGACTAATATTGTTTCTTTTTTTTTTCGTATGATAGAAGTAAAGTGGTCAGAGTTTGATTTATTTAAATAATAGTTTAATGCGTGCTGAATCCATATTTGTTGCTAACTTTTTTATAGAAGACGGCGTACTAATTTTTTAAAATTTTATTATTTAAGGGTGTGATAAAAAATTTTAAGGGTTGAAAAATGGGGTGCTTGTATCACAATTTATTAATTCAATGTTTTGTTTACACCCTAAAGTAAAAACAATCTATTTATCTTGAAAATGTATAGAAATAATGAAATTTGAAAATCAATGGCTGAAATCAATGGCTAACTTCACATCCGTAAATTAATGATAGTATTTTAATTTTAATCACATTGGATTCTACGATTGATTTCTTAAGTTATAACATAGGCTTGCTTTCTATCATTAAGTTCGACAGTGCCTTAGCCATCCGGGTGCCTAGGGCGAGACAATTTTGAGCGCCTTTAATCAAGCGACTCACGGATAAAAGTAGTGTAATCAGACAAGAAAAGACGGTCATCGAAGCAACGTCGTAATGTTTTATATTAGTACATATTGTTAAACCATTTTTTTTTTTTGAAAATATGAAATCTTCTATCTATATATTTACATCTTTATTCCTTACCTTGGTTTAACAATATTTTTCATATTTTTAACAATTTATTTAAACTTTAAACAAAAGTTCTTGTAGGAATTGGTTACCATCCGGAAGCCTTTCAGCATATTCCATCTATAATTAAATTATAATTCTATTTAATTAGAAAATTGACCTATCAATTTGTAAAAAATGTAGTAATAAAATATAATATTATTATCACCAAACGTAATACCAAAAAAAAGTTTGATTTCGTTATATTTTATTTATACATTTTATTATTTATTATGTAAATACGTTATGAATGCTTACATATTAACCGATATGAAATTATCCACGTTTTTTTTTTTCGATCCATGCAATGGTTCAACCACGAATTTTAATTTCTTTACATTAGCCCATTCGGAAAAGTCCTAAAACTTATCTTGAATAATACTATTATTATTTTTATTACAATTTTTAATTGTTCCGTCTGTCATCCATGACCTTCAACATAATATCGAGAAGACTTCAATATCCAAAAATATTTTAAATTGAAAATTGTGGATGAAAATGAAAATATATATAATAATAGTACTAATAAAAAAAAATATAAGCTAAAATGATTCTTAAGACATATAGTAACACACTAAGTTAAAATAAATTTAAAAAAAGACAATTTGTTGAAAAATCGGTTGACGAAATCAGACGTTATTTCGCATTATAACTGACATATTTCATATAAATAATTACCATTATTGAGCTGATCGTGTTTTAAAAATGTACATATTTTATGGTAAAAGTGTAAACATTTCTGACACTGACATTTTACCTTCTAACTGACCACATTTTCTGCAATTATTTAGATTCATACTTGAATTTGTGATAATGATTGATTTTAGATAATCTCTATAAATGTTTGGATCGAGATTTTTATCCATAGGAATATTTAATAATATATAATTTGCATAATATAATAAATATGCCCCGCCGTTTCAGCAATCATTTTGGGTAGGATAATGAATATCACGTAACGTAAAATTTTTATCTGTACATTGTTCTAATATTTTTTTTTAGTACATTTTAATTTGAAAATTTATCAAGGGGTGCGATTAGGGGATGAAGATGATGAAAATAAAATTTAGATATTATTTTTTTATTTGTTAGGTAGTGCCTTTAAGAACTAAATAAGTTATAATTTAAAACAATAAAAAATACCTTTTGGAAATACATATTTTGTTCATACTCAATTTCGTTTAGAGTGTTTCAAGGGGTTGAAAATTTTTGAATTTTGAAAATTATATTTTTAAGTGATAAATACTATCTCTTAGAAGAAAATATTATATAGTGACAATAAAATATTTAATTGTAAGAAATTTATTATTATTAAATTTTTGAAATCTATTGCTAACTTCACACCCGTAAGAGTTCGTACATTCGGATGTGGAGGATTCACTAACCAATAAGTATTTTGCTGTTTAGGAAAACCTACATCTCCATTTTCATTCTCATTGGATTGTTCCGTGTCCGTGTCATGCTCAGAGTGCTTGCTACCAGCTTCACTTTCAATATTAGAGTAGATGTGCTTTTCTAAAACCTTTTCTTGATCATCTAAAATTATTCATGGTATCTGGTTCTGCAATTCATTGATTTGGTATTCAAGCCGACTTAACTCGGCAAGTTTTTGGCCTGAACTCATATCTAAAGACACAAATTAATATATTTATTTAATATTAGCCACCTATTAGACCATCAAGAATGAATAATAAAAGACAAACTTAATTTTATTTTCGTATGATACTAAAAAAAACTACACCTAAAAATATAATACTAAAAAATACGCAACACTAGAACTCGTACTGCGAGATAATTGCTCACGGCTACATACAGTTGTCGACTAACATTCGATATCTCATATAAACATAAACTGTATGAGTAGTCTGCATAAAAACCTTGTTGATAGACATAAAGTCACAAAATAGAAAGACTGTTATTCCTTACTTCACTTTTTATAACAGTCTTTCTATTTTGTGATCAATCACTTCATGTAAACTCGAAAATATACAGTTAGACATAAAGTCAGCTAGAAAAAATGAAAACCTCGCGCTGTTGTTTACATCTAAGATATTTGAATATCAGAAAAAGTGTGAGAAAAATGCTCATTACTCGAGTCCTCCAGGGTTATTGTTAACTTTTAGATTCTGGTAGTGGTTAATAAATGTGAATTTCGGGTCAAAAGTTACTCCTGGGTACTAACATGTGGGACATAGAAGTATGGGGTGGTTGTTAATAAATATTCCATAGGGAAAAGTAGAGTACGCTAGCTTCTTTCAAATTTCTTTCTGGTAACTGTTAACAAATATAAAACTGACTTTTATAATAATTTCCATTGAGTAACTTTAAAAAATAAATGATGGTAATTATTTTTAATCCAGGAACCTATTCAAATATTCGACTCTCCCCACTAAAAAATCATTAGTGCCGTTTGACGCTAATTTCTTTCTGGAATTTATTAACAAACATAAAACTGAAATTTTTAAGCAATTTTCAATTTTACTACAAAAATATTTATATAAATTAAATTTAAATGATTTGAAAATAATTCATAAATTATTTCCACATTTAGCTCTGACACTTTGACTTACGTAACGTATGAACTTTAAAAAAATGCACATTAAACAACGACTTCCCGGGCAGGGAATTATAGGACAAATTTGACGTTGTCTAATGGTCTCTGTCATTTTTCTCGTCGTCATAAGCGTAGCATTATTAGGTTTAATATTGAAGTACTATATTTAAATAACATGATTGATAATAAATTAATCTGTATCACTTAACAATAGTGTTAAATTCCTAGAAAATATAAATTTAAATAGTACACATGACATGCATCAGAAGGTCAGATGTGTCAGCGTCCGCCATTACAGTTACGTCGATCACGTGCTGTAGTTTCATTATGTCTTAATGTTTCTTTAATTTCATAATTATACAATAAGTAAAAATCTCGGGTTCATCGAATGAAGTTACTAAGATTCCGCATGGAATAATTATTGGAATTTATTCTTTTCTTTTCCCGCGCGGTGTTTTATATTCCACTAGATTTGAATGTTGTGCCAATATTTGTCACCAGATTCACCTATTTTAAGGGTGTAATTCAATGTCCTGGTTATTGTTATCTTAGGAAAAAATCAAAGTATAGAATATTGAGTCTTATGCTTTCTAATATATCGTAGCAATGTGTCGTAATAAAAACAAACTATCCCAAATTAAAAAAAAAAACAAAATTATAAAAAATGAGGGACACTTAAAAAAATACATCGAAAAATGCTATAATTAATTCTTAATAATTACAATTATAAAAACTTAAGTCGCCTTATTTCTATTTTTTCGGGTAGGATGACACGTTAAAATAACTTAGAAAGATTAAAAAATAAAATCACATAATCTAAATGAATTTGAAAATAATTAATAAATTATTCCCTCCTTAGCTATTCCGACATGTTAACTTACGTTACGTAAGTATTTTGTAGAACAATAACATATTGTATAAATGGAATTTAAGCAGCATAAACATTCTACTTCAATCAAACAATCAAACAATAAATAGTAATAGTATATAATATATATATAAAAAATATGGTGGATATCTTTGGATGTCCATTGCTCTATTAAATATTAATGTTAATTAAATCACTTTGTTATTTCCTTATGTCAAATTTATTTTTATTTGTGAGATGTACCGTATGATCGAGAATTTTTCTATTGTATAGTGTTTCGATTTTTTTCTTAAAAAAAAATGATGGTAATAAAAGCAACCAGGTGCTATAGGTTATATTATTCTAACAAATTGAAGAAAAACAATAATGAATTTAATTATACTAATTGAATGTTGAAATTTTACTTGCAGGAAATTTATCCACAATCGTAATTTTATGATACATGACAAAATATAATTTTGAAATATCTTGAATACCTCAATTTAAATTTGCATTTCTGTATATTCCATATCAGTCACGAAATTTTTGACTTCCTGTGTCCGTCAAAATATATTTAAAACAAACCACGTATGCAGGATGTCCTAATTTAAAATGCGTTTATACGTACGGTACCATAACGAATTACACATATATACAAATATCTTTTTTAAGATAATATGACAACAAAATTTTACAAAATTTCTTATAAAATATGTACAATTGTGTTAGTAGTCTGTCTTTCTGCCCACGAATTAGACATTTCACATTCAAGGGAAAGTATTGTGATCGTAGAAAAATCGAATCGCTAATTTTAATGGATATGCACGTTTTGAGATCCCCTGAGTCCATTCCATCGGGTTTTGAAAAAAATCTGTATATGTTTGTGTTTCCGCGATAGCGCATAAATGGCTAAATGGAATGAACCGAAACGTTTTATCCAAGCTTTTTATAACACTGGAATGACCTGAACAGCCTTTGGTCGCAATCAAAACTTAAGTGCAAATTTACTTATAGTTTTTTTTTATTTTCCACAATTGGCATCAAATAATGTTTCAAATAAAAGTTTCTTGAAGAAATAAGTATTTTCTTTTAATGGTAATTTTTTTTATATATTTTATTAATTAGAAATCCATATATATTAAAAATATATGGATTTCTCGGCGGAATACATATGAAGCGCAACTATTCGGAATAAATAAAATATTTTGTTAAACAATCCAAGTAATTTTTATTAATACTGATACATATATATATATATATATATATATAATCATGTTTCATCAAGTGATTAATGAGAATATTTTTAAAGACACCCACGATATATTGAGTATGCCGTACTTTGCATTTCTTCAACCAATGAGAAGTTGTCCATGAATTCGGCGCCTCCATCAGACTAAAAATTAAAAAAATCTTAGATAAAACTTTTATCATTTTCGGTCTGAATATACAATAAATAATATCAGTTTCCATTTGAGATTTAAAAGTTAACCACCTCTGTCAGCCCCCAGGGGGGAGGGCTGGTAGTGGACATTTTTTTTTCGAGATATTCTACTGGATGAATTAAAATGGATCACCCTGAATAAAACAATTAAAACAAACATAAATATATTAAATAAAAATGATTTGAAAATAATTAGTAAATTATTTCCACATTTAGCTCTGTGACTTTTGACTTACGCTACGTAAGTACGTTAAACAAATGCACATTAAAACAACTACTTCCCGGGAAAATTGAATTACATACTGTAATTGAATGTCCAGCGTGGGTATTTGCCCGGGAAGTAGTTGTTTTAATGTGCAATTGTTTAACGTACTTACGTAGCGTAAGTCAAAAGTCACAGAGCTAAATGTGGAAATAATTTATTAATTATTTTCAAATCATTTTTATTTAATATATTTAAATAACTGTGACCAGGTGAATGAATACTCTTTTCTATTTAAAACAAACTTAATAGGTGTTTTCTAAATAGAAGTGTGTGTAATAATAATAAAAATATTTCCATTTTTTTTTTTTCATAATTCCTATCACTACAAGATAATTAATTAATTAATTTTAGAAATGAAGAAAACGAGTATATTGTCACGTCCGATAATTGGTAACAATCTATACGTAACAATATGCTACGACTTTTTTTTTTCAAATTTAGTTTTACTCATAAAACTTTTAAACATAAATAAATAAATGAAATTGGATATTGTAAAACGTGTAAACAATTATGAAATATTCAATGATTCAATATTTCATAAGTGTTGATTGAATTTCAATCCATTTAACAGTAGCCATCAAATCGTCATGCAGTATTTTTATTGTAAATAAAATATTCATAAAAATCTTCATTTATATTTTATTGTTCGATTAATTAATTCTGGTTTCTATGACAGTAAAAGTAATAATTAATAGTAGTATGTAAGCGTAGTCGGTAAAATCTATCTTATTAAGTAATAATTGGGGCTATTTCGTACGTGAAATTTTAAATTTAACGTACACTTTGTTAAATTAAATTAAAAAAATAATTCTCCAATTGAATAAATAATAAATTTTTGCAGCTATTCAGACTTTTTTTTTTAATTAGGGTACTTAAGTGCTTAAAAAAACAACTTCTTCTCGTTCAAATATCTCACCAGATATTGGGTAAGATAATGGATATTTTCAGTTACATAGCAACAACATATTGTATAATGCATTTTTTTTTATTTGAGATTAATAATAATAATAATATCTTTATTTATATACAGAATTACAATATTTACCATTCAACATATATTTACAATTATTAACTAAATTTTGTATTTAAATTGGCTATCGACCGAAGGCCTTTCCGCCTGACTTTGTCTGCTTCTAGTCTTTGTCTATCTAATTGTTGTGAATGCCAACGTCATTGTTAAAGTCTGAGTTATTAGATGAAATGAAGTGATAAATGGTGTAAGATGGGTACTTACATTTAGCGGGAGTATTCGGATTATGAGGGATGTGCAATTGCTTGAAAATAGTGGATACGTGGGGATTTGTGGCAAACTTAAGGGAGATGGTTTCTAGTCGCTCTTGGATGGGTGTAATATTGGTTCTATGATAAAGAAGTGTGTTAGGATTGTGTGTAGTGTTATTAGGATGTCGGATTTTCGTTAGCACTCTTAAGACTGATCGTTCCGCAACTTCCAGGTTACGCAGAGCGGAGGGGTGAGGATTGCAGTAAAGGATGGTTGCGTATTCGAGCAGGGGGCGACATATCATCGTGTAGATATGTGCGGCAGTTTTAGTGGATATACTCTGTTGTTTATAAGTTAGTGATCTGAAGTGTTCCGCCCTGCTCTTTACTACAGCCTGTAGGTTTTGTGAATGTGTGCAAAAAGTTAATATTGTATCCAAAGTAATTTCTAAGTATTTACAATTTGAGGATGGGATAATTATTATGTTGTTAACTAAAATTGAATGTGGGGAATTCTCAGGGCGGTGATACGGAATTAATACTTTTGTTTTGTTGGGGTTAATGGAAATTCTCCACTTTGCGTACCATGTCTGAATGGTATCAATCAGCTCTTGTAGAGTGGGTGATTAAGGCCGTGTCATCCGCGTAAAGGAGAGAATAAGCGGATAGGTTGATATATTGGGGATTAGTTTTATATATATCTGACGTGAAAATATTATATAAAATTGGAGATAGAGGGGAACCTTGTGGTAGACCTTGCTGAGAGGAAAATAGGCGAGAATGAGAATTTTGGATTTTAACTGTTAGGGTTCGGTTGCAAAAGAGGTTGTCTAGTGTTTTGACTAGATATGGAGGGATTCCCAAAGAGTGGTATTTAAACAGCAAACCCCGATGCCATCGGAATCGTATGCTTTCATGATATCTAATAACGCGATGGCAGTTTTGTTCCCTTCGAGGTGTGCTATTTGTGTATTGGAGGTTATGATGGAGAGAGGAGGAGGTTTTTTAAGAGCATAGTTGAAAATTTGGCGAATATAATCGTGGATAGAATTTGGAAGGAATTTCAGGATTGATCTGGGAATTCCATCATAGCCCGGAGCTGAGTTTTTTCGTTTGTGTAGGTGTTCAAAGTACTCTTCTTCATTTATTTCGATGTGGAGGGATTGGATCGGTCTCAAAGGAAATATACCAGGAATAAACTTTCTGAAGGAATGTCTTGTCATATTTGTCATCAATCGTTATCCTATATGTCATTTCAAAATAGTCCGCGAAAATGTCTGCTATTTTCTCTTTGTCTGTGATTAGCATCTGATTTGTAGGATCTTGTATTTGTTGAAGGGAATTCACTTTTCTATATTTACTGAGCTTTTTTACCTCATTACAAAACTGCTTGCCTTGGAGCTCATTTATGTTGCTACATGTTTTAATCCATACGTATGATTTGTATTGTAAAATTAATTTTTGTATGTCCGTAATAAGTTTGTTAAATGTTTGCTTAAGTGTTCTGTCTTCCGTCAATCGTATGTCTCGGTAAAGCTGTCGTTTATATTTAATCAGTCGTAGGATATATTTTGGAAGTGGGTATTTGAAGGGTATTTTAGTGTAGGTAGGGGTATTCATTTTAATGGTTGCGGTTAAACGATTTAGGAATAGGGATATTGTATTATCATTAATGTTATCATGTAAACTAATGAAATCAGTCATGTCTTTTGTAACTTCCGTAATATTACAGTCCTTGTGTTTATATAGAATTTTGGATGGGATATTGATGGAGAAGAGATAATTTAATTGAGAGGTGGTCTGATCCCAGGTCCGGGATTAATTCTAGATTGAGGATAAGGTGTTCGATGTTGCTTGTACATAGGAGAGCATCGGGAGTGGATGATTGATTAGTAGACATTATGAAGATAGGGCTAGTTTTAATACGAACAAAATTTGAGTTGGATAGGAAAGATGAGAGCTGTTTTCTTTTCGTCTTGGTATAATTAAAGTCACCGATTATTATAGCGTGGTCGTACAGGGAGGCCTTAGTACAAATTGAGTCTTCGATTCCCGAAGAATAGTGAATATACTCTAGAAAAACGTGTAGTTTAAAATTCGACAGTTTTATTGTACAATGGAGGCATTCGTTCATGGGATGATTAATTCTGGGCGGGTTTGCCTTTCCTAGGTTAATTTCGGGTCTTCTTGCCACCATGGATCCACCGCGATGATTCTGTAGGAGAGCTGAGGATGGGATTTGGATATAGTGCCAGTTTTTGATTGGAAAAGGGGTGTTGGATTTAGTTTCAACTAGCATTTTCACGTGGATTGGGTTATTTGTGAGATAGTGGGATATGATATGGGATTTCCTGGGTAGGGAATTAATGTTTGTGTACATGAAGTTAATCGTGTTACATGTACCCATGTTTATCTATTTGAGCAATTCTTGTGTGGATACCTGCCACCGGAATAATAGTGGGGATAATTTCAGGATTCTCAAGGTCGAACATGACCACGAACATTTTGTTTCCTGAAAACGTGACATAAGTATCGATTTTGTACGAGTCAATCAAACGAGATATCAACTTTTTTAATAGTTCTTGTCTGTCTGTTGTCGTCGGTTCGTTTATATTAGTCGTATACGTATCTATAATGAAGTCGTGTATTGTGATGGGTAAATGAATTCTTAAATTTACTGTCAAGTTCTTGTCTATTTGAGCTGATCTTTTGTTTTGATTAATAATTTTTACATTTGGAATGCCTTGAATTGGTTGTAATGGCCTTTGGGGGCACTTGGTGGACCATGCTCCGTGGTCAGTTCCTCCGCATGCCTTGCATTTCGGGGGAAGTGTTGTGGTACTGTGTGGTGGTCTCCGTAACACTTTGCACAAGTAAGCTTTTCATTGCAGTTTGCCGAGATGTGATCAAATTTGTTACATCTGTGACACGGAATTGGGATTGGTGATGGTGGTATGCTCTCTTCGACTGTGTACACTTTACACAGGAATCTGAATTGCTCATGTAGCAGTTTTTATTTGAGAATATTAATTAAAATGAACAAAAAAATGTTTCGTGATATAAGGCCATCTGCAGACATGTGTTTCGAGATTTACGCCTCGTCAGTACATCTCTATGACTCTTCTATTCTAGAAGTGTACTTTATTATTTATTGTTACAGTCTAAATGAGTTTTATAATCAAAACATACATATTTGGGGATATATAGTACGAGAAATGTAAAATTAACGTATACGTTATGTTTTATCTTCACAATCTATCGTAATGGAAAAACGGACTTATTAGTCACAATTATTAAAATAAAAAAAATGCAAATAATTAATAAATTATTTCCACTTTAACTTTATAAGTCAAAATGTTACAATAGCTAAAGAGGAAATAATTTATTAACTATTTTCAAATTCTTTTTATTTAATTTACTCACTATCTATGTATGACATCATAGATCAATATAATGGTTGGCCTTTCTAAACTATGTTTCCGAAATATATTTAGTTCAATAAAAAATAAGAATCAGAAAGGAAAACTATGTTTATTTAAATAATTAAGTCTCCCCAAACAACTTTAAGATTACAGATTATATACGTTAAATTTAATATTTCTCATGCTATATACCCCCAAATATGTACTTACTAATATACAGAGAGGTTTTTTTTATCAGTATACATTAGGCGAACTGTATACCTGCAAAAAAAAACAAGTCAAACGCATTGTGTGTGTATGTTTAGTTGCCTATAACGCACAACTAAACGTCAAACGCTAACTTCAAATTGTGTGAAATATTTGATCGAAAATGTATACAAATGAAGAAAAAGTCGAATTCAAGCGTGTATTACAATTCCAACAGTACTAGAGGAGAATAAGACACGTTTTTAATGAATCCAAAGTAGCCGAATACCTCGGTTAGGATGATTCAAAAAATAATTAAATTAAAACATTTTCTTTGGAAGGTTGTATATTTCATTCTCTTTATTCTATTGAAAAAACGCAACAAAATAAATCAAGACTAACACTGCATGCGTTAACGTCACAAGCAATTTCCTTTTTTAAATCAAAAATACGTCACTTATTATTATGGAGAAAATAACAGGTAAAAATATTAGGAGATTTTATTAAGACAATTTGAAAGAAAAGTAACAGGGAAGAACAATAAACTTGAAATAAATAATTGGAATAAGTGCTAGAAATGACCACCAGAAAACTCAAACGATTGCAAAAATGCTTCTACATTGTGCATTTCGATATTGTCACAAACAGAAATTGAATATTGTTTAATTGTTTTTTGAATTATCCTAAAAACACATACATCAATGCGTTTGACTTGGGCATTTTACATGTATACATAGGGAATATGTATATCGTTAAAAAACCTCTCTGTATACTCTAGTTTGTATGGTGGTAACGAGATAAGCAGAAAAAATAGAGGACTTGAGTCTTACAAAAAGCTAACAGATTTTCAAGATTCTCACACTTCCAGTTATACCGGAATTTAGTAACAACTTCCTTATATTAAATAAAACCCTATGTTTTTTATTGTAAATTTGGATTCTACATATGATTCTATATAAAAAACTATAAGTCCTCACTATACCTAAACGTAACCATTTTTGAGATATATAAATATTTATAAAAAATGTCGCTTCAAAAAATTATATTACGAAATTGAAATATGGCATTGATTTAATATTTTATACATCCAGCCTAAGTACCTTCATCAAAAATTAAGAAAAATATCATAAAATGTGTCTTAAACTAACTGTCAGTTATTTATGATCAACACTTGATTTTGTTTTTTTAAATGGAAGACACTGTATATTTTCATTCAGTAGAATTTAATTCAATATTAATCCATATTAGCATACTCTATACTTTAGTTGGTTTTTAACATATTAGTATATTAATTAATATATCCTACACAACACACATGCATTAGAAACAAAAGCTAGTAGATATAATTTATCCTCAAATATGTACTTACTAAGATATACTTTAGTTTGTATGGTGATAACATGATAAGCTACATCATTTTACTCAGAAAAAAATATAGGACTAGAGTCTTACAAAAAAACCTACAGATACCCTTAAGGTTGCGGTTTAGTGGAAAGAGATAGCTATATAGTAAAATGGAAATAATCGTTTGAAAATAGGGATATTCTTTTGGATTTCATAACAAGAATGTGTATTTACATTTTTTATCTACCAAGTATAAAGTATCAGTCTAAATAAAAAATAAATCGTTAATTCTCGTGTATTACGTCAATTTACTAGTTCAAGTTAGAATAGAAAATTGTAAGATATAATAAAATTAATAGGACATATCTGCTAAGTAATTTGAATGCAGAATTTAGTGAAATCCTTTAAATTTTCATTGCACAAGTGTTTATTAGCAAATATTTAATTTAAAATTTGCTATAAATTTGATCAATTTTCATTGTTTTTCATAATTATTTTTCACAGAAACTAAACATTAAAATAATTTTTAATTTATCTGATGAAATTCCTGCTTATTTTAAGATTATTTTAATGTATGATACAATATTGTTCATTGATCACAACAACAATCTAACTCAAATTAGTGATTGCCTATATTTGTATAGCTATCTCTTTCTTCTAAACCACACCCTTAAGAAATAAGAAAGTTTATGATGATCCACATGAAACGACACACACTATAATTATAATGATTATGCCATTTATTATATCATAAAAAGTGCTGTAATAATATATTCTCTCTGTCGAAATAATGATTCGAATAACGAAGACATAAATTAAAGGAATTTTTGTTAATAAAAACACTTTAATATGTTTAATTAAATTTTAGTTATATATTAGCAGAAAATTGCGTTTTACAATTTTTTCAAATTTTCTCTATGGGGCATTGATGAACACGAAACTTTGCCAGAAGTGTGAAATTTAAACCTCTCTTGTAATTAGCGAGTTTATAAAGGTGATATTCGAATTCGAAATACTCTGATAACATTACACTCTTAATGAAACTGGACATACGAGTTGCGTCAAGAGTGTAACACAACCATCATCGAGTTAAATATTTTAACACTAAAAATTAAACGTAGGTGGTTTTTACTGATTTTTTATTAAACGATAATACGGAGTTTATTGGGTTGTTTTTAATACTCTTATATCAAGAGTGATAAAAACGAATAACGTGTAGTAAAAATGTAATGTTTAAAACTTACATGGTTTACATCATATTCATGATCGACTTCAATCAGCTTCGATGATAGAAATGGAAACTGTGAATTACCACAACAATCAATACCATTTGAATTAGGATTGTTAGATGATTGATTTACTACGGACATTGAGAATTGATATTATTGTTATACATGCTTTCATATAACTAAAAGAATTAAAAGATTATTTTACAATACAGCATATGAATAATCTAATCCTAACCTAAAACACACAACCTCTATTACACCACTAAATTCTTGAATTGTAAAATTTCCTACTTCAGACGTGGATTTAATTTGACTTCCATTCAATGGTCTATGTTTTTAATATATTTGTGAAACATCGATATCAAAAAAATAAATACGTATGGAAACTCATAAAAAGAATATAAAAAAAAATATGTTGGTAATAAATGTAACTACATGCTTATAGCTAGGGTCATGAAATGGCTCACCGCGGTCCGGATCCAGACTGCCGACCTATTTTGTGAGAACCTTAAGTAAACAGTAATTTATATTACTGAGATGTAATTTAATAAAATGTATCCCGCGTTTTCGTCTATTCGACAAATTATGAGCAAGTAACGTGCGAGAAAGAGACTGACGAATTCGTCAGTTATCGTGATGTCACTGTATTATACACCAAATTTTGCTGCAAACTTAACAATTTTGAAAGTTTGTGCAAGAAGTGATTAAAATTATAAATTTTCTTCGTGCAAAATCATCACTGAAACATCATGAATTGAAATCATTTATTATAGAAGTTGATGTACAATGGTTAAGCAAATGTTGAGTTTTACAAAGAATCTTCAGTAATTTAGAAGACTGATCAGATTTCAGCAAATGGTTACCTAAGATTTCTAAGCAAAATAAGAAAATATAGCTTCTATTGAGTTTTTAACGGATATATTTGCGGGAGTAATAAAGCTATGTAGATGGAAATGATCGATTTTCAAGAAAACACTGTATTAAAACACAAACACATAGAAGTTCCTTATGAAGTGTTCTGGAGAAAATGTGTGTAGTAATAATTACACAAAAATTAAAAATACACTTAAATGTCTTGCTATGTTTCGGTCAACAAATGTGACGCAGCATTTTCGAAGATGAACTTCATTAAAAATACATTTCGATCTAGATTTATTGATGAAAATCACCAGGATTTAATGACAATAGCTTGCACCAACTTTATTCCAAACTTCAGACAAATAGTTCAAGTCAAAAAATGACATTTATTCACATTGATATATAAAAATTTCCTTGATACTTCTGTACATTACATTTGCTTATTTAATAAATTTGGGTAAAAAGGGACTGCAATGATCATTTTATTTAAAAAAAACTGGACCTAATTGGTGATCCCTGCGCTATATGTTATGTTATTTTAGCAAATTGAAGAATTTGATATAATGTCATTATTTATTATATCAAATTCTTCAAATATAAGAGTGCATCTTTAAATAGTCTCATCCACAGAACTTTCAGCTTACATGTGACGTTTTATTTGTTTTTATTCACTGGAGGCAACAAAATATAAAATAAAGAAAAAATAGTTCTCGAATGTATGGTATTTATAGAACATTTCGGAGTGAATTTTAGCAGGGTATTTGACGTAAATAGAAGGAAAATCTTCTTTCTTCTTGTTGGTCAAAAGCCCTGTTAGTTTTCACTTCGAATTGTTCCTAATATAGTACGACCGTTACTTCTTAAGTTTTATATTATATTTATTTAATTTTGTTTTCTTTTTTTACATCTAGCCAGCATTTTCGACGAGCCGTTTCACTTCAGCCATAATGGTCGGCTATTTTTGGGGCCAGCTCGTGATGATAGCGATACCACAAGATATGGTTGGAGGCTTTGATTTCTCGTTTCTGCAT
Source organism: Philonthus spinipes (assembly GCA_963082785.1). NCBI lineage: Eukaryota > Metazoa > Arthropoda > Insecta > Coleoptera > Staphylinidae > Philonthus > Philonthus spinipes. The sequence continues at coordinate 7,942,756 of OY720304.1, forward strand.
TGGTTTGTTCCGGCAGCAGTTGGTTTAGGTAATCATTTTATTATTATTTAAAAAATAAACTTGCCAAATAAATACGTATTCAATTCAAAAGCATCAATATATTTAGAGCAATTTTCATTTGATTTTTAATTGTTTTGCTTAATAGAAATAATATTCTTTCTATAATTAATAGTTTTAATATTTAAACATTGGGAGTTCATATTTTAATAATAAATATGAATAGATTATTAAAAATCTACCAACAAAATAAATAAAAATATAGATTAAAATGAATAACATTTCATGTTATCAGCCCATTTTCAAGAGAATTCTAAATTTAAAACTTAAATTTTGAATAATAGGCTGATAACTCTTAATTAGTCGAGAATTTAATGTTATTCATTTTAATCTGTTTTTTTATTTATTTATTTTATTAATAGATTTTTAATAATGTATTCATATTCATTATCATCATATTCTTTCAATTAATTATTGACAAAATCGAGTAATTTTACCCAGGAAGAAATTATATATAGTAACTAGATAGAAAAAGCTATATTCCGATATAGTTACTACACAGCGATGTGAACATTTCTGTATATAGATACTATATAGATACTTATATAGTAACTATATGCAGGGTGTTTCAAAAGTAACGGATAAATTCTATAACATCGTAAATAAAAATATTTTAGAAAAATATTTCGATACGTCGATTTTTATTTTTAAAATTCTATTCTGACATACAGTTTTCAACCCCCACACCCCTTCGTCGCTAAGGGGAGGCAACCCCAACTTTAAAAATTCAAATAGTGCGATACCTCAAATGATAGATTTATTATTCTGTATTCAACGAAATAAAAATTATCAAAATCGGTTAGGTATATATAGAATATGTAGGTACTACATAGAACTATATATGTAGTGGCAATATAGTTGCACCTATATAGAAAGTACTACGTATATTCAGTGTAAAAACTAAGTAGTTAAAATTTTATAGAATGTACTATATATATTCAGTATATTGCATTATATATACCGATTGTGAATATATAGATAATTATGTGCATCTGTTGAAATTTAAAGCAATAATTTGAATCATTAAAACCTAATTATAATTTATTTTGAAAACGTAAAAATGAATTAATCAACTTGATTTTCAACAAAAATACACTATAATTAATTATCTTTCAAATTAATCCTATTTTGTTGTGACTGCGTTTTGGTTGTTAACTTTTGTATATAATTTTTATTATTACTGGGGTAAATTTATAATTAGTAAGATAAAATAAGTTCACATTAGACAAACAATATTTGTTCAAAAAATAAACAATTTAAAACAAATTGAAATTGATTTTTTTTTCTTCATTAATTTAATTTATAATTAATAAGATAAAAGAAGTTCACATTTGACAAACAATATTTTATTCAAAAAATAAACAATTTAAAACAAATTGAAATTGATTTTTTTTCTCCATAAATTTAATTTATAATTAATAAGATAAAAGAAGTTCGCATTAGACAAACATTATTTTATTCAAAAAAATAAACAATTTAAAACAAATCGAAATTGAATATTTTTTTCTTCTGGAATTGGAATCGTAAGGCGTACTTCAATATAAATCTACAAATACATTGTAAATAATTATCTAAATTATATATAAATATTACATGAATAAAGATGTTTAGTAGTTTAATAGCAAAAAACACTAATTAGCTTACTCTTTAAGTATAGCACGTTTCGGATGAAGTTGCTAAACAACTACTTATATTTTTTATTATTTCAGTACCATGTCTTCGTTGTTCTTTATACGAACAGCATATAAATTTAATAAATACATTTTATTTAGTATGGATTTATTACAATTAATTTTATTTATACAATGCAAATTGCAGTTAAATGAAACAATTATGCCTACTTTTACAATACTTGAATAACATTACTCTGGATTTTTTTTATTTGGTTCGTAGTTGTATTTTTGTGTGAAACAGATTTAGTGAATAGCATCACCGATGTGAAGTTACCCACGGATTTCCAGCCACGGATTTGTCCGACCATGGCGGATGCGCCGGGGAAAATGAAATAAAAACCACGTCTTATTTTAAGAATTTAAAGATGACATTTGACGAAAAGTGGAAAATTTCTATTAACAATGTTACATTGTTAATATATTCTTACGTCAATATTTTTATTTAAAAAAAAACAGCCACTAATTCCACGGAAACGTGTCAGATTCAAAGTCCAAAATGGCACTGTTTGATCCAATCTAAACAAATGAATTTCGTTCTAGATTGTTGCTAAAGGTATAAACAATGATCAGGGGTATCTCATTTGTAATTGATTTTATTGTTTAGAATCATTATTTGCACCTTTAGCAACAATCCAAGAAGAAATTCATTTGTTTAAATTGGATCAAACAGTGCCATTTTGGACTTTAAATCTGATACACATTTCCGTGGAATTCGTGGCTGGTTTTTAAAAATTATTTAAAAAAGTTACAAAAGACATGCCCCTGATTTTATTGTTTAGAATCATTATATATACCTTTAGCAACAATATAGAACGAAATTTAATTGTTTAAATTGGATCAAACAGTGTCGTATTGTAAATTAAACCTGATGTATCTGCAACTACAAATAGTCGAAAATAAGTATTGACGTAAGAATATATTAATAATGTATCATTGTTAATATAAATTTTGCACTTTTCGTCAAATGCCATCTTTAAATTCTTAAAATGACACATAGTTTTTGTTTAATTTCCCCCGGCGCCTCGGCCATAGTGGAGGTGCCGGACAAATTCGTGGCTGGAAATCCGAGGGCATCTTCCTTAATTATTGTTAAAATGCGCCTTAATACAATAGAATAAGTGATAAATACGGAATTTTACTTAAAATAGTTGATTAAATTAACAAATTGATTAAAATTAATGTTTAAAAAAATGCATAGAGAAGTAAATTTATAAAGACACATCAATGATATCTAAGATTTATTTGCAGGAAATATAACGATGTGTATTTCCTTTAATGTATTGAATAAATCGCAGTATGAAAATTTATTAACACTACTTTTTCTAACATAGATTTCGCAATCTGTGAAATTACTAACAATAAATAAGTACTTACCTTAAAGATATTACATATAATGATCCTTTAGATTATTATTAGGTATAGATACAAAACGATCAAAGCGATGAGAAACCACTCACCTCCGTTAAGATTGAATGATACAATTGCGTAAATCCCCTAAATCTATGCTCAACAATTTGTACAGCCAATTTTGCGTATGCGCACAAAGAAAAAAAAACATAGTAACTACATTGTATTTATATATTGTAACTATGTAGTAATATTATTTAAAATAATTATTTCTTAAACAGTATTTGTAATAACTTGAATTATATAAGTAATTTATAAATATAGAAGTTCAGGAAAGGGTTGGGATGGTAATGTCATTAAAAGTCTACTATCTATTAAAAAAAAATAATATATTCCGTAGGGGGTACATAGTAAAAATATATATCGAGCGTATAACAAAAATTGACGACGAAGTTGGCGTTGGAAGTCTCGAGTCTTGTCTGTACTAACACACGCGTCAAATGCTGTTTGCGGTCAACATGACAACCAGTAAAACTATGAAATCTACGTTAAAGCTATATTTAAACTATATAGTAAAAATATATAGTTCTACCATAGTAATTTTATATAGTAACTATATAGTAAAATTATATTATGAATAAATATAGTTGTTATTTGTTGTTACTATATAGTAAAATTACTTAAATACTATATGGAAAAAACTATCAATTCAAACGTTTTTACTATGTTACAATGTTCAAATAAAATATTACTATATACATTCTATGTTGAAACTATATAGAAACACTATATAGTTTTACTATCTAAAATCAATATAGCCACAATGTAGTTACTATCTAAAACTATATAAATTTCTTCTTGGGTAGTAATCGAACAATTCTAAATGAGCAATTTTAACATTCTAAAGATAATAATTAATAATCAGTTGGTGTTTAAAAATAAATGAAGAACAGTTACCAATAATAATACAATAAGTAACAAAAAAACAAAAACTGTCACTTATTAAATTTTGCAGAAACAAACATGATCGATTTTTATAATTACAATACTTATTAAATACGTTTAGAAAAGTATGAGTGTTGGGTGTAAAACATTATGACGGACGTAAGAATTTAACATTAGTAGATCTGCTATCACATGCATTGTCATCTTCGCCCCCCGTTCTTTCCTTCGTTCAGGAGGATACGGGATATCATAAGAAATTAAGGTGACATCTATTAATCACTCACCGAACAACGAAAATTAGAAGTAAAAATTAGCATAAGGATTTCGGAAATAAATTCTCATCAATATTCTTTATAATTTAAAATGACAGAATTAAATAAAAATAATTTAAAAATAATTAATTTCGAATATATTTGTTCGTGAAAAGATGAAGATTTCTTGATTGTACTATTTTTATAATATTCCTTTCTTCACTTCTTCATTTTTAAAAATACTATATGTACACTTCGAGCACAATGTGCTGTACAGGGTGGTGCATTTTTGTGGTGCTACATTAGGAAAACTTTTTTATTTTAGGAGATATCTAAAAACCGTTTAAAAAAATTGGCTTATCACCGTGAAAACGGTTTTTAGATATCTCCTAAAATAAAAAAGTTTTCCTAATGTAGCACCATAAAAATGCACCACCCTGTGCCAATTTTTAATGATAAAAACAAAACGTTTAGGGGGTTATAACCGGACGTTTATTTTATCAGTAATAACGAAGTTATAACAATAGAAAAAATTAATAAACACTGCCTCAAAGCAACATTTTATGCTTTATTCGAATATGTTATCATATATTATATTATTGGTTTTTTTTTGTGTTTTAACAAAGTTATAAACAATTTCATTTTTAGTTTTTGATAATCTATTCATATAGTTTAGATATAACTCAAAAAGTAAAAATTATACGTAAAATGTAATAACACATTCGAAGTCTGAATAAAATGTTTCTTTGAGAAAGTGTTTATTATATTTTTCTATTTTTAATAATAACGGAGTTATGAGCATAATCGAAAAATAACTGATCGCCAATTTCCCGTTATAACCCGGAAACATTTAAAGATGGACATTTTTTTCATTAAAAATTGGCCCAGGGTCGCGATAACTGTTTTTCGAAATCTCTTAAAATAAAAAAAAGTATTAAATATGTGGCTGCACCACTCTTTACATGTTTTTAAAAATAAAGACGTGAAGAAAGGAATATAAAATTAATATACTCAATTTAATAATTAGTAGATTATTTTTCCTTTAGCTAATGCGAGAGTTTTTAATTACGTTACGAAGTACTTTAAAAACAAATATCCATTAAAAAACTACTTCTCGGGTAAATACCCGTTCAGACATTGAATGGACTCTTGCTGTTGTATAACAATAAGACATTGTCTAATGCAACAATTTTTGAAAATACTTAATAAAAAAACAAAAACTTTACGTAATATAAGGCCACATGCAGACACTTGTTCCTAGATGTATTCCTCGTCAGTGTAGTTTTGCCTTATAAGTTTTTAAATTAAATTAATTAAACGTACTGGAGAATAATTCATTAAAATTCAATCAAATAAATTACTTATTTTCAAATTATTTTTATTTAATTTATTTAAATAACTGTAACCAAGTGAATAAATATTTGTTTTATTAAATAAGAATGCGGATGGTCACATTACAATACAAATTGTTGTATAGTATTTGAGTGCATATAGCGTGTATCATACATAAGGGGCAAATATATAAGAATTTAAAATGTAAAATCACAAATATGGATTTTCCTCTTTCCCCGATTAGAATGAAGAATAAAAAATGATTATAAATAAAAAATCGACCATATTCAATTTATATTTACTGTCGAAATACTACCAGAAATGACAGAAGATGTAAATTAAATGGTATTAAAGAAATATAAAAAGAGCAGTAGCCCTGACTTGAAAAATACATTTAGGAATTTAACGTGTAAACTTGTATTGCCTTCACGATTGTCATTATGAGGTGATAAAGAAATGAATTCCTGCATACCCTTTAGAAAGAATGATAATAATAACATGTATTTACTGAAAACAGAGTTTTTATTATGAAAACATTTCACAATATAAATTTAAATATGGAGAGACGGTATTAAATATTACAACATAAAATATTTTACTCACAGCTAGTTATTAAATGTGAATTTATTAATCAATTTACTGTACTGTATCAATTTATTGATTACATATTGTAACTCGTACTCAATGTTTATATTTATAACAAATATTCAAAAAGTCCTTTCTATTATAAACGATAACCCAATTGGCTGTAAAACGATTGCCTTACTTTAGCCAACTGTTTTTCTGAAATTTTTCTACACTTTACAACAATTGCTTTGCGTAAAGATTATATATTTTGGTGGCGTTTCTTATAAAATTTGTTCTTCAGATTACCCACCAAAAAGTCATATGATGCTATGATGCTAAGTCAGGAGATTTTGGCGATCAGTTTACAGTAGCGAAAAATATATATATTTATACATCTACACCATAGGAAAAAGCATATAAAATGCTAGGCAGATTTACCTGTTGGATTTTATTCTTCGTATTTGCAAAATGCGACAAAGTAATTAAAATAGTTGAAATTAACTCAAATGCATTTACTTTTAATAATAATAGACACTTGTAATAATAAGTAATAAGAGTAAGAAACATAACAAGTGTGGCTATATTTTCCAAACTAATAAATGAAGTTCGATCAAGAAAATAGAACATCAAATATTAAATTTGCTTTTTGTTTAAAAATTGACTTGCTTGTGATATCTAACATAGAATAAAATAAGCACGAAAAGAGCAAAAAAAAAAAAAGATTTATGAAATACATGTATTCTAAAAATAATGTAGCTTTTAGTAATAGAAACTATCTCGAGTATTTATCATTATGTAAGATATCAACTCTGTCCTCACGAAGAAAATATTATTTACTTAACATTCGAGTTTAAAATGTTAAATGGACTAATTAATTGTTCAATTATTTTAAGAATGTTTAAATTGTATGTTCCGTGCAGATTTACTAGACTCCCGCCATTATTAGCTTCGGGCATTGACGAGAATGATTAACATTGTTAATAAATATAACAGAGTTAATATTTTTGGAGTTAGCTTTAATATGTTTGCCAGTGAGGTGAAATGTATTATATTATGTGATTAGTGTGCACGTCTGTATATGTATTTCTTTTGTAAAGAGGATATATCCCTCGATAAATTATTATTAATATTCATCCGTAAAGCCTCAAAAATATGTTTCTTTTCACTCTATATATTTCTGCATTATTTCACAGAATCTGCTTTCTTCATCGATCAATAGCATTTCATGATGACACTCAAGCCTGTAGAGATCACTATGCTTTTCAAGATTGTTTCGATGTTTTGCACACGCGAGAAATACTGCTTAACCCCAATACTCTTTCTTCCAGTTCATTATTTTTTTTATTTCGTTAGGCTATAATTTTAATGTTTGTAAATAATATTTTGTTCGCCAATAGATATAGTCCAGAGCTAGGCAAAAAGCTATATGAAATAAAAAAAAATATTTAGATTTAATTTCTCTCTCACAATAAATATATTATAAAAATGGTGATATGTCCATCATGGTACTTTCCCCTGTGAATTCATTCAAATATGTATGAACATTTAAGAGTAAAGGAGAAACTAATAATTGAAAAAAAATATATAAATAAATGGATCGTTGTTTTTTAAAGTTAAAGCCGAGTAAAAAAAAATAGACCTTTATTGGCATTTAATTACACTGTATTGACAAATTTACTATTTCATTTTACTTATGTCAATTACGTCTTCTCCTTTCTCTTTCCCACACTATCCTCATCAAAATCTTTACGCCTGTCCTATCTTCTCTCATCCACTCATCTATTATTTTGTTACCTCCAGTCCATTCTTCTGCCACAGCCACACATTCCTCTTCCAGATGACTCCATGTATCCTTACCATATTCACACAATACACACCTACCATACTCTTCCTCCGTCCATACTTTCCTTCCTCTCTCGTCCGTTTCCCACTTCGCTCTAGCCAATACCTTCCTCTCCCATCCACTTACATTCGTATCTGTCAGGTACCCTGGCATTTTCCCCAAAACCTGCCATCTTTTATACAGGGAATTGTATTCACTTTTTCCAAAACACCCATGCCGCTCCTGGTATTCCACTTCTTCTAACTTTATCCTCATCCACGCTCCCAAATACACTCCATTTTCCAACTATTCACTCGCCAATGATTCAGATACTCCTGCCCTTTCATACATACATCTCCTCAACCTTCTAAAAACTCCCTCTCTTCCCACTATACATGTTCTCCACATCTTTTTCGCCAGTCTCTCCTCACTCAGACCACTCAACCTTATCTCATAGCTTACCATTCTTTCCATTGCTTCTCCATGCAGCCGTTTTCTACTTATTTCCTGCAACACTATATATGCAGGAGTTATCCTTTCCACTTCTAATAATTGTTTTAGACACACTTTGTTTCTTTTCGATCATCTTATACTCTTTCACTCCCCATATTTTAACCCCTTACATCAATATTGGCTTTATAGATGCATCCCACAGTTTATATGTCATTGGCACATTTCCATCCAACAATTGTCCCCACTTCTCCCTCACCACCCCTACGTTTTCAAAGCTTTCATTTGAACCCATCTAACATGCTCCATATATCCCCCATATGCACTAAACACAAACCCAAAATATTTAAATTTCTTTACTCTTTCAATCACTTTCCCTTTCCACATCAATTCTTTCACTCTACCCTCTCTTCCTCTATTCCAAAACCTCATTCACTTTGTCTTCTCTACATTCACGCATAAACCCATGTACCTTTCCACTCTTCGTAGCATTTCTTCCCCGCTTTTCGCAAGCATAACCACAATATCTTACTTTAAGTTGGTTCATTTGTTTTATGTTACTTATGTATACAGTTATGTTATGTTTGTATTAATCGTAACTGCAGCTTAACTTTTTTTTATTTTTTATTTTGTCTTGTAATTAGCAAAATATATATTTCCTGTTGAGCAATAAAGATTATTATTATTATTATCCGCATACGCCAACATCTATACTTTTCTTTTTCTTATCACCACCCCGCCCGCTTGTTCCATTCTCATTACCTCCTCATATATATATATATATGTCTGACCCTGTCTCACCCCCAGCCACATTCTAAATTTTTCCGATACCTCTTTTCCTACCTTCGCCCGCGCCCATGTTTTCTCATATATGCCTCTTACCCATTCTACCATTACATCACTCACACCCCGTCTTTTCAAACATTCTAACAACTTCTCTCTGTCGAGACTGAATAATACGCCCCTTTCAAATCTACAAATACCGCATACAAACTCTGCTTTTCTTCCACCATTCTTTCACTCATTCTTGCAAGCGTAAAGATTTGATCTATGGTTCCCTTTCCCTATAGAGAGCACCCCCCCCCCCCCTCCTGCGTTTCCGGTAATATTTCCTTCTCTTCCACTTCCTTTTCTAGCCTATTCTTTATTATTGCCATCGCAATTTTGTACCCGATACACATGACGGTTATGCCTCTATAATTCCCTGCCATTTTTCTATCCACACCTTTATGTATCGGGCACATTACTCTTACTCGCCATGATTGTGGTATCTCCTTTCCACATTTCGTTTAATAATTCTCGAAATCTTCGTTTACCACGCTCCCCTATCCTTTTCCATATTTCCGCTTTCAGTCCATCCAAACCGCCCGCCTTTCCTCCTTTCACCTCTTCGAATCCTCTTCCTACCTCCTCCTCGCCGAGTATTTGGAAGAATATTGGAAGTTATTTTGTTATTTTTTTTATTTCTTACCTTCCAATGGCTTGATAACATTTTTCCATAATATTTTACATTGATTGAATATTCTAGAGGTTTTTGCGAACGTTGTAAGAAATATGACAGCACCTTAACGTTTTGTCATAAAAATAATTAATTCTTCCGCTTATAATACGAAAACTAAATATCTTAGAATAAAAAGTTATATAACAAATAGAATTTAAATAAATTAAAAATAATTTGAAAATAATTAATGAATAAATTATTTTCTTATGACTTATGTTACATAAGTACTTTAACAAATGTCTAATAATAGACATTTGCTGTTGCATAACAATAACAATTGTATAATGCAAAAATTTTTTAATCGAAAAAAAAAAAATTCAAAATAGAATAAAAGTTACGTTATGCCTTACATAATTACAAAGTTATTAATTAAATTATTTAGTTTAAATAGAAAAGAGTATTCATTCACTTGGTCACAGAAAAATCCGAGAAAATTTTTTAATGTTAAAACAATTTATTTTAACATCTTTAAATTATGTAAGGCATAGCTGTACTGACGAGGGATAGATCCCGAAACACGTGTCTGCAGATGGCCTTATATTAAGTAACGTTCCTTTTGTTGTTTTTACATTAAAAAATTTTTCTCGGATCAAAAATTTGTTGATGTGCAACAGCAGGTGTACATTATGTAATTCAATGTCCGGCGTGGGTATTTGCCCGGGAAGTAGTTGTTTTAATGTGCATTTGTTTAACGTACTTACGTAACGTAAGTCAAAAGTCATAGAGCTAAATGTGAAAATAATTTATTAATTATTTTCAAATCATTTTTATTTAATAAATAGTTCTTTTATAGTCTCCAACTTTTATTGGAAACTTTTAATCAGAATAAAAAAAAATAATCGCTAAGATAACAGTTGCACTTAATGAGTTTTGATTGTGACCAGAAGTATTTCAGACTTTCCGCTGTTGCTTGGATATAACGTTTGGTTACAAACTTCGATGAAATGGATTCAGGAATGGAACGTGCATATCCGTTGAAATTGGCTGTTCGAATATATTTACGATCACAATACTTTCCCGTGGACAGGGGTCCGGGGAAAGTAAAAATCGCTGTGTAACACTTATATAAATTTATAATATTTTTCTATATTTAATTATATTATGAATTTATACGAGAATTCTTGTGTGTGAAAACGGTCCTAACATTTTCTTATTTTCGGTTGTATTTCGATTTTAGATATAATTGAAAATTGATACATTTGTGTATTCTACAATTTTTATTTTCTTGTATTTTTTGCTTTAAAATAACCGAGAAAGCAGGAACATCCCTAAATCTGATTTTACATGTTCAATCCATATCTTCTCTCCTTATGTCATTCACAAGGTATAGTAAATATAGTAATACAGTTGAAGAACAACTACAAGAATAAAATAAATTCATTAAATGTGAAATCGTTATTAGTAAAATTTTATTATTGGAGACCTGACACTTAAATATTTTTGCTAAACTTAAGAAGATGATAACTGTTAATAATCACTTATTAAGATTATATTTATATGTATATGTATATAATACAAAACAATATAACATAAATAATTACAAGACATGTAGGTATTAGTCTGCCTGGGCTATCGACCAGAGGTCTTTCTACCCTGTCATGAATAAGTTTTTATTTTCATTATTTCTTTTTTAACTTAAATAATTGCATTATACACAACTAATTTCCTTTTTAAAAACATATTCTTTTTTTTTTTTCTTTATAAAGGTGTCTGGGTGGTTGGCAACATCGGTCGCGAAAGAGGGGATCCGTGGTTTGCGATGGGAGCAGCCTTCCTTGCGTATTTATCACGTTGGTACTTCTTCGACGAGAGCATCTGGTTCACGTTGATGGTGCTCTGCTCGGCGCTGGCGTTCGACACCTTCAGTAAGGACTGGAGGAGAACACCGAAAGCGAAATGGTCGTGGGTTAGGTAATGTTACAAAGCAAATTTATTTAAAAAAGTGACTATTTGATAAAATGGTTAATTATTTTATCAAATAGTAATTTTTTAGAATATTGAAAAACAATTTTGGTGTTTCTAAAATTAAAATTGATTGTGGATTCACGAAAATAATCTAATTTTGATATTTCTCATGACAATCTTAGTAAAAATTGTTAAACATTTTATTGTTAATGCTAAAAGTTTTCAATTGTGTGTGATACATATTCAGATAACAGCTCTATGGAAGTAAAATAAACACAGTTAGATAAAACACCTAGATAACTCTTTAAGTGTAAGACTTTTCAAAAAAAAGTTTCAAACAAAAGCTTCTTGGACATAAACAATATATCATTTAAATATTATTTTGAATATATAGGGTGTTCAATTTACTTGGATAATTGGGTAAACTTTTGTTTTTCAAATGGAATGAATACCCTATATATTTTTACATTTATGAACTCTCATATTAACCATAAGAAATTATTGTAGAATATTTTTTTAGTAAAATGCATTGTTTTTAAATTATCAGCATTTTTAAAATGCATAATATTACATTTGTTTTATCATTGGCTTTAATTATGTTTAATTATTTTGACATTTATTTTTTATATTTTATTCATTTTTTAGCCGTTTGCTTGAAATAAATCTATTTGTACAAGCTCTTTAACAGACTTTGCCAGATGATCGCTCTCATAATTATATATATATGTATATATATTTTATTTGACAGGGGTCCGATTCGTTTTTATTTAAAAGTTACACGCATTTAAAGAAACATAATTTTTCCAGTCAACCAGCTTCAATAACAACTAGGCTGATAAATAAAAATGAAAGTTGGTATGACAATAAACCTTTATTAAAAATTAACAATAAAAATTTAACTTAAATGAAAATCACAAAACTTATGACTATAAAAAGTGTTCGAAATGTACACCCTCCGCTTGAATGCAAGCCTCACATCGTCGAACTAAAGATTCGGTCACTCGACGGATGAGATTTGGATCATTTCTTATTTAGTTAGCTGCATCTTGAATTCTTTCAAGTAACTGCTGATGGGTAGTGATTTTCAACCTGCTGCTTCATGTGTCCCCATAAATAGAAATCTAGAGGATTGAGATCGGGGCTACGAGGTAGCCATGATATTGGACCTCCTTGACCTATCCATATATTTGGGAAATGTTCATTTAACCAAGCAGCAACTTGACTTCCTCTATGTGGTAGTATGCCGTCGTGCTGATACCACATATTCTGGATAATATTAAGTGGTACATCATTAATAAACTCTAAAAGGTCGTGTTCTAAGAAATGTCTATACAGATCTGCATTTAAACGATGATTTAGAACATGCGCAGGTAATAGATTATTGTTGAAAATGCCACCCCAAACGTTGACACTGAATCGTTGCTGAAATCGTCTTGATCCAATTGCATGTGGATTTGGCAACTCCCACACATGTTCATTATGATTATTATTTATGCCGTCCCTAGTAAAGCACGCTTCATCAGACCACACGATGAGCGTAATGAATCTATCATTGTGTGCTTGTTGCTGAAGTAACCAGCGACAAAATTGTAATCGCTGATGGGCATCTCCAGCATGCAACGCCTGTTCATTTTGGCGATGAAACGGATGTAACATATCTCTAACACGCTATGCAAAATTCGGTGATACATGAACATTACTAAATATATATGCCGAACACTAATTGAAGGGTTATCAAGGACAGCATCTTTTACATTTTCTTCATCTTGTGCATTTACTTCAGTAGGACGAATGGCCTTCTTTGGAGCGGAGTTACCTGCTTCTCGAAGTCTAGCACTGTTACGAAAAAGTGGGATCAAATACTTACCACAACTCCGCTCATAAAAAGTGATTAATCCCGCTTCCTGAAAGCATTTTACGGGTCTATTTTTTCACGTAAACATTTTTTTTTTATTTAAAAATCGTTTTTATAAAAAAAAATATTAGGATTAAATGTTGTAAAAAATATTAATGATGAGGCTTTTTATTTATTTATTTTTATTTTTTTCATTTAAAAAATATTAAAAAAACTTTTAACTTGTCATTTTCAAAGTAAGATAAGATTAGTTCGATCATGACAAGTAAAAATTGTTGAAACTATAGTCACCAAAATAAAATTAAAGATATACAAAGATTCACTTTGTATATCTTTAATTTTTGTTTTTTATTAAAACTTAAAACAATGTATAACGAAGTTATACAAGTGTAAATCTTATGCTACTAGCACAATAACGAATTATTATTATTATCAACAATTTAAATATTTTAATATTATTTTTTGAATTACAAATTATGTAAACGATTAAAGTTAAATATCCTGTTCACAGCTGTGTTAATAAAACAATACTATAATGAATACTTTTTTCTATTTATACTATAATTTTTGTTTTTCAATGTTTTAAAATGGTTAATTTTTTTATTTATTTATACAAATGCTATTTTTAAGGCGAATCGCAACATTAACATTTTGCGGTCTTCTCTACATGTCCTTATGGGGATCCTATTTGTACTTCAACGGAACGGTAACGGATTCAAACGGAGACGAAGTGCCGATATCAGAAGCTCTCCATCATTTCTTCACGTCGCCATGGTGGACGGATTTGAAGCAGTCTCTCTACGACACCTATCAGTATGCGCAACATCACGGATGGTAAGTCGCATGCTAATACACTTTAATATTCATGCAATAAAATAAGAATGAGTGCGTGTCGTGATTATGCACCGACGAATTTAACGCTGGAATAACACAGTAATTAAGAAAAAAAGATAATTATTCATAGAAAAATGTATATTAAATAATGTTAAAAAATACGGTTTGCTTAATTAACGAAAAGAATATATTTATCGAACGTTATTATTTATACGCAAGAACATAACAAACATTATTTAAGTATATCACACAAAAATTAATTAATTGTTAAGTAGCTATCAACCATAGGTCACTCCGCCTTATTCATACGAGGTTTGTTCAATTGAAATACATTTTTGGTCCAGACAAAATGTATTGGCAAATATATTTACAAATAATTACTTGAAGTGGTAATTATTTGTAAATATACAGAGAGATTTTTTTATAAGTATACATTAGGGGAAGCGTATACCTGCAAAAAACGCGAGCCAACCGCATTGAATAATTAATGTGTCTATGTTGACTATTTGGCATATATGTGTTCAGTTGCGTGTTACAGACAACTAAACACACATACATTAATGCATTTGACTTGCAGGTATACATAGGGGAAATGTATACTGATAAAAAAAGCTCTCTGTATTTGCCAATACATTTTTTCTTTTAAGTCACATATCGCATTGTTTAGCCAACTGATGTACACCCTGCTTAAAAAAATCTTGTGGCTGCTGCTCGAAGAATTATTTTACGGCATTTTGTACTTCTACGTCCGACCGAAAACGATTACATTTTAACGCCTTTTCGGCCACCAAAGAAGTTTCAAGTTCAACCTTCTGCAGGCAAGGTCGTGTTAACATTTTTTCAACCATGAAGAACCCCTTCTCAAAGAGTTTACAGAACCTAGAGCGTATATCAACGAAAACCTATATAATGAAACTTTGAACAAGTTCCACCAAGCAATAAAATGAAAACGTCCAGGGAAATTCTCAAGTGGTGTCATTCTGCTGTACGACAATGCACGGCATCATATTATTAAAGTAATAAAAGAAAATCTACAACGAAACAAAAAAATGGGCGATATTAGTACATCCACGCTGTGAAAATCACAAGGGACTATTTAATCACCTAGTGATTTTCACAGCTAATTAATCGCAAGGCGATTAATCGTGACCATATGGTGGATCCAGAAAGTTAAACTTGAAACTTCTTTGGTGGCGGAGAATTTGCGTGTTTCCATTGCATCGATGACAATGATGAAAATAATGACACTAAAATTCGTCGCCAGCAATTATAGACGAAAAATGTTATTACCATTTTGCCTGTATTCCGTGAAACATTGCAAAGATAAGCTGACAAAAAGACCTATTGAGCACAAACTTTTCTGTAACTTAGTTTGTGTATGATAATATGGATAAATCCTATACTTACGTCATCATTTTCATCATCAAATTCCTGTATGTTGGTGCTCTTCCACTTTTAAATTTTCGACACCTTTCCTTGACATTTGGATATGCAACGCATGCGTTTCTATACACTGCAGATACCTAATACCCGTATCTGCAGTGTATGATGATCTAGAAAGCCAAAACGTACCACTGTATGTCTGCTGCCAATTGATCGATATAATATGTTTTTCTTTTTTTTGCTACGACTATTTAGAACTTCAATCAATTGGGATTTGGTATAATGTTCTTCAAAAAACAAATTATTTTCATATAAATATTTAGCTATTTCATCTTTTTAATTTGCCGCAGTGGGTGCTTTGTCAATTTGGCGACTATGATAAGAAGCGTTATCTAAAACTATTACTGATTTTGTAGCTAAATTTGGTATTAAATTATTTATGAACCAATTTTCATAAAATGATGCTGTCATGTCATCATGATAGTCAAGATGATATTTTGAGATTTGTTTCCCTGATAGCAGTAAACAATCGTTTACCCAACCATTTTCATTCCCGCAGTGTAATATGGTTAGTCTTTTCCCCCTTGATGGGGGAACTTTCCTCACGCAGTTTTCTGTTTGGTCAGACCAAATTTTTTTCGATGTATCGTGGGTATCGAACCACGTTTCGTCCAAATAAATACTTCTTCCAGAGTTTCTGTAATCTTGAATCTTCTGTAAATATTCATACCGCCATTTCCTTACTTCTTCTTTCTCCATTAGATGTTTCCTTTTATCGATAAGAGTGAACTTAAAACCATTGCATTTTAGTGATCTCCACAAAGTTGTTGGACTGCATGATATGATCTCTCTCCTTTAAAATATTATTGATAGTTGCTAGTGTAGGAGCCTTTTGTTGTTTAATAGGTTTAATAGATTCATACGTTATTTTTCTTATTTTATGAAAAATGTTTGGTGTAATTTTTTTTACACCTTTATCCTTGCGACTTTTTCTCTTGCCGGAAGTTTCTTTAACTATCTTGCTAACTGATCTCGTGGATGTATTAGTTAAAGCTGATGTCACCTCCAAAAAATTGGCAACTCCGAGTATGTCTTTAACACATCGATATACGTCTTTTATTATTTGTTTAGCATCAGACGTAAATAATTTGACGTTTTACTCCATTGTTCCGTCGAAGAGGACGGCAAGTAGGTAATTCTATAACTAAAGTAAAAGTAATTATATTAAATGTTTTTTGTGCTATCTAAATTTATTTGTCTACAACTTGATCAAAATGCAAACATTTTCGCACAGATTTTCTTGCGTATTTTAAATTCTAAAAAGTAATAATATAAAACATATAATTAATCTACAATTAAGAATTAAGTTTTTGAATAGCTTTTAATTAAATTTAATTTTATCTTCATTAGCAAAAATTTCCCCCTCCACATAACTACTGCATTTTCAGTTTTTTAAAGATATATTCTGAAATATAGAAAATATGAAATAATATTTTTTATATAAAGTGCGTTTAATATAAATATAATTTTTTCTATAACTGTAATTTAATTAGAATTTAGAAGAATGCATTGTATATGTCAGTCTGAAATAGTGCTGAAAACAGGCGTTTTTGTAAGAAAAAATTACCTTGTTTTTTTTAATGAAATTTTCTTTGTAATATTGACTGCATTAATTTGCTCATCAATATGTTGGTTCGGGTGTTGGTTCAGGTCTCAAGGTCGCCACATTGTTTTTTTCTGATTAATCAATAAAGTCTGTAGTATATCCTAGTATCTCAAACATTTAACTCCGTAGTATCACAGAACTATTTACTTAAACACTTTAATATCACCCAAGTCACAAATTAAAAGTCACTGCAATATTACACAAATTTCTAATCAAAAGCCGTAG
Organism: Philonthus spinipes; assembly: GCA_963082785.1. NCBI lineage: Eukaryota > Metazoa > Arthropoda > Insecta > Coleoptera > Staphylinidae > Philonthus > Philonthus spinipes. The sequence continues at coordinate 7,960,569 of OY720304.1, forward strand.
TAGGAGCGAAGTCACCGTAAAAAAAATAGAGCTGTAGTTATCACACAATTCACAAATCAAAATCCGTACAGTTAGTGAAGACGTCGTAAGAAGTTCATAATATTAGAAATCACAGATCACAAATCAAAATCCGTAGTAGAAGCAAGGTCGTTATATACAAAAAAATCCAAAATTCAGTATTAAAAATCAAAGTCCGTAAGAGTATCGTAGTCGTCGTAAACAAAAAAGTACCAAAAAGAAAAACACTAGCGAAGTATACACTGAGGCAACTGTTGATAAAGTGACAATTTGCTCGCCAGACTAGACGAACTAGATCTCTAATTACAGGGATTTCCAGATTAGTACAAGCATGAAGCCTACCTAAGTAGTTTTTCCAAAAAAAATATTTCATTAAACGAGATTTGGAAAAAATCATAATAATATTCAGTACCAACCAAAAATATTGTAATATAACTTTTTTATTTCATACAATAATTCATTTCATATCCTTCACCGAAAATATACAAATATCTGGAAAAAGGGCTACTATATTAATTTATAATAAACTATGACGCGTAGGCATCAAACTCTTTAAAATTAACCGTAAATTTTACCGTAAAAGTTGGCAATACATTTTTCTGTTGGCCCTCCACCAAGAGCTGTGCGATCAAACTGTGTGCCGCGCCGTGCTGTATTCGTAGAAACTAAGAGATCGATGTTTCTAATATTGGATGCGCAGCCGCAGGTAGAACATTTTTCTTACCCATAAATCACGCACTGTGCGCAGTAGTTAGTTACAAATTTACAATGTTGTAAAGCAATTGTATTTTTATTGCGGGTACTCGAGGTAATTTTTTATTGCTCAGCACTAGAGCTTGAAAAATACTATACTATAAGCGCGGACTAGCACTTAAACGGACCAAAAATAGAGTTAAATAACACTGTTTTGAAATATTTTTAATAGTTATTTCTTTATGGGTGGTAGGGGGAAAATAAAAAATACATTAGGCAAACCGTACTACCTGGTAGGTCGCACAATACCGGTAGCCGGTTACTAAAGTTGCACCTAAAAATAAATAAACAATTCGATTTAACTTTTCTAATTTTTGAAAATATATAATGTATATTATATCAAAAGTGCAATTAATAATGTTAGAATATACATATGTTATATAAAAAAACGTATGAAGATGATGAGAACCGTGGTTCTTCATCAGAGCTGACGTACTTTTCTTCTGAAGATTTTTCAGAATATGGTTCATTTAGACTTGGTTCAGCAGGAAGCAATAACTCCAAGGACTCTTCTGGTTAGGTATTTTTTTTTTTTTTTTGGCACTGCTTAAACGAGGATCCGAACTTAAAAGCACCCTATTAATAACATCTAGGTTGCACGCCTCTCTTCAAAATTTCCTTGCGAAATTCTGTAGATATAATCTAAAATGTTTATTCCGCGCTTCCGCAGCTTCTTCCGATAGCTGCCTAATAGACAATAATGAACTTTTTATTACATCTGCTCCGTGAATAAAAAATTTGTGCATTGTAGGGGTCATCGGATGGCACGCATATAATTGCACGTATAATTCTGCGGTTTTATGTACGAACTCGGCAAAATTTTCACAATTATTTTTTTGTACACTTCATAGCACTTCCAAAATGACTTTGAATCTAAATATCAGATTAAAATCAATACCCATAATATCAGCGGGTAGTTTTGCTAGTATTGCATTCATTGGTGTTGCTAAATCCCGCTTTCGGAACATCCACAATTAATCCAGTCTGATGTTTAAAATTGTTCTGAATTTCGTGAATAGTCTTATTCTCTGAGTTAAGCTGCCATTTCTTTACAGGCGGTCAGTAAGCCAGATGCAAAATTCTTTCAAATAAACCAATTCTGGCATACAATATAAATAACCCAAACCTTAACGCCTCTGTCTCGACATCACTATATGTCAATTCAAATCGTTGAAATCTTTTGAGGTTAGTCCGCATATGTAACATTTTATGGTAGAGGTGGTTTGAGTTGCAGCATTACATTCAAAGATAAACTTTTTTCTCCCAGTATCACTTCCGTATTTTGCAACGAATTTGTTGCATTAGCTATATAAATAATTTCTTAGTTAGTTATAGTGACAGACTCTTTAACAAATTGTAACGTGTCGAAGATGGGGTCGGATTCTGCCAAAGTACTTTTTATCGACTTTTTTTTCACAAATTCATTGAACAGGCACAGAAGAAAAAAATGGTGATGTGTCCATCATGGTACTTTCCCCGGTGAATACGGTCAAATAAGTTTCTGATTGAAAATTTAATAGGAAAGCAAAATGATTAATTGAAAAAATTGATTGTTGTCTTTCAAAATTAAAACCGAGTATTTAGAAGAATATTGTAATTAAGTGTGTTATTTCTTAACTTACAATGTGTTGAAATCATTTATCCACAGTCTTTTTCATATTTTAAAACTTTGCGATTGTGCTGAATACGACGGCACTTTGACGTTTTATTTGTCATTAAAATAATTATTTCAATGATTAAAATCTCTAAGGGAACTTATCAGGTAAACGAAATTCTTCCGCTTATAAAATAAAAACCGGAGGCCCTACAATAAAAAGTTTTATAATAGAAATTATTTATTTTCCAAAATCTAAAACTTTTATTTGAAACATTTTTCTATCCGAATTAAGAAATGAAAAATTGCTAAGAGTAAAGTTGCACTTAATGAATTTTGATTTTGACCAAAAGCTTTTGAGATCATTCTACTGTTATAAAAAGCTTAGATATAAAGTTTTGGCTTAATCCATTTGGCCGTTTAGGCGCTATCGCGGAAACACACAGACATTTTTCAAAACTCGATGAAATGGACTCAGGGGACCTCAAAACGTGCATATTTGTTGAAATTGGTGGTTTGAAAATTTTCACGATCACAATACTTTCCCTTAGACAGGGGTCCGGGGAAAGTAAAAATTGGGAATCGTCTACATCACTCTGAATCTTCTGTTTAAAGCGTTTTCGCCAAGAACCATCATAGCCCCATTTACAAATTAGCTACAACATTTTCTGTTCAACTTCATCCACAGAATTTAAAACTTCTTTCAGATATGTCAAGAGTCGCCTGACCGTATTATTTAATAAATCTTATAAATTTATTTCGGCATAAGTTTTGCTTACTTTATATGAGATTTTTGGTGGATAACAGTCTTGTTTTGCTTTTTGTGAAATGCTGTAGCAGGGGTAGAACTCCTTTTTGATGCTCCTGATTATCTCATATTGTCAGCTGATAAAATTGGCTTCAACAAATATTCAGAGGGCCCGTGATGGTGTCATTTGTGTCTCCTCAGGCTTCCGAGCTTTGGTATGTGCTATTCTGTATTTTCCAACTCGCTTTGGAGAGGTAGTTAATACTTTGAGGATTCTGGAAGCATCTCTCTTTTCAGATATTTGCAGTTTTTCGAAGTTCTTCTGTTTTTCTTCTTTTGCTCCTCTCACTTAATTTTTCAAAAGGTTTTGGTCGTCGACCCGTGCGCTGTACCTCTTTTGACAACACGAATGTTTTTTTGTAGCCTGTTGCCGTTCTTTTTCGTAAAGATATCTGCCTTCTTTCGTGCTGCTAGCCTTTGTTTAAATTCAGTTTTTATATAAAAAAATTTATGTTTTATATGCTTAATTTCCTCATTGGAATAATTTTCGAAAGTTACAAGATAATTTTGGATGTATTCTAATTTAAAATCACAAGTGACCAGCTCTTGTTCCTGCATTTTTTTCGAATAATTGCTTACGAGGACACCAGATGATCCTAAAACAAAATTATTGCTATATAGGATGTCTCTAAAACAGTGTAACAAGCTTCTACAGTAGTCTAAGTAGTCCCAGAAGTTTTATACATTTTTACCTCTTTTTTATGAGTTTAATGTTCTAGAATTTCGATACACAAACAAGTTGAAAGTTTGGTACAAAGTTTCACTTTTAAAGAGGCTCTGTATAATGACCCCTTAATTATTAAAATGCGGCTAAATTTTAAACAATTATTTGCAACAGACCTTCATCCTTGTAAATTAGTAAAAATAATAGCCGGGATGTACCCTGAAATACTAAAAATATCCTAAAGTTTGTCAAAAACAGTTATATAATTCATATACATTTTTAAACTGCCAGATTATTAAGAGAAATAAAAATACTAAAACTAATTAATTAAAAATAATTACTCACTTACCAGGTAAATCGCGTTCCATAATTGTTTTCTCAAAATTATTATTCATGTAAAAATAATATTAGTTCAAATTATGCAGAAACAAACAAAAACACTCATATAAACGTCAAATTTGGACTAATAGCATGACGTCGGGGTAACTCAGGGGCGAGATAAAACATATTTCTATTGTCCCCAGACCCTCTACCTGAACTATGTTGCTCTTTATTTTGATCGGTCATAAATTCTAGGAAATCGACTTTTGGCCGCCTAAACTAACGAAATACTCATATGTGCACTGTTTGTATTCGCGTATGAATTTGCAAACCTTTAGCACATAAAATTTGAAAGACTGCACGGTGATTATATTTGGACGGATTATTAACAATAAACGTCATTTTAAAGTCACAATATTTAAAATCGCTGTCATTGCAAAATATCTGTTGAATGATTACAAGTGTTTCCAAAGCTAACAACCTGACCAAAGATGGGTTTATATTGAACAAGCCTCGTATATTTTATTGGTATTGAATGAAACATAATGCGTTATGCAGTGTTAACTTTAAATTAAATAAAAATGATTTAAATAATTAGTAAATTATTTCCACACTTAGCTCTGCAACTTTTGGCTTATGCTACGTAAGTACGTCAAATAAATGCACATTAAAACAACTACTTTCCGGGCAATTACCCCGCCGGAAATAGTTGTTTTAATGTGCATTTGTTTAACGTACTTATGTAACGTAATTCAAAAGTCACAGAGCTAAATTAATTCAAGATGATTTAATTGAAATTAAAACACTTGGTTTGTTTCACTTATTTATATTTTCTCCAACGTTTCGACCATTGGTCATCTTCAGGGAGGAACTAGTTGGAGAAAATATAAATAAGTGAAACAAACCAAATGTTTTAATTTCAATTAAATCATCCTGAATTAATTCAAAAATGTTTCACCACGGGTTAAGTGAGAAATTAATTAAACACATGGAGCTAAATGTGGAAATAATTTATAAATTATTTTCAAATCATTTAATTTATTTAAATAAGTGTGACCAAGTGAGTAAATACTCTTCTATTTATAGCGATAACTTTATTTCATTTGTAGATCTATGTCTTTCAATGTGTAATAATAATCTAATTTATATCCAGGTATGAAATATGGAAACAAATAATAGACCTATCGGACGTCCAGGGCGAACAGAACGCGTACAAGGTCCTGGGCGTGAGTCCAACAGCTACGCAATCGGAAATAACCACCCAGTGGAGGAAACTGAGCAGGGAATTCCACCCCGACAAAGTGAAGGACCCCAGCCAGCAGCGCGCCGCCCAGGAGCAGTTCATGGAGATCCAGCAGGCCTACGAAATCCTCTCGAACATTAAAAGCAAACGGAGGCGCAAGAATAAAAAATCCGTCAATGATTAACCAACGAAAAAAACATAGAGACAATAAAATTAAAAAAAAAAGAGGAAGTAACACCAATCGAATAAGGGAAAAAATCATCATTTATCAAGGATAAGACTGGAGAGTTTTTTTTATACATATAGAATAAAATTTTAAGAATTAAAAACATCAAATTGTATATTTATTATCTAATAAATATTATTACATAGTTAGTTGTTAAGCTCAGATATTTATGTTCCCATATATTGTTGTTTTACAATTCCTTTATGTATTACATGTTGGAGAGGTTTTTTAGGTAATGTATGTATAATCAACAATTAGTCGTTCAGAAAAAATGTGTGTTTAAATGCGGATATACAATTAAAATATCAACAAACGAAAACACAATCTTTTACGCAATGAATGATCCACAAAAGTTTTTTTTTAAGTTAGGGTAGATATTCTGTATGGAGGTGACTACTAAAATTGGCAACTTTACCACAGAAAGAGTTTGCAACGGAGACAAAAATAAAAAAACGTGATTATTTAGTACAGATTTAATTTTTAAATAGAAAAAGTCTGGTATTAATTACAATGAAATTAAACAAGGGAAATTTCTGGCAATGATCAATAAAATTCTATCAATCCCTTTTTTTTTTAATTGGTTTAAGTGTATTTAAAATAAAACATTGACTTTCTCAAGCTTGAAAATCAATTTTGAATATGACTAAATCAGAAATGTAAAACTCTGGCGTATGATTTAATGCGATGTTTTGAACTTTAAAATTGTGTAACAGCATTTACTTACTGCAACAACAAGAGTTACCGTACAATTTTAAACTGTAAAACTTTGTAACAGACTTTATAATCATTTTTAAACTCGAAGCTCAGAAATAAAATTTACTTGAAAAGTAGTAAAGAAAACTTTAAAGCTTTATTTTATTTTAAAGTTAAATATTTAACATAAAAGATGATTTACTTGAAGGTTTTAAACACTTATTAGGATTACAAAGTGTTATGCTAGAGAATAACAACAATAGAGGCTTTAATGCCAATTTTTATGCTCGTAACTTTGCAATAGAGATTACTATAAAGTTAACACGGGAAATATTACTTTAAAGTTTTAAAGTTTATAATTTTAGCAACAGAGTTTATTGCAAAGTTTTAAAATGTAACTGGATTTTCTGCAGAGTTTTATGCTTTAACAATTTACAACAGTTTGCTGGAGAATTTTAAACTATAAAACAAAACAAAAACTGAATCTACAGGAAATGATTGAATAATAAAATTGGATTTATTGCAAATTGTTTAACTATACAACAAGAGTTTCATTAAAATTTTAAGCTATAAAACTTTGCAAAGGAATTAATACTTATTTTTAAAAATAAGTATAAATTATTTTGCTATGGAAGCTGTGAAATAAAATCTTCTTCAAAGTTTAAAACTTTAGAACAGAATTCACTAGACATTTTCAAACCACATTACCTTGCAACACACTTTTATAATAGTTAAAGTCTGCTGCAGAATCTACAGCGAAATTTCAAATCTTAATTTTTATTGCAAACGCAGTTTTTGATTCAAAACTTTGCAACATAGTTTACTACGAAGTATTAAACTTTAACACAAAAAAAGTGAAATTTGCAGCAAAATATTGAACAATAAAACAGAATTTACTGCAAAGTAAACGTGATTTATAAAATTTTAAGCTGTAAAATATAGGCTTGGCGTTACATTTACATAAATAATAATAATATTGATTTTTGTTGCATATGTTTTGTAAAAAGGAGATACCGTAAATAAATATATTATTATAATATTTCGGATGCAATATAGAATTCCAAAAATTAGTTTTTATAAATTGAAACATAAAAACTAAACACAAAATGTATTCTGCCCAAACACATTGGTTTTATATTTTATACATAACTCATGGCCCAGCACTCAGTGTAGGAGGAAGGAATGAACCACAAAACATCACATTTTTGCGAAGTTATCAGTTTTATCTGTGATTTAGAGAAGTTTTCAGAAAGTGTACTGATTAATTAATGCTAATATGGGAAAAACAAATAACTGCCGTAGAGTTATTTTTAGATGAATAGGTTTACGATTACCTTTTTACTAAGAGGCAATAGTCTGAATATAACAATAATAATATTTATTTACAAAAAATTGACCATTTTACAAAATTGTAACAAGTTTTACAATAAGTAATAGATAAGTAGGCTATTACATATAATAACTAAAAATACTAATTAACAAATAAATTAATCAATAATGATCCCAAGTGGTTTTACGCCTTGTTGGGTTAACAAAATCAATAATTGAAACAATGTTAAAAGATTACTGCATTGGTAAGAGACATTGTATTATAATACTACTACAATATTCTTAATCAAAGTTAATTATTTTACATATATTGGAATAAATAATATCTTTGTTTCTTTATTACTTGATTGAACAGGCTATCGATTTATGATCTATCTGCCAATGTATTATAATATTTTTTTTTACAAATTTGTAATTAAAAATAAAACTTTAGTGTGTGGTTTTTCTTAAAATAATCAATGGAGTTAAAAAATGTAAAAAACTTGAAGCCTATAAATACGATCTCAACTATTATATGATGGGAGATTGTTATTTTTTTGTATATATACATTTTAGTTTATAATTATTAATTTCTAATTATTAAAAGATTTAAAAACGTGGTCACGGTATTTTTCTCGGTCAATTCGATGAAATAAATTCTTGAATGAACATTTAATGATAAAAAACAATTATTAAATGCAAAAAAGGATTGTTGTCTTATAAAGTTAAAGCGAAGCATTTGGAAGAATGTTACAATTTATTTTGTTATTTATTACCTTACAATGGCTTTACAAAATTTTTTCATTCCATTTTTCTTTTTTTTAATTTTTTAAGTTTTGGAATATAAAAGCATTTTGGCATTTTATTTGACATAAAAAGAATTATTTATTTCTAAAAGATAATTGAAAGCAGTAAAGTTACACTTAACGAATTTCGATTTTTACAAGAAGCTTTTCAGATGTTGCCACACTTATAAAAAGCTAGGATATAACGTTTGAGTTAAACATTCAGTCGGTTTTGCCCTATCTCGAAAAACGCAAATTACACTCACACATAGTTTAAAAAATCTATGGATTTTCGTTGAAATTAGAAATTTAAAAGTTTTTACGATCAGTACTTTCCCTTAGACAGGGATTCGGGAAAAGTAAAAATCGGTTTCTAAAACGAACTCATTAGAAACAAATAATAAATACAATAACAAAAACGTGTTTATATTGTGAAATAGCTTAATGCACTTATAATTATATATGAACATGCATTTCATTTAAATAATTTAAAAATAATAATAATAATTAAACACAAATCAATTAGGAAGTACAATTCTGGTAAACTTTTAAAATTTCATGCAGGTCCTTTAAGGCTGCGCTCCCCAATATTTTTCCGTTTTAAGGGATTAATAAAAAATAAACATTAAATACAGGCAGATAGCTTATTTATTGATGAACGACATCAGATAATTTTTAATTTTTAAAAACAAAAAAAGTGAAAAAATATTTTTTCAAAAATTAATTTAATCTATATTAAATATATCTGGTTGTACGTGGAAAATCTTTCTCTTAATATCCATATTTAATACATTCATAATATTATTATTTGTATACTCCTTAATCCTATAAAATAGTCAATGAGAACAAATTTAGTTCGACGCCATCATTTTTATTGTGGATCAGTATCTAGTAATTCATGTATTAGCAGCTAGGTTAAAAAATAAACACATTTTGTAAAAACTACTGCACGCTCTGTCGTTAATCGCACCGTTTATTAGGCGTAAATCGCAGCCTTAAGGTTGCGGTTTAGTGGAAAGAGATAGCTATATAGTAAAATGGAAATAATCGTTTGAAAATAGAGCTATTCTTTTGGATTTCATAATATGAATGTGTATTTACATTTTTTATCTACCAAGTATAAAGTATCAGTCTAAATAAAAAATAAATCGTTAATTTTCGTGTATTACGTCTATTTACTAGTTTAAGTTAGAAAAGAAAATTGTAAGATATAATGAAATTAATAGTTCATGTCTGCTAAGTTATTTTAAGGCAGAATTTAGTGAAATCCTTTAAATTTTCATTGCACAAGTTTTTATTAGCAAAAATTTAATTTAAAATTTGCTATATATAAATTTGATCAATTTTCATTGTTTTTCATAATTATTTTTCACAGAAATTAAACATTAAAATAATTTTGAATTTATCTGATGAAATTCCAGCTTATTTTAAGATTATTTTAATATATAATACAATATTGTTCATTGATCACAACAACAATCTAACTCATATTAGTGATTGCCCATATTTGTATAGCTATCTCTTTCTTCTAAACCGCACACTTAAGCAACAATTTACTTAAATTAATTGATTTAATTTAAAATCTAATCATTTATCTTTACTGAAGATAAAATATAAATAAATATATAAATATATTTTCTCTACGACTATTAAATAATACGCTCATATTTGTTTCATATTGAATAATAGCATAAAATCTCCACACCGTCATTTCTTAAATAGAATTCACGCTAGATTAGTCAATCACATCATTTGCTTTTCAGAATTCAGGCTAATATGAACCAATGACATTGCGTTGCAAATAAGCAACTCAGCTTATCCTGGCAACCTCCTAATAAGACGCCATTTGGAAAGTCAAACGTCAACGCTTCATTTGTAGTATCAAATACGCCAATTATGTATTGCTGCTGTATCTCATAATTTTTATTAATAGAATATTTACAATGGACGTTAGTAGCAATAGTGATACTAATCTAACATGTATCACTATGTAGCCAAATGACGCATTCGCGGACACGAGTACGCGCGGGGAGTATTTTTCAACTTTAAATATTAACGAAACTAAGTACACTATCATGTTCTCCATACTTCACAACCCATAAATACGAAATATCAACATAATAACGTTAATAGTTTTTGAGTACATTTATAAACATTTGCCAAATTTAGAAGTTAAATTCGAATGAAAATCGATACATTAATAAAAAAATCATATCTTTGTAACCGCTTGAAAAATATGTTTGAATTTTTTTTATGTTCAAACTGAAACATATGCGCTTCAAATTATGAAAGAACCATTTAATACCTTAAATAGTATATGAATTAAAAATTACTAAATTTAATTAATTTTAAAACATGAATTTAAATTTGGCTAATCTCGCAAAAGCACAGTTCAAATAGGTCCGATGTCTGGTTTACACCAGAATATAGCCACAAGTTTCCCTTTTTTGAGAAAAAAATAATTTTTCAATAATCGAACCGATCTTTTGAGATATTTATTTTTTTGTGTTGCGAGTCGCCTTAAAATTAGCTGCGCGAAGTTAATACCAGCTCCGCGCTCCGCTAGCATATAGACGCGTATTCGAAAATATTTTACGGCGACTCGCAACACAAAAAAATAATATCTCAAAAGATCGGTTCGATAATTGAAAAAATCATTCTTTTCTAAACAGGGGAAGCTTGTGGTAATGTTCTGGTGTGAACCAGACATCGGACCTATTTGAAGTATGCTTTTGCGAGATTCGATAAATTTAAATTTATGTTTCATTCTTGAAAACGGCATCTAGCCGAAACTAGTCGAAAATATAACAAAATTTTAGTAAAACAAAACCAAGTGATTTCATTATAACAAACGGTTATTAAATATGTTTTACCAAGTGATAAATGAGAAAAAGGTATACAATATATTAAATTTATGTATTTAAATTAGATAAATTTGGAAAATTTTAATTCATAAACTATTTAAGATATTAAAGTGGTTCTTTCAAAATATAAAGCGCACATATTTCAGTTTAAACATAATAAAATGCAACGATATATTTCAAGCGGTTACAAAGATTTGATTTTTTATTAATATATCGAATTTTTCTCGAATTTCACTTCTTAATTTGGCCCATGTTTATAAATTAATTACTCAATAACTATTAACGTTATTATGTTGAGATTTTGTATTTCTGGGTTCTGAAATATGGAGAACATGATGGTGTACTTAGTTTCGTTAGTATTGAAAGTTGAAAAATACCCCCCGCGCGTACTCGTGTCCGCGAATGCGTCAATAGGAAACACCGCCCGCTTCCGGAAATTCGGGAAATTACACATACTTGGCAGTTACATATTTTATTTCCGTTTATCGTATAATTAATAATAATTTTAACAAAAACCTTATATATTAAAGAAGTATTATTTTAAATTTGTAAAAAATATTATAATACAATGTCTCTTAACATAGCAGTCATCTAAAATCACTTGGTACATTTTCAGTTTATTGCCTCTTAGTGCTTCTTTAGGATTACCTTTTTATAAAATAGTAACGTTTTATGTCAGTTATTTACTTTTCCCATAGTTTTAAAACTAAAAAAGAGCTTCAAATAAAATAGTATAGAAAATGAAGATTTGTTTAAAATTCAAATTTATATATTAATTTCGATTTTATACAAATCGGCGTAGCGCGGAATTATTCGATACTTATCTAAAGTAAATAAACAAACCGAGCGCTCTGGTTTATTAATGATGTTGTCTTAGAAGCAATAAAAATATCAAACCTTCAATTTTATAACTATACTTTATAATAAAACTGGGAAAATAAGTTGAGACTGAGCGTTCCGTTTATAAAAAAAAAATATTATACAATTTTAGGTGCATACGATCTATTGTTAAATAACACAAGATTTTTCATTAAAAAAACATCTTATTCGGCCCTATTCCGTATCGAAAACGCTATGCTTAACAGCACGCTATTCTTCAAGGTTACGTTATATGGCTCTTTTGTATTCCGTATCGCGCTAAACCGCTATCTCAGTCAACGCTCAGCGCCATGACAGCCACTAAAATCGTTGAAAATAGCAGGCACCGAAATAAGTCCAGTTATCATAGCGTTTAGCCGCTTTTCGAGGTTATTTTCAATTTAAATTGTTTTTTAGCGGTAGTTTAATAAATATTATTGTATTTTTGGCTTATTCTCTTGTAAAATTGAATTTAAACCATCAAAAAGGAACTTTTTTATACTTCACTTCTTCAGGAATCCATAGAATGTGCATAATTTGAGGAGCGAGTGTGCCTTTTTATAAATTTTACCATAATTTGAAACAGGATTTTTTTATATTACAGATGTATTTTTTAATATATTTTTTTAATGAGGGCACTGTGGGGGTTCAGAAAACATAGTGATTATTGTTTTAGGTAGAAAAACGTCAAACCCCATTTACTAATGATATGAATAGCGAAATTTACATATCAAAACGGCTGGACAGTGCAACAAAACATTACTGCAATTTAATACAATCATATAACAATTTATAAACTTTAAATATTTATTATTATTTAAATCAGAGAAAACCAAAGCACAAATTGATTTTTTATGATCGACTTATGAACATTTCAACTCGACACGGAAACACAAGTAATTTGCATTTTACAGATGCTTTGAGTACGTTTTTTAATAAAGGACAAAATCGCACTGTTTATGGATGTTTGATGCACTTTTTCATTGATTGCATAGTTTACACACACACATTTTGCTAGGTTAGAATTCAACCATTCAACAGCCATTAGATGAGCACAACGTTGAAATTTATCGGCCTTGTCTTACTAATTCGACATATAATAACCTCTCTCTTTCTACCGACACATCAAAACTATATTCTTTTTTAAGACTGCAGGAATGACATGTCACTCGATACGGAATACGGAATTATCCAGAAGAGTTGTCGCACACCCTATCATAGACTGCTATCCCAACGTAACTGTCAACCATTATGTTTAGCGTTTTCGATAGGGAATAGGGCCGATTGTCTTTTATAGGTCAATCCATGACGAACACTCTTAAACTATTTAAAATTTAATACCCCGTAACAGAAATTACGAATTTACTTTTAAATTGTACAATTTTGCTCGGAAGTATAAAACCCACCACAATTTTTAAATTTTCTGAAACTGTTAAACTTTGCGATTTAAAAAACGTTTACGTTTTAAATCCTTGCAGTAATTTTTATTCCAAACACTGGAATTGCTGCAATATTTTAAACTTTAATAAAAGAAAAGTTTTAAACTTCAGATTTTTTATAAGCACAGGAAATTCTAAATCCCAAATATTGAATAACCTCAAATTCAATATTCTATCTACTTATCTGAATGGATAGTCAAATATTTTACCTTCTTGTATCCATTTTTTTATTATTATTGTCACTATTATTCTTACAAATCAATTCTACGAAGTAAGGCAGTAAACAGTAACAGTAAATAGAAATGGATACAAGAAGGTAAAATATTTGACTATTCATTCAGATAATGTGTTTTCCATATGCTGAATTAATCAATTTCACTTAACCCGTAGTGAAACAAAGTTATGTATAATTATAATACATAAATACGTTTCACCATGGGATTTGGATTGTTTCACAAAGTTATATTTTTTTAAAACAAACCAAGTGTTCTTTATTTTTAAATAAAATCAACATATTTCAACATGTTTCACGATGTGTTTAGTAAGAAATACGAATAAGTAGTTGGAAATCGGATATAGCGTTTAATTATCATAATAAATGAAAGACGACGCAAGCGCCATCTTTCACCTAATTTCATATGGTATCGTCATCACTGGTTATGCATACGCTAGATGAATGGTGGCTGTACATTTTATTATCGATGCAAAATTTAATATTTATTTATTTATTAATCAACGGAAATCTCCTTTGTAAAAGCGTTTAATTAATTAACAGTAAAATAATTAGAAATTACCTAAAATAAAGTGCTTTTAAAGTACACACTGCGTAATTAACTATTTATTAAATTTCACTAGAATTGGATGGTTGAAGCAATTACTTTGTGATACATGTTAAATCAATAAGGCACATTTTTGAAAATAAACTGGTATCACGTACACAATTTGTTTGTGACTAGTTTCGAACTATAGGGTCATTTTTCGTACCATATAGGCCGTATAGGTAGAAACTAATCATAAATAAACTGTGTACGTGATACCAGCAAAGTGTTTAATTTCAAAAAATTACCTTATTCACTAGAATTGTTTCACTAAGCAGGTGAAGATTAATTGTGGATTTTCAAAAATTGAGTGTTTTCATTTTGTTTCATTTGTATATCCGCATTGGAAATTGAAGAGACATCGACATATGTGTATATGTGTAGTTTTTTTTTTGTGTTTCACCGATCTTATATTTATCCTTAAAAATAGAAAACATTAAACCCGAAGAAAGATACAGAGAGATTGAGAGGAAAATGTTTGGGTAGGAAAAAACGTACATAACCGCGTAAATATTTCCGAATACTGGTGTCATCCTTAATAGTGTTCCAAAATATTATGTATATATTTTCTTCTTTTTTTGTTGCGTAAAAACCAGTCTTGAAAAACCTTACCACCTGCATAGCCTGCATTGATGTTATTTCTTCTTCTTGCTCCTCACCGGCTTTATCTCTTCGGCCTTGCCTAAGCCGTTCAACGGAATGTGATCCCCGTTGCTCACCAGGGTTATTTGAAGTCTGGGGACGGTGAGGGGTCGTATTAGGGATTTCACCACTGGGGGGACTGTGGGGCCGGTGGGAAGGACTGGCGTGGAGGCGCAGAGGGCCGCGGTGGTGAGCTGGGTGACGAGCCGCGCGCTGGAGATGTTGTCGTTATTGTGGCCCGGCCCGGATGACGTCCTGAATACTTTCCTCAATTTAGATTTTAAGCCTGAAATAGATTGACAGATGTAATTAGAGGAGTTTTGTTGGCAGCAAGCGTCGCGGTTATTGGGGTAGGTTCTAAAACAGATGCGCTCCTGGCTGCGACTGCAAATAGCGTCCCAGTTGTGTTTTTATTTTGAATTTTCGGATTGTGCTTTGGAATCGGGAAGTGAGTGCAGCCAGTTGTTTCGTTTTCTATTTGCTTTCAGCTTTATAAACAGAGTTGTAACGGTTATATTTATAAACACAGCCGTCATGATTTACTAAGGTCAAATGATTTTAATTCAATTTTCATAGGCTTTCCTGCAAACATTTCTAAGTGAAACTTTTGGCTAGTAAGTTCAATATAGAAAAAAATAGACGGTTGTATTCACTTTACTGAAATGTACTTCACGTAAAGTGAATACAACGTCTACTTTTTTTCTATATTGAAAAATTTCACGAAACTCTATCTCATTTATAACAGTAAGTTCATTCTAAGACTCCTAATATTGTTTAAAGAGTTAAAATTTCCAATGATTTTGTTTTTCTTTGAATATTAATATTTATAATAAATAAAAGACAATGCGAGCGCCATCTTTGCCCTAATTTGATGTGGCATCGTCAACGATTTGGGTCTACAAGGTGGACGACCGAGAATCATTGTTTCGTCCACTAAAAGAAGGCGAGAACTTGTCCTGTTTATGAGAACAGGAAACGAAATTCATTTAATAAAATGTTCAGCCACCATTCATCTAGCGTATGGATAACTATCATCAAGGCATTGCACATGGAACACACTAGTCTGATGAGGTTCGAAAAACCGAAATGGCCATCACTAGTTATCCATACGCTAGATGAATGGAGACTGAACATTTTATTAAATTAATGTTTATGTTAAATAGTTTTTAATAATTTAAATTATAAAAAATACAAATTATTAAACATTTTTAAATTTTCATACCTTGTAACATAATTTATTTTTAAACTGTATAACTTAATTGTGGAATCTACACCAAAGTTTTAATTTTTTGGAAACTTTTAAACTTTGCGTTTAAAAAAACGTTTAAGTTTAAAATCATTGCTGTAATTTTTATTGCAAGCACAGGAAATGGTGCAATGTTTTAAACTTTAATACAAGAAAAGTCTTAAACTTCAGATTTTTTGTAATTACTTTGGATTGATTTACGTCTGGTTTTTACGAAACACAAAAAAATCGAAATCTCAAATTTTGAATAAAACAAATTTTTAACTTTTGGTTATTTATGAAAATATAATAAATGTATCCCCCAAACAATAGTTCCTTCCTTCCTTCCAAGCTTCCTATTGTTGTTACTAAGAGTTAACAGTTCCTTTTATTTTATTTATTTATTTCCTTTTTACACTTTCATTTTTATTGTTAGGAGTTAACGTACCGTTGGATTGCTGTTGCGTCTGTGTAATCTGCGGAACAGGGACGACCTTCCCCATAATCATCCTGGTCCCCATCTCGTTTTCGCCGCCCCAATTCCCGTACGAAGTGGACCTCTCCAGGAGTCTTTGTCTCGCGTGCTTTTCAATCACATCCGCACACACGTATCGACCGCAGAAGCGGGCCCATTGGTCAGCACGGAGGCCCCTACCGTTGTCCCTTAATGTGGGATTCGCTCCTGAAAATAGTATTAATAATTAATTAGATATTTTTAAAGTTCACGCCATAAACGATTAAAATTAAAAAAAATACAATATTTTTTTGAACTTATAACACATTAATTCAATTATTCATTAGCAATTGTTGAGTAACTTTTATTTGAAGCTTACTCAACAATTCCTAATATTACTAAAATGTTTTACCAAATGATTAATGAGACTAAAATTGAAAATATATTAATTATTCATATTTTATATATTTTCTACAATTCTTTTATATTATTTTTCTTTCTTTCTTTTTTTCTATATTTTTTACATTTTATTGTTCAAGCTTTTGTACACTTACTGCCAAAATGACTAGAAGTGGCGGTTTTCAGCTGAGCGGACGATCATTATACGGCGCGGTATGCGATCGCTTTTGTTTTCTTTTTTCGAAAAAGAAAACAAAACCGTATTTTATTTCGCATAAAATAAAATTTTTGAATTATAATCCATAATTTAATAAATTGCCAGTTTTATATAAATGGGTATTCGGAATCCAAGTAAAACTTTCAGAAAATAAATAAAATTAATTGTTTTTTACAAAAGTTTAAAACCATAAAATATTAAAAATTACGAATAATTTTAACACAATTTTTAATAATTTCATATTTTGTATAACTTAAAAGATCAAAACATAATATAATGGCCAAAAAGCCATCCCGATAGTCATTTAACAAAATATAGACATATGTTTCATGACTAATTAGGTATGCAAAATCACTATGCATATACGGGGTGCATACGAATAAAACAGAAGAAATAATTTTAAATGTTAATTTCTTTGTATTGAAGTGTTATTTTTTATAAATTTGATTTGGTTCTTATTGATCACTTGATGAAACATTTTGAATGTAAGATTGTAAAATCTTCCGGATTAAAAAATTGACTGAATTCGACGCAATGTATTGAAAAGCCTGTTGATTGTTTATTATTCAGTATTGATTTTTTATGTTCATCTAACCGTATTTCAAAACTTCTACCGGTTTGATCTATAAACATTGCATCGCACTCACCACACTGGGTTTGATAAATTCCGCATTTTTAAACTTATTTACAGGTGGTTTGTTATTTACAAGTAATCTACTTAAATTAAGTGAATTAGTCATAATAAGATTTGTTTCCTTCCCTTTAAAGCATTTTTTATTTTTTTGTGACAGATCTTTTATATATGTTAATTTATTCCAATTTTTCTTTCGTTATATATATACAGGGTGGCGCCAGATTCCGATGAAGTCCAATATCTCAGTTATAAAGAAATATACAAACATATGTTTTTTTAAATGGAATGATATATTTTTTATGAAGATTTTCGATTCTCCGTTTAAAAGTAATCATTTTTTATATAAGATGTAATAGGTCAAATTTTCATATTTTAAAAGTTATAAACAAATGAATGTTGAAATCGATAGATGTTTAGAGCCTAATAATTCAATAATGAAAAATGAAATAAACATTCCGTCAACGCCATACAAATGCAAAAATACTTAATAATAAAAGAAATACTCTATTTTCCTCTTAAAACATTTTTTATATAAAAGGTGAAGCAATACGCAAAATGATCTTTTTCTCTTTTTACTTAAATGGAACACCCTATATTTTTTATGCTATTTTAATAGAAAATTGATCACTCTTCATTTTTTATATAACATATTAAATAGCTACCGTTTACCGTTTTTGAGATATTTAGTCTCAAATACAAATTTGGTATAGAATTTTTAACCAAAGTAGGCCGTGCCAGAACAATTAATTTATTTAGTTGTGAAAGTTACGCTTAATATCATATTTAGTAAGTAAAGTACATTTTACGTAATATTTTGTAACACTGGTGCGGTTAAACATACTTCTTCAATAAATGATTAATTTAATTGTTAAAAACTAACAACAACTATATTTTTTGGTTATTATTCGAAAAATATTAAAAATATTCCTATGTGCTTGTTAAATTGATTTATTGAAACAATTCATGTTGACTGAAAAACCGAAAATAGATACTAAGTGAAATAATAAAATACTTATATCATTATATTTTGTTAGTATTAACATTTTTATGTATTTATTTCACGCACTCACATATTTTTTTTAATTCAAACATTTTACAATTTTTTTCTTAAAAAATGTGTCCCAGTAACCATTTTAACTCGCTAAATAATCGTCGAGCAACTATTTTCTTTATATTTCGCATGCGCCTTTAAATATCGATTGTCATTTGAATATCCTTTTAGGTTAGGAAGTAAGTATGTTATTAAATGTCAGAAAACGATTATGAATTGCATTTGTTTTAATTATAGCCTACTTAAATTATAGATTATAAGCGAAACTTATAATTTTGTACTTTGAATTGAAATTGTTGAAAAACGGGAACAGATAGGAGTATAGTTTATTATACAAAAATTAAAGAACAACCAATTTTCTATCGAAATAGTGTAAAAAATATAGGGTGTTCCATTTAAGTGAAAAAAGAAAAAAATCATTTTGTGTATTGTTTCACCCTGTACAAAACATTTGCTTTATGGTAACAAACGATTATTCCTAATATTATTAAGCATTTTTTCAATTAAATTGCGTTAACAGAAAGTTTATATCGTTTTTCAATTTTGAAAAATAAGGCTCTAAACTTCCATCGATTTCAACATTAAATTGCTTATAACTTTTAAAATATTAAAAATTGACCTAATATACCTAATGTCACAAATGATTAATTTTAAGCGTACAATATAAAATCGACATAAAAAATATAGCATTCCATTTAAAAAATCATATGTTTGATACGTCACGTGATTATTGGACACCCTGTATACATGAAACTAATTTTAAAATGTGAAGTTTTACAGTAGCTACAAATTATGTCAGTAATATTTTTTTGTAAATTTCTAAATAATTGAGATATTGGACTTCATCGGAATCTTGCGCCACCCTGTATATATATATATATATATTTAATTAGGTCTTTTTTTACTTTTTATTAAATCATCTATTAGTTTACTATCGTACCTATTGTTAACTGCTATTTGTTTTCAATTATTTTTCATAATTTTCTTTACTCATTAGTATGTTTATTAATCGATTAATATAAGAATGGAAATTACTGCTTTTAATTTGTGTATTTGATGATTTTAGGATAATAATATATGTGAATGCTTCTTCTCTGTAAATGCTGTACTCTAATTTACCATTTGTTGTTTTTAACATGTTTAATTCTAAGAAATTTAAAGTATTGTCGGTTTCTATCTCCAATGTAAATTGATTTTTTTTTTATTAATTGAATTGATAAATTTAAGAAAGGTATTTAATTGTCTAGTTATGCCAGCCCATACACAAAAAATATCATCAACGTATCTAGCTCAAAAGGTGACATGTTTGCTTTCTGACGATTTTAAAATATTTTTTAAAAATTTGACATGAAAATCTCAGATAGTAAAGGTGATAGAGGAGAACCCATTGGCAAGACATCTATCTGTTTATATAATTTATTATTAAATTCAAAATAATTTTGTTTTATACATATAACTATTAATTTTTTTACACGTGTTTTAATATTTCTGGTTGATTAGCGTTAACTATTTCATTAAATAAAATTTGTTTGATTTCATTCGTAGGGATAGATGTGAATTGACTTTTTATATCTAATGAAATTAATTTTGCGTTAGGTGGCACACTTATGTTTTCCAATTTTTTAATTAAGTTTTTAAGAATTGTTAAAGGCATATGGAGATGTGAAATTTATAAATGGAGGAATAATATTGTTCAAATGTTTGCATATTTGATAATTTGGTGCATGTAAATATGAAACTACCAGTCTCATGGGTACACCGTCATTATACATTTTTGGCAAACCATATAAAATCGGCGGTCTGGTATTCATTTTTATTAATTTAAAGCTGATTGAATCTGAAATTATAGTTTTACATTGTTTAATAGCCTTTTTGCATTCTGATTGATATTTTTTGTGGGGTTTGTTTTCATTACAATGAAATTGTCAGCATTCAATAATGTTTCGTTTTTTTTATTTTACATATTTTGAGCTATTCATAATTGTTACAGTATTATATTGAAGATAAAATCAAACAAAATAAATTAATAATTACCAAAGCAGACAAAGGTAATACTGTAACATGAATAGTTCAGAATATGTAAAACAAAAAACGAAAAAACGTGACTAATGAGTGCGAAGACATCTGGCACTATAAAGAGTTAGTCAAAATTCCGGTAAATATAAATAATTCACAAAGAGTTAATAATTTTTAAAAATCCATTTCTGATTTATTTAAACAAATTGGCAAAAAATAAATATTACAAAATTACAGAATTAAATTTTTATTTAATTCTGTAATTGATAAATAAAATGAAATCTTATGCATTTATGAATTGCTTACAACTTAAAAACGATGCATTTTATTGTAAAGCAATTCCCACAAATAGTTTTAAGAATTAATCTTACATCAATATGAAAAAAGCAAGTTTACCTAATTATTTTATCAAAATTAACATAGTATATATTAAAAATGTATTTAAATAATGGCTTATTTACATCCATGAAGCTTTTATTGTAAACATTTTTTTTAAATCTTACGCTTAGAGAATAATTTAGGTGTTCTGCTAATTTTAATTAACCATGTATGTACATATTCATTGCAATAAATATTTTCGTGAATAGATCATTACTTTTATTTTTGGGGGTTGTTTTAGATCCAAAAAAATATAGCACTATTGCAAGCAATAATTTTTGTCTATAAAAAGTTAATACAGTTATTTCTACGAAATACGGCCATTTTCAATGTATAACTGTTAGGATTAATCATTTAACACTATTTTTTATAAATATCAATAAAATATGTGGAGTCTCATTATTATTATTATTATTTAAAGAGAATTAAATAGAAATTTCTTCCATTTTAAATAGAATTTTCTTATATTTTGAACATTCCAACGAAATATAATTAAAAATATGTTATTGCAACAACTTGTAATAGAAAGCGAAGAGGAAGCAGAAGTTGTCATAGAAAAATGAAATATTACAGCTGATGGTTATCCACATATAACTGTAATTGCAAAAAATTCTGTACAACGGAGCCTAAAACATTTTTTTATTTTGTACAACATGCAAAACACTTAATAAACTGATAACTAAACACGCTTGTGTAAAAAATTGGATTGGAACTTCAACAAGTATGGAATCTGCCATAATTGTAGAAAGTTTTAAAAAAGTGTAGAAATGCATTGTGTAAAGCATTGTGTAAAATATACAAAATTAGTTGGAGATGGAAACAGTAGTGTTACAAAAGAACTATTATATGAAAAATCGTACGGATAAGTTACTCCGCAAAAATTGGAATGCAATTTGTAAGAAATTAAAAGAATTAGTTAGAAAATCAAGAAGTTCCTCAAAGCAAATAGTTCCAATAAAATTATGAAAAGATCTAGATACCCATATAATTAAACTTCGTGTGGCTGAAAGAAAATCAGCGAAGTGCCTCAATTCATCAAATGCAAGTGACATATTTTGTTAGCCAATAGAGAGTTAAACTCAACTTCGTTGTTTTTATTAACACAAAAATAAACAGGACGAATCCTAAGAACTAGGAGGAAACCATACTTGTCCCCAACAAATATAAACTTTAAAGGCTGATGAACACTATACAAACTTAGTTTTTCAAATGGAGAACACCTATCAATCTAATATCTATCAGAACTCTATATCCCGTTATCGCCATTTAAACTAGTGACGGGCAAAGTCGATCTTTTTATTATTGCTAAATTAAGTATATTAGAATTTTATGAATGGTACTTGTTATAAAAATATTAACTTATCATTTATTAATAAACATAAATTTGAAGTCATTTATTCGTTTTAAATACTTAAAATGACACATTTAGTAATACTCGATTACTAATATTAATCGATTTTGTCCATCCAATTTAAATGTCCTGTTCCGTATTATTATTAATAAACATGGTCCAAATTGTAAATATTTTATTATTACCCCGACCATAAACTAAACTTTTTCAAATATTTCCGACACCTTACAGTATGCGTTAAGAGTAGGGCGCAATATTTCGGAATTCAAACTTATAAAAAACAATGAATATCAATAAAAATCAGATTAGAACTGGAAAATTCGTCTACGATCGTATTCCCATTTCCGAATCTAGAAATATTCGGATATTCGACTTATCTTATTCTTATTCAAACATGAATAAAATATTCGATTATCCGATTGGTTTAAATATATGACTATCCAAAATAAGATTTACAGCGGATTAGAAAATTATACAATAGTTATTTTTTTAACTGAAATAGGATATATTGTAATGATTACAATTTTCACCGTTAATAAAAAAAAAAGAACCTGATAATTTAAAAAGAACTTTAATTAAATTATTATTTAATTTTAATTTAATATTTTAACATATAGGGTAAGGTTTCTTAAGTTGTACCCTTAAAAAATATATATAAAAATTATGATTATCTGCCTCAGGAAACGAATAGGGCGAGTATGCATGGAGAGAGTATGGGAAGGGTGGTGAGGTATGAAATAAAAGTGAGTGTATTAGAGAATGATAGGTTAGTTAAAGAGGTATGGTGTATGGGAATAAAATAGGAGAATGGAGAAAGAGTAGAAAGAAAATATACGAGAGAGCAGGAATGTCGGAAATTTTAGTAAATGAGTAGCTGGAAAAGGGAATAGATGTAGTTGGATAAGAAGTGGAAGTACAAGAGAGACAGGGAACCATAGAGAAAAGTAATTATAACCCCTTGTATGAAAGATGGCAGGTGCATGCGGGTATACCTGGGTATTTGCAAAACATCTACAGTTTTGACTAAGTAAGGAAAAAAAGAACGATAGCTAGGGCGCGATGTGGATCGGATGAAAAAGGTAGAAAAGTATGGATGGGACAGAGATATGTCAGATGTGTGTTATGCGGGAATGGAAGAGATACGTGGGATCATGTAGGGAAATGGACGGGTGGAAATAATAACATTAATGAGAGGATGAGAGAGAATGGAACTGGCGTAAAAATCCTGACGAGACTGGGGTGGGAAAGAAGAAGAGAAATATGTTATGTTTTTATTTGGTTTTGTTAAGTATGCCAATAAATGTGTTTTTTTTATTATAACAAAATTAGAAAATGCATATGCTTTCACGTAAAATAAACAAAATCTTTCAAAACTTACATCGGCACGACTAAGGCAATCGGTTTCTTAAGTCGTACCACCTATAGCCTAAGTCGTACCTGTCAAAATTCAAATTCAATTAAGCAACAATAATAATTAAAACGTATTTTTTATTAATTTGTAACACATAGTAGAAATTATAAGTATTCATCTAGTACAAACATCACATTTTTTTGTTCTTTGGTCAACTCCAGCACATACATCGTGTATTTGCATTTCAAACATCGAATCATGCTTTCATTCCGACCTTCTCCACAAATAAAACAAAACCAATCGCTTTTATTCTTTTTGATTTTTAATGCCAATTCCTTTTTATCAATCACCGCGATTTCGAAGTTTTCTTTATTTTGCGCTGACGTTATTTCAATTAACGAGGAAGATCATCCACGGAACTGTTTGCTTTGGTTTATTATTGGAATAGGAGCTAAAATATTTAATTGCAGTTTTATTTGAGGCGCGTCTGTTTCTTCCTCAAGGATTTCTTCACTTTGTTGAGAAACCACTGCAGAAAGCTCTTCTTGATTATTGATGTCCAACTGAGGAGTAGGTAAAGAGTCATCAATCGCAAGTGTAAGAGCGCAAAAATCATCATCATCAAATTCATACCTGTTGCATGGCCAAATATCGGTAGATTTAAAACCATTAATTTTAATTGGATCTTTCCAACTGTAAAAATTACTAACACTGTAAATTCCTGACAAATATCTATTGAAACAACTACTTTCCGAGCATATACCCCGCCGGACATTGAATCACACAATATACAGTTGTTTGTTGCATAACAGTACCACAGTAAATTGCAACGGTTTGAGTCGAAAATATTTAATAAAAGGAAACTACAAATAATAATAAACAAAGCTATCTGTAGACACGTGTTTCGGAATTCATCCCTCATCAATACAGCTCAATTAAATTAAATAAACACATCATCATTGCAAAATGCCATTATATTTTAATCTCATGATGAATTATTAGTTGCATATACCATTTTTTAAATATCTTTATGTACAGGATATACAATATATATATATATTTGTAGTAATAACTAATATTAATATGAGTATATCGCTCTTAATATTCTGTCCGGTTCCACCATTCTTCCTCACCTCTGGATTGTTGGGTATTTAGTCCCCATTCTATAGCTAACGTTTTTTTTTTTTTTCATAATTATAAGACAAAGTTAACATTTTCGACACCAGTCACGTTAATACTTTTGTTACTAATAAAGCAATTTACTACTACATCCGAACTACATTTCGAATTTTGTCCGGACAAAAAATTGAACCTTGCGCGGCACCCGCAATTATTACTTTTGTTCGATCACCTTCAGTGGTTGAATATTGTAATACCCGCTCACAAAAATAGTCTTCTATTATCCTTATTAGATATTTGGGGACATTGAATTTCTTCAATACTTTCCCATTTTGCTGAGATAAAAGCTTTTTTAACATCTAATGTAACTAGAAGGACTATGTTTCTGTAGTAGTGATTTCCCACTTCTGATATATCAACATAATTAACCACTTTATGGACATCAATGGTATAACGTCCTCTTCTAAATCCATATTGATAATCAGAGAGGTCTCCAGCTTCTTGTATTGCATCTAAAAGCCGAGGTTGCAATAATTTTTCAAAAAGTTTACCCGTCGTATCAAGCAATCAAAGTGGGCGGCATGCAGATGGTGTTAAAGGGTCTCCTTTGTTCTTGTTTATTACTTGCAATTTTCCCATTTGAATAAAATATACCTGCTTTCAGACAAGTATTGAACATGTTTAAAAATAGTTCAGGACAGATTCTTCCTGCAATTTTTAGTGCTTCATTAGGAATACCATCGGGTCCTGGACCTTTCCCATTACGAAGTTCTTCTTCAGAGAAGACAGGAATTTCCTCGTCGATTGTATAGTCTTCCAAATTACTTCTTATTGAATAGGTAGGAAATTATGTGTCCACGATTATTTTTATATTTTTTGAATCTAAATTCACGTTTGATCCTATAGCTCTTAGCTTCTTAGTTACTATTTTATATCCAAGACCCCACGGGTTGTTGTTTATATCTTCTCTCAATTTTATCCACTGATCCGCCTTACTTTTGTTAATGGCTCCTCGGAGTATTTTTCTTTGTGCTGTATATTCTTCAGACATATTCCTAAAATATATACAGGGTGGCCAGAAAATGTGTGATAATCTTCAGTTAAAGTGGTTCGTTAATCAATTTTAAGTAGAAAAAAAAAACTAAACAAAGAAAGTTTTGAAAATAAAAAAATAATTTAAAAAATAAATAATAAATTTAAATAAAACACAAAACAAATATTGTGTAATTATTCAATAAGTTTTATGAGGCCATTAATATCCTAAATATGTGACTAGAATTTGTTTTTAACATTTTATGTATAATGATTGCTATCAATAATCGACTTATCATTAAATAAATATTTGCAATATTTAGCTGGATGTTAATAGAACTAATTTTAATCAAAATATTTCAAAAATATTACTGATTTCTAGTCACATATTTATTATATCAATGGCTTCGTGAGTGTTAATGACGAACGGTACAATATGTTTTTACTTAAATTTTCTACTTGAATTTAATCAATGAACCACTTTACCTAAAGATTATCACACCTTTTCTGGCCACCTTGTATCTACATTTTGGTCATGATGTGATAATACGAAGAAACGTGAGTATATTTTTTTAATTTAATAATTCAGTTCAAATTCATGTGACGCAGCAATCATTTAAGGTATTATAAAAATAAGCAAGACAAGAGCGAATACAACTTTCGTATAAATATAAATAGTTAATAATTATGAAATATTTTAATTAATACACTTGGTACTTCGTTTCACTATTTTTTTATATTTCTGTTCCGACTAGTTTCGATCAGTGGTCATTTTCAAGGAACTAATTAAACATTTACATTTAATACAAACATTTCGATATAAAATTGAGAATAATAATCATAATAATTTCATTAAATGTAAAATTGAGAAGATTGAAAATAACCACTGATCGAAACTAGTCGGAACGCGAATATAAAAAAAAAATAATGAAACGAACAACAAAGTGTATTAATTAAAATACTTCATAATTATTACATAAAAAATGTTACACGACGCTACACGGATAAGTGAGAATTTAATTCAAAAATAAAGAAAATAAAAAGTTTCAAAAATTAAATATTTCATTAACTCGATTAGTTTCGTTGAAAATAAAGCACTAATATCCTTTCTTCATACTTTTATTATTCTTCTATATGTACATTAGTTAGGCTTTTTATATCACTATCAAGATTTATTGATAATACGACTTATTTTCATATTACGTATCATCTTCGTGTACCTCAACTTGTATTTAAAAAAATCAAGAAATCGTTAAGCGAGTCATTAAATCGTTTTAAAAGAATGGAGGATGAAAGAACGCAATATTGTCAAGACTGTGAGCGCATCAAGCAGGTGGTCAGTTACAATTTTGTATGATTATTTACACATGAAAACACTAAATGTTCCGCCTGAAGAGGAAAACTCACACTCTCTTTCTAATTGCAATCCCCTAGGAGGCCCAATTAATTTAATTTCTGTTTATTTCGGATTCCACCCATTGTGTACCAGACCTAGAAAAATCCCTACTCACCTTTATATATTAACGAATCTGTGGTAATAAAAAGACACAATTACAGCTAGGACAAAAAAATAATGTTTTTACGCCCGGCACACTCTCCTTAATGGATGATTGTGGTAATTAAATTTTAGTTTCAATTATTATTTTCCAGCATTATTATCAAGTTTTGTGATAACGTAGTCTGTATATAAATATACTTCTTTAGTTAGAAAGACTTCTGGCGGTTAGCTGATTGCTGTTTGATTTCAACACTAAATGGGTGTTGAAATCAAACAGCAATGACATATTATATATATTTTTATATAAATATTGTTTTACAAGAGTAATGAAGTTGTTTAATATAAACTAATGGACAAAATTAACGCACCACTTTAATTAATCTAAATATTTACAATATAATCACAAAATAAAATTAAGTAACATTGAAATAATAAAGTGTACCTACCAATTAATGGAACACGACCTCAATTTTATTTATTTTTTTAAATAGTTTTTGCTAGAAATGCATAAATAAGCTAGCATAACTACAAATTGAAAAAATAAAAAATAATCAGTAAAACAGAATCAATGCAACTGGGCCAACCCTAATACTGTGTAGGGCCTCCTCTACTTCTTATCACTACATTCATGCGTCGAGGCATGATTGATATAAAATGTTCAACAAAAGCTTGCGAAATATTCTTCCATTCTTCAATAACGGCATTTATGAGTTGATTGTGATTAGCAACAGGGGGTCTACGACTTATAATCTTCCTTTTCAGATATTACCATAGATGCTCTATTGGATACATGTCCGGACTGTTAGCTGGCCACTCTAATAAAGAGATATTAACATCATTTAGGTAGCCAATAATCTGCTTAGCCATGTGGGCAACATATCGCATTGAAAATTATTCATCCAGGAGAGTCGATGCTCGCACTGTTTCCTCCATTGACAAATTTCTCTGGCGGTTCATTTTTCTTACTTGATTTACTCGCAAATGAACTTCCAAACATGCATGTGATTGCTTCTCAGAGAAATGTTGCTTTAATCAGCACTTTTTAAGAAAATATTTACACAGTTTTAGTCTAAAACGAGGTTTAATACGAATTTCTATCAAAACAAGTTATTATGTGATACTAGCTAGCTTAAATAACAACTGTCAAACAAAGTCCATGGCCTACTTGCCGTACCGTAAGTTATCAATAAATAAAGATTATCGAGAAAAATATTAGTGGAGCGTTAATTTTGTCCAGGAGTTTATATAGTTGTATTCCTCGTTTACATGCTAACAATCGTATAATCATTCAAATAACCGACAGATTTGCTCATCGATTATGTTAATGTGTTATTGAGAATTCTTATCAAACCCATTTAAATAATTTCAGTAAATAACTATAAGAATTCTTTTCTGAAGGAAGTTTATTTTGAATATAATAAGATTGTAAACAAATCAATTAGGAATAAAACAAACAGAAGAAGTTTAATGATATTTACAAGAAATTATTTATCAACATAAATATTTTGAATTTTAGGAGGAAAAAAAAACATCATTAATAACAATTGTATTTCAAATATAATATTGTGCATGTGTACATATTTTGGACCCTTCTGGTATAGACTTGTTGTTTTGATTCTTTCACTTTCAATTTGTTAATTAGTTTTAGTGGCATAAATAATTAGGTTAAGTTGAGTAAAATAGATTATTGTATTTTAAGTGTTTGTGTTCAAGATCTTTTTTATATTTTAAAATCGGCATATGCAGAACATCTCGCGAAAACCGGACACTCCTTTAGAAAAGAAGAAATCCTGCAGAAAACTCAATGCCCTGGAAAGCATGGAAATAAACAGAAGGAAATTAACGGGAAATTTACTAAATGACCAAACGGATTTTTCAAATATTCTCCTCTGCTATATATGTTTAATCTACTCCCACCACAACCGCCACCACCTAACTGTATATAATCCAGTTATGAAAATAAAAATGTATCATTCTTCGCCTGAAGATGCTACAGTGTAGCGAAACAATTGTTGCGAAATAAAAACAATACATATTGATGTTTGAAAGTGAGCGTTTAATATATTAAAAACTAAAATTATAAGTTAAAATTAACTTTCAACAATTAAAACCCTAAACAATCAAAACACGGATCCATGTTCCATGAGGCAATGTGTTATTGATATGCAACAGCAGGTGTATAAAATGTAATTCAATGTCTGGAAGGTTTTTTTTGTCCAAGAAGTAGTTGTTTTAATGTGCATTTGTCTAAAGTACTTACGTAACGTAAGTCAAAATGTCGCAAAGCTAAATATGGATATAATAAATTATTTATTTTTAGGTATTTTTTATGAAAAGTTTAATATATAAAATTTAGTAAAGTGACGGCAAGTACAAACATTAATATAAGCAAATTATAAATTAACGATAATTAGCGATAGACAAGTGCAAAAAGTCTATGTGTTAATTTTTGTTTAATATACGAAGGTAAAGTTGTGGTCTAACGGAAAGAGATAGCAATACACTAAACTGAAAATAATCATCGATAAAAAAAGAGTCGGGTTCCAGAATTAATAACGTGGAAATGTACTTGCATTTTAGGTAGAAAAATGTCGGCCTAATTAAAAAAAAACAGTCAGTTATTACATATCAACAAATTCACTAGTTCTTGTTAGAATAAAAAAAAAAATAGAAGAAATAATGAAATTAATTGGTAATGAATGCAAAGCTATTTTAATGAAACCATTAAAATTGTCATTAAGCACGATTTTGTTGCTAAAACTATACATTAAAAAATTTCAGATTTTCATTATTTCTTTAATAATTGTTTTCTATCAAATCTAATTAAAACAGTATATTTTATCTGGTGAAAATCCTGTATGTTTTAAGATTACTTTTATTTATAATACAATATTGTTCATTGATCACAACACCAATGTAACTCGAATTACTAACTGCAAATAATTATATGGCCTTCTCTTTCTACTAAACCGCACCCTTAAGTTTGTTTCGTGTGTTGGCATTATTGGCGTAAGTATGCGTAGAAAACCCTAAATATACGCAAGGTGTTGAAGTAAATCTTTACACGTTAGAGTGACAACAATATATATACTTCTTTATTTATAAGATATATAGGGTTATAATGAAGTTAGGTACATACTTTAAATGTTTGTATAATTTTAAGAAATTCGGCTAGCAACAAAAATTCAATGGAATCTAGTTGCTTCAATAATGGGATTTACATGCGGAAAACAATAAAATTATTATGATAACTGTTAATACATATATCAAACAAAATCAACTCAAATTAAAGAATTGTTCTGAAAATAGAACTTACATAAACGATTACAAAATGAACAGCATGGATCTAGAAACAAGAAATGGTTTGATACAGTGTTATTATAAATGCGTTAAAAATTACACTACTGTATTACGAAGATTTCGAACGAAATTGGGTTTGAGAGCAAAGCCCTGTCAAATCAGGGCGTACTGTAATTTTATTAGGAAATTTGAAAGAACGAGATATGTAATTGATTTTCGGAAAACAAGAAGTCCAATAATAATCTGCTTGTAATCAGTAGTTCGATTCCGATATCAAAATGATTGAAAGAGCCACACACCACAGTTGGGAAAATTTTACGAAAAAGTATAATATAATTTTATTGCTATAAACTTTTACCGTTGTTTGAATTACATGTGTCAGATTTTGTTATCAGGTATAATTTTTCTTCAAAAATGTTGGCTCAGATAGAAATTGAACCCCAATGGTTATATAGTATTTTATGGAAAGATGAGGGCAATTTTTCTCTTAATAGTGGAGTCAATACTCAAAACTGTCGAATATGATCAATAGAAACTCCACATGCAATCATTCAGACCGGTTGACAATAAAGTCACCGTTTAGTGCAGTTTCATCATGGGACCATATTTTTTTAGGTAATACGGAATGGAGATGCCGAATATATAACTGTAGCTGGTGAAGCTGGTATTCATATGAAAAAGCTGGCCAAAAGTTAAAATTTCCAAGTTCATCATAGCTGTAATCATTATTTGAGAACCTTAAGCGATTGAGGAACATTGAATCATATACATTACTTCCGGAAGTCGCTCAGTTCAGTTTCCCTTGTCCCTTGTCCGCCCACATACAGAATACGCGTCTTGTATATGGTCTCCATATACAAAATTAGCAAGTATTGAATTGGAACGGCTTAAAGGCAAACTTCCTAAACTATTGCATTATAGAATACATGGTCATCTTAGGTCATTCAGTCATAGTGGTATGTTAAACCAATTAAATATTAAGTCGTTAGCAGAAAGAAGGTTGTTTTTGGATATGTCGTTTCTTTACAAAATAATAAATGGAAGCATACATTGTAGTGAGTTACTGGGAAGGTTAAACTTTAATTTACCGCGTGGGCCTCAATCAAGACACAAGCCCCTTTTCAGAATTGCCTTCCACTCCACTCGCTATGGGATGTTTAGCCCTCTGAATAGAATGATGATGATCGCTAACCATTTGGCCAA
The DNA here is from genome assembly GCA_963082785.1 of Philonthus spinipes. Lineage (NCBI taxonomy): Eukaryota > Metazoa > Arthropoda > Insecta > Coleoptera > Staphylinidae > Philonthus > Philonthus spinipes. The sequence continues at coordinate 7,992,831 of OY720304.1, forward strand.
TGAATACAATTTTGAGTTATTCGCAAACACATTTACTCATTTCAAATCTCGCTGGCATCGTTTAAATGCTTCCATTTTATCTAGTATTATTTCGAACTAGTCATAAGTGTGTATGTAATTTTTTACTTCATTTTTTTTTTCATATATGGGTCCTGTTTTAAATACTATTAAAAAACTAATCTGTGATAATTTCCGTTCTATTTTAATCTATATTGTATTGTTTTTATTAATATTTTATAATTGATTCTTTTTAGTATTTGCTATTGCAATGCATTTACATAATTATACATACATCATCTTGTCAATTATGTATTTGCTTGCTGTATTCGAGATTGCAATCATTTTATATATACAGTATAAATACAATATTTTTTCAATAGTAATTGTCTTATTAAGTTGGGATAATTATAGTTTGAGTTAGTTTAGAATTAGTAGTTATATATTATTGTTAATTATATTTTGCTTTTGCTCTTTTTTTATTAATAGTCTACCGTTATTTTTGTTATTAGTTATACTTATAGTACTGTACTTTAATATGTAAAAAAGGTGAATTCCGTAAATACATACAAATAAATAAATACAAAGACAGTTGACGGGCATATAAGTTGCGTTTGAATAGCAGGTTTTGTATAGTGGTATTTAGCAGTTCAATGAAAAATAGGAAACTCGTGTAATATGGAGCCAGGTATGTACTATATATTTTAAATATTTTAATGCTAATTTAGTCACATTTCACTAAAATAAAATCTTTTTATAAAAGCCTTAATGCTTGTAGCTTCCTGTTTTTATGTCTATAAAACTATAACAAATTAGTTATGCTTCTGGGTTTTCATTTTTATATCACAAAAAGGGTAAGTGTCGAAATTGACTATAACACAAAAACTGTCCGGAATGATTCGGATGATCGAGTAATTTTCCTTTATTGTAAATCCATTCAATTTCGGATTTTTCATAAAGTAAAGATTTTATTTTGTAATTCTGTTTAGAGTTTTCAGATGTAAAAATTATGTCCCGAAAGCAATTCTTCGTCATCATGCAGCAATGTGATGGTAAAGATATTATCAAAAATTGGAATATGTTTTTTTTTTAAATTCCGATAAATATTCAGAATTAGAACAAAAAGTGTTTAAGCATAAAATATCACACCTAAAAACAGATATTAAGCGAAGATGGGTATCTTCACGTTACAAAGACAACATTTTCTTAAAAAAATAATTAGGTTTGGCTGCAAAGGCATTTTGAATTATCGCAACCAAATCATCGAGCAGGATGACCAAGTAAATCTTTCAATAATTCAAGTGAACGAAGCAAAAGGCTGAAGATCTTCTGACAATTACAGACACGGAAGCGTTAACGTTTGCTACACAGATGAAGTTACGAGCTGAAGGGAAATTAGATGCATCTAATATTACTAAATCATCTACAAGTAATCTACAAATAGAAAAATGACAACATTGAAAGCATTTTCGATGTTTGTGGAAGCTGATTTTCCACAAAAACAGTATGCGGTCTTCAGACGCTTTAAAAAATACTTGTATTTGATGATTTGTCAAAGAAGAAGAAAACACGCCAAAAAGCATTTGGCTTATCAATATTGCACGCTTGAATAAAGTTGTTATAAAGTTTGCTACACCTTGCTTATAAGCTGCCTGTGAAGATATGACAACTCAGATCCGAGTGTGACAAAGCAATTGTGAAAGAGAAAGAAACCTTTTGAATGCAGTTAGGCTTGATTGTAGACGTTCCAAAGCCTGGTTTTGTAAATACAAATGTTGGAAATACTAGCATGAGGTTCTTTGCAGATCCCGATCTATCAGCAGAAATAACCGGTGTAGAGGCTACACTAATATACCGCTTTAAAGTAATTTTGGAGACAATATCTAGTGGCCTTAAAATAGATATTAAAAAGTTTACTACTTAAACTATGGAATGAATATACAGTTTGGTGTTAACCAATATACAGTTTGGTGTTAACCAAACTGTATATTCAATTATATCATATCACACCTAACATGCACAAAATTCTTGTATATGGAACGGAAATTATAGAAAAAGCCTTGTTGCCAATTGGTCAACTATCGGAGGAGGCTGAAAAAAAGCCAGAAATAAACTCTTTCGGTTATATCGTCAAAATTATGATAGAGAAATCTCGATAGTGTCCTGAAACTATGATAATCAACAGATTACCGCTTACTTCAGATCCTGTGCTAACAGGTTTCAAATCATTTTTTAATATATTTAAATAACTGTGACCAAGTGAATGAATACTCTTTTATATTTAACAGGTATGAGACCGAAACGAATCAAGAGAACGAATCCCTTCCTGAAAGAAACCCTTGAAAGACTTCTTCCTCGTTACTTTCAGATGTCGATCAATTTGCTACTGCCCGCTGACCCGAGTAATAGGGTTGCATCTGAAATCGACGAAGAAAGCAGCGAAAAAGAAACATAATATTGATTAATTCCAATATATTTCATTGTTTTAGTTAAAGTAATCACGTTCAAATACTCAGCATAAGCAATAAACTGTTAAATATACATCAAATAACTCCCATAAATTGAACCTGAAATTTCTTTCAAAATTGATGTGGGGTTTCCTACCATTAAATATTTTCAAGAATATTGTTTTAAGTAGATATTTAAGTTATTGTTTGTATGAATTCTCATTTCTACCTTTAGTTCAAAATTTACAACAGCAGAGTTACACAGAAATATTAATTAGTTAGTTTACAGGATTTTTTTATTGCCCGTTTTAATCGCATTATTTTTTGCAGATTTTTTAAATAATTTTTTTTTCGTATTCAGCTTAACAAAATACATAGAATAAAACTATAAATATATTTTGACTAACTTTTTGGGTCAAATACCCCTATGTACATACCTGCAAATATTAAGGGATTATGCAATTCTACTGATGTAAAACAAACAAGTAGGAACTGAAATATGATTTTTATGCAGAATGGAGCACTTCCGCACTAATACCGCCCTGTTAAAAAAATTAATTTATGTTTTTCAAAATCGTTTTATAAGCAGACATTATATAAAATCCTGGCCACCAAGATCGTCCGATCTTAACCCTGTGGATTACTAGCTTTAATTTACTGGCTTTATTTAAATAAAAAATGGTGTTATAATAAAGGCCAACAGCGCTGGAATATTTAAAACTCGGCTTTAGGGAATTTGCAATTCAACCAAAAATGTTGTATAATGCTGTGTATAACGTGGAGGAACGTTTAAAGATTATGTAACAACGAAGTGGAGATATTATTGAAAATTTGTAGTAAAGAATGATGGACATAAGAAATCCCATTATTTAAGTAATTAAATTTCTTTTATTTTTTGTTTTTAGTGTTTTTAATATAGGATAATACGTTGACATACACTGGAGCTCAAAAGTAGTGCAACACGCACGAAGAAAAATGTTTTTTTATTAAATTTATGTTCAATTTTCATGTCAAAACAACGATTATAATTTGATGCAAGTTGAATAAAATCGCTTATAAGGGGTGTTGCATTACTTTTGAGCTTCAGTATCTGTTCCTTACTTTATGATAACCCTGTACTACATTTTTTATATAGAAAACGTATTATTTTATGAATAGCAAACAAAATAATATAAATATGGCTGAAAGACTGATGGTCAATGGCCATTTAGTAAGAATATTATATAAAATGTATTGTATTGTATTATACTTATTGTAAATTCTATAATAAAGATGATGATATAAATATTCCTTTGATAATGAAATACACGTTGTTTTTGTTTGTGTAGTGTAACAAAAACTTTTTTAAGTAATATCTGTTACCTAAATATGTCTCACCGTCATTAAATTAATAATTAATATAAAATTTATTATAAAAAATATTAATAGGATTTTTTTATTAAATCCATTAAAATAATTACTTCTGATTTAAAGAAAATATCCCATTAAATTTAATGATTGGTTTCATTAGTTTTGGTTACTCTTATCTATTATCACCTCAAATTAATTTTAAACCGCGATGGGACAGGAAAAAAAAAGGTGTCAAAATAAAAAAAATCCTTGATTCGGCTCACGGAATTATAATAAATCCGCGGGAACGATTCTGGAACGACGTTTCAGAATTTAATTTCCGCGCAGTTTCCACTGGCGATAATGCAAAATCTCCAAAGGATCTATTTACAATTCAAATTGCGATTACTCGTCAGCCCCGTGTCTGTCAGCAGGCCTCCCCCCCCCCTTCATAACGCATTCATTAGTCTGAACGGGTAGTTCCACTAAACGCTTGACCTTTCCCTTTGAAAACCACGGATCGTGGATTTATAATTCCCGCAGTTTAGTTTATTTATTCGTTTCAGCGATTCCATTAAAGTTTCTTTAAAGAGTGATTTTATTTCGGTGGAATCAAATGTTTTTCTTAATAACCTTACGTTAATAACATGCTTTGCTGAATTTTCAATGGAAATGGTCACTTTTTTCTGTCCTTAAGGCATTAATAATTTTATATACTTGGAGAGTAGTTTACCCCAATAAATGGTTTGCAAAGGCAAATGAATCCTTCTGATTATGCACAAGAATTACATACCATAAAAGTAATTGCTACAAATGATGGATATAGTGATGGAATTGTAGACAACATCGTAAAAAGAAAAGAAAAACTACTTAAATATTTTTATGCACATACTACCGAAAATACAAAATTAACCATATTAAAGATTTGTCGCCCAAAATTATTAGCTGTGAAATTTAATATTATTTGCATTAACCCCACCAATTTAGGAAAACTTTTACTAGATTCTAAATCAAAAATAGAAAAAAGCAAAAAATGTGGTGTTTATGAAATATGTTGTGGAGTGTGATGCAATTTACATAGGACAAACAGGCAGAAGTTTTGAAGCACGCTTAAAAGGACATAAAAAAATCCATAATTGAAAACAAAAACACCAAAGGTTTTGCTAAACATTGTATTTCAGAAAACCATTTCTTTGATCCTAATAAGTTTAAAAAAATGCATTACATAAAAATATAACACGGTATTGCCAAGACTGTGAGATTATCGAGCACAGATATATACAACAAAAAATACTAAATAAATATTAATAAATTACAAAATGAAATATATATTTTATATCTGTTAATTGGCAATCGACAAATGGTCTTTCCACCCGGTTTTTCGTGTTTAAGCTTTGTCGTGAAAGAGGTATGGTGATTTTTAACTGTCTATGTCAGAAGTCATTGTCGATAATGTTCATAATTTAACTGTTATTAATGTGGTGAAGTGATGCAATGAATTCATGAAGAGTTATAGTGGGGAATTTACGTTTGGGGTTAATATTTTTATTAGGTGGTACGATTATTGTACATGAAAATACTAAAAGTTCCGCCTTGAAGAGGAAAACTTACACTCACTTTATTATTACAATTCCCTAGGAGGGTTCAATTAATTTAATTTCTGTTTATTTTGGATTCCACCCATTGTGTACCAGACCTAGAAAAATCCTTACTCGCCTTTCTACTAATAGTAATAGTAGGCGGAAAAACTAACTTAATTGTAAAATATGTGTAATTGCACTGTTATACCTTTTATTCTAAATAATAAAGTTTGTATATATATTATATTATCGACAAAAAGGAAGAAGAAATTTCCGTAAAGGCAAAATACTAATGATAATATTCTTAGATCTATCCTAAAATCCTTTTCTAATCATATTCATGCCCATATCATAAACATTTTTAAACACATCTATAGAACTCAGATCCAAGGGATCGATAAAATGGAATTATCACCTGCATTCCAAAATCTGACTACTCCCAATTATTGGAAAGTTTTTTCGAATCACTCATTAAAATAAAAATCATGCATTACAACAGATCAACGACAGTCACACTCTGCTCCTTTTGTTCCCCAACAAGGCCTTCTATAAAGTTACTCATTATTACCTTTCTTCACACTTTTATTTGAATTACCAAATGTACATTTCGGTCACAAAGTGACCATTATCAATGGATTAACACTAAATACAAAACATATATTTTAAACTATATATATACGCCTCATTCCTTAATTTACGTGTTTTCCCGTTTCGCAACCCCACCGCTGTTTTGTAATCCGCCGGCGTATATATAGTTTAAAATATATGTGTTTTATTTAGTGTTAATCCATTGATAATTGTCACTTTGTGACCGAAATGTACATTTGGTAATCCAAATAAAAGTGTGAAGAAAGGTTATTAGTGCTTTATTCGTCGAATTACTTTTTGGTTGCGATATGGAGCACTTAAGTTTGAAAATAAAAAGACTCGAAAACTCATAATTGAATGGAATTTACTATGTGCAACTAATATTATCGATCGATTAGATTCTGCTTATTGGATAAATATGCAGAGACATAATTAAAATGTGTCAAAGAATAAGTATGTTTTATCAAGCGATCTATGCAATTTATTGCAAAAAAGTTTATATCCGAAATAGACAATTTTAATGAAAAAATGATTTCAAAATTTTCTAATATAAAAGAACGTAGGATGGACTTGATTTATAAGAAAAATATAGGTAAGTTTTTTTTAATCAAAAATTGCAAAACACCTTAGAAATTGTATAAGGAGCCGCCACTGATGTACAGTACTATTTTACTTTCGCTCCCTTTGAATACTTATGATCAGTTATTTATTACTCCCTGATAAACCAAATCGTTCACTTGGGGGGGTGATAGCCGCAGGTAGGGCACCAATGTTATAGAGTTAAGTGGTTCGCAATTTTGTTGTAAATGTGTGATTTTTTTATATATATAAATCTTTATTGGCAGATTATTTTTAACAAAGTAATAATAATAAATAAATACAATAAATAACTAACATAAAAATAAATTCTTCTGCCAATTGGCTATCGACCGTTGGTCTTTCCGCCTGATTTTGTAGGCGTCTGTCCTTGTCAGTTGCTGTGTCAAAAAGGTTTTGATCGCTAATGTCGTCCATTGTCTTGTAAATTGAATTTACTCGTCGTGATCGCTAAAGTCATGAAATGATGAAATGAAATCATGAATAAAGATGGTGAAACATTTACGTTTGGGAGTGATATTTTGGTTTCGGGGAATGCACAAAAGGTGTAGGAGATTGTAATTGATAGGGTTTGAGGCAAATTTTTCGGCTAAACGGACTAGGCGGGTTTCGATATGGGTGACTTTTGTTAGTTCGTAAAGGAAAGGGTTGGAGGGGTTGTGTAGTGAGTTTTGGGGGTGTCGGATTTTGGTCAGCACTCTAAGGGCAGATCTTTCTGCGACTTGTATGTTTTTAAGCGTGGTAGGGTGGGGGTTGTGGAAGAGGATAGCGGCATAGTCAAGTAAGGGGCGGCATATCACTTTGCATATGTGTACGGCTGTTTTTGTACTGATGCCTTGTTGTTTGAAGGTCAGACTTCTAAAGTGAGCCGCCCGATTCTTGACTTTCGCTTTGAGGATTTTGGAGTGGGCTTTGAAGGTGAACTTCGGGTCAAGATGGATTCCTAGGTATTTGCAAGTGGTTGAAGGAAGAATAACTTGGTTATTTATGGAAATTGAGAATGGAGAGTTGTTTGGTCGGTGAAAAGGGATCAGGAGCTGGGATTTATTGGGATTTATGGAAATTCGCCATTTCGCAAACCATGTTTGGATAGTGTCAATAAGACCCTGCAGAGTGCTGAGGGCTTTTGGTAGTGAGGGAGCATGTGCAATTAAAGCAGTGTCAGTGTCGTCAGCATACAGGAGAGGGTAAGCAGATCCATAAATTCCATAAATAGTTAGGATCGGGGTTGTAGATATCATGAACAAGGAGGTTATAAAGAAATGGTGATAGAGGGGATCCTTGAGGAAGGCCTTGTTCAGGAGTAAAGGAGCTGGAAAAGGTATTGCGTATCTTAACTTGTAGGGATCTGTTGTGAAGGAAACTGTCTGAGAGGTTGATTAGGTGTGGAGGTATGTTAAGGGAGTTGCACTTGAACAGCAAACCCCGGTGCCAAACGGAATCAAACGCTTTTTGGATGTCAAGGAATAATATGGCAGATTTACGACCTTCGAGGCTTGCTGTTTGACAGTTAGACGTGAGGACAGAGAAGGTAGAGTTGTGGAGCGGTGTTCAAGAAATCCAAACTGGTAGGGAGGGATAAGGTCAGCTACGCAGGACATGAGTTTATTTTTAATAATGGTTTCGAATTTTTTTTTTATTTTTTTTATTTTACTCGTTATACTATTATAATTTTATAACGAAAGCATAAACAAAAAGTAAAATAACTTATCATATTTATTATCCATTTATTTATCCTAAAATATAAATTTAATTTTCATATTTAACAACAAACCAATTAGAAAACCAGACGGCGTTTTAAATTGTTTTTATTATTAAGCATTAAGCTTGAAGTATAAAAAAATATTAATTTTAATAAATATTATAATTGCATCGAATTGAGTTTTTATTATGTGTCGAAAAATAAACTTACCAGCGAATAAAAGAAGTTTGGCACATTTATTTCTCCCTTGGAGTGCGGCTTTCATCAACGGCGTAAATCCCAAATGATTCCTGGCATCTATCTCCACTCCCCGACATCTTGATAAGATACAACTCAGACATTCAACTTGTCCTGAAATAAATGTAAAAAAGATAGATTGCTGTGTTATTGATAAATTTATCAATACATAAATTTATGTAATGTATTTGTTGATTGACTCGACATTATGTCAAGTACTTAATTAATAAGTAACTTATTTGCAAATGTTTGCTAAAATATTTAAATCTAAATAAAATGAAGTTTTGTATGTTGTAAATCAGTTTCAAAAATAATAAATATGAATAGATTATTAAAATATATTAAAAAAATGATTTGAAAATAATTAATAAATTATTTCCACATTTAGCTCTTTGACATTTTTGACTTACGTTACGCAAGTACTTTAAACAAATGCACATCAAAACAACTACTTCCCGGGCAAATACCCACGCCGGACATTGAATTACATAATGTATACCTGCTGTTGCACATCAATAAAATATTGCATAATGCAACAAATTTTTATCCGAGAAAAATTTTATGTAAAAACAACAAAAGGAACGTTACTTAATATAAGGCCATTTGCAGACACGTGTTTCGGAAACTATCCCTCGTCAGAACAGCTATGCCTTACATAATTTAAGGATGTTAAAATAAATCAATTAAATTAATTCAAATACAATCAGCGAAATTATATCAATTATATTAAATCAAATTAAACTAAATCAATTTAAATAAGATCAAACCAAATTAATTCAATTTAAATCATTTATTAATTATTTTCAAATCATTTTTATTTAATATATTTAAATAAATGTGATCAAGTGAATGAATACTCTTTTCTATTTAGATTATTAAAAATCTACCAATATAATAAATAAAATACAAATTAAATAATAATAACTTTCAATTCTCGACTAGTTTCGTGTGATCAGACCATTTCCAAGACAATTAAAAAAAAATAATCAAAAGTTTTTCAATTTCTGTATTTTATTTATTGGTAGACTTTTAATAATCTATTCATATTTATTATATTAAACATTTCATATCATTAAAAATATTAATTCAATTTTTAGAAAAATAAATCTTATCATAACAAGAGCCAAAATAGAGCAAATCTCGAATCCTGAAATTCTTAATTCAAATACTCGAATTTGCTTTGTAAATATTTTAAATTTCTTCTTTTTTTTTTTGTTTGTCTTAGCATACATTTAATTTCTTAACTTTTTGTTTGTTTATTTCTTAACTCATATTAAATGCTCAACAAGCAAGGATAAACCGTCCATAAACGGACAAACAGACTTTTGTCAAAATTAGTGCGCGGACAAGGCTGGCATGGACGTGTCCAACAAAAGGTAACTGCAGAAGAGTGCATTGTGTCGAAATTTCATAATATCTCTGACCCAAAATAGCTCAGTAAAATTTCCATTTAACTTTTGTTAAAAATTGTATTTCTTTATTTACTAAATTCTTCCTCCAAAACATACCCATCAACGAGTCACCTTTTTCTGACATATAAACATCAAATCTTGATATTTTTCAAACATTAATTTAGAAAATAGTGTTATCCCATTAATAAATAATACCTCAGATACTCTAATAACTTTGAAAAGTTAAAAACATTTATTTTAAGTAAATTATTAATACTCTGTTTTAATTGCATCGTATTCTTACAAGAATAATTTACTTAAAATAAATGTTTTTAACTTTTCAAAGTTATTAATCTGAGGTATTATTTATTAATGGGATAACACTTTTTGTAAATTATTGCTTGATTTGATGTTTAGTTAGATGGTAGAGGCACCGGATTCGTGGCTTGAAATTCGTAATTAACTTTCAATCGGTCTGGTTGGCAGAAAAGTTTAGTATTTTATTTTTAGTCTGTGGTGATATTACTATTGATTTTTATTTTATTTTTTATTTAAAGATTAAATAATTTTTGTTATTGTATTCTATAATCGACCTCATCTCATTACACATTATCTCAATAATAGAAACAGAAGCGTTTTGTTTAACCACACACAAAAACACCCCTTATTTCCATCCGTGATTTTCCAGCACACACACGCGCTGCCAGTCACGGGGCTCCCTTATCCTCTTCCCGACTTCTTTTGTGGCTAATTTTAGCACAAGCTCCGCTTCTCTCATAGATGCAATAATAATGTTAAAGTGTGAACGCGCGGATTAAACGCGCCTCGCATTGTTGATTGTTTACTATGAAATTTCATAAAGACACAGGGGGATGAGGGTTTGGTCGCATTGTTTACCTGCTTGGGCGGCGAAGTGCAGGGGCGTGTTGCCCTCGTTATCGGGCCGGTTCGGGTCTAATCCAGGAAGCCGGAGGAATTCATCTAAGACGTCCACGGATCCGTTCGAGACTATGTAACTGAGCACCGTCTGTAAATAGAGAATGGATGGTACAATGGAATGCTTCGCGAAAGGGGATTGTCTTGAATAAACCCGCATCAAAATTTAATACGTTGACATTAATGAATTTAATTCTCAATATTAAATATTTACGTTGTATAATATAATTATATTTCGCTTTTATTTAACATGACATAATGTGGGTTGGTTCTGTTTATAATTTAGGATCTATGAAACGCAGAAATTTCAATTTACAACATATCGCATAAGATATGTTTCTTTTCCACTTTATTTAATTAATTTAAATTATACCTCTATACCTACTTTGACACTTTTACAATTTATATATATATATATATATAATTTAAAGAGAATATCAATTTAATTTAATAAATTTAGGATTTTTAAAAAAATATAAAAACAAGAGTAAAGCAACATTTTGCAAGAACGCAATTATCGGTGAATATCATACGAAAATGTGTGAAATTAATTGTTATAATTACTACCACATGTCCATTCAAATTACAAAGAAATTAAACACCAGAATAAATTAAATTAATACACAGTCTGAATTATTAAAATTTCAATTTTAAAACGTAATATTTAAAATAAAACTGTAATTCCATTGTTTAAAATATTATGTGAATAATGTAGATAATAATGATTATTTAAATGTTTTATTACAATTGATGCAAACGATAGAAGTTAGAATTTAATGTGTGTGAAGCTGGCAATAATTCCAGCAATAACCCGACGCATCCACCATTTTTTAAAATATTTTAAATAATATTTTTTACAACAATTCAGCGTCTAAAGGTAAACATTTTATAACCATTTAAGTAAAAAAAACAAGATCTATAAAACGCGATAAGACACAATTTTATAATTGCATCCTAACCAAATTAATGGTGAATTAAAAAATCCCAGAAGTCAAATTTTTAAAATGTTTTTTCTTCGAAGTGCAATAATTTAGATTCAATTTTCTTTCACCAAATGTTTATACAATTATTATACAATACATTTCCAATATCAAAATATTTACGTTCTTATTAGTTTAATTTCTATGAGGCTTATTGCCAGCTCCCATATTTTCCACTTTCGGGGACATTTTCAAATAATCATATTTTCAAATTCGATACTTTAAATTCAACTATCTTTCTAGAGATCTTTAAACTATTCCTAATGAACAAACATCATTTGTCAAAGGATTTACTTTATACTTTTTTAAATTGTTATTACACTTTTTTGGGGGTCTCACCAACCGCCTTAAAGGTGTAATTTTCAAAATGGTATATTTCAAAATGGCACTATTTTAAATTCAATTTTCTTTAAAATTATAACAACACAATCAACACATAAATATCAGAATGTTTACATTCGTTTTGGTTAATTTGTTATTACACTTATTGCTGGCAATCGCGCTGCCACCATCGGATGTTCACATCCAAAAATGATAACAGAAAATTTCAAATTAACAAGGCATGGTCAGTTTTCCTCGAAACGTTCTTGAAGTCAGACTAATTTGATGAATTCTTTGGTGTGTTATAATTTTGACGTAGGCTAATTGTTCAATGTTGGACATTATTTTATATTGAATCTTCAAAAGAGTGAGCGAGTGAAAACACTAATTTTAAAGTTGGCTCGTTTTAATAAGATTAAATTATAAAACTAGGACATTGTTCTAAATTGGTTTATACTGAATTCATGTCTGTACAAGAAAGGCTATCACTCTAGAATGTTCTATAAAGCGCTCGACGGTAAACGCGGCGTCATGGAAAGTTCGAGAAACAAGCACGCTATATAAATGCGCGCCATTGGCACTGCAGTCAATCTAAGTGTACAGTAAATAAATAAATAGATATTGTTTTACTTATTTTCGAGTCTAATTAAACCCGATTTCGTCACAATATATTACATTCAATACAGAAATAAAAATTTTATTGTAATTTTTTTATGTAATCAAAATATCCTTACAATTTCTATATTGCGCCACTTATTCGGGGCTATTTCTTATGAAAACTGTTACGTTTAACGTGTACGTTATTCATTAAATTCATATTCTATGAAAGTAGCTCAGAATGTGATAAAGAAAATAACGTACATGTTAAGTATAAGATTTCATTTCCATAATAGCCCCGATTATTGATTTAACTTTTGAAAAATAGGCATCCTAAAAAATTTAAAAATGCACAATAAAAAAAGTATAGAAGTGTGCGCACATATTCTAACAAAAATCTAATAAATAAATGGATGTGTCATTTATTTAGTGAATAATTTAAACAATTACGTTTCAAAAATACTATTAATATTTCTTTAAAAAACGATTCAAGTCTTTATATGAGATCCCCTTTAATTTAATGGGAGGATATAAAGATTCTAGGCGAACGCTCAAACACATAAAAACCGGTGTCTTGATAACACAGAAATATTCGCTTAAATTATCGTTCATAAGGGCTTGAAAGAATTTTCATTGCGCCCTTCGTTTTTTATTGTTGTTTAAAATTTCCATATAAATGATCAATAAAAGGATAGCATTTTGTCTTTGCGATTTATAATAAAATACAGTATTTAATTTTGAAGTAATTATAAAAAAAGTATGTCAAAAAAATAGATCGTTTATTCCAATTACAATAAATATTTAATAATACCGGTATAGATGAAGAGTAATGATATTCTAAGAACTAATAAATTTTAAAGATGCTACAATACATACTTAAAATAATAATAAATTCAAGCTAGATAGCATAGATTTCTTTTTAACTTCATCATAAAGTCACTACCCTGTCGTGAATTTATGATGAAGTTAAAGAAAAATCTATGCTATCTAGCTTGAATTTATTATTTTTTAAGTATGTGTTGTAGCATCTCTGGTCGATAGCCCAGACAGACTAACACCTACATGTATTGTAATTATTTATGTTATATTGTTGAAGTTATCTATATAGTCTCAATAAAGATATATATATACAGGGTGTCTCAGCGTGCGCGCCGAGTAGCTTTACGGCTGAATGGTTTATTTTTGTCAAAATCGGCTTTCGTAGGCGTATGTAGGTCTATTAGGACAACATTTTAAGTTTCAAATATACCGGGTGTCCTATAAAAGCACGGAGTATGAAAGTTATATTTTTTCTAATGGAATACCACATATTTTACATTTTTCAGATTCTACATCACAAATAAACTTAATTTTCATTAAATGTTCATATGCCTAAACCTAATAATTTTTAAAATATTTAAATATTTTTGGAAAAATTGACGTTTCAAAAAAAACTCTTCGAATTTAGTAATTTAATATATCTAACAATGATAATATTTAAATAATAAACCCAGAACTCTTATATTTTGATTAGCATACCAAAAAGTAGATTTTTAATAATTAATTAATTAATTATAATTAATTATTTAATTAATATAAATAATTAATTAATTATAACTAATTAGTAGAAACAAAACTTTTTTAATTATCGGAGAACTGTTTTAAGCGTTTAAATTTATAGATTTTTCATTGTTTTAAAAAGATTTAGAAAAAAATAATCTACTACGCGAAGTTAGCAGATCATTTTTTCATCTTATTTTTTTAGGTTTAACAATGACTATACCCTTTTAGGAACTATAGAACTCGACTGCATGCGAGTAGAACTCTCATTAAATTTTGATCTACTAAGTTCACGGACACACTTTTATTCAGTTTTATTTTATATACATAAAAATCTAAACTAATATTTTTATATATTATTATATATTTGATTTTATATATTGGACAATAAATTTGTTTATAATATTTACCATTGTATGTAATTAATGAATCCTCTTTGTTCGTCTTAAAAATTTCAAATAAAATTTTAATATTTTAATAGAAATATACACAAAAGAAAATACATAATAAAAATTACAAAATCAAATATATTAATTGGCTATCGACCAGCGGTATTTCCGCTTGGATTGTATTTTATTTATTTATTTATTTATTTATTAACGGAAATCTCCTTTGTACATAATACATTATAAACAATAGTAACATAAGATAAACTTAATAAAACATATAAATAGTGAGGGCAATATAACCGAAGCAAAAATATACTAATTAACAATATCCAGATTAATAATACGTAAACGGTGTTTAAATAAACTATAAGAATTACTAAAAATATAAAAATTAGGATTCAACATAAGGACATTACAATACCGCATTATACGTGACACAGGATTTTGAGAACCATACAATGTTCGATGGAAGTTTAAGCGGAATAAGGGCCTACATCGAACTGGAGTTGTTAAAAAGAAATTAAAATTCAGCAATGATAATAAAAAACTGCAGTTGACATGCCCATTAATTAATTTGAACCCATAGCATAAATCAAGTGATCTTCTTCTATATTGTAAAGATTTTAAATTAAGACAATCCAATATGTATGATCGACTATAGTCAATTCGTGCGATCCCCATTTTAAATGAAACAAGTAGCAAAAACCTATTCTGAACTTTTTCAATGATTTCAATATTACAATTGTTGTAAGGAGACCAGATTAATGAACAATATTCCAAATGTGGCCTCACCAAACTAATGTAAAGGGTTTTGAACGTATCCAAGCCAAAGTGTTTCGAAAATCTATTAATGAAACCAAGCATAGAAAGAGCCTTGCTAGAAATTTTATTCAAATGGGTAACAAAATTTAACCGAGAATCAAATATTATACCCAAATCCTTCACCGTCTCAACCAGGGGCAATTTAATATCGTTAATTGAATACTCGAACTTGCTATTATTGCTATGGCGAGAAAAAGAAATAGACATACATTTTTTTAGGTTAAGATGAAGATGATTACGCGCACACCAATTAATTAAATTATTTAAATCAGATTGTAATAGCGTATGATCTGAACTACTCTCTTGACATCATCGGCGAACATCAGAAATTTACTATCTTTGATATAACTCCCAATGTCATTTATGAAGATCAAGAACAGGATTGGCCCACAATTAGAGCCCTGAGGCACACCAGATGTAACGTTGATTGCTCTGGAGATAAAGTTATCAACCTTAACGAACTGTTTACGATCACGTAAATAGCTTGCAAACCATTTCAACACAAGATCACTGAATCCTAAGCCTTCAAGTTTATTTAAAAGAATAGAGTGACTAACACGATCGAATGCTTTGGAAAAATCAGTGTAAACAGAATCGACCTGACGGCCCTTTTCCAAAGCACTCAACAGATACATCTGGTAGGAAAGCAAATTAGACGTCGTAGACCTGCCCTTTAAAAACCCATGTTGTTCATCACAAATAATATTCTTGCAGCACCAAATGAGTTGATCAGAAATTAATTTATCTAGCATTTTAGGAATTGTAGATTGGATGGAAACACCCCTATAATTTTGTATGACTTCCAACAAGCCCTCCTTGACACTATTATTAATAGAATAATAGTAATATAAGTAGTAACCAATTCGTATCACATTAGTGTCATGGTAAATGGAAAATATTGCATTATACATTAAACTTGAAACAGGAATGAGACGCGAGACTCCTTCTCAATGGTCCAGTGCCCGATTTCAAAATTATGCTATCAGGTCTGAGCAGAACGAATTTATGAAAAACCACAGAACTAATACTGCGTGCATGTGAAGCCGACTAATGATAACGGATGGAGGGAGCAATATCTGAAATAGAGCCGAGGAACATCCCCTAGATATCTTGAGAAAATACATGAGTATACAGTGCTTTGAACATCTAGAAGACTGTTCGCGACTGACCCGAAAAATGGGTGAATATTATTTATTTAAGGCATTTCATTTTTTTGTCTGAAATTTTAATCTTAGACATTGTTTTCGTGTAAATAATCCAGGCTGAATTTATTATCGGAGTACCAAGCGGTACCCCCAATATCCGGGCTGCATAATTTCATTGTTAAGAGCACGCTGTGTCAGCTGATCAACTCGGTTATAAACATTCATTCCCCTTACGTCCGTATCTAACCTACGAAAGCCTTGGCAGAGTATATATGAGGAGTCAACGTTGTTATACGAAGATAGTCGCGCAATGGGAGCGTTCAGTCTCCCCTCCAATATTTTTTTAAATTTTTATACAAATACACACATATTTGTCCTATTTATTTCGTATTTTCTGGTTATAGATCAATCGATCTGCATATGTGGCTTGTATATTGAAACGGTTTAAAATTATTATCTTTAAATAAGTTAGAACGTAATTACTAATTATAGTTTTAATGTTAGAAATTAGCTATTAACTATTAAACATAACAATACTTTGAACAATTATTGCAAAATTTATTTTATTAAAAATGGGATACAATAATGTTTGTTTCTTTGATAATATTTATATAGATTTGAAAAATCTTTCTCCTTGTCCTTTATATTTTTTCTTTCAACATTGACTTTTTTATTCACATACATTTTTTTTTCTAATAATTGAAAGAAAGATGTATATATATATATATATATACAGAGAGGTTTTTTTTATCATTATACATTAGGGGAAGTGTATACCTGCAAAAAACGCAAGTCAAACGCATTGAACCGACTAATGTGTGTATGTTTAGTTGATTATTTGGCATATGTGTGTTCAGTTATATGCAACTAAACATACATACATCTATGCCTTTGACTTGCGTATTTTGCATGTATACATAGGGGTTATGTATACTGTTAAAAAAGCTCTCTCTCTCTCTATATATATATATATATATATATACACGTTCGACTAGAATTGCTCATATATTTAAATAATTTAATAAAATTGGAATAATATATTGAATTTGACGCTGAAGCAAAATTCATTTAACTATCAAATTTACTATTTTAAACGAAACACTATATTTATTTATTTTTTTATTCTCCGTTCAATTGAGTACGCACTCATATCGATTTATGTTCACATAACTATAACAGTTTTTGAGATAACAATTTATTTGTCAAATTTTAACCTCAAATAGACGTTTTGAAAAATGCGTATAAATGTTAGTAGGTACAAGATAGACAAACGAGTAATATCTTGAATTTTTACCTATAGATTCCACTAGTATAAAAAATTAACATCTGTCAATTTTGACAATAGGAATTTTAAAAGTATCAGTATTTCTTAAAAACTCATTTTTTTCAAATGGAATGACAAATATTTTATTTCCTAGGGGGATTCGGTTTATTTTATGGGATTGATCACGTTTATAACTACTTTTTCTGAAATTATATTTATATAAACGTTTTCTTTAAAGTAGATATTAAATAAATTTATTAAATAGTAAAATTGTTAGTTTTTTTAGCAATATTTTCATACAAATAATTACAATCAAATAGATAGTACAATAGGCTGTCAAATTATCATAATCATTAACACCTAATTTTATATATCGCAAATTTTTATCATATAAAAAATAGATATTAATTAGTTAAATACATGTTCTAAATTTGAAATTGATTCCACAAATAGTTCCAAAGGTATTTAATAAGTTCCATACTTATTAATTATCCTGTACTAAACACTAATAATATAGTCAAATTCACATTAACACGGCTAATTATAATTAAAAAATCACCCTAATAATCATAAAATCAAAATAAATAATTTCAATAAAAAATGATTTTAAAATAATTAATAAATTATTTCCACATTTAGCTCTGTGACATTTTGACTTACGTTACGTAAATACTTTAAACAAATGCATATTAAAACAACTACTTCGCGGACAAATACCCCTCCGGACATAGAATTACATAATGTACATTGAGCTGAATGTGGAAATAATTTATTAATTATTTTCAAATCATTTTTATTTAATTTATTAAATAACCGTGACCAAATGAATAAATATGTTTTTCTATTTAAAATAAATAATTTTGATTTATGGCATAAAAATAATTTTTGGAGATATTTACTTTTTTTCAAATGTACTAAAGTTGAAACAATTGTTTTAGGTGCTTTACAACTGCTAACTAAACATTTATTTTAAATTTGATTAAATATTTCCCAAATGAGGTGGGAAAAATTTAGTATTATAATCCTTATGAAATGATTCGATTAATAAATTAACATAAATTCGAATGGAACATTCGAACTTTAAAATTAAATAAAAATAATTTGAAAGTAATTCATTTATTTGGCAACGTGTTTTAAATAAATTAAACAAAAAGAATTTGAAAATAATTAATAAATTATTTTATAAAATAGAATTCAAACACATTTTGAAAGGTTAATTAAATTGGCGATTGAACAAAGTATGAAGGAATGCAAGATCAAAAATGAAAATAGAATGTATCTTTAACATTTTTCACTTACATTACGCAGGTACTTTAAAACAAATGTACATTAAAATAAATACTTCTTGGGCAAATATTTTTTTTTTACTTTTTGCATTAAATATTCTCGAATCATTAATTATGCAATATGTTATTTATATTCAACAGCAAGTGTCTATTATGTAATTCAATATCTGGCAGGATATTTGCTAAAGAATTAATTGTTCTAATGTACATTTTCTTAAGTGAAAAATGTCATAGATGTAAAATATAAAATAATTTATTAATTATTTTCAGATTTTCAATTTAAATAACGTTGCCAAATTAATGATTACTCTTTCCTATTGCTAGTAAAATTATTTAAATCTTCACCAGCTTTAATTAATTTATTAGTCAGTGGGACTTCTGCTTCGTTATACATTGTTCAAATTTAAATAGAACAGTGATATACTTTGTTTGCATAACTTTGGTAAATGAAATTAAAGTTATTTAAACAAAGTGATTTTTGTTTTGTAATTGGTTGTTTCCTAATCCATTTTAACACCCTGTAAACTGTTAAACATAGATAAGATCGGAGACAACGCCAATAGTACTAATGACTTAAATTAAATAACGCCGGAAACAAATACGTTCCAATTTTATCATTGTTTGTAATTTCTTGTTTCTTCAATCCTATGCGCGTTTGATCACATTGGCCCTTTTTGAACTTTGATCAATAAATATATTATTGTTATCTATTACTCTAAAAATATGCTTATTAACAGTTTTGGGTATTCACTTATTTTCACTGTACAGACTAAGGCAGGCCTAACATGTTTCCATTGTAGCTTCTGTATCGTTATATCACATTTAACTATATTAAAATAATACATAATAAATAAAAATGATTTGAAAATAATTAATAAATTATTTTCACATTTAGCTCTATTAATTATTTTCAAATCATTTTTATTTAATATATTTAAATAACTGTGACCAAGTGAATGAATACTGTTTTCTATTTAATACATAATAAATGTACTGTTAAAGTGAAAGTAACCATAAAACAAGTTTGGTGGAAAATTTATATTATTCAAAAACTCCGAAATCAAAAACCGTTGTTACAAGACAACGGAGACTGTTCGGGACAGACCCAAGAAATGCGTGAATATGTATTTAAGGCGTTACGTTTTTCTGTAATTTTAATTATAGGCATTCTCTTCATTTTAACAATCCAGGCTGAATTAATGATAGGAGTACCAAGCGGTATCTCCAATAACCGAACTGCACAACTTCATTGATACGAATTTTGGACGAATTTTTTGTGCTCGGCGAGGACGTGCTCTCGTCGAGGTTATAAATATCATTTTTACAGCAGTTTATACATCCTGAAAAAATGCAGCTTGGAAAACATCCCAAATTTTACATCAGTTTAGTAAGTTATCTTTTCTTTTTCTATCACTTTTTTCGTTCTTTCATCAACTCACCCCATGTCTCTCGTCTTCATCTCAACACTTATTTATCAACCAGCCCTCAAAAAAGTTCTCTCTGATTTTCTATTTCTAAGTGTAATTTGCAATATTTTTCAAACAATTCAAACTTATTTCTATTTTCATTTTTGATCTTTGCATTCCTTCATACTTTGTTCAATCGCCAATTTAATTAACCTTTCAATATTTGTTTGAATTCTATTTTATTTTATACACAGCCATTTTATTAACGCCTCATTGGGATTCACATGTAAGCATCTTTACATCGTATTAATGGCTTTTATATCGTATGGATTTTAATAAAACAACACACATATTTAAATTGGAGTATTTTGTGCGAACTTACGGAGTGTTTAAGTTATTTTAAAGAGAAATTATCTTTTATATATTAATTTAAAATTATGATATTTTTAATTGATAGAAATAACTGTCCAATAGTTTTGAATTTCAATTTTAGATTAAAGGATGTGTGACTTGAAGGATAGTTTGGAGTCGAATAGGATACCTAGGTATTTGCAAGTGTTGGAAGGAGAGACTAGGATAATATTGATGGAAATTGTGGGGGGCCGTGGTGTAATTTTATGGAATGGGATGAAGAGTTTTTAGTAGGATTAATTTTAATGCGCCATTTTGATAGCTTTTTCTTCGATATAGATTGATATTTTTCTATAATACTTAGAAAATACTAAATGTGTGTATACATTAATAATGAACCATAAAAACCGACTCTTTCAAATTGTTGTTCTCATGTTATTATAAAACTATCACATTCTACTAAACAAGCTATTTATTATCCCTCTTAATGGATTAAATTTGCCTTTTAATAAAACCCTTCAACACCCACGAATCATATTTATTTTGCATACTCGGATATTCGCTGAAAACAGAAATTTCCTGGAATTGATATCCGACGCCAACGTATTTTCGCCCCTTTTTCTCGGCACTTCATGTACATTTATATATTCCAAATACGAAACAGAAACAAAAGGGAAACGGAACTTCCAGGAAACCCATTGTAATCTATTGAATCATTTTTCAATAAAGTATCAAAAGTATGAAATTCTGAGTAGTGCTGTTTTTGAATATGTGGATCTTTTGTGTTACAATTTTTATTGAATTTTTTGACGTTTCTGAAAGGTAATTATTTCGTCCAATTTAGTTACCGCTTTCTGTTTTTGTCAATGAATAAAAATTATATTTTAATAAAGTTATTATTAAATAGGCTATCGACCGGAGGTCAGCCTATTTAGTTATATTTTTATTGTTGGGCAAAATTGAGTGAATTTAGTAATCGACTATTTCTGAATAACGAATTTTAAGTAGCTAACGTTAATGATATAACAATAAATTAGAGTTTATTAATAAATAGATGAATCTTCCCAATATTATTAATATAAATAACATTAAGAAAATTATAATATAAAAAATTATTCGTCGCAGTTATTTAAATAAATTCAATAAAAATAATTTGAAATTAATTAATATATTATTTTCGATTTAGCCACTGCCACATTTTGATATATTTTACATAAATACTTTAACAAATTTCCAATATTTGCATAACAATAACATATTGTATAATTCAACAACTTTTGAATGGAAAATATTTAATGCAAAAAAAAAGTTACGTAATACAAGGCTGTCGTGTTTCGGGATTTCATCCCTCATCAATACAGCTGTGACTTGTATAATTGCAAAGTTGTTAATTAAATTAATTAAAAACGCACCTCCTGCGATATTTTTTTTACATTAAATATTTTCGATTCAAAATCTGTTGCATTATGCAATATGTTTTTGTTATGCAACAGTAAATGTCCATTATTGCTAAAAAGGAAATAATTTATTAATTATTTTCAAATTCTTTTTATTTAGTTTATTAAGACAATTGTCATATACTTTATTTTGTAGTGGCAAAAAGATCGACTTTACCCATCTGTAATATTTTTACAAGACAGTTTTTCTCACCTTAAATCGCAAGAATATAAGAATTTAATAAAATTATTACTCATAAATAAAATGTTTGGTCCCATGGGTCGACTGCTCAGTACAGACCACCCTTCATTTTAGTCTGTATGTTACAGCCAAAGTGATTAAATGATGATAATTTTCAATGTTATTATAACTCATTGTTGGATTTTAATTCTTTGCAAATTTAAGTAGTTATTAAACTGTAAATTAAAAATTAAATGGCATACAATTAGATACATTTTGCTTTCTCTCTTGATATTATTTATAATCGTCACATTTAATAAATTTATTACTTCGCCCAGATATTATTTATAATAGCTAGTATAGATTGGCGACAATAATTAATTTGGAGCGAATAGTTTCCTTCTTTCCGTTGCTATTCCAGTCACAGTGCTGTGTACTGTTCATTATCAGCAAGGAAGGCGAAGCAACTAATCGAGAAAGTGCACGAAAAGAATCACATCTAGCCGGTCAAGAACTTGAGCACTGGAATTATAATGTAAAAAGCACAATATTGTATATAACTCATTTCTTTCAACAAAAAATATTAATTGTGGTTAAATCACAAAAAAACAAAAGCAATATGTTTTTTAATAATCTCACTACTTATAATATCAATTATCAGAGAATGATATGAATACGAATGAAGTGGACGAATAAGAGATTTTAAAGAAAGATGGGGAGTTCGTCGAAGAGAATATTGATAAAGCTTTCAAAGAAGTAAAGTTATCGGGACTTGAAGGGACAAGCAGAAATATAAAAATCATAGAGCATAAGAATATGTGTCCGATACAAAGGAGGAGAAAAGGGAAAGACTGAAAAGAAGAGGGGAAGATGTACAACAATTACGTGTAGCGGATAGATGATTGCTATGATAGTCATTAAAAAATGGTGATGTGTCCATCATGGCACTTTCCCCGGTGAATACGGTCAAATAAGTTTCTGATAGAAAATTTAATAGGGAAGCAAAATGATTAATAGAAAAAAGTGATTGTTATCTTTTAAAGTTAAACCCGAGTATTTAGAAGAATATTGTAATTAAGTGTGTTATTTCTTACCTTACAATAGGTTAAAATCATTCCTCCACACTCTTCTTCATTTTTGCAAACTGGAGGCGTTTGCGAATGATAAGTTGAATTCGACGGCACTTTGACGTTTTATTTGTCATTAAAATAATTATTTCAATAATTAAAATCTCTAAGGGAATTTATCAGATAAATGCTTATAAAATGAAAACCGGAGGTCCTACAATAAAAGTTTTATAACAGAAATTATTTATTTTCCAAGATCTAAAACTTTTATTTGAAACATTTTTCTAACCGAATTAAAAAATGAAAAATTGCTAAGAGTAAAGTTGCACTTAATGAGTTTTGATTCTAACCAAAAGCTTTTCAGATCATTCCACTGTTATATAAAGCTTAGATATAAAGTTTGGGCTTAATCCATTTAGCCGTTTAGGCGCTATCGCGGAAACACACAGACACACACACAGACATTTTTCAAAACTCGATGGAATGGACTCAGGGGACCTCAAAACGTGCATATTTGTTGAAATTGGCGGTTCGAAAATTTTCACGATCACAATACTTTCCCTTGGACAGGGGTCCGGGGAAAGTAAAAAACGGATGAAGAAATAAATTGAGGAGATAATCGGGGCTATTCTCTAAAAAAATGTTAAGTTTAACGTATACGTTATTTTTGATCATCACAGTCTAGGCAACTTTTGTGATAGATATACATATACATAGAATGTCAACTTAATTAATAACATACACTTTAAATTAATATTTTCTGTACGGAATAGCCCCGAATTTTGTCACCAGAATTC
The DNA here is from genome assembly GCA_963082785.1 of Philonthus spinipes. Lineage (NCBI taxonomy): Eukaryota > Metazoa > Arthropoda > Insecta > Coleoptera > Staphylinidae > Philonthus > Philonthus spinipes. The sequence goes on from OY720304.1 coordinate 8,017,216, forward strand.
AGGAAGGGAAGAGGGACTAGGCATCAATTATTCATGCTGGCTAGGATGGAAAAGAGTGCCTTAAGAGAGAAAATGAATGTACGCCGTATTTATAGTTTTGAAAGTCAGATTAATCGATTGTTTGTATGCTTACCCATTCTGTATGACAGGAATGGGTAAAACGAGCAGATGAGAAACATTTGTGGCAACAAAAAATATATGCAAAAAAATTAAAGTATAGGTGAGGGTAATGCCTTCTTAGTCCTCTACTATTTAATTTGTATTTTAGCGACTTAGAGGAGGTACTAAGATGAATGCAAGCTCGACAGAAAATTATAGCGAAGGTCGCTTGCAATATAAACTCGTTGATACTAAAGCATTTCGCGGCCAACGTGTACACAAACCTTTTTGTGCAACTGGTACAATTAATAATAAATAAATAAATAAATAAGAACAAGATATGTAGATACGCAATGTGAAATTAGATGGAAAGATTTATTGACAAAACTTTGTATGCAACTAGTAGAAAACATACATATTAACGAATAAATATTAATTTGGATTAATATAATATATTGGTTATAGAACAATTTTAATCATTATTTATATTTACAAAAAACCAAGAAGTTGTTGCCACAATATCTAAACAATAAATATCATTGGATATAGTGTTTTGGAAATTTTATTTTGCAATGAGTCTTCGATAATACCCGCTCCGCTTTCCGCAACGAAAGTGTTCGCCTATAACAATATCCCGAGGATTGTTTTTCTGTTCTTTAATTTCAAATAATACCAATTAAAGATAGATTTTTTCAATGTGTGAACATGAACAACTTGATTGCAATATTTTGATAACGTAGGAATAAACGCTTATGTAATATTTTCAATATTATTAATTGCTTTGTTCCTACCAAGACCAACAACTTATCTTGGCCTTCTAATTTTCCTAGGTGGTACACTAGAGAACTCAAAAATCTAGTGATTGAAAAGAAAATACTTCACAAGATATATATTAATTCTCAATCTATCTCCGATTTAGTAGCGCCAGAGAACGCTGCAAACTAATGGCCCAACAATGTTATTTACAGCATATCACCAACATAGAGTCTTCAATCAATCGTAATCCTAAGGCCTTTTGGAGTTATGTAAATAACAAAAAGTCTACCAACCATCTTCCTTCTACTTTCTTAGAACGTGACTCTATTGTTACTGGCATTGACAATATAGTTAATCTATTCGCGGATTTTTTTGGATCTGTTTATTTATTGCCTACCAAGTCTACCACAGTAACCCAGTGTGACACGGTATTAATGAATCGAGTCCACCGCAACTTTCTATTACGCACATTTTGCGTGAATTGACTTCTTTGAAAGATAATTATGCAGTTGGCCCCGATGGCTTGTGTGCTGGATTTATTAAGAAATATGCTTTCTCCCTCAGTCGTCCTCTCTGGCTTTTATTCAACGCCTCTCTAAATGTAGGAGTATTTCCCGATCGCTGGAAAACAGCATTCATTGTCCCCATCTTCAAATCGAGTGACCGTAACCGTGTTGCCAACTATATGCCGATTTCGCTTCAAGCCTCTGTCCCGAAAATTTTCGAGAAATTACTAACTGCACATCTAGCTGATAGGCTTCAGCCTTTGATTTGCACAAATCAGCATGGTTTCCGTAGGGGTAAATCAACATCTACCAATCTATTACTTTACAACACCTACATTATACAAGCCTTCGAAGAACGGTGTCAGGTTGATTCCATATACACCCATTTTTAAAAAGGCATTTGATACAGTTGATCACTCAGTCTTGAGTCTAAAAATAAAAAAGATTGGCATTGACGGGCTCTTGCTGCGTTTTCTTCAGTCATTTTTAGCTGAACAAAGTCAATTCGTTCGAATTGGGCGTACAATTTCCCGGCCAATTCCCGTGACATCTGGGGTTCCTCAAGGGTTCTACATAGGTCTTTCGTCATGCTGAATGTCTTCTATTTGCCGACGATATGAAAATTTTTATGAAAATCCACTCGCCTAAAGATGCATTGCTTCTACATACTGATCTGCAAACATTTTCGTCGTGGTGTAATTCTAACAACTTAACATTAAACGTAAAAAAGTGCAATCTTATGACTTTTTCCAGATGTCGGACTATAGTAGACCATCAGTACACCCTGGTAGGGGAACCTTTAAATCGTATTTTCATTGCAAAGGATCTTGGAGGTACGTTGACTTCTGACTTAAGTTTCAGTTATCACATTAGCAATATTATTTCCAAAGCATATCAACTGCTTGGGTTCATTAAACATAACTCCACAGAGTTCATTAACGTCGGTACATTAATTCGATTATATAATGCGCTAGTGCGTCCTCATTTAGAGTACTGTTCATGTGTGTGGTCCCCCTACTATCGTACCGATACGGAGCGGATCGAAAACGTACAGCAAAAGTTTGCTAATTTTTTATTATTCAAATTTAAATTATCCTGTACGCGCAGTGAACTATTAAGCAATCTAAATATAACTAGTCTTGAGACTAGGCGCAAACATGCTGACATCTTGTTTACAAAAAAATTGTTTGATGGATCCGTTGACTGTCCCGATCTTTTGTATTTACTCGGATTACAAGTTCCTTCTCGCCCCTTGAGGAACGTAACTACTTTTCATGTGCCATTCCACAAGATACACTACGCACGTTATTCGACTATGACTCGAATGTTGAGAAACTCGAACGAACTTATTAGCATGATTAATTTCGATGTTTTTAATGATTCCATAAACCGCTTGCGGCGAGCTCTCAAACAGTGATATTTATTTTATGTTTCTTATTTGTATTTGGTTATTTATTTATTAGTCTTTTAAGCTTTGTGTTTTATATTTAGTATTTCATATATTAGTTTTAAGTTTTAATATGTTAATTTATTGCTTTTAATGTATTTATTGTTTTTAATGTATTTAATGTTTTTAATGGCCACCGTTAATAAAGGATTATTATTATTTTTATCAAGATTTGTTGGCTGAAGACTTAGGTATTTTATGTATATATTTTAATAAATTCTGCATTTGTTGTAGTAAATGTGCCGGGTAGATCAATTTTACTTTCTTGGAATCGTAAATTTAACGCTTTATTAATATCTTCCACATCTTCTAACCACAATTTTGTTAACCCATCCCTTAGTATTGCCCTAGAAATTCCAATGATTAGTACAACCTAGAATAATCAATACTTTTAGTAATTATTTTACATAATAAATTATAAATTATGAACAATAATTCCACTTCCTTCAGCTAAAAATTGAGTTATTTTGTGTTGCAGTATTCGTAATTACTTTTATTTCTGGTGCAGTACAAGCGCAATCACTATCAGAATAGATTATTTTTGTAAATTGGAATTAAACTGACAGTAAATAATAAACTAGTTTTAGCATGGTAACGGGGCTATTCCACATGGAAAATGTTAAGTTTAACGTCCACGTTATTAATTAACTTCACATTCTATGTATACACACCTATTACAAAAACACGTTTAGATTGTGATGATAAAAAATAACATAGACGTTAAACTTAATTTGTCAATGTTAATTTAAAATTTCCGTTAATGACCGGCTACGAACGCAAATTTCAATTTTATAAGTTTTTTTTACACAAAACCAGCTTGTCTTATTTATCAATCCTTTATAAAATATCTAAGTTTATAAAAACATCCACACATATACAGACAGACTAATTGTACCGTTGAAAAAAAAAGTTCCGTCGTTTTTAATTCCTCAATTTCGCCAATTAGTATTAAAACACAATCTCGATTTAGGCTCACGTAACTTAAATATTCAATGAATGGCAGAAGGGTCGAGTTGGATAATTCAAGCCACGTAAAGGGCACATCTTGTTCCATTGGAATTTGTGCCGTTCTTGGATTTCCCACAGGTACACTAACCCCGTTTACCTAGATTATATGTTTCAACGGTTTAATCTTATCTGCGCAGTAATTTATTTAATTAACACTGGTTTATTTAAAAATCGTAATAAAAATTGTTCGCTAGAAATAACAAATAGTGTATAACAAAGCGGAAGCTTCGTTAATAACTGAATATTGTTTATTTTTTTTATACAGTGTATCCCCAGAAAAAAAAAAATATTGAGAAACCTCTGAAAAGGGGTGACAAATGACTGAGTAATCATTAAAATACATTTTCTATGACTAATATTTCTAACATTTAATCAATGTAACTAATTTATATTATTATAATAAATATGATTAAATTATTAAAAACCTAGGAAAAATAATAAAACAAACAGATAAAATTTAAATTGTCAACTCCGAAACTAGTCAGTTATAATAGAAAAAGAATTTATTCACGTAGTCTGAGTCGAAAATATTTCATGCCAAAGATAAAAGAAAATGTAATGAATGAGCCTAGCATTCGCGTCTGTCGTTGACTCGATCATTTCAATCGAAGATCGCAGCCTGGACGGTGCGGTGCGTTTGATTAATTTAATATAACAACTTTGTAATTATATAAGGCACAGTTTTACTGACGATGGGTGAAATCTGCAGATAACCTTATTTGTACATTTGTTTTAAAGTACTCACGTAACGTAAGTAAAACATGTCACAGTAGCTAAAGCGGGAATAATTTATTGATTATTTTCAAATTATTTATATTTAATTTATTAGTCAGTTATTACGTTATTTTTAAGAGAATTTAAAATTGAGTCTCAATATTTTAAGCACAGATTATAATAGGCATAAAAAATGTGGTGGGTAACTTCATGTTAGTACATTCTTCACCAGCTTTGATCATTTTTTATCGCTCTCTCTTAAAATGAAAACTATCTTTCCTTCACTCGATATTGCGTAGACGCAATATAGGTAGCGCTGTACAAAGGAAAATAATTTACAGGAATCTGTTCCTCTGTTATAGTGCATCTTTCTAAGCGGGCCTTACACACGCAATCAAGTTTAAACAGTTGAACAGATCTGTGTCCGTATTCCTAAAATCTAAAATAGGTCGTACATTTTGTACAAAGAAAATGTACGAAATCTGTCATTTAGGTAGGAATTTACATAAGAATTTGATAGTTGCACACGACCGAAACGTGCGATCAATTTCAGGAATAAGGCTCCTATACTCGCAAGTTAGATCGAGTATGTTGCGTGGCCACGTGTGAAACTGAACGTTCGAATCAAAATTGTTATTATTACATTTTAACTTGTTTAACTGCATAATATAGCTTTAGTGACAGAAAATCATCTTGAGGGAATTAAAAGAATCTCAAAAAGAAAATCTCTGCTTCTTGATGATAAAAATTAAAAAATCAATTATTTAATTCACATAATAAATTAATTTGTCTGTATGTTTTTCATTTGGAAAATCATGATTTCGCCCATTTTCTTCTGTTTCTTTTATTTTATTTTTTAAATATATATATATATATATATAAAAACATTTTTATTCCCAAAGAATACATACATATTAAATTTAATATACAATACATGAAACAATTTAAAACAAATATACATTCTTAAGAGAAACGGCTATCGACCGGAGGTCTTTAGGCCTGGCCTGTCTTTGTCTAGTTCCTGTCGTTGATTAAATCGTCATGATTGTTAACTGTCAATGTCTCGTCTTGCTAAATTTGATGAAATGAATTGATGAATAGTTTTATTTCTTATTTTAATGCAAAATTGGATTTAAACACATTTATTCGCAGTTTATTTTGCGGAAGTATTTTCATATTTAACATTAAACATTAACACCATTGGCCACAAATTGCAATCACGGATTTTTCTGCTATTTGTGTCTATTTAGGAATAAAAAATGTAAAATTATAAATACAATTTCAATTATAATTTTACATTTTCTTTTTCTTAAATCCTTAAACTCTTTCAAGTGTCGGATAAAACTTCTGTTTTCTTCAATGTTTGCCTATCTCTTGCCATTATTTTTACTTCTTATAGTGTTATTCCCTTTTTCTTCGCTATTTCTTGAATATGGACAATCAATTTTCTTAGCGGTCGCCCTGTTCTTCTTTTGTTCGTACTTCTTGCTTCCAATATTTTTCTTGCGATTCTATCTATTTTCATTCTAGTTAAGTCCATGTCAATGAGTCCCAGTATTGTTTTTTAATTGCATAGTAAAATTTTGTTGACTATTTGTTATTTCTGCCTTAATGTTTCCATCCTCTCTCCAATATACTATCCTTACATTTGTTTTCCTTTCTAAGTTGGCTGTCTTACTTTTCATTAATGAGCAAAAAGACAAAGTCACACCGTATTAAGTGGTTTAACTATGATGTTAGAAATATGCGGCAAACTTTGCAACTCGTTGAAGAATACCACACTAAATATCCTTCTATAAATTCTCAACAACTTCTTAAAGAATGTAGGTTTTAATATATATGTTGTATAATATAACGGGTCTGCAGATTACTTTATAATACATCTTCATATTTTTGTATTGAATAAATTTTGATTTTGACAAAAAAAAAAACGTCAGGAATTGTGGAAAAATGATTCATGGCTTTTGCATCACGATAATGCACCTGCTCGTTCATCGTTGCTTGTGAGAAATTTTTTGGTCAAAAACAAAACGACAATCATGCCTTAGCCACGATATTCACCGAATTTACCCCTTGCGACTTTTTCCTGTTCCCAAAATTGAAAATGAAAAGACCTATGAAGGGACGGAGATTTGCACGATTGATGAAAAAAAAAACTGCATCGCTGAAAGAGCTCAAGACTATACCAAAAAGTGCTCATGAGAAGTGCTTTGAGGACTGGAAAAAGCATTGGCATAAGTGGATTGTATCTGGGGGGATTACTTTGAAGGGAACAATATAAATATTGATGAATAAATACTGTTATCGGCGCATCATTTGGATTGGCCGAAACTAAATTTAATTAAATCATAAGTCATTTCTGCATTCAATTAAATTTTAATATAATTGAGAAATGAGGAAAATTCGTTTGACAATCGGATTTGCGATCCCTTTGTTGATCTGGGAATATAAATTCTTCCCCATCGTGACATCTGAGCGGGTATTTCGATGACTCGGACAAAATCCAGATTTTCCCAAAAGCGATTAAATAAATCCGTTCCTTTTCAGCGAAATTGTAAAAGTGACCATTTTTCGAAACCATTAAACAGCTGGATTTGTTTGAACCATTCACTTATTTCAGATTGTAAAACAGCACCCCGCGGATTAATGCAATAAATGGTCCCTTTTACAAACGCTCAGGAAATATACCTGGACGAGCCACGATCGTCCCTTTTGTTATTTTCTTTTTTTTTAAAAACATTTTTTTAATAAGTGTTTTAAATACAATATTTATTTATGTAATCAACATACATGTACTTTTAAATGTTTTTGGTTTTTTTTTTAATTTAACTTATCGTCATACGTATCAACATGATGATCACTATGTTGATATTTTAACGGATTATTTTGTTATGCAAACGTGAAAATGTCACATGTTTTTACTAAATGTTATTATAGTAACGATAATTACTTACTCGGAGAAAATAATTTGAAAATTAAATTCTTTGGTATCCGATAAGGGATGAGCCCCGTAGTATCGGTGGTGGGGTGAGAGATATTCCTATAAAAGGTGAACAAGGGCTCTACATTGCCAGTGAAAGGCGAGTAGCAGCTGAACTACACTATTATTATTCCGAATAAGTGCTTTGTATATATTTTTCCCTTTAAGTATTTTTTTTTGTATAATTTTCAATTTCTCATTTTTATTATTATTATTTCTCTTGTTGTTTTTTTTTTTTTCTCTCTTTTTTTGATACATGTTGTACAAACGTTGTTGTAAATATATTGTAAATATTTTAATATTTAATAATAATTTTTATTATTTTTCTTTTTATTTTATTTATGATCTGAGCTATCCGGATATCAGGGTGGTAACGAGGGCTGTTTAACTAACAACCCTACCGTGCCCCATGATAATACATATATTTTTTCATCAAACTATAAAGTCACCGTCTAAAACCGCTCACAAAAAACAGATTATGCAAAAAATACTGTTTACTCACAGATTAGGAATATACAGGGTGGCGCAAGATTGCGATGAAGCCCAATATCTCAGTTATTTAGAAATTTACAAAAAAAATATTACTGACATAATTTGTAACTACTGTAAAACTTCGCATTTTAAAATTAGTTTCATATATACAGAGTGACCAATAATTACGTGTCGTATCAAACATATGTTTTTTAAATGGAATGCTATATTTTTTATGTCGATTTTAGATTCTACGCTTAAAATTAATCATTTTTGATATAAGGTTTATTAGGTAAATTTTTAATATTTTTAAAGTTATAAACAATTTAATGTTTAAATCAATGGAAGTTTAGAGCCTTATTTTTCAAAATTGAAAAACGATGTAAACTTTCTGTTAACGCAATTTAATTGAAAACATGTTTAATAATATCAGGAATAATCATTTTTTACCATAAAGCAAGTGTTTTGTACAGGGTGAAACAATACGCAAAATGATTTTTTTCTTTTTTCACTTAAATGGAACACCCTACATTTTTTTTCACTATTTCGATAGAAAATTGGTTGTTCTTTAATTTTTGTATAATAAACTATCTCTGTTACCGTTTTTTTTTTAATTTGAATCCAAAGTACAACATTATAAGTTTAAATATAATCTATAATTTAAGTAGGCTATAATTAAAACAAATGCAAGTCATAATCATTTTCTGACATTTAATAACATACTTACTTCCTAACCTAAAAGGATATTCAAATGACAATCGAAATTTAAAGGCGCATGCAAAATATGAAGAAAATAGTTGCTCGACGATTATTTAGCTATAACTCGCTAAATAATCGTCGATTATTATTGGAACACATTTAAAAAACAATAATTGTAAGATTTAAATGCCATTGAATTAAAAAAAAATGATGTGAATGCGTGAAATAAATACATAAAAATGTTAATACTAACAAAATATAATGATATAAGTATTTAATTATTTCACTTAATATCTATTTTCGGTTTTCCAGTCAACATGAATTGTCTAAATAAATCAATTTAACAAGCCAATAGGAATATTTTAAATATTTTGTTAACAGAATGTTTATTTAATTTTTCATTATTGAAATTTAGGCTCTAAACATCTATCGATTTCAGTATTCATTTGTTTATAGCTTTTAAAATATAAAAAATTGACCTATTAAATCTAATATAAAAAAATTTACTTTTAAACGTGGAATCGAAAATTTTCATAAAATATATATCATTCCATATAAAAAAAACATATTTTGATACGCCACGTGATTATTGAACACCCTGTACATATGAAAGTAATTTTAAAATGTGAAGTTTGGCAGTAGCTACAAATAACGTAAGTAACATTTTTTGAATATTTCTTAATAACTGAGATATTGGACTTCATCGTAATAAACTCACATGTCAAGATTGTAAAGGGCTCTATGTGGACCAACCTGATCGAAATGTTAGAATAAGGCTCATGGAACATCTCCGAAATGTTCGGTTTAATAAGCTGATAAGTCATCCTTTGCTAAACATTTGATTGAACTAGTCATTCTTTTAGCGAGGATGTACTTTCGATCATGCATTTTGCCGAAAAGGCTCGGCGGATAGATATCCTTGAGGCTTGTGAAATACATAAAGCTCGTGCTAATCCGTGAATCCCCGTAATCAACGATCAGATTGACCTAATTTATTTCCCTCTCTTTAATTCCCTTTTGTAACCAATTTTGCATATACATACCCTTCTTGTGATTAGTTTAAGACACTTCTAGTTTGATAATGACATTTGTAATGTCGAAGCTATAGTCACTGATAATAAAATCATAGTTATATAAATAAAGTTAAAAAAGTGTTTCATTATATCATGTCTCTAATAATTGTAACTTGTATAGATGGACATGAAACTTTATATTCAAATTAGTGACGGATGAGTCTCTGGAAATGAGGCATTTCCATTTTCCAGTGTCGCCCACTATTGAAAAACCTTGGGACATTTCAATCCATGTAGTATACAAATAGACAAGCGTGGATAATGCGGATTATTAGCCAGTGACTTTTTTTAAATTTTGGGTCAAGTTTGAATAAAAAAAACAGCTCTGAGCTGTTTGATAAAATCGCTTCTGAAATATTTCTGATTTCTAAACAAGTTTAGCTTTTATATAATAGTGAATGTGGATGCCATTTTAATATAAAAAAATATTAATATCCATTAATCATTTACTAAATTGTATTTTTATTGGTTTCAATAGTTTAACATCAGATCCCAATTAGAGCAATTTATTTCCAATACGCCAATTAATCTCGCCGTCAGTTTAATTAGGAATTTGCGGCAGAATCCAATCGACTCCCCCTATCGAGTCGGATCGAATATGATTTCCGCGGACAATGCTCGCCGCCCTCCCGTCCGTCCATCAGCAGCAGCGGTCGATGGCTGCGACCTGTCCACGTCGACTGCATTTCACCTGGGTCAGGTCAGGCTGATATAGTTAATGTTAAAGTTCTGAGTGGCCATTGATTATTCATACCGTCACATTCCGCCCATGTTTGGCCGCTACTTTCATGAAAGCTCCAATTTTACAACAGGACACGCTAATGGACCGTGGCAAAATGTATGACGTGCCGTGTTCGAAAAAGGGGTGCGACGTGTTCGCGGAAAACCCGAAAAATTACTCCCCTATTCTATAAATATGGTGTTATGATACAATACTTTTCTAGAAAGGTAAAGAGAATGACGTCAATACAAAAAAATATAATAACAATAACCAACCTTAAGATATTATCTAAAATAAATGAACTCACTGAAATAATACATATTTGTGTTGAGCTATTCGTTACCAACAAAGAAACAATTTCAATGTATCAGCTTTGAGAAATTTAATAACATTTATTATACTTTATCCTGCTATACTCCTTGTATAGCAGGATAAAGTATACATAACGTGTAGATATCTAAAAGAAAATAACACCGATGTATAGTTAAATAAAATCAAACAAAGAAGATTCATACATTTGCAGTTATTTAAATTAAAATGGAATTAAACAAGGAAAATTTCAATGATCAACAAAATTCAATAAATCATTTTTTCCAACTCCAAAAATTACTTACACTGCAAGTTTCACAAACATTTATTGAAACAACTACTTCCCGAGCATTTACCCGCTGGGAATTGGAATACACAATAGATATTTGTTTGTTGCACAGCAGTAGTACTGCGAATTGCAACGGTTTGGGTCGAAAATATTCAAAGAAAGGAAACAACAAATAATAGTAACAAGGCTACCAGTACAGCTCTTAGTTTGTAAACAATTTTTAATTATTAAATAAAACCAAGTGAATGAATACTCTTTTCTATTTAATTTTTAATTAATGTTTACGTTGAAGCTAGCAATATTTCCAGCAGTATCCCGGCGCCTCCATCACGCTACCATAATTATATTTAATTGTTTATTAGTTAGAAATAATGCATATTTTTTTCATTTTTAAATATATTTACATATAAAATCAATTAAACAACGCTAATGAAGTCAATTTTCGTCCTTAGATCAACTTCTAACAGCTGTGAAATATAACATGTCATTGTTTAATCATTAAATTATTTATGCCTAATGACGGCATTTATTTAAACAGTTCTTTGCTATTTCTTTAGAGAGAGTTTAGAGAGTGATTATGAACAATAAAAATCTAACTAAAGAAGGTGACTTGTATCGACGACACTTTAGTTCTGTTCACTTGCGTTTATATATTTAAGAAATATCATTCAATTATTTATAACTACCGAATGACGGAATTTATTTAAACAGTTTCTTTGCCATTTGATATGGATAATTAATTAGCAATCTGTCTTAAATCTGAGACCGAAAATGTAATTACTTCCGATTAGCAAAAATAATGTCTTGTTTTTGAAAGTAATTTTTTTATTATTAATAATCACTCTGTATACCCTTCGTAAATAATTAATGAAGAAATTGTTTAAATAAATGATGTCATTCGGTAGTTATAAATAATTGAATGATTAAACAATGTCTATTATTGAAAATACAATATTAATATGCGAATAACTTTTTATTTGGGATTTTTTGTGATAGTGTATTATAACTTTTTTGTTAAGAATTATCTTTTCTATCAAATTATCATAAAATATATGAGGCGTTCCGCTTAAAAAAAATGATTGTTTTGTTAACATCTTGAAAACGCAATGATCTTTTTTTTTTTTTTTCTGATATAGCTGCTGTAATCCTCGGAAAATTTACTACTATTTTGCTAATTTAAGCAAACAACTTGTATGTATCTTTATTTCTGCACATTTCTATATATTGTAAATTAAAAATAGATTTTTATATTATATCATAGGTTGTCCGTAGAAAATAGCTGTAGACCTACGATCTTTCTGCTCTCATATATATATATTTTATAAAGAATTTGTTATCATCGTTTGTGTATAATATGTCATTAGAAATATATGCGTGTTTTTTTTATTTAGCTTGAGCTAAAAGCAGATATGCGTAGAAACATTACTCTGAACTCCACCCAAAGGTTTCCTACTATAATTTTTTTTCTGTTTGTAAATATATATTTTTGCATGTATAAAGTAGGAAATAAAGACTATTATTATTGTTATTAATATTGATCGTAACACATGTTACTATTAAATTACTAACTAACTCGAGTCTTATAGACATCTAACAATAATATTTGGCAATTTGTTGTAATTCTGGACATTAGATAATTGAATCAGAAGCACAAATAGTAAAAAAATAAAATATTTCCAATACAATTACTAAAGGTTGTGTTTTTCAGCGCAGCGAAGCAGTTTAGCAATGAGCTTCGATTGAAAACTATCATTGTTTCTTTATATATAAATAGAAAAGAGTATTCATTCACTTGGTCACAGTTATTTAAATATATTAAATAAAATTTGAAAATAATTAATAAATTATTTTCATTTTAATCAATTATATTAAATCAAATTAAACTAAATCAATTTAAATTAAATTGAACCAAATTAATTCAATTTAAATCAAAACCGAATTAATATAATTGATTTAATTTTGCTGATTGTATTTGAAATAATTTAATTGATTTATTTTAACATCTTTAAATTATGTAAGGTATAGCTGTACTGACGAGGTATAGATCCCGAAACACGTGTCTGCAGATGGCCTTATATTAAGTAATTTTCCTTTTGTTGTTTTTACATTCAATTTTTCTCGGATCAAAACTTGTTGCAATATGCAATATTTTATTGATGTGCAACAGCAGGTGTACATTATGTAATTCAATGTCAGGCGTGGGTATTTGCCCGGGAAGTAGTTGTTTTAATGTGCTCTTGTTTAACGTACTTACGTAACGTAAGTCATAAATCACAGAGCTAAATGTGAAAATAATTTATTAATTATTTTCAAATCATTTTTATTTAATAAACTTGCAGGTATTGGAGTGACACTAATTCTAAATAGAACGATTAAAACCTCTGCAATCACCCAAGCTTTGTTAGCATTATTGGTCCATACTTTTTTGAAGATCGGCGAAGAAATGCTGTTACAGTGAATACAGAGCGGTATATAGCCATGCTACAGAACTTTTTTTCATCAGCGCTACAGTAGTTCGATGGTTTTAATCAACGATCGTGGTTTCAGAAAGATGGAGTAACATGCCATACTTCCAACGGCTCATTAACTGCTGTTTGCGATTGTTTTGATAAAAAGTGATATAAACGGCCACCTGGTAGCCCTGACTTAACCCCACTGGGCTTCTTTCTTTGGGGATACCTTAAAAGTAAAGTTTTCAACAGCAACCCAATATCCCTGCAGGAATTAAAGGAAAATATTAGAGATCAAATGTAAAACATTTCACGAAACACTTGTGAGGCCGTCATTGAATATTTCCGCTCCAGGTTGCAGCAGTGTCAAAATAGTCAAGGATAAATAAATAAATAAACCGTTTTAATTTCACATAACTAGTTTTTTTTTTAATCATCATTTGAAATGTAAACGAACTTTTGGTCCACCCTGTATCATGAATTATAAATGTCATGTAGCCATTTTCTTTATATTTTTGTTTTCTTGCTTGCTCCAACTATAAATAAAAAAACAATTAAATTCATTGTTGACGTTTCAAAATTGGTTTAAATATCAGTTTGTTCGTTTATCTCCTAAAAGTAAAACTACTTTAACTAATAAGCCATTTCAAAATGTGGGTACTTTATTACTACCGGATTTATTTAATTGTCTGATGCCGGCGAATATTTTATCGTCGGCCACAATAATAAAATTTTCAATTTTACACATATATAAGGTGGCCAGAAAAGGTGTGATAATCTTCAGGTAAAGTGGTTCATTGATTAATTTCAAGTAGAAAATTATATAAAAAAATATTATACGGTTCTTCATTAACACTCACGAGGCCATTGTTATAATAAATATGTGACTATAAATTAGTAATATTTTTCAAATATTTTAATTAAAATTAGTTCTGTTAACATCCAGCTCAACATTTCAAAAAATATTTAATGATAAGTCGATTATTAATAGCAATAATTATACATAAAATGTTAAAAACAAATTCTAGTCATATATTAAGGATATTGGATATTATTGGCCTCATGAAGCTTATTGAATAATAACCCAATATTTTTGTTGTGTTTTATTTAATTTTTTATATTAAAAATTTTTTTAAAAGTTTTTTCTACTTAAAACTGATTAACGAACGACTTTAACTGAAGATTATCACACCTTTTCGGCCCCCCCTGTACATATAATCTTTATTTCAAAATATTAAATATGTAAAGGTGTTTGATTTCATGTTCTGAAAAAGGGCTATCAACCAGAGGTCTTTCCTGCTAATTTGAATTTTATTTTTCGAAAATAATTAAAATGAATTTATCCAAAACGTACTTTTGTCGACTGTAAGGGCTGTTCCGTAACGCAAGAAAGGATAACCTTTTGTTAATTTCATATAATTTTGTGGAATTCCATATAAAATACACTTTATTGCAGATTTATAATTGCAAATGAACTAGTGTCAAATTAATAAAACTGAAATATGAAACAAAGTCTAGTTTTATTTAATATTAAAGATGTTTTTACTATTATGAGTAAAAATGTTAATTGAGCGACATGAAGCTGAACATAGAATTTCGTTGATATTAAATTTAATTTAAGGATTAATTATCTAGTAGTATAAAAATTAATATTAATTACATATTATATTAAATATAATCATTTCATATAATATATACACAAAAAGTAATTATAAATATATTTTAATAAATATTTATACATAATGGAACAACGAAATAGAAAAGGAAATGTTTATATGATTTGGTCTAAAACGTATTCTACATTTCACTCGCATATATACAACATCCATACCTTTGAATAACTTTTAATCGGTAATAATATCTTCCAACAAGTCTCCAAGAATTTTATTATGCAAATATTTTATGCTTCTAAGAAACTAATACATAATGACGTTAAACTGTTGATTGCGACCGCTTACGTAAACGAGCTGGGAAGCTATTATCAGCCTTTCTGACATTTTTATGTAATTCTTGACGAATTATATAATTCTGAGTGAGTGCAATGTATCTTGATTTCCACGCAATAGGAAAAGTTCCAATTTCTGGTGATTTTTTAAATAACATGGTAATTGGTTGAGTTAGTGTATAAATACATTTCTTCAAAAAGAATGGTGGAATATCATCAGGCTCAATGGTGAAGCAGTCATTTAAAGCATTGATACAGTTAAGAACATCAACCGTTGACACTGCATACATTTATCAGATAAATTTTTGTGTACAGTAGGTGTTGCTGGCAAATTATTATTTAAGTAAACTGAAGAAAAAAAGGGTAAATAAGTTGGAGATATGCTCGATATTATCAGATATGTCTTCGTCGAGAAACATGCATTTTGGAAAGCCACTTGTCTTACGCGAATCATTTACAAATGACCAAAATCGTCTCGGTGTAAAATTAATACTTCCTTTGATTTTAACCAATGTAATGTTGTACTTAAAATATTACATTCTGATCTTAGTTTGGGAAAATGTTCATAATGAAGTGGATTTAAAGTGCGTTTATACTGAATGTGTGCAAGTTTCTTCTTGCCAACTAAAAGGATCAGTTTTGAGTTAAACCAAGGCGGATAGGCACTGGTTTTCACTCTAATATTAGGGACAAACATATTAATTGCATTATAGAGAATTTCACATAACAATGAGGACCAATTAGCGCTTGCGAGGAAATTATTTATTGAAATATAATCGCCGTTTTTAAAATCATATTTAAAATAATCATATGAAGAATTATCCTACAGGATTAGGGGAATACTAATGCCATAAGAAATGTGATGAATATAGTTGGCGCAAATAAAAAATGCTTGATTTAATGACTATATTCTCAATATTTGAAAAACATAAATCTAGGAAATCATTGCGAGAATTAGGTAGTGATTTATTGTAAAAATTTTATGACAAATAAATGATTCATTTATAATTTCCGCCAGGTTGCAGATATTAGAGGAATGAGTTAAGAATTTTTGTTAATCGACCACAGAGCACCTGGTAGGTTATAGTCTCCACAGATTAAAACATTGTCATTAGGATACGTCGAAAGAAATGCCTCAATCGTGGTGCAGTGGTTTTTCATAAGCAATATGATTGGACGAGGGAGGAATGTAAACTGCGTCTATTAGTACTGAATTGTTCAACGCGTGTTGAGTCCAATGTTATTATATGGAATTGAAAACATTTTTTTAATGGCGATAAGAAGATGGAGTTCTTATCGCCATTGCCTAGTGCTTGCCTAGTTCGGCATTAATTACAGTGTCGTCAATAAAAATGATGATATCATAAGGGGATGAATTAACTGAATGCATAATACTGAATAATTTAGATTTCATTCTTCCAATATTTTGAAAATACAAAGTTAGTTTTTTTGTGCGATGTTAGATATATTATTGGATGTATCAATTGTTTGTGCGATGTTAGACGCATTAGACTCATCAGTTCTCCTTGAAAATATCGTTGGTTTCCTTCTTACAAATTTGATATACGCATTTTGTTCGCTATAATTTTTTCGAATCTTAAGGTCTGCATTTACTTTTTTTAATTCCTCACATTGGGATATTGTTAAATGAGATGAAACATTTACAATTGGATATTTGTCTTGGAAACTTTTAAGACTCTTCAGGATCGCTAAAGCCTAAAATTTATTTTCTAATGTAATTTTTAATGGTCTTGGTTTGCCTGATATGCGACCTGGTGTAATAATTTTAGTAGCATTGACGTTAAGTTCGGGAACGCAGCCGATAATTTTACTAAATTCACCTTCATCATGTTTTTTTACGTAAATCATGTCTTTTGACTCGTTTATATTATAGAATATTATATTATTTTGCCGTTCTTGTCTATCGAGAATTTCCGTCATTAAATTATCATTTGGGTTGTTTTTTAAGATATTGTAACGAAAGTTTCACTCTGGAATATTCCAAAGAGCGCGCGACGGTAAACGCGGCGTCATAGAAAGTTCCGTAAAGTTAGAGAAACAAGCACGCTATATAAGCGGCGCTGCAGTCAGTCAGTCTATCACGAACGTTCGAGTGCTAGTGTGTTGTAAATAAATGTATTAAGTGTATTCTAAATAAATTATTAAACATTGTTTTACTTATTTCTGAGTCTGATTAAACCCGATTTCGTATCAATATTAATTTTTGCGCGTAATTTCTTTTTTTCGTTTTCCAAATCTACTATTTTGGTACTTAAGATAGACATGTTATCTAGAACATTTATAATAGATAAATTTATATCATCTTTGAATAGAGCAAATTATTTGCGAAGCAGTGATTTAAGTAACCCAGCGTTCTATTACATCTGGTAAAACACCATTTATTGCCGTTAGTTTTCTTTTCTTCGCATCGATATACAGCCAAATAAACATCTTATATATTTTCACATTTAACGTGAAACCATGATGCACACTCACCCGCACATTTAATTGCCAGAGAAACATTTTTTGGTGGAATAATTACATTTCAGCGTGCGCTCGTTAGAGATATGATTAATTAAGCAAGTAAACAAGTATTACAAATTAATAATATTATATTTAATAAATGGTTTTAATTTTAATAAAAAATTAAACAGAGGTAAAAAGCAATGATACTCGCTTCACACCCAGGGGTCCGTCAGGATGATTTTCAAAAACAAACAAGAAGATCATGGATAAGGAAATGATATGATACAAGTGGATTAAAATGAAAATATATAAAATAATATATACAGTTAAATAAAATGAAACAAAGATGATTCACACATTTGCAGTTATTTAAATTACAATGAAATTAAACAAGGAAAATTTTTTCTGGCAATGATCAATAAAATTCGATCAATCCCGTTTTCCAACTGCAAAAAAATTACTTACACTGTAAGTTTTACAAACATCTATTGAAACAACTACTTCCCGAGCATTTACCCCGCCGGACATTGGATTACACAATAGATATTTGTTGTTGCATAGCAGCCCTACTGCGAATTGCAACGGTTTGAGTCGAAATTATTTAATGAAAGGAAACAACAAACGTTGAAGACGGTACGTAAAAATTAATTAAAAATTGTTTAACAACTAAGGGCTTGCAGGGCATAGCTGTACTGATGAGGGATGAAATCCCGAAACACGTGTCTACAGATGGCCTTGCAATTATTATTTGTTGTTTCCTTTCATTAAATAATTTCGACTCAAACCGTTGCAATTCGCAGTAGGGCTGCTATGCAACAACAAATATCTATTGTGTAATCCAATGTCCGGCGGGGTAAATGCTCGGGAAGTAGTTGTTTCAATAGATGTTTGTAAAACTTACAGTGTAAGTAATTTTTTTGCAGTTGGAAAACGGGATTGATCGAATTTTATTTATCATTGCCAGAAAAAATTTTCCTTGTTTAATTTCATTGTAATATATACAGCAAAAGATGCTCCAAATACCGAACAAATAAATAAACGAGGGAGTGAAGTTAAGTTATTAAATTATCAAATACCGATTCTCACTTACCAATATGCGGTAATCGAACTGATAGAGTAAAACACAACAATGCAATTGCAATTACTCAAGACTCGTATAATTAAATCGACATATATATTGTAAAAATGAATGCAAATTATGACGCTTAAATTGACAGCACACACGCGTTAGTAAGCCATTATATTTTGAATACAATTCTTAAATAAATTACATAACAAGAATTTGAAAATAATTAATTAATAAATTATTTTCCCTTTAGCAACTGTGATATTATGACTTATGTAACATAAGTACTTTAAAAAATGTCTAATAACAGACATTTGCTGTTGCATAACAATAATATATTGTATAATTCAACATTTTTTTAATCGAAATATTTAATGCAAAAAAAAACAAAAACAAAAAATAAAAGTGACGTAATATAAGGCTATCTGCAGACACGTGCTTCGGCATTTGATGCCTCGTCAGTACAGCTGTGCCTTATATAATTGCAAAGTTGTTAATTAAATTACTTAAAACAGACTGTCACCTCTGAGATCTTTGATGTAAATGAACACACAGGACGTATCTAGATAGGCAGGTTACGCGATTGTCATGCGCGATTTCGATTTTGTGCAAAAAATCTTTTCGACTCTGATTTTAATTAAGCCTCACTTGCCATTAATAATAATATTTAAGGTTAGTTTTTCAACGCAACAAAGCATTATTAGCGATAAGATTTGAATGAAAAATAACAATAGCTTGCCTAAGCGAGGATTACATCTAAACTCAGTTTAAGTTGTTTTAAATCACAATTTAAAGAATAGTTTTAAAAATACTGTTGTTTAGGGCAGAAAGACCTATGGTCGATAGCCCATTACAAACTACTAACACAATTATACATATTGTTGTAATATATTTTGTAAATTTTTGTTGTCATATTGAATAAAGTTGTTTATATATATATATAGTTTTTTTTTCACGTTGTGTTTCTAAATGAATTCTATTAAAGTGTATAAAATATTTGCTCGAGTTTCTCCGAACGGTCGCAATCATCAATTTAAAGTCTTTAAATGAAAGTTCTCCAGAAAGATAAAAAGGATTGTATAACATTGTCTTATAGTGTATAATATGAACGAAGAGAACTGTTACAAATTTTAAATGAATCCGACGTTTCTGTCAAAAAGACTGACATTAAATGCCTCATTGTGTTTGAACCGCATGAGCAACAAGTTGAAATACAATTTTCAATTTCAATTTGACAGAAACGTTGGTTAAATTGAAAATTATAATCCAACTTGTTGCTCACGCGGTGTGCCAAGAGAGCGGGGAAGCTAATATCGGGTCATCGGCCCACGTATATTAAATAAGCCCGAATCTCCTGAAAATCCATTTATACACCGACCTCAGATGCACCGCGCCGCAACGCGCCGCGCGTTCTCCGTTATTTTAGTGCTCCTGGGAGAAAACGGCGGCTCTTCCGCTCTCCGCCGAATTGGGTTACAATGCCCTGCCCGCCCCCACACGCCATTCGGGTTTATTTTGTCATTAAACGTCCGGCGGATAAAGTTTATGAAAGCTGAAAATTGCCTCCTGCACTTTCCTAACTCAATATAACAACGCACTCGCTCCGGTGGAAATTCGTTTCCCCCTTTTCTTACTAGAGAAAACGCTCGGTTCAACACGTTAATGTTGAAAATCTCGTAAATGGAGAATGTTTTATTTCTCACTTTTCTTCTGCTTTATTTTATATACAATAAATACTAATTATATAACGGCAGTGCATGTCGTTTAGGCTCAAGGCTTCAATTTCTCTATAAATGCTCATCGCTTTTTTTCAGATTTTTCGATTTTGTATAACCACTTGGTCTAATACTATCAATAACATTGAAACACTTTTTACTGAGTCTACTACCATTTTTGCCCACTCTCTACCATTAGACAGAATCCTAATGGTAAAGAATCGGCAAACATGATAAATGATCGTATGAAATTCGAAATACATGACTCAAACCTCGATCCTTGTATATCCTGACTATTTAGGAAATGTTTGCCTGTCAACGCATGCCCCTAATTTCTATGTTTTTCTATCTTCTCCATCAACCATCTCCATCAACCATCTCCATCAACCATCTCTATCTTAAACTTCAATTCCTCTATAATTTCTGATCACTTTTTTTTTGGATTTTCAATTTTGTACTTCTACTCGTCTAAAGCTATCTCCATCGACCATCTTAACTTGAACTTTAATTTCTCTAATATTTAATAAAATATTCAACCACCATTCATCTAGCTTATGGATAATTAGTGATGACATTCAAAGCATTTGGGACCAAAATTGGTGCAATTCAGCCAGAAATGTTGTATATCACTATTTATAATCTGTAGGAACGATTGGTGATTTTACAACAATAGCCTGGAGGTCATATCTTACATTTGTGGTAACAAACGGTGGACATAAGAATTTCCATTATTTAAACAATTAAATTTCTGAACCATAATGATTTGAAGATATCGCAAGCGCCATCTACTGCCTAATTTCATGTGGCATCATCAACGATTAGTGTCTACAAGGTAGACGACCGAGAATCGCTGCTTCGTCCACTAAAGTAAGACGAACTTGTCGTGTTTATGAGAACAAGAAAAATTCATTTAATAATATGTTCAACCACCTTTTATCTCGGATCGCCGAGATGGAGGAGCACATCGAGATTCTCCTGGTCAAGATCAACAACCCCGAAAAGCAGAACTCCCACCTCAAATCCGAGGTTGAGGTCTTAATCATCGACTTGGAGACAAGTAGATAACTAATGATAGCTATTTTGATTTTCCAACCTCATCAGACTAGTGTGTTCCATGTTCTCATAAACAGGACAAGTTCGCCTTCCTTTAGTGGATGATACATTGTGTCTGGGTCGTCTACCTTGTAGATCATAATTGTTGACGATACAACATGAAATTTTATAATAGTTGGCGTTTGCGTTATCCTCCATGTATTATGAATCTCAATAATTTCTGATAATTGTTTTCCGATATTTAATTTAATGATAAACATAGCATAACATTCAGAATACATAATCCAGCCATTTTTTATTTTATATCTCGACTATTTGTAAAATGTTTCCTGTGCAATCCCCTGATTTCTTTATTAGTCCTTCTTCTTCATTGGCCATCTTCATCTTAAACTCCTCCGATTTTTTAATCTTTATTTTTCAGATGTCTATTTTCATTTCCTGCGAACGTTTTCATGGAAATTGTATTAATTAAATAAAAAAGTATATAACAGTTTAAAACATCTTTCGGAATTTCACTTATTATCAAACAATGAGTCGAATCAGATTAGTTTGCATGCGCTTGATGATTAATTCAATAAATATTGATATGAAATCGCCCGATTTCAATGAGTAATGCCAAGTGGAACGGTTGTTTTAATCGAAATCGATACAATTTTGCAAATATAGGTCAGATCCCGCGGTTTGTAATTGAAACAACGTAATTATTATCGAAATTTCAATTTTTATTCAGGAATTATTTAGATGCGGAATTGTTTTTCCGTTTACTATAAAATACTGCATTTTTAATTTTAAATTTATTTATTTGTCTTTTTCATGGCTAACTATTTTTTGGTGTATGGTAAAATTAAAAACGACTGTAACTTATTTTATTTTAAAAATAACTATGGCATATGTTATATCGGATCAAAGGGAAAAAATAGCCCTTTTAATAAAGTCATAGCCAACTATTGTTTCTATTTTTTTTTTAATTTTTTGTTATTAATCTTTGTAAAATTTTCTACAACTTTGTCCTTTACAGTTTTTTTCTATCTATGATAATAATAGAGATATATTGATTTCAAAAAATTGACACATTTTACTTTTTTCAAAATATCTAGTTACCCTTGACTTTTTCAAATATTTTAAAAATGTCATTTTATTCGTCTTATAAAACTACACTTCTTTCTCCATTTAACCGTTTTTCTATCTTATAGTTTCCGAGATCCCCATAGAGAACATCGAAAAAAAACTCACCCTGTATACTTAGAATAAACAATCTAATATGATAATGAAAAACACATCTACACTTTGTTTTGTATAACACTTTATTTTTACTTGTGATTGCAATTTCGGCAAATTCAGCTTGCCATTATCAATCATTAAATATAGCTAAGGCGCTCGAGAGACGCGCTAGACATTTGTCAGCCGATTAAATAATAATAAGTATCATATTTGAAGATGTATAACGAAGTAGAAGCCTCCACAATAAAAAAATAGCTAATAATTAAATTAAATAAAAATCATTTGAAAATAATTAACAAATTATTCCTTCTGTAGCTGTTGTGGCATTTTGTCTTACGTTACGCAAGTACTTAAATTAAATGTATAATATAAGGCAGAGCTATACTGACGAGGATGATATCCCGAAACACGTGTCTGCAGATATTACTTAAAATTTACGAATCAAAAATTGTTGCACTATAATTTTTCTGAAACAGTAAGCATCCATCATTGTACATTGTGACATTTTGATTTATGTTACATAAGAACTTTATGTAACGTAAGTCAAAATGTTACAGCAGCTAAAGAAGGAATAATTTGTTATTTTCAAATACTTTGTATTTAATTTATTTAAATTATTGTGACAACGTGAATAAATCGTTTTCTATAATAATAATAAGTTTTAAATTTACTGGAAGATAATAATAACAGGCCAATGTGCCTGGCAGTCGACGCCGGTAAGTGGGAGGGGTTTTTAGTCGGTAGTCTCTGTGTCTTAGACCGAGAGGAGAGGAATTCGACACTTAGTCCATAAATGGATTTTCCCCTGCCACACCCAAAATAATAATAATTATAACGCTGTTAAGTTGTGCCAGAAGATTTAGCGATGACATAAAAATGGAGTTCGAGCTGGATAAGTGTCGAACTAGCGCCATGGCTAAAGGCAAATGGCTTCATCATAGAGGGCGAAACTGAAGGAATAATAAGCATGGAATCTGAAGAGAAATACAAATACCTTGGGATTATTCAGGCACGAGGAATCGATCACAAAACAGCCAAGGAAGAACTAAAACTAAGCTATTACAATCGAATGAAATGTATCCTAAAAAACGCAATTAACAGCACATAACACTGCCTTGGCATTAAACACCTATGCAACCTAAGTACTGACGTATTGCTTCGGAATAATAACATGGACAGATACGGAATTAAAAGATATTGACATAAAAACGAGAAAGGAATTCCTAAAATATAGATCCCATCACCCACACATTACAAAAGAAATATTTCATCTGCCGAGAAAGCTGTGAGGGGGAGGCATCTCTAACGCCCATATACGACACTGTTCCCAGATAGATAGTCTACGGAAATATTTTTATGAGAAAGCTGCTGTGAGTGCCTTACGCCGAGCCATTGTAGTGAAAGATACTAAAGTAACTCCGCTAAGACTTGCTATTGGATTAGCAAGTCTTAGCGGACGAAGATAATGGACGACAAGACACTTCTAGAGCAATGGAAAAGTAAACCGCTCTATGGTAAATATAAATCAGTCATTGACAGCGAACACATTGACACAGAAAGCACGCTAAAATGGATACAAGACGGTAAACTCTTTATAGAAACAGAGGGGTCACTAATTGCCATCCAAGACCAAGTGATACTCCTATAGAAAAATAATCCTAAAACAGAATATTGACCATTTGTGCCGCCAATGCAAAAAAAGGAGGAAACTCTAGACCATTTGGTCGCAGACTGTGAAGTATTGGTCCCAAAAAGAAAATATAGACGAAACCCCATTCTATGAAATATACGAAGAAAATGCAGCTAAACTGTAGTCTAAACTTCTTCATGGCCAATTCCATGTCAATCTTAACAAAGAATGGGGAGACAAAAATATGACGCTTATAATTTTAAGTATTCCGATCGCCTATGAATATATCCCTGAAGTACTAATTTTCATTGCGCCAAGACTATGCACATATTGTAATTATTTTGTAAAGCTTTGCGTTCGAAGATTTTTTATGATTAATAAAAGCCTTACTCAAAAACAATGCATAGAAAGACTGCGTGAAACGTTTGGTAATGAAGCACCACTAGAGAAGATTGTTAATAATTTGTCTGCAAATTTTAGCCGAGGTCGTGTGTTTGTCAATAAAAAATGTTGATTGATTGTTTCTTCATTTGTACTGGACATGTTTTGTTCCATTCCTTTAAAGGATTGAAGAACTATTATTATTGCGAAGGGTTTCTGATAAAAAAAATAACAACAAAAAAAAACGTCGCATCATTTTACATTATAAGAATAACAGCTTCCATACAGCACGCCAAACAATTAAATGTTTGAAGGAGATAAACATCTCATTGTCGGTATTCACTCGATTTATTGCCTAATAAATTTTTATTGTTCCTCAATGTCAAACAAAAAATGCGCAATTGGCGATTTTTATCACCTCAAGAAGGTATTGAATACTTTTAAAACCACGTTTTTACGATTTCAGCTTTAGAAAGGTATAAATGTTCCCTGAATTTGTTTGACGGTGTTGGGTTTTCCGAAGGAAAAGCGGTATGTTGATTTAGGAAAGGCGTTACTTTGTAAGAATAACTTTTTTGTTGATCAGAAATAATAGTGGAGAGTAGGATGTTATTAACAAACTAACCGAAAATAAAAATTGACAAAGTTTTCTGCAGAACTTTGAAAATTTATCTTTTTAGAGTGGAATCCATGGCTGGAGTTAAAAATTCATAAAAAATAAATTTAAGTCATACTATTTTTATACTCTCTAAATTACTTCATTAGGCTGTTATTAATAAACTTATATCGAAAAAACTCAAATAAAAAGTGACAAACAGGGTTCTGCAGGAATTTGAAGCAAGCGCATATTGAAGACGATTTTAAGAATAAAATAACATATTAAATTACATCCAAATATAAAATACTTAAGTCAAATGTTCTAATTAAACAAGTATTTAGCAAGTTACAACGCCAAGAAACAATTATTTAACAATTAACAATATCTGGTGCCTCCACCATGGTGGATGCAAAATCCGTGAGCAACTTCTCTTCGGTCCATAAACCATATCTGCTGCTGTTGCCTTATATCCCTTTTTCAGTGTGCGTCTTACCATGATTCTTCTTTGTGGCGCATAAGTGCAGCTTTTAACTGCCTATGAAATCTTTCCACTAGCCTATTTGCTTGCCGGTGGTAAGCCGTCGTCCTTATTTGTTTGCAGCCCCATAGTTCTTCCAGTCATTTGGATAGTTGGAACTCGAACTGGTGTCCTTGGTCCATCATTATTCTGAGAGGTGAGCCATATAAAGCTAATCAATTCGTGACAAATACACTGGCAACTGTGCTAGCTTCTATGTTCGATACCGGGATTGCCTCGGGCCATCTAGTGAAACTGTCGATCAACGTTGCGATGTACTTTTCTCTCGTTTCTTTCAGCGGTCCTACGATGTCTATGTGGACATGGTCGAATTTTCCGGACGATAGTCGGAATTTTCCGTTGGCTTGTGGGTTGTGTCTCGTGATTTACGCCTGCTGATATGCTAGGCATCTCATGCTCCATTTATTGCAGTCTGCTCGGATTTTCGGCTATACGAATCTTCTGATGGCAGACGTATTTACACGGCGGCCGTTTTTACGTGGCGCTCGGGTTCCCACAGACTACAAACCCAAATTTGTCTTAAAACTCTTGTATTCCACAAAAAGAATCATGTTATAAACATAGTTATGAATAAGAGTATAAAGAGAAAAATCTTTTATGCTGATTTATAAAAACGCCATGGTCAATCCTATCAAAGACGTTAGAAATATCCGAGTTATCTGTATAATTCGATTTTAATTTTGTATATAATTTAAAACCCTACACCCATATGGGTAGAAAGGGTCATTGAATATATATATATATATATATATATATATATATATATATATAATTTAAACTAGGTAATAATATAAGGTAGTTTATTTTTTTATAATAAATTAACAAAATTAAACTACCTCAAATTATAACTGTGTAATTCTATTTTATTCTCACCTATGTATTGATACAAGTTGATTACAAATCTCGATTTATATTATAATTATTTTTTTTTTCATGTTGCTCACGTGGAAAGATGATTCACTTTTAAAATCTCTCGAAAAACCGCTTGAAGACGGCGGCTTTCAGTTTTTTGAGCTATCGAGTGCAACATCTATCGCACGCACTAAATGATGTATGTTTATTGAACATAATAAAATCCAGTGACGCATCCTCTGTTAAAAATACAGACTGCTCGCTCGCTGATCGACTCATATAAATAGAGCCCGGTGCCGCACTTCAATCTTATTCTTTTGAATCTCCGAAAATACTTTCGAATCAATTTCTATACAGATATTCCTGTTTGACGCAAAAAAATATTTTGAAAATTTGTGTATTAAACTTTGTTATTGTTAGAAAATTTTTAATCGAAGATTACTTATTATTCCTGACTTTATGTTAAATAACCTTAGGAATTTGTGGTTTTAATGAAATATTTGAAACTATTTTTACATTCCAGGTCCAATCGTAAAAATTTTCGAAGCGTAAATTACAACGGATATATATGTTTTGGGAATCCCTGATCCATTACTTCGATTTTTGAAAACACTCGTATGTATAAGTGTTTCCGCGATTGAGTAACAGTTATGTTTACGAACTTAATCGATTTGTTTTCAATAATTCTGTTGGGGTTATATACCCGATATTAATCATAATAAATTAAAGACGATGCAAGCGCCATCTTTGCCTAATTAACATTGGGTATATACCCCAACACAATTTCCATTCAGCCGCTTTCATCAAGGCATTGCACATGGAACACACTGGTCTAATGAGCTTTGAAAAAACGAAATGGTCATCAATACTGGTGGCTGAACGTTTCATTAAATGTGATTTTTTTAACTATTGATTTAAAAACTATATACAAATGAAAACAACAATTAATAAAACAAAGAAAATGATATGAAAAATATAAAACAAGGAATTGAAAATTAATTGATGTTAAAAGTTTCACAAATATTAAAAAGATTTAAACTTACTCATCGGAGACGAAGGAGAACTGATCGAAGAATTACATTTTTTTTTTCTCAAGAGGATGGTAAATTGGTAGGGGAAGATTTTGGAGAGGCAAATGGATAAGAAATAAACATCTGGTTTAAACACGTGAAAAGTTGGCGTTTTGAATAACCAGATTTGGAATTGAATATGCGATTTTACGATCTTTTATAGGAATTCGGATACCGACGGTATATCTGGGCTAGACCTTTGTTAGACACGTTTGCGTAGTTTCTTTTGTTCACTGAGCAATTTTGTAAACAAAAAACAGCCGATTGCCCGTTTATGGAGGGTTCCTCCTCACTCGATCGTAAAATCGCCGTTTGGTTCCAAACAACAATAAAGTGATGCAAATATGAAGAAAAATATTTACAAAAATTCCGATGACATATTAAGGAAAGAAATTTTAACTATGACAGAAATGTCCAAGTAAATAATGAAAGTGTATACAATGAAAATATTTGCGAATTTGCCGCAAACAGGTTAAGTGAATTGAACCCTGAAGTTTCGTATTTTCTGACATTTAAATATGTATATTTTCGTATATATTTTCTGTTTGCATTTTATTTATTTTATTGCGCCCTTTCATACAAACAAAAATTGTCGCTTTTGTTTGTATTTTGTTTATTACTTTTTTGTGTGTGATATTTCTAAAGCAAAACCTGTAGACGAAATATTTTTCTCGGATTTTGAGCTTGTATTTTTACAACTTATTTACGGCCGAAAGAACGATTAAGCAGTGTCCAGAAAACATTCTACATTTCTAAAGAGCGCGTCCAAAATATGCCAAATTGGGCCCATACTACTTCCCGGTCAAATACCCCGCCGGACATTGAATTACATAATGTACACCTGTTGTTCCATATCAATAAAATATTGCATCATGCAACATTTTTTTTGTATTAAGCAATATTTTATTGATATGGAGTAGCAGGTGTACATTATGTAATTCAATGTCCGGCGGGGTATTTGCCCGGGAAGTAATTGTGCATTTGTTTAACGTACTAACGTAACGTAAGTCAAAAGTCACAGAGCTAAATGTGGAAATAATTTATTAATTATTTATAAAATCATATTTATTTCATTTATTTAAATAATTGTGATCAAGTGAGTAAATACTCTTTTCTATTTAAAACAAATTAAAAATGTAACGTATTTTTGTTTTATTTGTAGATGCGTTATTATTCCATTCTCAACAAAACTTAAAAATTGATTTATTTATATTATTATTATTTATAAAATGTTTAAAAATAATATAATGATTTGTGTGTAACCAAAATATTTACCAATAAAGTATTTTTTTTTAAATTAAACATTTTGCTGGTATCTCGTACTCATCCAATATAAAATATTTACCGATTCAGCATTTACATTTGTTAAATTTATCCATTAAAAAATATCCTCATTCTGCTAAATAAATAGTATTAATAAATTATAAATAAAATAAAGTGTTAAATTGAAAAGAAAAAACTAAATAAATATAATTTAAAAAAATGTTGAATTTTCTACAATGTTGTTTTTATCTGTTGACTTTATTAAACATTAATTCGTACCAAATTACAAACCAAACAACTTCCCGTTGAATTTATTTGTGCACTTTAAATATTCAATAATACATGAGCCGATTACTTAATTATATTTACGCGCGAGTCCATTAAAACGCGATTCGTAGAAATTTTCATCTTATTTACGCCGGATAAATAATCCCGCTAAAATTAGATCAAGGAAGTTTACATTCGTAATCCAAGATTAATTACAATCGAGCATTGTAAATGCCGAGCGGTAAATGTTTTGATAGAGATAATCCAAATAGAATGGGGGATCCGCGCTTCGAGTACCTTGAAATAAATCATAAAACTGCATTAATATTCCTCAAGGAATATTATTGTATGCAATGATGTTTTTTTATTATTAATAATCTTAAAAATATATTATTGAATACGATGATGATTTTAATAATAATAATATTTCTAGAGCACTATGATGTTTTTAATATTAGGTGCGCAACTAAGTTCTTGCTGTTTATTTTATGAAACTTTATTGTGAAAAATTGAGTACAAATAAATGATTCAAAATATTTTCCATCCCTAGCGACAACTTTTTCCCATCTTTCTGGCAGAGCTCAAATACCGTCACGGTTGAAGTGTTCGTCTTTTGAGGCTATCTATGAATCAAGCCATTTAGAGATGTCTTCATATGAGCGGAACTGCTGATTAACCAGACCATGTGCCATCGAACCGAACAAGTGTTAATCGGACGGTGCAATATATAGGGAATTTGGTGGATGGGGTAGGACTTCCCATTTGAGCGTTTCTAAGTAGGTTTTAACGGATTTGACAATATGAGGCCGAGCGTTGTTATGTTATAGAATCACTTTTTCGCATGCAATTGCTTGGAAATGGCTCGGCGGGTAACTCCTAATAATGAAGCAAGCGCTTTTTGCATTTTGCATGTATCCTTATTAAGCAATGCCTCCAGTTCAGCATGTTCTAAGATTTTTGGCCTTCCTTCACGTGAGTCCTTGTCAACATCGAAATCACCGTCTTTGAAGCGACGAAACCAATCATGGTACGTCGTTTTACTTAGAGCAGCATTTCCGTAAACTTTTTGGAGTTCTCGATGCGTTTCAGGCCTTAGAATGAAAGAAGAAAAGCAACACTTCCCGTAAATGGTGATTATTTGCCACAAAATAAGACACTTTTATAAAACCAAAAGTATATTATACAACAACAGAATCATTGTGTCAAAGCCATATGCCTAAGCTTGGTTCATGACTTTTTGGTTATGTCACAATCGACTAGCACTTACTACTGGAGCCATCTCTTGAAAACCAGCGGGAACTTAGTTGCGCATCTAATATTAAAATTCCTCTAAATTAATTAAAAAGTATTTGAAAATAATTATTTAATTATTTTCAGTCAAAATGTCACAGTAGCTAACGAGGAAATAATTTATTAATTATTTTCAAATTCTTTTTATTTCATTTATTTAAATAACTGCGACAAAGTGAATAAATATCTTTTTTAATTATTAACATTCCTTAACAAAAATTATACGACCTGGTATAATATTCTGTATTTAATAAAAACATATTTCTTATACAACAGGGTTAGTTAAAATTATCAGAATACCTAAATAATTAATGTAAAAAAATATAGGTTTAAAAACTAAACAATTTGCTCGTAACTTGTTTATTCTGTAACTCTGATACGGTTTAAACTGTATAGGTCGAAACTATATCAATACGGAATAAAACAATTTGGTGATACGAGCAAAGTGTTTAATTTTTAATACTATCTCTTCCTTACATTAGTTAAAAATTTATAATAAGTAATGGCTTTAGCCATCAATTATATACCTAAATAATTTTCTAAATGTAAGGATTTTCAAAAAACGTTTCAAATTGGATATAAACAAGCTATCATTTAAATATAGTTAGAATATACAAAATTTACTTAGACAACTAGGAAAACTTTTGTTTCTAATGGTACACCCTATATATTTACGCATTACTGAATTCTAAGATTAATATTAAGAACTTGTAGTAGAAATGATTTTTCCATAAGCTACATTATTTTTAAGTCATAAGCAATTCATAAATTAATAAGATTACATTTGATTTATCATTTACTTTAATTATGCTTATATTTGTTTTCATTTTGATAATTTTTCAGCTAATTGGTTCAAATAAATCTATTTGTAGAAAAGATACAAGGTGTTTCGTCTAAAAAAAGGAAATTTAAACATTTTTCAATGTATATTCAACAAATATATTCAAATTAGAGATTAAACATGAAAAATTAGAAATATTTCGTAGATTTTGTGCCACCCCGATAAAATTAGAGAATAATTGTAAGAGTAAAAAAATAATATACAAAAATTAAGTGCTAATCATATTCAATCAAATCTTTGTCATTGTATTATTGCGATAAACTAACATATAAGATTACGCTGCAAAAATTGTTTTTGGTAATGTTCGAGAAAGTTTGAAAACAAGTAATAATATTTATTATATTATTATATTTATTATTTTATTTAAGTTTTATATATTTACTAAATTCATTTGAATCCACTGTCCCACTTTATTTACAAATAGTGTAACTATTTAGCTTAACAAATAACTTAAAATTAGTTGCAACTACTTGCTACTTTTCATGATATTGCGTGTTTAATTCAGATGTAGATTATTACATTAATTGAAAGTTAAGTATTATAACGAGAAAAGTTTGAAATAAACTCCAAATATAATCTTGATACAAAACTATTTATTTCAATTAATAGCTTTTTTGTATTTTTTTTATTCTTAGGTATTCTAAAAACCGACCGCCCATCGTACCTAATATTAGGATAATAAAATACGTGCATTTTATTTCCAAATCAAAATTTTGCATCATAGCCTTTTCTTAAGTTTTTCATACTTCTATACTATTAACTATCTCTTCTCTCTTTAAACTCGAAGCCTATTTCTTTATACTTTCTTATAAAAATAAAAGAATAGTGGGTTTGTTATTTTAATTTGCTTAGTGAAAAGTTTCTGACTAAATTATTTTTTGGTGAACGCTAATTGAAGTATTACAATTAACCAAAAAATAATAATTTAATCAGAAACTTTTCACTAAGCAAAATTAAAATAACAATAAATAAATAAAAGTGATTTGTAAATAATAAATTATTTCCACACTTAACTATGTAACATTTTGACTTATTTTACGTAAGTACTTTAAACAAATGCAAATTAAAACAACTACTTCCCGGGAAAATACCCCGTCGGATATTGAATTACATAATGTACACCTGCTGTTGCTTATCAATAAAATATTTCATAATGCAACAACTTTTTGATCCGATAAATATTCAATGTAAAAAACAAAAAAAGAACGTCACCCTGCCATCTGCAGACACGTGTTTCGGGTTCTATCCCTCGTCTGTACAGCTCCGCCTTGCACACTTTAAAGATGTTAAAATAAATTAATTATATTAAATCAACTATAAGTGGCTGCGGCCAGGTGAATGAGTGCGAAGCGTTTGTTCAGATATGAGCCGAGGGAAGTTTTTTGTGAATTCGCGATAAGAGCGCACACATTTGTTCGCACGAACGTCCTTCGCCCGTCATTGCTATCTGAGCACGCAGCTGCTAAAGATCGTTAAATTCAATTAATTTAATTCAATTCGTTTCGTTTAATTTTGTTCGATTTTGCTTTAAATTTTATTAAAATGGTTTAATTTAATTTAAATTGTATTAGTTTGATTTCATTTAATATAATTGAGTATAGATGATTTAATTTAATTAATTTATTTTATCATCTTTAAATTGTGTAAGGCGGAGATGTACTGACGAGGGATAGATCCTGAAACACGTGTCTGCAGATGGCCTTATATTAGATGACGTTCTTTTTTGTTATTTTACATTGAATTTTCTCAGATCAAAAATTTGTTGCATGATGCAATATTTTATTGATATACAACAGCAGGTGTACATTATGTAATTAAATATCTGGAGTATTTATCCGGGAAGTAGTTGTTTTAATGTGCATTTGTTTAAAGTACTTACGTAACGTAAGCAAAAATGTCACAGAGCTAAATGTGGAAATGATTTATTAATTATTTTCAAATTTATTTAATTTATTTAACTATGCATGTAAAAATATAAGAAAAACGTTGGCTGTACTGAGACGAACAAGTTATTATATGTCGCAATCCACCAAAAAACATATATAACACCATATATTGCCATATTTTCATTTTGCAGGAACTATTACCTATCTTTAAAATAATGGATCTTTGAAAATACTTCATATGTTGCAAAATAGAGGGATGAGAATAATTATACTAACATTAGAATAATTGGAATGGTGTAACGATGCTAATGTTGCGAAATTTAAAGTTTTAATTTTTATTCGTAAGATTCGCAAAGGAAAGATGTCAAAATATTTCAATAAGTGTATCATTACAAATGCTTATGTCCATGTATACGACCCAAGAGGCAGAGAAAATATCTTCCTTGAACACAAGAATACAAGAGAGGGACAAAACACACTTTACTATAAAGCTAGACGAGAGTATAATAGTCTTTCTGTAGCTCTAAAAGCAGAAGAAAATATAAATATGTGTAAAATAAAATTATCGGAATACTTAAAGGATCTTCAGTAGAAGTCATACCATAGGGGCTGTGCATTGAGTGTGAATGGTGTTAATACAATATTAAATGTTAATTAAATTTTTGTAAGTGCAAATTTAGATAAGTATTAATAAATTATAGATTTATTATACATATATTATTATATGCTGTTGTATAGCATATTGCTAAATAAAGATTATTATTACATGACGATATTATTGATTTTCAGCCGATTTTTCTTCTTTCATTATCACAATTTTGCACATAGGCGATTATTTTCTCTAAATAAATCTTAGACTCACTTTAAATCTCATTATAATTTTCAGTTTATTTTCAAATGACTCAATCAATTTGATAGAAAGTATCAACTTTAGAAGATTTATAATTGACGTCTTCACAAATCACCAACGTGTGATTTAAAAAAAGAATGAGCATTATAGCCCTCGGGATTAACTGATGATGGTCGGCCGGCTTCCATAAATCCCGATGTAAAGGTTAAGTTTGTTTAAGTTGGAGCCGTTTTGCGGTTCGAGTAAACACCGGCTTTTATGTTCTGTTTATGTGACGCCTGTTTGCACGAATGTCGGCGTGCTGTACAGGAATAGTGCGAGTTCGTGAAACAGACACACGAAATTCTGGTTTTATAATAATTTTAAACTAACAAACATCTTTATTTTCAGATAACAAATAAAAAATATATTCAATTTGTTTACATCAATTAATTTAGAAAAAGAAAAAATAGAAGAAACAATTATAATTTTAATAAAATGTTTTAAAATTATATTTTTTCTTGTATATTTTTAATAGTTTTAAATATTTAAGAATTAGTAGTTCATGTTGTATAAAATAAATATGAATAGATTATTAAGTAAAACAATTAAAAGCAAATACGATTGAATAACTTTAAATTCTCGACTAGTATCGGATTATTAGCCCATTTTCAAGATATATATGGATATGGTTACATTTTAAATATTATACAAAATGTAAAAATCCATGGAAATTTTAATAAACCAAATTTTAAATTCTCTTGAAAATGGGCTAATAACACAAAACTAGTCGAAAATTTAAAGTTATTGTTATTCAATTTAATCTGTGTTTAATTGTTTTATTGGTTATTTTTTAATAATCTATTCATATTTTTTTCTAACCATGTTGAAATATTTTTCTGAACTAAAAAAAACCTTTATTGGCATTCCCCTCATTCACAATCATCTTTACATTCCATTAGTTAAAATTACTATTTTTTTTTATTTTTTTAATTATATAAAAAGAATTCGGGCAGAAAGACCTCCGGTCAATAGCCCATGACAGACTACTAACCCACCAATATGTATTGTAAATATAAATATTTGTAAAGAATTGTAATTCTGCTGTCTGAATAAAGATGTTTGTATATAAAAAGAATTTGAAAATAATTAATTAATATTTAATTAAATGTTCAGCTACCATTCATCTAGCGTATGGATAACTAGTGATGGCTATTTCGGTTTTTCGAATCTTATCAGACTAGTGCGTTCTATGTGCAATGCTTTGATAAAGGCGGCTGAACGAAAATTGTGTTGTGGTTATATCATTATAAATTAAAGACGACGCCTTTTTTTTTCTTCTTTTATTTAAAACTCAACTAAGCTTGGGATTGACATAATCGTCGCTAAACACACTTTAGGAATAGTTAGGCTCATCGTTTAACTTATAAAATAAAAAAAGTCTGACTGTCAGCTGTTATTAAGTCTTGAAATTGAGCTTTCCGAAAGGAATTTATTTTTTTAATTGAAAATAATTTAAGACTAAACTAAGCTTGAGATTCATGAATTTAATATTAGAAACAATTGTGGCATGCTTGAGCTTACAGTTAAGCGCAGTAAATACCAAATCGACGCTAAGCTCCGAATTTTATGAGCTTATATTTGCACTTCCGATTTCCGAATAAAATTCATTAAAGAAAAAAGCAACAATTTGTAATTGTAAATAATTTAACACTTAACTAAGTCTGAAATTAACGATTATAAGGTTGGGATCAATTGTTTAGTCCTTGAGCTTACAGTTAAGCTTGAAAAAATGAAATTGACACTTTGAGAGTGGAATTAAATAGACTTAAAGTTGCACATCTAATATTCCAAAGAAAAAAAGGACGATTTGCAATTAGAAATTATTTAAGACTTAACTAAGCTTGAGATTCATGAATTTAATATTAGAATCAATTGCGAAATGCTTGAGCTTACAGTTAAGCATAGTAAATATCAAATCGACGCTAAGCTCCGAATTTTATGAGTTTATATTTGCACTTTCGATTTCCGAATGAATTTCATTAAAGAAAAAAAGCGATAATTTTTAATTAAAATTAATTTAACGCTTAACTAAGTGTGAAATTAATGAATATAAGGTTGGGATCAATTGTTGAGTACTTGAGCTTACAGTTAAGGTTGAAAAAAAAAACAAAATCGACAAGTTGAGAGTGGAATTAAATAGACTTAAAGTTGCACATCTAATTTTCCAAAGAAAAAAGGGACGATTTGTAATTAGATATAATTTAAGACTTAACTAAGCTTGAGATTCATGAATTTAATATTAGAATCAATTGTGGAATGCTTGGGCTTACAGTCAAGCATAGTAAATGCCAAATCGACGTTAAGCTCCAAATTTTATGAGCTTATATTTGCACTTCCGATTTCCGAATAAAATTCATTAAAGAAAAAAGCGATAATTTGTAATTGAAATTAATTTAACGCTTAACTAAGTTTGAAATTAATGAATATAAGGTTGGGATCAATTGTTAAGTCCTTCAGCTTACAGTTAAGCTTGAAAAAAAACAAAATCGAAACGTTGAGAGTGGAATTAAATAGACTTAAAATTGCACATCTAATTTTCCAATGAAAAAAGCGACGATTTGCAATTAGAAATTATTTAAGACTTAACTAAGCTTGAGATTCATGAATTTAATATTGGAATCAATTATGGAATGCTTGGGATTACAGTTAAGTATAGTAAATACCAAATCCACGCTAAGCTCCGAATTTTATGAGCTTATATTTGCACTTCCGATGTCCGAATGAAATTCATTAAAGAAGAAAGCGAC
The DNA here is from genome assembly GCA_963082785.1 of Philonthus spinipes. Lineage (NCBI taxonomy): Eukaryota > Metazoa > Arthropoda > Insecta > Coleoptera > Staphylinidae > Philonthus > Philonthus spinipes. Next base: position 8,054,459 of record OY720304.1, read on the forward strand.
AATTTGTAATTGAAAATAATTTAACGCCTAAGAAAGACTGAAATTAATTAATGTAAGGTTGGGATCAATTGTTGAGTACTTGAGCTTACAGTTAAGCTTGAAAAAACAAACAAAATCGATACATTGAGAGTGGAATTAAATAGACTTAAAGTCTAATCATAAACATGATAAGTTCGTCTTTCCGAAGAAATGATTTTCGGTCGTCTACCTTGTAAACCCAAATCGTTGACGACGCCACTTGAAATTTAGCAAAAGATGGCGCTTACATCATCTTTAATTTGTTATGATTAATTAATTATTTTCCCTTTAGCTACTGTTACATTGTAACTTACGTTACTTTAACATATGTCAAATATATATTATAGCCTTAATGCTAAAGAGAAAATAATTTATTTATTAATTAATTATTTTTAAATTATTTTTATTTAATTTATTTAAATAAGTGTGACCAAGTGAATAAAGCCTTTTTTCTATATATATATATATATATATATTTCTTTATCTCTCCCGATCTTGCACACCATACTATTCATTCCCCATTTCTTCATTTTTTCTTTTACCTGCTCCAGTCTTATCACAATCTCTACATCTACCCCATCCTCTCTTATCCATTTGCCCATCATTTTTATTCCCCCTATTCACTCTTTACGATTATTGTCTCTTCCACTCTCGCACAATACACACCTGCCATATCGTTCCTCCATCCATACCTTCCTTCCTCTCTCCTACGATCCACATCTAGCCTTTGCCAGAGTAAGTTTCTTGGACCTCGCCCAATCTGTCTTTAATAGACACTCTAAGTACCCTTCCAATCACTTGCCAACTTTCATACATTAAGTTGTACTCACTCGTTACAATGCATTCTTGCTGCACTTGTTCTTCCACTTCCAACCATTTTTCTCTCATCCATGCCTTTAAATTCACTCCCTGCACCAACCATTCATTCGCTACCGTTTCTACCATTCCTACTATTTCATACATCCTTCTTCTTTCCGTTCATCATTTACACTCTTCCACCCCTACACATATTTTCCATATCTCTTTCACTAATCTCTTACTATTTCACGTACTTAAATTAATCTCATACCTAGTCAGTACTTACACACTTGTCATCAAATAGATATAGTATGCATGTGGAGAGAATACTGTATCTATTTGATTCCTGAAGCTGAATATACCCAGGAGTTGATCTCTCCACTCCCAGTAGCTGCTTCAGGAACGATGTCTGCTCTCTCTCTCTCTCTCTCTCTCTCTCTCTCAATGCATTCTCTTGAATTCTCTACGTTTCCGCAAGATACATCAATATCGGCTTCATACACGCATGCCACAGTTTGCACGTCATCAGGAAGTTTTCCTCTACCAGGTTTCCCAACCTCACTTTCGCTATGCACCATGCCTTCCCTGCATTTTGATGCATGTATTTGACGTGCTGCCCGTATCCCACATCACCCGTAAACACAAATCCCTAATACTTACATTTTTTCACTCCCTCAATCACTACTCCCTTCAATTTTAACTCTTCCATTCTTTCTTCTCTTCCTCTATTATTAAAATTCATCCATTTTTTTTTCACACTCATGCACAGAGACCTTTTATCCATATACCTCTTAACTCTTCCCAACATATCTGTAATTTTTCTCCACTCTCTCGCAAGTAACACTACATAATCCGCATACGCCATTCTCCCAATCACTACTACACCCGCTTGCCCTATTTAGAAAGGAAAACCGATACAATCAAAACACTTTGCTGGAAGCTGCTACTCCACCCGCCGTACAGTGTTGGCCCCTTCTAACTACCATTTGTTTTTTTCGATGGGGCACGCATTGACTGAGCAATACTTCGATTCTTACGAAGAAGTCAAAAATTTGGTGCCTGATTGGTTTGCTTCAATGGATGAACATTTCTATTGATATTCATGGATTGTCAGAAAGATGGCCGAGATATGTAGAAAGCAATCGTCAATACTTTTTTACTTTCCCCGGAACCCTGTCCAAGGGAAAGTATTGTTATCGTAAAAAAAATCGAATTGCCAATTTCAACGAATATACGTTTTGAGGTCCCCTGAGGCCATTCCATCGAGTTTTGAAAAATGTCTGTGTGTGTGTCTGTGTGTTTCAGCGATAGCGCCTAAACAGCTAAATGGATTAAGCCCAAACTTTATATCTAAGCTTTTTATAAGAGTGGAATGATCTGAAAAGCTTTTGGTCAAAATCAAAATTCATTAAGTGCAACTTTACTCTTAGCAATTTTTAATTTTTTAATTCGGATAGAAAAAATGTTTCAAATAAAAGTTTTAGATCTTGGAAAATAAATAATTTCTGTTATAAAACTTTTATTGTAGGACCTCCGGTTTTCATTTTATAAGCGGAAGAATTTCGTTTACATGATAAATTGCCTTAGAGATTTTAATTATTGAAATAATTATTTTAATGACAAATAAAACGTCAAAGTGCCGTCATATTCAACATATCATTCGCAAACACCTCCAGTTTGAAAAATTGAAGAAGGGTGTGGAGAAATGATTTTAACCCATTGTAAGGTAAGAAATAACACACTTAATTATAATATTCTTCTAAATTCTAGGCTTTAACTTTAAAAGACAACAATCTTTTTTTCAATTAATCATTTTGCTTTCCTATTAAATTTTCAATCAGAAACTTATTTGACCGTATTCACTGGGGAAAGTACCATGATGGACACATCACCATTTTTATTTACTACTCTGCTTTATGTTGGCTGTGGAGACTTTTATTATTTAGCCTGTCCATTTTACGTGTTTGAAGATTATACAAAATGTGCGGAAAACAATAAATGTAGATTCAAATCAAGCGATAATCTCATTACTTTAATTAAAATTACAAATTTATGGGAAGAAATTGAACTGCTAGGAAAGAAAATATTGACTAAATAAACAGGTTTTCACAAAATGTCACCACAAATTTAATTGAAAGGTACATGTCCATAATGGCAAAGTAAACAAATCAATTATATTCAACGAGGAATTTATGTTTGCATAATAATTAAAAACGAAGTTTAGAAAAGTAAAGGCCTCAAGCATCTAATAAATAATCAAAACATTATTTTACATGCTTATGTTATAAAGTGAGTGTTCATTAATAACGTTCAAGTTTATAATTAATGCAGGAGTTGATATATGAAGCCGAGACGCTGTGTATTATTCCTGGCACGTGCGCGCCGAATCCGAATTATTTTTATGCGTCGCGGTGCATTGAAAAAATAATGACGCCTTTATTTCGGTCGAAATTAAAAACAACCATCAATATTACGGGCCGAGTGTAATAAACACGCCGCAAATCCGACGCAACGTCGATACAAACGCCAGATTTCACTTTGATTTTCGTTTACTTCTGAATTGTAAATAAATAAAACTTCGAAAGTAAATATAACCAAGAAAAAATACTGCGAATAAATAATTATGTGAATTAAATAAGAAAAGCTGTTAAGTAGGAAATACTTTTTTACATAGTGCAAAATTTTGCAAACTCGAAAAATTTTAGCCTTTAGTGCACATCGAAACCAGCAAAATCCTATTTGGGTTTTGAAAGCTTACTTCAAAATCATTTGTTTTTCTATATACAAACATCTTAATTTAGACAACATTATATAAACTTATACATACAATTATATTTACTTAACAAAAATAATTATTGTGTTAATCTATCCGGGCAATCGACCTTTTGCCCTTTGTTTTTGCTATTTTTGCAAATATCTTTGTTTTACAGGGACTTTTCCCACGATATAAGTGCACTGAACTCATGGAATTTCATTTTTTAAATATATTATTACTTTGACCTATATCCACATAGTTTGACCTACATTCAGGACTTGTAGAAATTTTTGAAGTGGTCCAGAACCCCTATAGATATACTACTTATATCTAATAAATTAATCAGAATATCTGAATCAACTGCGATTAAAAATGTTATTGATACCATAATACACAACTAAATTTCAAATATTAAAATATACTATTTTGTAATATCTTGTTGTAAACTCCGGATAGTTGAAATCATCGTTCGCTACAAAACAATCTCTACAATAAAAATAAATTAAAACAGAATTATTTATTACAAATGAGCGGCTTCAAGGCAGTGAAAGCAACGATCGATCGATCGGATCAAAGAACGGGCGATCCGGCATAATAAAAGGATACGAAAAGTGTGTTTATGTCTCTGTGAGTGACAACAAAAGCGTGTCAAGGGAGAATCTCTATTCAAACACCTTTTTTTGTTTCGCTTGCTGCAGCACAATTGCAACTGCAGAAATAACGCGGGATTGAATTGTGAAATATCGGCGCGCAAGGAAATTAATTCGAAACGAGTAATCGTGACTGGAAATGTTAGGCGGTTTGATTAAATCGAAGAATTTGATTAGACATTTGGTTTTTTTTTTGTAGAAGTAAATCGTGAATATTTCGACCTGTATTTGTTTCTATTTTTTAAGAATGTGTCAAGTGTTTTATTCAATAGATAATTTCCTATATTTAAGTATATTTCATCACTTTCTTTACATTGAAATATTAAGCTATGGAATTCCAAATGAAACGATATCGCGACAGCGAATCGGAGTTCTCTCTCAACTGTTGTTTGGAATCGCTCCATTTTCGTTTTTAGTCGCTATCGATGTGATCGCCTAAACTAAAATCCGGCCTAAGATTATTTTAAGAAATCCATTCCTCAGTCGACTGTCTAATAGTTCAATCTGACCTAGATTATTTTCAACAATGGGGTTTCAAAAAACTCAAACAAAATTACACACGTGATTATCAATCAACATCACTTTAGAGCGTGCCACACGAATGAAAGACTTAGGAGTCTTATATGGCAAAGATTTCTCAATTAGTCCCCAATACACGCATATAATTAATTCAACTATGAAAATGCTGGGTTCTATTCAGAGGATTTCAGAATATTTTCATAATATCAGCAAAATTAATAGTTTATAAAACACATACGTCAAGCCTAAATTAAATTAAAATATTCCCCAACTGTTTCAAACGTGTTCAAAAATATTTGTTAGATCTCTATTTTAAAATTTGTTAAATTGTTTTGTCATTTATTTTTGATTTGATCATTTTTTAGTCGTTTGGTTGAAATAATTCTATTTCTGTGTAAGTTAAAGAATCTTTATAATTTAAAACTTAAACAATATTGATTCTATGAAAAATAATTCCTAACAAAAGTAATCTTCTTTTATTATTTAAATTAAAATAATTGTTCTAACAAAAGTAATAGTCCCTTTTATTATTTAAATAAAAATGATTATCCTATCAAAAGTACTCGTCCCATGCATTTTACACCACGAATGCCACTAGTTACTTACATCAAGGGTCAAACAAATCTCTCTATTGACAACGAAGCCATCGAAGTGGATTTTTGTTCAAGATCATTCCCAATAGCTTATTAATTTACATTGTCCACTGTACCAACGAAAGAATAGAAATGGAGAAAAAACATTGATAGAAAAAGAAAATTCATCATCAGACAGTCGAAACTCCACAGACAAAATGCATCACAAATTCTAAATCATGACATTACACTGAAAGAAATATTTCCAAACAAGTTGGATTTTCACTTGTTTGGCAGTTCCTTGAATGGAATAATCAGAAACGTGTTTAAACACGTAAACATTATTATCGGAATGAAGTTAAAATGGTTAAAATTATCTTGGTACGCGGTACTAAGTTAATTGGCAATTTCCACAAAATATTCTCTTGACCAAGTAACTATAGTAAAATTATAATGAATCTTGTTTACTGTAAACATGATTTTGTTTGGATTAAACAATACATGTTATTAAATCTTAACAAAGTTAGAATGTTTGCTGGAAATACGTTACTTGGCAAACTCCCAGGCCGACAAGTTAAATGGTAAGCGTAATCATTATCGTGTTTAAAATGATCACGTATTTCTTTCAGTGTAGTTGTGATGTTTTAATCATGAGCTACAACCGGCTACCTAAGCTATTTAAAAGACCGTAAGTATGCATCGCTTTAATTTTTTACATTTAAATTTCTATTTCAATTCCTCGGAGAAACCTACAGGTGCTTCGAAATTATAAAGAAATTGAAGAAGAAGTTTTCTGCTTGAAGTATACCATTTTGAAAAGTTTCACTGACAGCATAAGACTTCAATGAAAGGAGCAACCCAAAAAAGTACCAATGCATGAAATAATAAAGGGATGTATCAAAATTTCGAAGTATTGCGATTCTAAGACTGGATACTCAGTGGCTGAAGTAACTTTTGGAGAATGCGTCGTAAAAATGCTTATTTCTAAAGTGAAAATCGTTCTTTGTTTCAACCGATTCTTCACTTTGATAAATCTGGTGTACACCCTGCCTCATAGATGTGTCGGCACCTACATGAAAGGACAAACAAATACACTAACATTTTCGACTGTGAGAAGACGAGAAGTACAGCGAGGTGATTCAGTTTTGCAAACTACAAGAGAGGAAATAATTGCTGTGAAATAGATGGACACTAAGGAAGTTTTTGTCTTGTCAAACTGACATAGCACTGACTTGCGATTAGAACTCTAAAAGATAGACCTAAAAAGGAGTTCCCTGCATGTTAATCCAACATTTTCAACGAGTTCATGGGTGGAGTTGACCTATCTGACCAACTTGAAAAATGCTACGAAGTGGATCGTAAATCGAACAAGTGGTGGAAAAAAGTATTCTACATGTTATTGATAACCACGATTCTTAATGCCCATGTTCTTCATCAATATGTTACAAGACCGAAATAATATAACATGAAGAACAAAAAACGTGTATTCAGTATAAAGAATAATACCATTCACAATGATTATAATAAAGGATATTATTATTATTATTATTATATTGAAATCGGTACCTTAAGGCTTCTTAATTATTTATTAATGCACCTTGATTCTTGATTCTTTCAGAATACGCTACTATAATATAGTATCCTCATCAATCTTATTTAGTTAATTTTCCGGAGATGATTATATACAGCGAGAATAATTTAAACTCTGTTTAATTATTACTTACTTAGAGTTAATCTAGATCTATCTAAGTTACTTACGCACAAAAATTATTTTAATATGTTTCATGTATAAACTGGTAAACGGGTATACTATTTTACCTCCAAACGTCAGGTCTTCTGCGAAACAACCAATATTATTTAAGAAGAAATTGCATGGCTCCACGTACGTGAGAAACAATTCGTCATCAAGATTAATTCATACCGCCAACTGTTTATTACCCTTACTACGTTTTAAGTTATTTGGAAATAATTATTCAGGCTTTCGCAATGAGGCCGTGGTTGTTAAGGTTGCGGTTTAGTGGAAAGAGATAGCTATATAGTAAAATGGGAATAATCGTTTGAAAATAGAGCTATTCTTTTGTATTTCATAATATAAATGTGTATTTACATTTTTTATCTACCAAGTATAAAGTATCAGTCTAAATAAAAAATAAATCGTTAATTTTCGTGTATTACGTTAATTTACTAGTTTATGTTAGAAACGAAAATTGTAAGATATAATGAAATTAATAAGTCATGTCTGCTAAGTTATTTGAATGCAGAATTTAGTGAAATCCTTGAAATTTTCATTGCACAAGTTTTTATTAGCAAAAATTTAATTTAAAATTTGCTATAAATTTGATCAATTTTCATTGTTTTTCATAATTATTTTTCACAGAAATTAGACATTAAAATAATTTTTAATTTATCTGATGAAATTCCTGCTTATTTTAAGGTTATTTTAATATATAATACAATATTGTTCATTGATCACAACAACAATCTAACTCAAATTAGTGATTGTCCATATTTGTATAGCTATCTCTTTCTTCAAAACCGCACCCTTAATCTAAATGAAATTGTTTTTCTATATATTCCACTATTAACTTTATGTTCGAAATAGAACAAATTATTCAATTGCCATTTTTAGATTTACTATTAACTAACATTAACATAAACAAATAGGCATTAACGTTTACATAAAACCCACCCATATATTTAATTACATTCACAACTTTTCTTCAATTGCTTTTAAACATTAATTAACCGCTTTTAACAGCATATTATTTCAAGCTTTCAATACACCCATGTCAAAAGAAAATAGAAAATCAAAAATAGACTTAATAACTAATATGTCCCTTAGGATATAACATTAATGCAATTAACAATCTAATATATCGTCAAAAAAGACATCATTTAATCAAATCTTCAACAACACTCCAACCACTAAAAGATAATTTAATATATACCAAACTTATTCATTGCGACAAAATAAAAATTAAAATCCTTGGGCTATTCAATAAATTCAACGTGACTCCTGCGTATTCCAACGATACAAAATAAAAAAGTTTATTAAGAAACACCTTTCCGAAAAAGGACCATTTAACAGAGTCGGGTATTTATTCAATAGACTGCAGTGATTGTGATGAAACATGTATTTAACAAACTCAGAGGAATTTACTAAGGGATTCAAACAATGTTTATTAAATATTTGCAAATCTACCCAAGCATATCATAACTCAAAAACAGGACACCTTTTTTCTTTAAAAATCGTGAAACTTTTAAATACTTAAAAAAAACGCTTAAATATGCTAGAGGCAATAGAAATGTACAAACAAAAGATAACCTTTTAAATACAGATTTGATCATATTAATCCCCTCCGCCTACTTTCTTGTTTACCGTAACACTAATTACCTGTCGGATTACCACCTTCTATAGAAACCTGCCGCATTATTTTTGTAAAATATTCGCTATAGATAATGAGTACATGGTGCATGGTAAGAACCGAATTATTTTTTCAATCTGAACATAATTAATTGGATATCTCCGCTAAAAGAATAAATAATTACAATGAAATTAAACAAGCAAAATTTCTGGCAATGATCAATAAAATTCTATCAATCCCTTTTTCCAACTGCAAAAAAATACTTACACTGTAAGTTTTACAAACATCTATTGAAACAACTACTTCCAGAGCATTTACCCCGCCGGACATTGGATTACACAACAGATATTTGTTGTTGCATAGCAGTACTACTGCGAATTGCAACGGTTTGAGTCGAAATTATTCAATGAAAGGGAACAACAAATAATAGTTACAAGGCTATCTGTACTTCAATTTTTATTTCCCATCATATAATTCCTCGCAATTATGCGTATTAGTCAAATATAGCTCAGTATAATTCTTGTTAAGAAAGAAAAAAAAAATGTTTTCTTTTATTCGACGTGGAGTGACATAAAAATACACATGGGTTCCAATTTTAATAAGAGGTATAATGTAAAGTACATTCAGTTTGTAAAAGTTTAACATTAAATTTTTGACACTATATAATTCATGTCAATCAAATTTAGTTATTGGAAATATCAGACCTTATTAAATCAGTACCTTGTTTAATTTCATTCGGAAGAAATTACTTTGATTTTTATTATTTTAAATAAGGAAAATCATTAAAATAATTTAATTTATACCTATTCTATTTTGGGCCCCTTGCTATATAGAATTGACACATCAGTTTTACTTAAAGTCCTAAAACACTGTTCAGCATAATATTACACTGATGATACACAGGTATATTTTTCTTTAAAAAAAGAAGTCTTCGGTTTGGCTTGCGAATTTGTAAATAGATATCTGCAAGGGTTATACGAAAATTGCTATAACCATTCCTTATTTTTAAATCCGAATAAATCTTGTGCCATTTTGTTTCGAAGAAAGAAATCGAGAGAATTGATAATCGGCAATGTTAGTGGAAAAATTGTTATAAACAATGTTCCCATAAAAATGGAGAATGAACTGAAAATTCTCGGTATTATCGTAGATGCTGATCTTCGCTTTAAAAAGTATATATCTTAATGTTGCCAAAGAGCTTTTAATTAATTAAAATTACTATACAGTTCCAGAAATGTTTTGTCAAAGAAATGTAAAATAGTTTTGTGTAATTCTCTTGTGCTCTCATTTTTTTATCATATCTTGATACTTTATATGGGCCTTGTTTGTATGCCATAACAGCGAGAAAAAATACAAAAAATTCAAAATAGCTGCATTAGATTCATCTGTGGAATACCGAGAAGACAACGCCTATCTACAAAAAAAATTAAATAGATTGGTTGGACATGTACGAGACGAGAAAGTGCAAAAAGCTGTATTATTTAATAAAATTGTTACAAATAATCGCCCAAAATATATATTTTAGTATTAGATTTAAGGGTACTCTATTACCATCTGCACTTAAGACAGCTTTATTCCTGCGTTCTTTTACGTACAAAATTACAAAAAAATCAAAGGGTTAAAAAGAAATTTACAAAGGCGTATAAAGATAGTGTTTTGAAGAAAAAAAAATGATTAAATAATTGTAATTTTATTAATAAGTAAGAGTAATATGTTTTAATTTTTAGAATGTATTTTTTTGTTTGTTTTTGTGGTTAAGTTAACAGCAAACATTTTATGTTATGCTTAACTTCGCCATATTTAATAATAAGAAAATTGTAAATTAAGTATTGTGTATTTTTGGTGATTTATTACTGAATAAAAGACATTTATTATTATTTATTTATTTTTTTGCTGATTATAATAAACCAATTTCAAAAAAATTATAGTGATATGAACGTAATTATCCCAAATACACAATAAAATTTATAGCATATAATTTAAAAAATTATTTCATGACGTTACTTTTTGTTAAGACAGTGAATAACCGAAAATATTATCCTGAAGGGTTATGATAAAACTGAAGTCAAAGTTATAATTTAATTAGTAACAGAGGTTTCAAAGACAAAAACTCTTTATAATTTATATTATTTTTTTCTATAAAATTGCTCATAAAGAAATACTATATTACTTAAAGTACCCGATTTTGTCGCAAAATAATGAACAACTAAATACAAATTAATTCAATCATATTGAATTAAGAAATAGTCCCTGACTGAAAAATATATTCCTGGGTATTTTTTTTTTTCTCAAATAAAGTATACAGTATTATGCAATATTGAAAATAAGGATAAATAATCATTAAAAAATACCTTAAAATCCGTTAAAATATATTTTCAATCAAAACATGGACATGGTACAAAAAGCGAACATTTTATTTTCTAATGGATTTTTTTTTCAAAATTAATTTAAAACTATAATACACACGGTTTGTTTTTATTTTGCGGGGCCAAATCTATAAAACACTCGTATTGAAACAGCCCGGTCAGAAATGCTTTCTAGAAATAATCAGAAATGCGGGGGACTTCGGCCTTTCACCATGGTAACTTTTTACCTAGAAAAGAAAGAGAAAACCAACTTACTTAAATCTTATATAAAATTAGTGATGATGTATTTGATTAATTTTATAAATGCGATTAATTGATTAGTTATTTAATGGCTGTGAAGGTTTATTTGCTTTAAATATAAGGTTTATATTAGTAGGAGTAATTCGCTGTAAAATAAACAAGAAAAATATAAACATGAATGATGACTGAACATTTTATTAAAAGAAAAATATATTTTAATTGAAACTGGTTCAAAATCCAAGAGTTTTTGTATTGTTTGCTTTACTTCTTTATTTAAAAAATCATCTATTCGTCATCAAGTATCTTTAAGATGGGGACATGGCTGCGTTAAATTGAATATGTTGTAAAATTAATCCCAGAATCGTTATTTAACAATATATTAATATACAAGGTATTATTTTAACAATGCCACATGGAAAAATGACTAAACACATATTTAAATTTGAGTATTTTGAGAGAATTTAAGGAGTTTTTAAGTTATTTTAAAGAGACATTATGTTTTAAATATTATTTTTAAATTATATTTTTGAAAAGATAATTTTAATTAAATAGAAAAGAGTATTCATTCACTTGGTCACAGTTATTTAAATAAATTATATAAAAATAATTTGAAAATAATTATTAAATTATTTCGACATCTAGCTATGTGACTTTTGAGTACTTACGTAACGAAAGTCAAAAGTCACAGAGCTAATTGCGGAAATAATTTATTAATTATTTTCAAATCATTTTTATTTAATTTAAAATTTTAAATAGCTTCAGGAAGTCAAAATACATTTTAAAGATAGGCTAAGTTACTACTTAGTTACAAATGGGCAACAATTTGAACATTTTCTATAAATTATTTTTCTTATCATTTGAAGTTATTAAAAAATTACATTAATAACTTAATATTATCATAATTTTATATCAATTTTTAAAACGCAACTCTTTAAAATCCACAAAAACTGCTTAAATTTGCACAGCATATTCAAATTTAAATGTGTGTTTAATTTTATCAAAATCATTACATTAACATGAGGTAATGATTTTCCCATGTAAATCCCCATGAAGCATAGTTAAAGAATGCCCTGTATATGTATCAAAAAGTTCCGGGACTAACCAATAAAAATACATTTTTTCAAAAAAAAAAAGTGCTAATTTATTCATCTATATATACTCTTCTTCTGCAGTGATACAATTACTCCAAAGATTTTCTAACATTTCTATGCCTTTCTTGTAGCACGATTTATCGTTTGTCTCAAAATAGGCATTAGTTTCAGCAATAACCGCTTCGTTTAAGCCAAATTTCTTTCCTTCGAGCATCTTTTTCAAATCAGCGAAAAACCAGTAATCACTGCGTGCCAAGGTCTGAAGAATAGGATGGGTAGGGCAGAAATTTCAAACGCAAATCTTTGATTTTTACTACGGTTTTTACTGACTTGTGGATTGGTGCATTGTCTTCATGAAACAATGTTTTTTTCTTCTTTGTTATATTATTTCCCTCACTATCACCATCAGAGCATCCAAAATCCAGTTTCCCATCATCATAAAAGGAATAAATAGAAAGAGTAAATATTAGGAAGATGTAGGTAGAGGAAGTGTTAGGATTGGATCATTGAGAGCAAACGCGGCACGAAAAAAGTTTTTTCATGCCTAAATTTTCATGGTGCCTTTTGATATATGTCAGCTATCTCTTACAATTTCACTTTCAACACTTTTTTATGTTTCCTGGCGTAGCCACCTCTTTTGGCTTTCCAGAGCGTTATACGTCTTCGGCAGTTGACCACGCTTGAAATCAGCATACTATACTGAACGAAAAACAAAGAAGGTTTTTTACTGAACGAAATGTCATGAAAACTTAATTGGTTTCTTTTGTAGGTTAGTACCAAGATTGGTAGATATATATTTTCTTAATTTTTTGTTTGAGGGTATTAAAACTTAAAATAAATAAACATTTGAATGAAACTATGTTGTAAAATATTAACAAAAATATTAATATTTCTTAATATATCGATAAACTAATTAATTATTGTTTAATAAATTGCTTCGACAAAAATTTGTAGACATAACTAAAAACATTTTTATTACAATAATGATTTTTTTAAAGAGTGGATTTATTTTTAATAATGTATTTAGTACGTAGTAGGGTATCCCTTATTATTAATTATTTCCTGACATCTTCTTGGCATTGATTAAACACGTTTATTAATATAGGCACTACAATACAATAATACTCTTCCATTTTTCTTCTAATCCTTTGAATAATTCATCTTGCTTTGTAAAAATTGTCTTTCTAATGTTATTATCCAAGTTTTTCCACAAATTATCGATTGGATTTAGGCCGGGGGATAAGATTTTAAAATAGAGACTAACTTTGACGTGTGTTTGGGTTCGTTATCATATTGAAACAATAATAGTAGTGGCATATTATTCTCCATATAGGAAAGCATAACGTGTTTCAATATATCCCGATATATAAATATCTCCATAATGCCTTGAATTTGATACAATGGACCTATAACAAATCCGGAAAAGCAACCCTAATGTATAACAAATCCACCTCCATGTTTAACTGTGGGTAATGTGTACTTAGGATGCAATATTTTATTAACAGGACGTCTAACATAACGCGTGCCATCAAATCCAAACATAAAAAATGTGAACTCGTCGCTGAAACATGAAACATACCCTTTTCCAATCATCGGGAATCCAATGCAAATGACGGTGGGGAAATTCTAAATGGACCTTCCTGTTTTTATTCGAGAGCAAAGGATTTTTAGGTGCACGTTTTGCAAATGAATTCAGTTCATTCAATCTTCGTTTGATTGTTTTTGTTGAGATATTAGACAAGCGCTGACCTTGTAATTCATTTGTTTTAAAGGTAGCCCTCGATGCAATCATTTTAATCACTCTCTCGTCTCTTTCACTAAGTTTTCTAAGATGACCATTTTTTTAGCTTCACACAGTCACCCTACTTGATATTTCTTAATAATTGCCCGCACTGTTTTCCGATTTAAGTTGGTTGCAATTTCTACTTGACGCTGACCGTTCTTAAATAATGTAATTATTTGCTATTTAATAGCAAAGGAAATTTCACGACCACGAGGTATTATAAAAAGAGCCTACATTAACGTTCTTTACTGCTCAAAAACACCTTTTCTATTAAATTTAATTCAATTATTAATTATAAAATATGTGTCTATATATTTTTGTCCTAATATAGATGTGTTTTTTTTTTTCTTTATCTCATTGTGTGTAGTTATTGAATGTCAAACAGACATCTCATTAATGCCATCTATTGGCGTAGAGTTGTTGATAATACAATAAATAATTATATAAAATTATAACAACATTTGGAGATGTGTAATTGTTTGTCTATATAATTTTGTCCATCATTGTATATATATTTGTTTATAAGGATTACAACTTTATGATTTTGTTAACGTCACAGGAGTTCATGTAATGTAATTTTGCCATATCTACTATTTAAAAATTCAAAAGTAAATTGATTTTTTCAGTGTTTGAAGTTTAATTATACGAATTATACGTAAAATGCATGAAACTTCTTGCACTTAGAACAAAACCATATATAATTTGGAATTTTAAACATTATTATTCTTCATAATAAATTAAAGACGACGCAAGCGCCACTTTTTGCCTAATTTCAAGTGGCATCGTCAACGATTTGGGTCTACAAGGTAGACGACCGAGAATCATTGTTTCGTCCGCTAAAGGAAGGCGAACTTGTCCTGTTTAAGCAAACAAGGAAAACGAAATTCACATTTAAGGAAACGTTCAGTCACCATTACATCACTAGTTATCCATACGCTAGATGAATGGTGACTGAACGTTTCATTAAATGTGAATTATTATTCTTACTTATTTATATTTTTAACTCTACAAATTATTCTAATGAATATAAATAATTTTATAACCGGTAAAAAATCAAATATAGTAAACAATTAAGAAACAGAATGAATGAAATGATGGTAATCACAATAATCTGACACAACGACAACAACGTGCAACTTCAAAATTCAAAATATGTAGCATGTCAAACATGTAAGTGGGAAAGAGAGATGTGATGACGTCACAGAAGTAAATAATGCTTTTTTGTCACACATTTTAAATAACATTACGAGGCGGGCGATAGGCGGTTATAAATATATATATATGTATACGAATCTTGGGTTAGTACTTCCTAAAACTATAGTGTATTCGATATTTCTAGCGCCATCTATTGCTAGTCCAGGGAATTTTTGACCCATGTATTAGGGGGATAAACGCTGATCTTTTGTTAATTAATAACAGCAAATAGCTTGATGAAGATTTATGAGTTACCTGAAGGTACTATTACTTTCTTGTGAAAGTGATGGACTTTCATTTTTCACAAGACAGCAAATAGATTTTGAAATAATACAATTTTTAATCTGTTTTTAATTTATCATTCTACATTTCTCAACTGTTTTTTTCTTTTCTTTCATAAAAACACGTTAAATAGAATAACTGATTCCGTTGATATAATATAAAAGAAATTGCATTACAATGAGTCATTTTTTTATATTATAACAATGTAAATTTACTTCAGCTCCATGTACACCGCGTACTGTTTTGCATATATTCGCTGCATCATCGTATTTACTTTTTTAAACGGTACCTGCGGCTTACACTAAAGGTCATACTTGTAAATTCTCCACTTTAATAGTTCAAATGTTACAACAAGTGATAAACGAGAAAGTTATTCAGGAGAATAAAAAAATGTTTTGTATACTTCACCAAAAAAAAAAACATATATATTAATCAGTTATTTTAACCTAACCATTAATAATTTTATGAAATAAATATGAATAAATTATTAAAAATCAACCAATAAAACACAGATTAGATTGAATAACTTTAAATTCTCGACTAGTTTCGGGTTATTAGCCCATTTTCAAGAGAATTTAAAATTTGTTTTATTAAAATTTCTACCAATGTCTAAATATTAAAACCATTCATTAATAATTTATTTATTTATTTAATTATCCAACAGTTTACAATAAACTAATTATAGGATAACATTTTAACATAAACTAGTTACGATTAATAAAAATCCAAGTGGTATAAAAATGTTATCTCGTTTTGTTTATATCCAATATAGTGATGAACATTTTAGAACATTTATGATTTTCTAATTAAAAAATATAATAGCAAAGACAGAATTGACAAAAAATTGCGATATTTTATTCACTTTTGTCGATATTGTCTTTATAGTTATATTTTTTATTGCATTATTTATAGAAATTAATTTTTAAGAAAATTATTTGATTTTCAATATTTTAAAACTACATTTTTTTGCAAGACTCGCATGCTCCTTCAGACGATTGGATTAGTAATCTAATTGTATATATATATATATATATATATATATATATATATATAATTATATTTATATATACATGAATTGTAGAAATTTTCAATGTACGACATTGAGGTATAATTTAATTGAATTTAAATTAAACCTCAATGTTTTAGATTGAAAATTTCTACAGTTCATATATATAACATAAATTATTACAATACATGTAGGTGTTGGTCTGTCTGGGCTATCGACCAGAGGTCATTCTGCCCTGTCGTGAATTTATGATGAAGATAAAGAAAAATCTATGCTAGCTAAACTGTCCTGAAGATTTGCGCAAATGAATTCATGAATGGTGATTGTAGGATGCTTGTATTTAAGAAGGATATTAGGGTTACGGTGAATGTAGAATTTTGTAAGAAGGGGTAGGTAATTATTTATATTTTTAAACAATTATTTTAAACATTAAAGTCGTAATAATTTATAAAACACAATTTTCATTAATTTAATACGAATCGTCAGGTAGTAACGATCGAACTTTTAGGTTTTTATATTATAATAACGATTATAATATTAAAACCTAAAAGTGTTTGGACATGAACAGATCCAAAACATCCGTGCTACATTTATTTTTTAATTAACACGTGTAAAGGTCACGGCTCGTGTTTATATACTGTACAACACCCTTTGGAGATTAAACACAGCAGAAGGTGTCTGTCAAATAGGGGGCCCTCCCTTTCGTTCGTACGGCGCTCAAACACAGAGACTGACTATATTTAGTGACAGTGTATGCTGAATCCTCCCACATCCAGCCATAAATTCATTTCGTGGGAGAATTTGCATATTCATTGGAAACTGTTACATTTCCCTGTGACTTTATACTGAGAACATGAAAGCTTTCGGATGGGATAAATTCAGTAATTAAATTCAATTACCACATGAAGAAAAAATATATACAGAAAGCATTTATTTAAATCGATTTAAAACTACTTTATTTACAGGTTGATAGCAATAAACAGCTTGGAAGTTCATCATTGTTTTGTGCACAACATTACTTGCTTTTTAATAAATACAGGTTGTGCTTAAAAATAAGTCATAAAATAAAAACTTAGCAAGTTTAATCTATAATTAATCATAATTATTTAGTTACCCATACGCTAGATAAATGGTGGCTGAACATTTCATTAAATGTTAATCCGTAATGTTTAAGAAAAAATAAATAAAGACAGAATTGCAATTGTTTAGATGGCATGATTTAATAAAGTTGACTGTGTGCCTCTTGGAACACAAAATTAAGTTTAAATATGAAAAATTCAAATCATTGGGTATCCTAGACCAGAATTTTAAAATTAATTTCAGGCACAGGTTGTAGGGAATGATTTATAAACAAAAGATATTTACAATGATAAATAAAACTTTATTAATTACGAAATAAATCAAACAAAATGTCACATAACATACAACATTGTGTATTTTAAAGAATTAACAATTACACAAACATTTGCAATTTGTTGTGATTCCTTTCTTGAATGGCACCCAACGGTCTGATTGTATTTCTGTACTATTGACAAGAGCCTAAAGCATTACTGTAGAGCTTCTGGGAATGAGTTTTAGTAGGATAAGGTAGAGTTGCTACTTGCTAAGTTTTTATAAGACTTATTTTCAACCGCAACTGAATTGTACAAATACATTGCATTTACTATAGCTGTGCTTAAGTTAATTTCGAAAGCTACTTTTCTATAATATTTAACGGATCTACGTAAAGCATGATGGTAAGATTCATTTGATCAGATTAGTCAATATACTAGTATTATAGTGTAGAGTATACTTTGAATTGGTAATGTTTGTATTTATTTATTTTGAACAAAAGTTACATGTTCTAAATAATCTGATTTAAATAAAATAATTAAATGAAATACAAGCTGCCTTGACAAATGACAGAGCTTGTCAATTTTGAATATTTCAATTAAAAAGAAGAAAATAACCAGAGATGAGTTTTCCACTGAACATTATTTCTTAATTGCTATTTATCACTATTATATATCTATTTTTTTACTCTTATTATTAACCATTAAGCTATTATACTGTAGTATTTAGTGATTATTAATAGACTTGCATTCGTATAAGTAGTTGAAGCTGTAGATAGTCAAGGCATTTATAGAGACCTTAGTCTAGAGAAGCATACACTTATGTTTACGTTGCTGAAGGCGGTGAAGGGGGGCGTACCCCCATACGCATCCTCTAGTTGTATTGTTTTGACATGTGTTGTCGCGGTCTCTAGAGTTGATTTGCTGGCCAGGGTTCCTACGAGGATCATTCACCCTCAGTCTGGTCCTAATCTGCCGTGAATGGAGGACCCTAGATAGTATTGCACCTGGGGCGTACGGATTGTAGTTCGTACGATGCCTAAACTATCTAAGCACGAAGTGACGGTCAGGACGAAGTTTGCTGAAATCTTAGCGTAACTCATTGCACGCCTGACTCGACCAACGCGGTCGGTAAACAGAGCTTCAACTTTCTTTTAGATGAACATGAAAATAACGTTATCATTTCATAATACTTTTAGCATCTTCCTTGTAGATAACAATTAAGTTTAAATGCTCATAATTTATATAATATTTTAGATATTAATTGGGAACGTAGCCTCGTAGATAACCGAGTCTTTCAATAGTCAATAATGGCACATTATTTACATTTAACACCACTTGAAGTTTGAACCTAAAAAATGTCATCAACATGCTCAGTCGTTCCTAATATATCGTCTCTTTTATATTTCTATTTCAATTATACCATAACCATTTGGATGAGCAATTGCTTTGTGTTTTTTCAATTTCTGTTTTACAGCTTCAGATGGTAGATGTTATATACTTTCTATTCACTCGCAATATTCCAACCAAATGAGTATAGCTTTAAAACAGCTTTTTTACAATAGTTACTCATGTGTACCAATTATCGGTGTATGGGGTATACCCAAAATTTAAATAAGAATTCATTAATTTGTTAACCACATTCTCTGCAATCGCCTACTCTCTCCTTTCCTCAGAATATTTTAAATTATAGGATTTAAAATGATTTATCGCAGAAAATATATAATATTTTGATTTCGTGGCGAAGGAGTTAATTTTGAATATACCAAGCGAAAAGAGTGTACTCAAGAATGGAATTATAGATTCATGAAATAACAAAGTATGGGTTATATAGATAGTGTATTAAAGTTTGCTACAATCTCATCAACTAAGTTTTGAGCCTTGTGAAGTCTGACACCTTGAGATGCTTTAGAATTTTCAGCAAAATGTAGGTGGAGTTTATTTTGAATATACTGACCGAAAAGAGTGCACTGAAGAATGGAATAATGGATTTATCAAATAATAGAGAGTGGGATGGACTTTAATACAGTATATTAAAGTTTTTGCTACAACTAAGTTTTGAACCTTGTGAAGTTCGTCACCGCGGTACATTAGAATTATGAGCAAAGTGTAGATACAGTTTCTGTTGAATATACTGACTAAAAATTGTGTACCCAAGAATATAATTATAAATTCATGAAATAATAAAAAGTGGTTTAGGCAGATAATGTATTGAAGTTTGCTATAATTTTATCAACTAAGTTGTGACCCTTGTGAGTGGAGTTTATTTTGAATATACTAATCGAAAATAATGTACTCAAGAATTATATCATAGATTCATCAAATAATACGAAATGGGTTGAACAAATACTTTTTTAAAGTTTGCTACAATCTCATCAACTAAGTTTTGAACCTTGTGAAGTCTGACACCACAAGATGCTTTAGAATTTTTGGCAAAGTGTAGATTTATTCTGACTATACAGACCGCAAAGAGTGTACTGAAGAATGGAATCATAGATTTATTAAATAATAGAGAGTGGGATGGACTTTAATACTGTATATTAAAGTTTTTGCT
Organism: Philonthus spinipes; assembly: GCA_963082785.1. Classification (NCBI taxonomy): domain Eukaryota; kingdom Metazoa; phylum Arthropoda; class Insecta; order Coleoptera; family Staphylinidae; genus Philonthus; species Philonthus spinipes. Next base: position 8,074,983 of record OY720304.1, read on the forward strand.
ACAATCTTATCAACTAAGTTTTGAACCTAGTGAAGTTCGTCACCGCCAGGTACATTTGAATTATCAGCAAAGTCTAGATACAGTTTATGTTTAATATACTGACTAAATAGTGTGTACCCAAGAATATGATCACAAATTCATCAAATAATACAGAGTGGATTAAACAGATTAAACAGCATTGAAGTTAGCTATAATCTTATCAACTAAGTTGTGAACCTTGTGAAGTCTGTCACTTCGAGGATCTTTAGAATGGTCAGCAACGTGTAGGTCGAGTGTATTTTGAACACACTGACCGGAAAGATTCTACTCAAGAATGGATTCTTGAGTAGGTTGGTCAGATTTCTATATTAAAGTTTGCTCGTATGAAACCGAAACGATTTCTAGGCATTTATTCGTCTCCATTGTTGAATAAAAGGTTATATTTTCAAATAATCATAAATATTAATCTTTTGGCAAAGTCGCATTCATAACAACAATACTAAAAATGTACGAAGTTCTACGCTGTTAACATGAGTCCAACGCTGCACTCGAAAACTCCTCTCAGCACTCAGAAAATATTTTCAATGGATTGCGTAGCGATTCTTATCTTTGACAATCAAGGAAATAATATCCTTGTCGGGGTTGGGATAACCGAGTGGGCAAAGTTAATGTACCTCATGAGTAAAACTGCGAGTTCGAGTCCCCTTGCGGATGGAATTTGTTTGAAAGACAAATTTCATTCAGGTTGCATGGCTGTATTGTAACGTCTTAAATTAATATTAAAAATAGCAGTGACTGGTCGAAAGGTCCTATTTGCCAAGACCATAATCCTCAATTCATTTCCTTAACCTTCTTATCCTCTCATCTCATATCCTCAAAAAAAATCTTTTATTGATTGACAAGAATTTTTTTTGAGTATGTGAGATGAGAGGATAAGAACGTTAAGGATATGAATTGAGGATACTAATCTCGGCAACTAGGCTCTTTAAAAAAATCTTGTATTAATTGACAAGATTTTTTTTTATTTGAGGATGTGAGATGGTTAAGGATATGAATTGAGGATAAAACTCATATAAATCTGCATCCTATAGAGTCTTAATAATACCCGGATTAATTCCTATATCTTTATTGTAAATATATATATATATATTTAATTTCCGAGGGGTTTCAACTCTTAAGAGAACTGGGTGTATTTAGAGTTATTGATGAATTTACAACATCTGGATAATCGTTAATGTCAAATTCACTATTACTTGAAACGATTGGTATGAAAACCTCGTGTAACAAACGATTAAACCAATCACATTCATGGCTATCCATCTTAAAGGAAGTTCAACCAAATAATAAACGTTTAGTTGTACAAAAATTGTTAAAACCGACTGTATGAGTCGCTTTTAATTTACGTAGAATTAAAATCTAAAGTCTAGTTGTACCGGGTGTCCAAATAAGATAAGTTATCGACAATATCTCAGAAAGTATAACTTCTAGAGCTTTCAAGTAATAAAATGTTAATAAAATGTTTCGTGAAAAATACTGGAAATAGGTTTAAAGTTAATATGGAGAATAATAAACTGTCGAAAATATAATACTGAAATTATCTAATAATAGTTGTAATAAAGGCATCATAACTGTTGGAACTACATTTTTTAAAATTAAATTTCTTTACTTATTCTTGAAGTAAATGGCAAGGAAAATTTCAAATTTGTAATGAACTAATGTCAAATAACTGTTTGTTGTTTAAAAGTTTTCAATGAGTTTAATAATAATGAATAATGACAATATTCTTTTATAATGTGTATTATCTTGTGTATTTGCATTATTTACTGAATAAACCATTAAACTAATGGCATACGAAAGAACTTACCATTCTGATTAAAATTATTGAGAACAATCACGCTAGGTGGCGATAAGTTAAAAAGTAGATATTTTTTCTTAGAAATTAAATATTTTTCATAGTCTTATTAGAAAAATGATTAAAAAGCAACTTAGTGAAAACCGCAAGCCAAACTTTAATTTTATCATGAGTTATAAATAAAAGAATATTTCAAATTAATAATTACAAATGCCATTTGAAACCTTTTCGTGGTTAATAAAATTTATAATAAAGACAATAAACGTGACTATTATTTTGTCACCTCTAGAGAGCGTATTCTATAGCGTGCGGAATTATTTGAATAAGGTCATTCCTGAGATATGAATTGATGGGGCCACCTCGATTTCCCGATTTAATTCTATATACACAAACATCTCTATTCAGACAATAATAATATATTTATTTACGGTATCTCCTTTTTACAAAACATATGCAACAAAAATCAATATTACAACTAAATATATAAATCTATGTAAATGATAATCAAACTGAAATATATGACTACAAAATTTTACAAAATTTATTATAACAATATGTACGATTGTGTTAGTAGTCTGTCATGGACTATCGACCATAAGTCTTTTTATTCTGTATGAATTTATGGTGATTTGCAAATTAAAACTATGCTCAGCTAGCTAGAGCTGTTATGTATGCATGAGTTAATGAATTGGTGGATAGTGACCGAAGGGTTGTTATGTTTTGGGATTTAATTCTTTTTTTTTTTAATTATGATTTGTGATGAGATTAAGCTTGCGGTCTTCAATAAATGTTTCACTTTTTAACCGATCTATTAAGACTAAAAAAATATATCATTCCATTTGATTTTGTTAAGAAAAATGGAAATTTTGTATATCTTTGTTTTGTTTTTGTGATTGTTGTCAATAATTTTATTTAGTATCATAAGTTCTTTCATCATCAATATCGCTTAAAAAACAAAAGAGTTATTTGATATTTGCTCGTTACAAATTCGGACTTTCCCCCACCCTTTATTTAAAGAGTAAATCAACAAAGTTTGTAACATTTCTGTTTCACAAACACATCATGATTTCAAAAAGTGTAGTTCTAGGATACCTTTATCAGAACATTTTTTCGAGAAGCCGATTATTTATGTTTTTTTTTTTTTGCATAGGATATTCTCCAATCAGCCACTAACGAAAGATTTATAATTTATAACTAAATCTAGATGATTAACATAGGGTACTCTTCACGCCAAGGGGTAGTTCAAGGCGACTTTAAAACAAACAGGTATACCGCGGTAAAAAGGTTTAATATATTATTTATGTTTGATATTCTTTCATAAAATATTTAATCATCAAAAAAGAATAAATGGTGGCCTTTCCAAGTTATGATTTTTTTAATCGTCCGCCCCATTTAATGCATGCGAAAACCAGCAATAAGTTTGATAACAACTAAACAATTGTTTGTGATTCATTTCTGATGGTTGATATTCATTGCTTATCGACTGTTTAAACATTTTGCGAAAGAAAATCAAAAATAAAAAGAGGGATTTTCGAGTTATGTTTTTTTTAATAATTAAATTGTTTATAACAAATTAACCATCGTTGGCGACACATTTATGACAGCTCATTTTATTATTTTTTGGATGATTAAATATTTTGAGAAAGAAAATCAACAATAAATGGTGGTCTTTCCAAGTTATGAATTTTTTAATCGTCCGTCCTATTGAATGCATGCGAACGCCAGCAATAAGACTGATAACAACTAAACAATTGTTCCTGACTCAGTTCTGATCGTTGATATTTATTGTTTATCGACTCTTTAAGCATTTTGCAAAAGAAAATCAAAAATAAATAGCGGGATTTTCGAGTTATGATTATTTAATTTTCGTCATATTGAATGTATACCTGAGCTAGCAATAAATCTGATAACTATTTAACCATTGTTATGGACATAATTTTGATAGTTAATATTTGTTGTTTAATGATGGTTTAAATATATAATAAAAGAAAATCAGAACTAATGATTGGATTCGCTGAGTTTTGATTTTTTTAATTTTTTTAGTAAATTTAACAGATGGTCGAGCTCGCAATAAGTCCGATAACAAATTTACCTTTATATGTGACATATTTCTGAAGGTTTATATTTGTTGTTTATTGACCAATTAATTAAAATATTAAAGAAAATCGAAAATAACTTGTGGACTTTAGAAAATACGGACATTTTAAAATTTGAATTTTGATTTTTTTTTTAAATATTATTAAAGTTGATAGAGAAAATGAATATTGACGCAACTTATCGCATTTTGTGGGAAATACTGGTTGTAGACAGTGAGTGTGCAAACTCTTTTAATTCAACGAGTAATTATCAATAAAATAATTATTTTAATAATAACTAGTTTTGGTGGATGCGCCGGTTTATTGCTGGAGTTATTGCCAGCTTCACACACATAATAAATTTGACACTTATCTTACAATTTTGATGGATTGACGTATGTGTAAAAAATGTAAAAACATTTGCAATATTTTTGTTAAGGGTTAAACAATAATCGAACGATTATATTTTTAACTTTATTACAAAATGTGTATGTATTAAAATTTAGTGCTGTGGTGGCCTTTAGTGTGTCAATCGCCACCAAATAAGATAGATGTTCATTTAGAATTTCTGAAACTACTTTACAAGATCTAACTTACTAAAGTATAAAAAATGTATGTCCGTAGCCTTAGAAAAATGCTGTTAATTTATACAAATAATAAGCAAAAAAAAAAGATTTATTCGCATTATCACAGTTATTTGAAACACAAATAGACTAAATGGAATTGCCAAAAAATGTGTTTCTAAAAATAATCCCTTAACACTAAATGCAATACAAAATCTCTTAATTGAACAATTCAATTCTTTTAGAGAATAAATAAAATTATATAACGTTTGAAGCGCGTATTGTACAATTAGATATAAATATGGAAACATTGATGCAGATATATCGTTCGAAACCCTGACTAACGAATTATAAGAGAGGCAGAGTCGTCAGCCAAATATAATTCTTTTCAATATTGAAGAACCCACCGCGTTGGAATAGAATGAGGTTATTTCGGCAGACACACAAATAGTGAATGACGTCCTTAAACGTAGAAAAATTGCGGCAAAACCTTGTAAAATATTTAGATTACGTAGAAGAGACATTAATTTATTAGTATTAAGGTTGCGGTTTAGTAACCATTCTTTTGGATTTAATAATATGAATATGTATTTACATTTTTTATCTACCAAGTATAAAGTATCAGTCTAAATAAAAATAAATCGTTAATTTTCGTGTATTACGTCAATTTACTAGTTCAAGTTAGAAAAGAAAATTGTAAGATATAATGAAATTAATAGGTCATGTCTGCTAAGTTAATTGAATGCAGAATTTAGTGAAATCCTTTAAATTTTCATTGCACAAGTTTTTATTAACAAAAATATAATTTAAAATTTGCTATAAATTTGATGAATTTTCAAAGTTTTTCATAATTGTTTTTCACACAAACTTAACATTAAAATAATTTTTAATTCATCTGATGAAATTCCTGCTTGTTTTAAGATTACTTTAATGTATGATACAATATTGCTCATTAATCACAATAGCAATCTAACTCGAACTAGCGATTGTCAATATTTATATAACTATCTCTAAGGAAAAAGCTTCGACAGTACTTCGCAGCAATAAAAATTCGATCACAGATAAAATTATTTTTCATGCTGATAAATTCTTTTTTATAGAAAAAATAATTTATTCATATGGTCACTTATAATAGTATAATTAAAAGAGGAACTTAAATGAAACCGTAATAAAAAAACTGCCTATAAAGGATAATTTCTGCAAAGCAAAATCATTTTTTTTAATATTCAGTGTGAAGTAATTAAGATACACAAAATGTGGACATAATTAAAGCCCCATAACAACCCTTAACACAATTTAACCCGACATCAATTACCGGGCATCGATTTCCTCTCGCTCCCTCTCCCCGTTCCAGACTTCAATCAAAATCATAAATTAGAAATTCATTCAAAAGCGCAACCTTTATTATTCATGTAAATCTTAAAAACGTATGCATATACAATGGATCGATTTTCTTAGAATCGTAGAGCGTTTCGGTCTAATTTCCAGGTGTGTTTGGAAATGTTCCTCGAGTTACATCCGATATTGATCGCTCCGACTTTCGTCGAGAACACACACGCATACACACACTCGACGTCTATCAAGACTTAAATCAGGTTTGGTTGCTCCTTTAAGTCCCCGTCTTTTCATCGTAAGTGCAATAAGCAAATCCTCCCTTCTTGGATGGCTAATATATAAAACGGTTATTTGCTCTCGTCGAGTTTCCTTGATTTTAAACTTGTTCAGTTGGGGAAGAGTCATCAGAGAATATGAATAAATAAACGTAAAAAATATAATATTAATAAATAATAATAAATAAATGTTAATATTTTATTATTAAGTGTGGATATAATTATGCAGATTTACGGTGAAGTCATAAAAGTTGTAGCGTAATTATTTTTGTTTAACATTTTTGAATATTCGCGCTAAATTATTTTGTTAATTTTTTGTGCGCATTGTTTTCTTTAACCGACCTCTTAGCAGAGCTCGGCCATTTTCTTTACAACGTTCTTTGTGATCACTTGTGCGAACCGTGAATTTCTTAAAACAATTGTCGACAACGATTTGTAATTGTTTGTGATACTAAATGATTTACCCAGCTTGGTGTTAGGTAAGCTAAATACTTTATTGTAAACGCTTGCGTGAATACTTATGTTGTGTTTCTTTTGTTAGCATTGTTATCAAAAAATAATCCAGAGTTTATTTTTACGTTTAAATCAGTCTTTTACTAAAAAAAATACTGTGTTTCCCGCAACCCTGAGCCTGAGCAAACGGCCGCCCAAAATCATTACGTAGCAACGTATCTTTAAGTTTGTTTGTTAGGGTAAACTTCATATGAGGCGTCATAAACATAGTAATATAATTCTAAAATATATTGATAATGCTTACCATCTCCATCGCAAAGACTTAATATATTTTTTTAGTTATTAAAAAAAACCGTTACAGTTTTAAATAACAAAGTTTATTCTTCTACTTTTTTTGAGAAATGGTCAATAACTTCCTCGATGCAACATTCTACATCGAGATGAGTGTTTAGAAGTGCAAGCCCATTGAAACGATCCTCATTCATCATTGACCGCAACCACGTCTTCGTACGACGTAAAGCTTATCTCTACCGTGGCTATTGACATGGGGAGACAGCTTATGGATAATCGGATAGTCACTATTGGGACACACAGCTACAGCTTTCATTGCAGAATCCAAATTGTGTACATGTTTCATGTGTATCTGTATAAACTGAAGCACTTCTGGTGTGAGTTTCTTTTTGTCATATAGTATGTCTCGTCAAAAAATGGGGCAATAGACAGACACTCCTCCAATTTCTCTGCCAAGTTTTCAGAAGCAGTATTTATTAGTTGGGAAGGTGGAAGATTGTTTAATTTTAAATGTGTGATATTTTCGTCACATAATCGTCCCCTCATATCGGTTGTTACGTGGTCCAAAATTGGCAGAAAAACAGCTTTTCTCCAATATTCTATTGGGTCATCATTTACATCAAAATGTGCCCTATGACATTTCCTTCCGGCATGACGTGGAATACACAATTCCACATTTACCTCTTCCATTGTTGTTCTAGAGACACGGGTGAAGTGACCGACTGCATTGGTTCGCATGTCATTATATATTATAAATTATCAAAAATCCACAAAAAAACTAACGATTTACTTCCAGAATACTGGCGGTCTGAAATCAAAGCTTCGCGATTTCTACCTTAAAGTTAACTGTTGCATTTATGATCCTCATCGAAACGTGGTTAGATGATTCTGTGAACAATTCTGAAATAAATTTACCTAATTATATTATTCATCGTCAGGGCAGATCAACCCTAACCAGTAACAAACTTAGAGATGGAGGCGCCCTAATTGCTGTTAGATCTGATCTTCATTGTATTAAATTAGACTCACACATTAATAGAGTTAAACATTTATTTGTTAAAATTAACGATAGAGTTATTTTAGGTGCTACTTATATTCCACCCTCCTCTCCGTTAATTGTTTATGAACAACATGCAGTTGCTATTGAACAAATTTGTTTAGATAATCACAATTTGGATTTTATTTTTTTGTGGCGATTTTAATTTACCAACTGCCTCTTGGGATATCGCAGCTAATAACCTTTTATCAGATAAAAATACTTCTCAATTCGCTCATGCTTTATGTGATTGCTTAAATTTTAATCATTTGCGCCAAAGAAATCATTTATCTAATGATCACGGTATTTTTCTTGACTTATTTTTTTCAAAATTGATTAACTTATTAACTTAAATATTAGAAAATCTAGTGATCAACTTCTCAATAATAATTATCATCACATTTCCAAAGAAATCATTTATCTAATGATCACGGTATTTTTCTTGACTACTTTTTTTTTTAATTTGATTAACTCAAATATTAGAAAATCTAGTGATCCACTTCTCAATAATAATTATCACCACATTTCTTATGAGATTTCTGTACTGTTATGCGATTCATTTGACCACTTAAATATCAATTTTAGTTATTACGATTTCAAATCGGCCGACTACATGGCAATTAACGATTATCTATGTAATATCGATTGGAATCAGTTATATATGGAACCCAACATTAATTCAAACTTAGAGGATTTTTATAATATTATTAACTCTGCCATTTCTCTGTATGTTCCGAAAAAGTATTATAAATCTTCAAATTATCCTAAATGGTTTAATCACGAGCTAATACAATTAATCATAGCTAAGAAAAAAGCTCATACTGCTTTTAAAAGTAGTGGCAGTTTTGCTGACTATGAAACTTTTAAAAACCTGAGATTTTCTTGTTTAATTTAAGTGAAACACTGTATCAATCTTATATTAGTAAATCTGAAAACAATATAAAACGTAATTCAAAATTGTTTTGGTCGTTTGTTAATGATTGTAAAAATATAAAGGGTTTTCGGAATAAATTGTTCTTCAATGAAAAGCAATGCAACTCAGGAACTTCCTGTGTGGATTTATATGCCGAGTACTTTAGTAGCGTGTATACCGAGGATCTTATGAATGCTCCATCTTTTAATTGCGACAATAAAATTTCTTGTTCGTTATTCAACGTAAAATCCTCTGACATTTACAGTTCTATAAATGATTTAAAAGATTCATTTAACTGTGGTCCAGATGGTTTACCACCGTATTTTTTGAAACGATGTATATTCTTCCTTACCATCCCGATTGAATCACTATTTAATAAATCTATTAATTCTGCTGTATTTCCATGTTATTGGAAACATTCATATATTAATCCAATTTTTAAAGATGACAAGAGAGACGATATACAAAATTATAGAGGCATTTCTATTCAGTCCACAATTCCAAAAATACTAGACAAATTAATTTCCGACCAACTTATGTGATACTGCAAAAATATCACATGTGACGAGCAGCATGGATTCTTTGAAGGCAGGTCTACGACGTCTAACTTATTATCTTACCAGATGTATTTGTTGGGGGCTTTGGAAAAGGCCATGAAGTTAGTTCTGTTTATACAGATTTTTCCAAAGCTTTCGACCGTGTTAATTACTCTGTTCTTTTAAATAAACTGGTGGGCCTTGGGTTTAGTGATCATATTGTAAAATGGTTCGATAGTTTCTTACGCGAGCGTAAACAATTCGTTAAAATTGGCAACTTCGTGTCCAGAGCGATCTATGTTACATCCGTCGTACCACAGGGGTCACATTGTGGTCCTATCCTTTTCTTGCTCTTTGTTAATGATATTGGCAGTTTTATTAAATGTAGTAAATATTTAATGTTTGCAGATGACCTCAAAATATTTAAAAAAATCGAACAATTTAGTGACCACAGTATTTTACAGTCAGATTTAAATAACTTAGCTATTTGGTGCTGGGTATGTGTTATGGATTTAAACTGATCAATGGTCTTGTGAACTCCAATCATTTACTTTCGCTATTGCATCTTATTTTTTTTGTATTCACAACTGTTCGTAACAGGCGATTGTTCCTGTTAAACTTCCATCGCACTAGTTTTGGCGTTCATAGTCCAGTCTCGCGTATAATGCGGTATTGTAACTTACTTATGTTAAATCCTAATTTCCTTATTTCTTCAAATTCGTATCATGTATTTAAACGCCACTTATCATTTATTGATCTCGCCAATATTAGTCACATATAGCATTTTCGTATTTTTTCTCTCTCTTTTTAGTGTATAGCGGAATGTTCTACTAACTGTAATTATTTATTGTGTATATGTTATATATTTTTTTTTTTTAATATTGAAAAAGGAGAAATCCGTAAACCACCACAAATTATTCTCACATTTAGCTCTGTAACTTTTGACTTACGCTACGTAAGTATGTTAAACAAATGCATAAATATTTTAAGAGTTGCCTCTATTCTAATTTTCGCTGTAGCAACATCGATGGTAGGGTTCTGTAAAATCTTGCTCAGAGGCTCATTATTTTACTCATAGAGAAAAGCGTGACGATGAAGTCTGAATTCGGCATGGCCTTAAGCGGAATACTGGCTTTGGACGCTGTTGTTCGGTCTCTCCACTCAGAAATGTCGATTAAAACGTTTGCAATCGTGGGAAGATCTGCTGCAAATTAAACGATGGCATCATGGCGTTCGACCCATCTTGACTGACAATGAGCTAATTATGAGTGTTTCAGGGACGCTTTTAATGTGACAAATCGCTTACTTGAAGCTGTAAAAATGCCACAACTTCTTCAATAGTACCAAGAGCGTTTCTACATTCGGAACTCCGCAACTTTCATCCTGATTGTCGTTACAGCTCCTTTAAACTCCAACATATTGACAGAGCATCCGTCATATCCAACATCCACACAATTTTCTAGAACAAGTTCCAGCCTTTCCATTTCTTTAGTATAATATTTCCTAATACTTTTCTTGTTATACTGCGCGGTGTGCTTTGGTTATGAATATCAACAAATCCCAAAAACAGTTTCTTTAATTTATTATTAGTATCGACATAACTTCCAGCTAAACTTAATTGGGCAATGTGTGCTATGTCTGTGGTTTCGTCGAAGATAATGTTGTAGCAACCTGCAGCTTGAATCTCCTTCTGTATTTTATTCAACATCAATGCTTCGCAAGATTTTATTAGTTCATCACATGTGGTCTTACTAAACTAAGTTAGTACAGAATTATAAGAGACAATAACAAAGATATAAACACGAAAACCAGACGGAAAGACGATAGCCAATTAGCAAATATAAAATATACATTTGATTTTGTATTTTTTTGAATATTTATTTAGTATATGTTGCTCTATATATTTGTTAATAAAGATTCTTATTATTAAGAGACAATACAAAAAAAAGATTACGTGCATAAAATATTGAATTTTAATTTGTATGGGTTTGAATCGTAAGTCTTTTTCTTCTAACATTGTCCATTATACTTTCGGCACTTCCTCACCGTGATATTCGGAGAATTTATATTCGCTACATATCGTGATATTCTGATCATTTAATCTTCCCTGTATCACCTACTAACCACTCGGACTACATGTTCAGTAACTTTGATTTACTGAAAGGTTGCTACTACTGGACGATGATATACGTTTATACTTATGACATTCTTATCAGTAACTTTACTGATATGTAAATATACCGACCCTTAATCGTGCATTGTAACAGATTTGCGAAATTATTTATGTCCGAGCAAATATCGAGGCTAGATTTAATCCGACTTAATTTCCATACACACAATAACAACCCACATATGAGCAAAAACGGGGTTGAAAACTGAATTTAAAATCATTCTGTTTAATTACGACAATATATGTGACGAAATAAATAAGAAGGAAAACAAACTAACCAGGTTGAAATTTGAATTTTATTGTTTGCATCGTGATGAAGAAATATACATACATGTGGAGAAAATATGTGTATTCATTATGATAATGAAACATCCGAATTCATAAAATATAATTTGAATCAGTTGCGTGATGATGATACCGTGTATTGAAACAATTGCGGCAGTGTTTTCTACAGTAAATCTACGAAACAAAAAAAATCATATTTCGAATATTCAAATAAATATTGCACAATGGAGCATTTAACAGATCTGGCCGGTAAAAAGTATTTTTCACCTCAAACTTTCTAAAATATATGAAAAAATAAACAGAAAAAATATTCATTCACTTGGTCACAGTTATTTAAATAAATTAAATAAAAATGATTTGAAAATAATTAATAAATTATTTCCACATTTAGCTCTGTAACTTTTGACTTACGCTACGTAAGTACGTTAAACAAATATTGTTAATTTAATGTATATAAAATTATCTTCAGAAATAAAGATGTTATATATATATATATGTATTAAAAGAAACGAGGATTTATTCTCTTGGTCACATTTATTTAAATGAATTAAATAAAATAATTTGAAAATAATTAATATATTATTCCCTCTTTAGCTACTGTGACATTTGACTTATGTTTTATACAAATAACATTGTTGTATGATGCAATAATTTTTGAATCGAAAATATTTAATGCAAAGTACTTTTTTTTTTCCTTTTTGCATTACATATTTTCCATTTAAATATATGTTATTGTTATGCAAGAGCAAATGTCCATTATTGAACCTTTGTTTTAAAGTACTTATGTGACATAAGTCAAATGTCGCAGTAGCTAAAGAGGGAATGATTTACTAATTATTTTCAAATTCTCTTTATTTAATTCAAGAAAAATATATAGTTATGTAACTCAAAATATACTCGAGCATGCGCTAATGTGTGTTTTTATGTGTAATTTATTGATAGAATTTTAATAATTAATTCTAATTTATTAATTAAAAAACATGTTTTATTCGCATTTAATTTTAATGAATTCAGCATTATTACTTTTTTTACAAAACAAACTAACAAACAATATTTCATTTTATAATTTCAGTTGCTGAAAATAGCATAAAGTTTTTCATATATGTTATTTGCAGTTACTCATACTTAAACACATTATCAAAGTTATAATAAAACGCAACTCGTGTGTGACCCACAATATTAAAATATAAATTTTTTATTTCGCACAATTGGAAAATGTTACATTATTCATTAATGCGCCGTTGTTTATTCCCGTGTAAACACGAACTCGAACAGAGCGCGGCTAATATTTCAACCGGCATCTATTTATGCTCACGTGCAATTATTGAATTAACACGTTTTTGTCGTTTATTGTAATTATGTAACACCGGTGCACACTGCTTTCATTAAATTGTCTAAACCGTGTCCTGGTGCAAATTAATAAAATTTACAGCGCAATGCGTTAATTATAGGCGAAAATTAAAAGCATATATGTATACAAATAATAATTTATTGTTGTAATAAATATTCTGCTGAAGCCGGTTTTTCATTAACATGTGTATCGACTGGTTTACAATATTTTTATAAATACAATTCAAACATACTCTGCTAAACAAATTAAGCAAATCTCCTCTTCTGAACTCAACATTAAACCCTTAAACTAATTCAGATTCTCCTTCGGCAAAAATAAAAGGGGTATTAATAATATTAGTCTCTTTTCTATTTAAGCCCAGATTAATGGATGCGATCAGATTATTATTTTAGCGATTTTTTAACATATACAAATACAAAAGAGTATTCATTCACTTGGTGACAGTTATTTAAATATATTAAATAAAAATATTTAATAAATTATTTCCACATTTAGCTCTGTGACTTTTGACTTACGTTACGTATATACTTTAAACAAATGCAGATTAAAACAACTACTTCCCGGGCAAATACTCCGCCGGATATTTTATTTTATTGATATGCAATAAATAGCATGTGTACATTATATAATTCAACGTCCGGCGGGGTATTAACCCGGGAAGTAGTTGTTTTAATGTGCATTTGCTTGTTACTTAGGTAACGTAAGTCAAAATGTCACAGAGCTGTAGAAATAATTCATTAACTATTTTCAAATAATTTTTATTTAATTTATTTTAACATATACATTGCTATAAATAAATTATAAATACACGGTTAGTTAAAATTATCATGACACCTAAATAAATCTCCGGTCATAAAGATTTAAAAATCAAATAAAAGCTTCTTGGATATAAAGAAGTTATCATCTAAATATAAATTTACAGGCTGTTCAAGTATTGAAAAATGGATAAACTTGCGTTTTTCAAATGGAACACCCTATATATATTTACATTTTTGTATTCTAATATTTAAGAACATTTTATATAAATACGTTTGTTTTTGATTGTATAGTTTTTAAGATTTAAAATAAATATTTTTCATAATTAAACATCGAACCAGAATTTCGCAATAATTTATTGTGAAGTGCTGAAGATCAAGTGAATACCTTTTTTAAAAAGTAATACAGGACAATACAGCCGCGGTACCTGCCATGTTGTTTATTTTTTCCACGCATATTTTTTGTGTTCAATATACAAGAGTGAAATAAGCGAAAATTCAAAACCGTTTTATTTTATCACTCTTAGTTCTTTTATAATTAAATTCCAAAGTTGAATTACTTTTCAGGCCTTCCAGAACGAGACTTCTCTTAATAAAAATTGTAATCAATTGCATTGAAATTAATGGGTTTAACATATATATTAATAATAAGCTTGGTGCGAAAGAGAAGATCGAAAAGGATGACCATATTATCCATTACCTTTAATGATCTTATTAAAGGGTGGCGGTGCGAGATACCGGCGAGATAAAACCTTTCGTACCAATCAGATCGGCCGCTTATCACTTATGCTAACCGGTAATGTTTATCAGATCAACAAAACAGGCAAAACAAAAATATTCGTATGTTTATGATTCAGTGATTGTAAATAGCGTGTGTTCTAAATTTTATTTAATACGATTGTTAATTAGTGACGTATAATTCTAAAAGTGCTTTTCATCACTTCCACGAAGGGTACAGCATTAATTATGTAAGTGTTAAATTAATAATTAATTTGTACATATTTTAAAATACATGAAAACTCACTGAAAATTAAGTAATTGCTTATTGATTTTAAAGAACATTCTGGTGCACAACACTTTCCCTTAACTTATAAATCATATAGATTTTTTAAATAGAAAAATGTATTCATTAATTTGGTCACAGTCATTTAATAAATTAAATAAAAATTATTTTAAAATAATTAATAAATTATTTCAACATTTAGCTTAACGAAAGTACTTTAAACAAATGCACATTAAAACAACTACTTCCCGTGCAATTTAATATAGACCGATATAGAATTTAATATCGATTTTAGTCCCAAGGAGGGTTCCAAATTTGTCATCAGATGAAGTATCGCTTAAATTGTATCTCAAATTATATCTCTTATCCAATTTTAATAATAAATCAGTTAGGCAGAAAGACCTATGTCCGATAGTCATTTTCTGCGGCTCAACTAGTTATAAGTGATTATAAAGATGTACATATTGTCATTCATTTATTATTATTATATATATAACATCTTTATTTCTGCAGAAAATTTATATACAATAAATTAACAATATAATTCTTATATGTTATACGTTGTCCTTAGAAAACAGCTATCGACCATCGGTCTTTCTGCCTTATTATTATTATTTATTGATCTCTTTTACAAAAAAAAAATACAAAAAATAATACAATATAGAATATAAAGACAAAATCGACTAAAATCATTTTCTAGATTAGATTTTTTTTTCATAATATCTACGAATTGCAAAATTTAATTTAAAAAGAAAGTAAGCATCCTAAAAAATATAGTATAACAATTTATATAAAAAAATAATTTGTGCCATATCTCTTCTTAGTTACACTTCGTTATTGACAAGTTTTTTGAATTTAAAATAATAATAATAATCAAAACGACAATATCTTAGTCTTAATGGTGTGTAATAGTGTTGTCTGTAGGGCTCCAATGTCTTTTTACAAACCGGGCACTGTCCCTACTGTGATACTATTTTTATTTATATCAATATCACACGTGAAAGTAAATAAATCTTAGGACTGGCTAATGACCTTAGCATTCGAAGCCGGTAAGTAGGAGAAGTTGTAGTTGGTAGGCTTACAGTCAAGGGTTGACTGAAAGAGTACCACACTTCGTCCATAACTGGATTTCCCCTTCCACGAACCAAAAAAAAAGAAAATATTTTGAAAATGTAAAGGTTTCTTGTCAATCGGATGTAAAGGTTCCTGCCTGTCTTATAATTAATTGTCTTTATCTTCTTTTGCAAATTATTTTGTCGTTGATCGTCATTGTTAATCTGTCTATTGAATATATCCGGGTCAATTTAACTGTCTATGGCTTGAAAGGATATAATGAATTGAAATATTGTTGTGGAGGATTATTTCTTCTTTTTCTGAGAGAGGGTATGTTAAATTCTTTTTCAATCTCAACCTTGAATAGAATAATCTTTGTGCATTCTAAAATAGGGAATCTTCAAAAACGTATGCTGTACTGTTTTCTAGGCCATTAAAGTAGTACTTAATATTTCTTTATATGAAATATCGTTTGGTTTGTTCAAAAATAAATTATATTGTACAAATTTAATTTTTTCTTCTTGAATTTTATATGTAGTGTTTCATAGAAATGTATTTTATCTTCAATTGTATTTAAATTGTAAAAGTTGTATGCCGTAATAAATAAATAAAAATAAAACTGGAAACTGTGGTTCCAAACTATTGAGTAATATTCCATCTTTGGTCTTACAAAGGAAAAATAGAATATAATTAATGGCTGAATGTCACTAATTTGTTTTGAATTTCGAAGTATAAATCCAAGTAAACTGTAGATGGAATTAGTTATTTGAATTATATGGTGGTCAAGATATAGCTTATTATCGAAGTACATACGAGAAACTGTTATATTTTCTAAGACCTTTAAACCTAACTAACGAAACTGCTCTTCCTTTAAGACCTACTAAATTGAAAATAAAAAATAAACACATATACAAGGCGAATCTTGATTAATTTGCATAATTTCGAGGAATTTCAGATCTTGATGTGAAGTGATGGGAAATAAAAAATGTGTAGTAAAAGGTTTTTTGTTAACGAATTATTTATGTCGAGATTGATGAACTGATATAATTGTTGCATTTGCCTTGAATTGTATATATCAGTAGTTGGCAAATTCGAGCTTCCTTTATTTGCTAAAGATAAATTATGGCACCTAACTTCACCAACTCAGAACTCATGGACGTGGTATTACGTACGGGGAATTACGCCAGAATTCAATGCTGCAGCTCAAAGGTTTCCTCAACGATATCATCCGGGTCGAGACACTTTTAGACGCATTTTAAAACCTTGTCTAGGAGCAACCTTCTATAAGTAGTCGGATGATTGCAACATAGTTTGGTATATCACAATCAACAGTTTCACGTTTACAAAGTCATGTATTATTACACCCTTTTCACGTGCAAAGTATCTTCCTATTCGAATAGGGTTTTGCGAATGGTTTTTACACCAGGAACAGGTACATCCAAATTTTGCTCAAAATATTCTGTGAATTCGTCAATACTTACAGGTCTAAGTATAAAAAGACTGGTATTCCTACTTCGTGTGCGACCTTTTACTGCACCAAAAAAATGCGCGAGGAAAGATCTTTATTTATTTATTAATATTACGTCAATATACTATATAATAATATCTCTAACAATAACAATACTTAATCCATATACCCATTTAGTGTTGTATACATTGTACCTTGCGAGTAATAATCACCATCATTTCACCCATTCCTGTATCAGCATCCTGTCATCTTCTATTGCGATGTGAGCAAACTCTTGGGTTGTTCTCCATACTTCCTGTCCTACTTCTTTTATATTACATAGGGGCCATCTATGTCTCAGTTCTTGCAATTTTCTGATTAATCTTAAAGAAGGAGATAAGAAATATGAGTCTGGTATGGCATTAAAAACATCCACACATATCATGGAGGAATGCGAATTAGGTTACTAATTCGCATTCATCTAATGTCATACAACACCCACATTTCTCATCTCCTTCTTAAAGGTTAAACATCCTGCCATGTTCCCATGCCCGGTAAATAATTGTTTCAGTTTTCTACTTGGGGTATCTATTCTCATTCTGATATTTCTCTTAATATAATATAACGGTGATACCATTCTACCAGCTATTCTATTCTATTGTCTCTATTATTTTCATTTTACCTAATTCCTTACTAATTTTAACGTTCTCATCCACGCCGTTTTCATGTGCCTTATGAGCAGTTTGGTCGGCTTTTATATTCCCTATTCATTTAGAATGTCCTTTTGTCCACCATATTTTAATCGGTGTCTCGTTTTTTTTTGCCTCAATTAGTTTATTCCTTATTCTGTTTATTTTTGTCATATTTTTGATTACTATTCGCAATCGTTAAAAGTGCTGATTCATAGTCACTTATTATATCGAGCGTATAACAAAAATCGAGGACGAAGTTGGCGTTGGAAGTCTCGAGTCATGTCTGTACTAAGATCACACGCGTGAAATGCTGGTTGCGGTCAACATGACAACCAGAACTTTACGCGTACGCGTGTGATTTTAGTTCAGACATGACTTTAGATTTCCAATGCTATCTTCGTCGTCCATTTTTGTTAAACGCTCGATATTTACTTTTGCTTTTCTCTGTATACCGCCCATTCTATCGCCATTTGTTCAGTTTGAATTGGCATAACAAGGTAATATCGCTTTATGTAAACATATCCATTCACATTCTTCCCATCTAACACATGCATATGCACACTTCTGTACTGTTTCTATCCCATCTGTATATATTTCTATTTCTCTGTTTCTATTCTCATCCTTCCATAGACCAACCTTTAGTTCTATATCTCTATTTGGATGTATATTTGTAGATGAATTATATCTAACCTTATAATCTCTTCTTTACTTAAAATTCCCACCTGGCTCGATCTTCTGTCCAGAGTGGTTTGGCACCAACGATCACTTACAATGCTGTCGTGGGGGCCGTTCTATAAGCCCCTGTTATTTTTAGGAGGAACGGTTTCTGAGCTGCATTCATTCTCTTCGTTATTCTGCTGTTTATGGCTCTACTTCCCCATATCTCTACACCGTACAATAGGATTGGCTCAATTACTCCCTTATATATCGCCATCAGCATTCGGCTGAAGTGCCCTATTCTCATTCAAGTATTATATACAGTCTTACTGCCATTTCGGTTACTTTTTCTTCTACATATTTCCCATGTTTAATAAAATTTATTGAAGTATCTACTTGCATATCTAAGAATTTTAAACAATCTTTGATGTCCATTCTCTTTTCATTTGTCTTGATTATGTGTTTTCTTTTAAGGGTTTTGCATCCCAAATATCGCCTCTGTTTTCTCAATATTGTATTTTACGCCAGCCTCTTTCGCGCATTTCTCACACATACCCCATATCCTTTCCCATTTTCTTTGAATTCTCTTTACTAGTTGTCCGGTTATAAAAATAAATTGATCATTTGCAAATGCCTGCCAGTACATGATTTCTTAGGTTCTACTGACCATAAAATAGGGCCAGAGTATGACCCCTGTAGGCATTCTTTCTCTACTTTTTCATGCCTTTTGGTATCACCATCTGCATGAAAATATTGTTTAAGAGGCAGAAAGACCGACGGTCAATAACCATTTTCTGAGGTCTAACAATTTGCAAATTATTGTATTTATATGTATTACTCTATTATGTACTATTATATAATGTGTAACGTGCCGTTTTTATAGTAATGTAAATAGCGTCTTGTGGCCACTTAATTGCTACGCCTATGTTTTTGTTTTGACTGCCAAGGACATTTCGGCAAAAAATGCGTTAGCGAGAGCGGGCCATCTTGCGCGGAGGACCGCGAAAGAGGACTCGAGGTTGGGCAGCCGGCGTGGAAACAAGTGTGTGTGTCAGGTGAGCGTTCTATTGTTTGGACTTATTGTATGTATTAAAGTTTAATAGAGATCATTTATTATAGTGGCTTGTAATTGAGAGCCGCTAAAAGTTACGTGCGTAAGTCACGCGCGCAATCAGTAAAAACACACACTTGATTCCATGTGCCCGACCGGGTTATCTTTGTTATTTGTTTATTTGTGATAATGGTGCGGGGTTGCATGATGTTTCGTTGTACTTGTTGTTTGTATTGTGAATCCCGGCCCTTGTGAATTTTCCCTTGCTCTGTGCGTAAATCCGCGTTACTGTCACGCCAGCAGCCACATAGGGTTTCATTAAATTATGTAATACTGCCAGAGTATTTTTCAACCGTAGCTCTTCAGCCGACCAGGGCCCCGTTCCTTTAAGACGATGATATTTGGGAAGAGAGACGTAGCCTGACCAAACGAAAGCGGAAGCTCTAGAGGAAGGGTTAAGGAATGCTTGCCCAGTAGCCAAACTCCCAAGCTGATTTCCTAAGCCAGATGTAACGCATGCGCTTATCCCGATTCCTGCAGCACTACAACGCTTGAGCGAGGAGAACTTCTGGTGAGACGTCCTGTCAAATTTACTAACCAACCCTTGAAGGGCGGACCAATGGCAGAGTTATTCCAAGAAGAGGCAGTGGCGCTTTCATTCATTCTGTAGCTTTTGATTTAGATGCTGTGGCTGCTTAATTTAATTGTAAAGCTTTAAATTCACACCTTAATAATTTAAATTCTATCCGTCATATCTTTTTATCAGTAAATTCCCTAGATTTTCGTTATTTAGTTTAGTAATATAGTTTGTTATCTTTTAAACCATGCTGCATGGAATATTCTCTTTTTTTTCTGTTTGAGAACATTGTTTTTTAAAACATTCCTTTCTGCTCTTTTCAATTAGCTGTCTGTATTTCTTTCTACCATGACTATTTCATTTTTTAGTCTCATTGTTCCGGTTAGCTCTTTTTCGATTTTCTTTGCCAAATCCTTCTTCTTTTTTCTAATTCTGCTGTCCACTATTTTGCACTTTTTTCTTGCTTATTCTTAGTCCTTTGCTTTTCCTCAATTCTTTATTACAGACTTGTGTACAAACCCATTGTATTTCTTGAGCTAAAACCATTCAGCATCTAAGCCTGAGTTCTCTTTATTGCTAATGTGTTCCGCATCATTTTCAGCGCTGTCTTATATCATGTCCAATCGTACTTTCATTGGTACTATAAATTATTTCTTCTTCTCTTGGTTTACATGCTTCGTCTTTATTCATTTGTAGTTCCAACTCAATGTATAGGTGATCACTAAAACTTTCTTCGATATTTATTTTTCTATTAATCGTTATTTTCCTTGCCTTTATTAGGTCGGCCCAGCTCTCTACATTTCTATTTTGGAGTGAAGCTTTGTCGCTATCATTGTTAAAATATTTTATTTTTATATTTTTTTCTAATACCTCTATTGTATACTCTATTGCAGTTTGTAAATGTTTTTATGCTAATTTTATTAACAGTGTACAAATCTTGGGGTATTTTGTAAATATCTTTTTGGGGATTATAAGACATCCCAATCTACAACACAATAGTGCGGATTAAGGGTATTTTCGGTAATTAAGCATCTGCACATTTCCCCAGATTTCCGCGTAACCAATTTCCATATCTCGAAAAATTCACCTGTTGATTACTTAATCAACCGACCCTTAGCTAGAGACGTGGATTGCGCATGCACCCTTATCTTTCTCTCTCTTTTTTTGTACAATTTGTATATATTATTTTAGTTTTATGTTAAGTTCAATTCTAACTCTTGAGCATGAAAAAAAAAAACGTGTTAAACAAAACATTGTAATTATTACCAAATAACTAAAATCGCGGGCGAATATTTTAAACCGGAGGAAAGTATATTTTGCTCGAACAATCATCATTGTATATTAGGAGTCAAGCTTTAGTGGCCCCATATTGTTTGTCTTTTTTTTCGTTATTCGTATAAAGGACTATCTTCCCATCTTTTCTCGATTTTAATTGTTTAAATTTACCATCTATTTCGTTATTATACACTAGTTCTTTTACGTCTCCATCTTGCTTTTTAAATTTCCTACTACATATGTTTCGCGCTTTTTCTTTCTTTTTCTTTTAACTTTAACATATTGTTCTTCCTCAGCTTGCGCTTAGGTTTCGTCTTGTTCTGCTTCTGAATAATATTCCCTATCATTTTTATCAATATATAACTGATAGCGCATACAAATATGTCCATTTTATAAACAGTGGGCAGTTTAGTGGGAAAACCTAAAAGTAATTATATTCAAGCAAATTCTAAATCTAGTCATACTAAGGTAAATGGAGTTCTACAATTCATGTCAAAATTGACAAGATCGTACATTTTTCTTTTTCATTTATATGGATTCTAAAATATTTTCTTCCTTCTCATTCTCTTTTGATTATTGATTCTGCTTTTTATTCAACTTTCGTTTATATAATTTCTTCACCTCTTTTATTTCATTTCTTAGTTCTTTAATTTCTTTGTTATATTTTGCTTCTCTGGTCTTTATCAATAATGCTGTTGTTAGCTTTCTTAATGTATGTTTTGCCATTGTTTGGTCTTTTTTTTAAGTAAATGCGGTTTGCCAGAATCAATTTTGCTGACGTTTCCATACAGCGACTATAACACCTTCCCTATCCCCATCTCTAGTAGGGATATTTCATCATACTTCCTTTGTTCTTCTATTGCCTAATAATGTTCTTTTGTTGCCCTGTCATCTACATTCTGGTCTTCTGCTACTACCTACATCGCTTCGTCTTCTTGTATATATATCATTTCTCCTCTCTATTACCATCACTCAACTTCCTACTAGTAATCTCGTTCTTACTTATATTTTAATTTTAGTATCTTCAATTATTACTAATCCCACGAGTTTAGGAAGAAATAACTGTCACTCATGCCAGTACTCCCTTACCATGGGAAGACTACCTGAGTGCGCCAAGTGCCCGGGAGGAGTCAAAGAGGCGAAGCTCAAGCAAGCCGTCTGAGATAATTAGGATCTAAAATAGATCTTTTACGGTCAGTGAAACAAACCAAAACCAATCTTTTATATTATCTCTCTATTAAAAAGTTACAGCTTAATTCTCAAATTAATCAAGGATTAAGAATGCATATTTCAATTAATAACGAAAAAGGAGCTATTACTTACTTCACTGTTTTATTCAATTACTAAATCGACATTTAAGCACTTTACGTTCATTATCAATATATCGAGCGTATAACAAAAATCCAAGTTGGCGTTGGAAGTCTCGAATGATGTCTGTACTAAGGTCACAAGCGTGAAATGCTGGTTGTGGTTAAATCTACATGACAACCAGTACTTTACGCATGCGCGTGTAATTTTAGTTCAGACATGACTTTATATTTCCAATGACAACTTCGTCGTCGATATTTGTTGTACGCTCGATATAACTGATAGCGCATATAAGTATGTCAGTTTTATAAAAATAAGGCGGTTTAGTAGGAAAACTTAAAAGTAATTACATTCAAGCAAATTCTAAATCTAGTCACGCTAAGATAAATAGAGTTCTACAAGAAGATTAAATCAAATAATGGGTTCATATAATATCGAGGGGTTATCGAGGTTCAGATAAAAAGAAACAAAAGTGGAAACAATCAACCTTATTAGGACAACAAACAAAATGAGAATATCTTTCGAGACATGAGTAAAAATAATATGTTTATTAATGAGTTTTAGAATAGTATTCTAGTTATATTTTATTTCGTTGGCTATTTTACGTGTAAGATAAGTTTTTAATCTCGGTATTCTATTGAAATTATGTTTTTATTTAATCAATTATTATTTTGATGATGTATGTATAATAATAAATAAATTATTAAAAATGTATGATATAAAAAAAGCAGTTTAAATTGAATAACTATAAATTCTCGACTAGTTTTGCGTTATTACTCATATTCAAGAAAATAAAAAAAATGATTGATTTATATTTTAATGGTTATACAAAACACTTTTTAAAAAAGAAGATTTTTTTAAACCACTCAAATGAAATAAAACTTTTATTAAAATAATCGTTGATGTAAATGGTTTAATACATTATTAAATTGCGATTGAGATAAATCTCCTTTCGAACTCAGTTTCAGTTTTTTTTTTTCGTCACTCCCCTAAGCCTCGTGCGTCAAACAAGCAGCAAAAAAAATCCGAAGGCAATTTGTAACAATCCGTATAATTTATCGAACCCGAGCAACAGGTGACCTTTTCCGGTCTGACTGTACTCTTGCTATGTATGTGTGTGTGTGAACATTACTCCTGCCCTAGTTTCTGGTATTCTGGAAAGCGTATACTACTCCTAACATCAATGACCTACTCCCGAACGCCATTGATTTTCCTCCTTCTACAAAGTTTTCAATTGATGTATCGTGTAATTAATTTAAATTACTCGAATGTTAAATTGCTAGTCGTACGATTATTAGTGTTTGTTTGGGTGTGTTTTTTCTTGTACCCAAATCAACAGGTGATATTTATGGATGTTATAATTTAATTTGTGGTTGTAAGAATTTAATTAGTTTTATAATCAAACTTCGTCCTTTGTAATACTGCATGTTGATGTGGTGCGTGTATTTCGAGTGGTTTGCCCTTTTTGGGGTGATCAATAGTTGATTTAGTTGGTTGTTTACGGTGAGTCATGGATGACGTCTGGGGGAAATTTATTAAACAATGAAAAATTGTTTGAAATGTTTACTTCGCTTGTCAAAGACAAACTCACGAGATAAATTTCCTTTAGGTGATATTTAATTAATTTTAAATATATACGTGTATATCAGTGTTCTGTACTGGAAATTCTTCCATTTTAAATTAATGTTTCGATTAAATTATATTTCTAACATAGTAAGCAATTTCTGTGAATTATTTGAATGTTTTTTTTTTTTTTTTTTTGAAAAATAAAATTATTTACGAAATAAGTGGATTATCTAAATTATTTTATAGAATAATTGTCAGATGTTCCTATACATACCAAAAATGCACCTAACTACTATTTTTCGCCTATTAAAAATTGTTTGTAGCAAGATTACCGTAAGACAAAAAAGGAGTTTGCTTTTCAATCGTCACTTGTTTTGAAAATAATTGATATTTACTTTATATATATTTTCTTATTGTGTTTATTTCGTCTCCTTCATTATGAATTTTATATTAATTAATTATAATAGAATTCTTGCATTATACAATATGTTATTGTATTAAAATTTATTTATTTATTTATTTATTATCCAACAGTTTACAGGAAACTAATTACAGGATAAATTAAAATTTAAAAAAATCGCGCTACATAAGATAGTGTAATATAATAACTTATATATAATATTAAATAAGTATATATTGCCAAAAAATATCTATAAAAAAATAATCTGGAATAAGGAAACCTAACAAAAATTATTATAAATGTGAGTTTAAATGACACAGGAGACTTGGAAGATCTACATTGAAAATATCAATGTCATTGGAAATCGAGTTTATAGTATTACACATTGACATGATGGGAGAATTAAGATAATAAGTGGAATTTGCCCTATCACAATAGAAAGTATATTTGTGTCTGCTTGCTTGACTAGGAACATAGAAATTTAATTTTGACAAGATGTAGGGGTCACGTATATCGTTATGTATAACCTTATATATAAACACAATTTCAGCTATTCTACGTCTTTGAGCAAGAGAAGGAATATTAAATTCTTTTTGTAGTTCATCCGTCGGGTAATAACTATGTTGTTTATAGTATAGTGCCTTCAAAAACTTCCTTTGAATAGTCTCTATTTCGCAAATGTGTACATGATAATAGGGATTCCAAATTATGGAGCAATATTCAAGTTTACTTCGAATAAAAGCATAATAGAAATTTATAAGTGGATCTACACTTGTAAATGGTTTACTGTTTCTTAAAAGAAAACCCAAAAGGCTGTAGCTCGATTTGCACAGATATGAGATGATTGAAATTCAATTTATTATCGAAAAATATCCCTAAGTCCTTAAATGTTGTTACATCTTCTAGAAGTTTGGAATCAATATTGTAAATATAGTGAATGGCATTAAGCTTGCAAAAAAATGACATTGATTTACATTTAGCAATATTTAAATTTAAGGCGTTATTGATGCTCTACATCGTCAACAATATCAATTTTTAAATAACTTTAAGTCATCCGCGTACAGTAGACAATTTGACTTTAAACTGATAACTATGTCGTTGATAAAAAGTAAGAACAGTAAAGGCCCTAGATTTGAGCCCTGGGGAACACCGCTTGAACAAATAAACTTTTGAAATTTCACTGACCGGTACTCTACATATGCTACTCGATTATGCAAATAACTTTTAATTAGTTCTACTAAATTATTGTCGAAACCAAAGTTGTGTAGTTTTTTAATGAGTTGTCTATGATTTACTTTATCAAAGGCTTTTGTGAAATCTGTATAAATCACATCAACTTGAGTACGTTTATCGAGAGCACTAGATGCAAAGTCAGCGAAAATACACAAGTTTGTTGTTGATTTATATTTTACAAAACCATGTTGATTTGAGATGATATGTAAGCTACAGTGATTATATGTGGCATTGTTTATAACATTATTTCAAATATCTTGGCAAAGTTGCAAATCAGTGATATAGGCCTGTAGTTGGTAATTTTTTCGATTTCCTTTCCTTTGTGAATAGGAATAATTTTTGATATTTTCCACATATTGGGAAATATATTTGATTTTAATATTAAATTGAAAATATGCAAAAGCGGTTCGGCCAAGATACTTCCACAATCGCGAACAATAACTGCAGGAATTTTATCAGGACCCATTGTAAGATTTGCTCTGATTTTCTTGATAGCTTTCGCGTAATCATCTAGGGTGAAGGATTTAATACTGAACATATTGCATTCAGTGAAGCTGGTTTGATCAATAGAGGCATGAGGTGTATATGTAGATGAAAAGAATGTTGCGAATGATATTTGTTAAAGTACTTATGTAACATAAGCCATAATGTTACAGTAGCTAAAGGGAAAATAATTTATTAATTAATTATTTTCAAATTCTTTTTATTTAATTTAGTAAATTATTGTAATGGCCATCCGTTTAAATAAATAAATAAAATTTTGGCCATAAATATGCGATAAAATAGCACAAATATGAAAATATTATAGCAAAAATCCATTGAGGCTAGTCACTTTCTGACTGAAATATAGGTTTAAGATACCTTTTTATAAGATGAAATTGAAACGCTGACTCTGAAGCACTGTCAACCAATCACAGCAATGCATTATTTTAAGTATATCTTCAATTTAATGTATAATTAATTTACAATTTAACTTACAAACACAGTCTGATGTACATTTTTACAAAATCGTGTGCCAACCTTTACTATATTACGCGGCTATTCTTTATTACCTTCCCCGTCCAGTCACCCCGAAAAACTTAAAAGTCGGCAAAAGATCAACCTTTTGATTGCTAACTAAAATCATACGTCTTCAGAATTCTTTACATAATCCTTTAAATTCAATCTTATATGAACTTACCAATATTACTCCCATAAAAGAATCATTCCAATCTCACAAATTTGCCCCAAATTCCCAACTAATAAACTTCCTATGCATTCCACGCAATAAAATTATAAGTCTTAAACGTAAACTCCTCAGTCTAATTTTCATAAATTCACTTCACAACATTCAAGGCAGTTAAATGACGTACATATCTGAGAGAGACTTTTAATATAGTCTGTAAACGATCAAGTGGTCTTTTGAGGAAAGTCAATTAGTAAAAGTTTACAATATATATTGTAATTCGAGATGGGCAATCTGGATCTTTATTGTTACTGCAAAATTAAGTATATGACAATTTTATTAACATAACCTATTTCTATAAGTAACTGTTCCCTATTTATTGAAAAACACAAATTTATTGTATTATTTATTTATAAATACTCGATTACTAAAATTACTGGATTTTGCTCAACACTAATTGTAATATTTTATGTTATATGTAGATATTGTATTGCGTTTGTTAATAAAGATTATATATCTTATATATATCAAAAGCACTACACTCCTTGTGAAGTTCCGCTGCTTCATGATGAAGCCCTTACAATCCTTATTGTAGGGTGGATTATTCCCTGTATATAATTATTTTACACGTGCGATTTTCTATATTTAATTTTCTCCGATATTGTTCTCCATTATTTTCTGTGTTTCGTTTTCTTCTCCCATTCGGTTATTCCTAGGCTCTTTATATCGTCTACAACTTCATCCTTCCATCTGTTCTTCGGCCTGCCTCTTCCTCTCCTACCGGGTTCCCAGTCCATTATAGCCCTAATTGTTGTACTTTCCTGTATTCTATACATGTCTTATCCGTCTAAGTCTCATCAATTTTATACAGTTAATAATAGCTTCTTCTCCAAGTTCCTTTGCAATTTCGCTGTTCATCCTTTGCCTTAGGTAATTATCTTCCGTTTTCATTGGTCCTAATATTCTTCTCAAAATCTTCCTTTCAAAGGTGGCTAATGTGTGTTGTTGTTTCTTTGTTGGAGTCATAGTTTCTGAAGCATAAGTTATTATTGGCCTTATCATTGTTTTATACATTTTTATTTTTGTTTTGTTACTGATCGATCGGTTTTCAAGTTTTTTTTGTTAGCATAATAGGCTCTACTTGCGCTGTTAATTTTCTCTTGTATTCCAAGGCTTTCCATGCTTTTTTTATTGTTATTCCAAGTTACTTAAAATGAGTTACTTCTTGGAACTCGTGGTTCCCAATTTTAATTTTACTTTGGATGTCCTTGTTCCTAATTCTCAGTACTTTGGTTTTCTCGATGTTTATTATTAGTCCCATCTTCTTTCCCTCTGACTCAATTTCTAGCAGTATTTTTTTTTTTAGGATAAGTCTTTGTTTAGATAAAATAACAATGTCATCAGCGTATACAACAATTTGAGTTCCTTTCGTTCTGAGTAAAATTATATTATTATATTATAGTTTCTGAGAGTATATTCTAATGAGGTTAAAAAGTGTCGCAGACAAGGTATCTCCTTGCCTGACACGTTTATTGGTAGTGAAGTCGGGGGTCTTGCCATACTGCGATAGCACTCTTGCTTTTGTATTCGCTTAGGTCATATAAATTAATTTTATAAGTTTATCTGGGATTTTAAACTCTTGTAAGGCGATAAGTAATTTTTCTCTTTTTATCGAATCAAAAGCTTGCTTAAAGTCTATGAAGATCATTTCATTGGGAAAGTTGTATTCATTAGCTATTTGATGTGTTTGTTTGATAATTTGTATTGCGTCGACAGTAGATTTCGCTTGTCTAAATCCATATTGGTATTCTCCTATTATTTTATTGGCGTATGGTTGTAGTCTTCTCTGGATTAATGTAGATAGAATTTTATAAGCGCAATTGAGTAATAATAATAATAACATTTATTTCCCAACAGATACAGAATACCCTGTTACAGGGAAAAAGTATATAAAAACATAAAATAATAATATCAGAATAATAGTTAAAATACATATTCAATATATAGTAAAAAAAATAACAGTAATAACAGATAGAATACCAACTAAACAGTGACATAGAATAAGAAACAAATATGTAATAAATTATAATGAAAATAACAAGTTTACCAATTATAGCAATTTTAACATAGTCTTAGATTAGAGATCGAGTTCGCATAGGATGTGATGGAATCATGAAATATATCGAGCGAATGGTGTACTGAGTTGTATAATTTCATCATTAGTAATAATGGTGAGTTAAAATAGGCATTAGTATTTACCCTGGGACATCTATACAATTGTGGATTTCTCGATGACATCCGAGGTACATTTATTTTGATACTAGATTTATTTTGATCTGTGTCGTCAACATATCCATTAATGAGTTTGTAAAAGAACAATAATAAGTGTATTTTGCGTCGTTGTAAAAGATATTGCATATTGAAGGTATTTAATGAAGCCTCGTAATCAAAGTTACTGTAGTGTAAGTAATTTCCGGTAAGTGTAAATTCGATTAAACGAACAAACCTTCTTTGCACTCTTTCCAAGGCTTGGACCTGTTTATGATGGACTGGTTACCAAATTATACTGCAATACTCCAATTTACTCCTTACAAAAGCAAAATAAAGCCTGGTGATAGCAGATACATCTTTAAAATCTGTACATGTACGTTTTATAAACCCCAGCAGACTCATACTGGCTGCATAGATCTTGTAAATATGAGGGGCAAATGATAACTTGCCGTCAAATAGTTCTCCTAAATCCGTAGTTATATTCGTGCGTGAAAGAATTGTGCCATTTAATTTATAGTTGTATTCGTTGATATTTTTTTACGAGTA
This sequence comes from Philonthus spinipes, assembly GCA_963082785.1. Lineage (NCBI taxonomy): Eukaryota > Metazoa > Arthropoda > Insecta > Coleoptera > Staphylinidae > Philonthus > Philonthus spinipes. The sequence goes on from OY720304.1 coordinate 8,105,096, forward strand.
TATGTCATACAGAAGCATTTATTTATGTTCAGTTCTAAGGAATTTGTCATGCACCAGCTTTCAACGTGGCCAAGATCGTTTTGGAGAATTTCCTGGTCTTCAGCCCCGTTTATTGACCGGAATATTTTCATATCATCAGCATATAATAATATTTATGACGAAACATTGTACACTATATCATTTATGAACATAATAAATAACAGCGGGCCCAAGTTGAAACCCTGCGGTACACCACTGCTGGGGCAATATTCTTTGGATTTGTGACCCCATACTCGACAAAACTCGTCCTCTCGCATAAGTAAGTTTTAAGTAGATTATTAGTAGTTGTGTCTATACCAAACATATCCAGCTTCTGCAAGAGTAAACTGTGACTAATGGAGTCAAAGGCTTTGCGAAAATCTGTATACACTACGTCTAACTGCTTTTGATCATCTAGTCCATTTGATACATATTGAGCGAAGTTCAACAAATTTGTAGCAGTAGAACGTTTGTTAACAAATCCATGCTGACTAGTGGTGATCAGATTTGAAATTTGGTTATATATTCTAATTGCCATAATTGATTCATATAATTTTGCTATGTTGTTAATAATTGTTATTGGTCTATAATTAGTCAGAGAGTTTTTATCGCCGCTTTTAAAGATGGGAGTAACTCTGCATATTTTAAATTGGATTGGGAATATTCCTATTTTTATGGATAAGTTATATATATGTGTAATGTTATTCCACGGTAATTTTGGCGTTGTGTGCGGTCTCCTTTTTTATGTATGGTTATGATTGTGTTTATTTCCCATTCCGTTGGCATTTTCTCGCTTTTCCATATGTCTTTAATGGTTGAGTATTACTGTGTGTAAAGCTTCTTCTCCATACTTCATTAGTTCCATGTTAATATTGTCGTCACCTGCTGCCCTTCCATTTCTACTTTTTTGAACAATCTCTTTTATCTCCTCTATCTTTGGTGGTTTTATATCTACATGCTCTGTACCGTCTATGTTTATTTCATTTTGTGTATCTGGCAGCAAGTCTTTGTAGTATTCCAACCATATCATAATATTCCCCTCAATGTTTTGTACTTTCTCCCCTTGTTTGTTTCTTATTCCCATTTGTTTTTTTTCGGTAAATCTTTCTTTCTTCGTTCAGTTTTTGGTAGAATTTCTTTGAGTTGTTCTTTCTGCACTCTTCTTCTATCTCCTTCATTTTTTGTTGTATCCAGGGTTTCTTTACACGTTTTATGGTTTTCTTGCACTCTATTCTTTTTTCGTAATATTTTTTCTTGTCTTCTTGGTGGTGTGACAGTATTCATTTATTCCTTATCTCTGCTTTCTTTTCGACAATAACACGGCATGTTTCATTCCACCATTTATTTATTCGGTTTTTAGATATTATTCCAATGTGAATTTAGCAGCATCATTAATGTTTTCTTGTATGGTTTTCCATTTTTTATTTACTCTATTTATTTCTTGTCTTTCTAATATAGTATTTTGTGCAAGTTCTCCTTTCAAACACATTTCATAGTCTTCTCTGGTATTAACGAGGGTGAGTTTTTTAGTATTCCATCTTCCTTGTTTAAAAGGTGTGTGCTATATTATCGTTCTTAGATTAATTTTTGTAGTAACCATAAAGTGGTCAGAATCTATATTTGCTCCTCTGAAAGATCTTACGTCCTTTATATATGATGCTCTTCTTTTGTTAATTAATACGTGGTCGATTTCGTTTCCATGCCTAGTCCAGGTGCCATCCATGTGATTTTGTGTTCTCTTTTATGCTTGAATTTTGTGCTTACTATAATGAATCCATTTAACGCTGCCAAATTGATCAGTCATTTTTTATCGTGTATGATTGCCTTCCATGCTATTTCTTTTAAAAAGTCTTCTTTGCCAATTTGAGTATTAAAGTCTCCTGCAATTATTATAGTGTCGTGTCGGGGTATTTTGTTAAGTAGTGTTTCCATTTCTTCGTACATGTGTGTTTTTATTTGTTCATCCGAAGTTTCTGTTGGTGCGTATATATTTACGAGCGTGATATTAATTCTTAAATCTTTCTATGGAAGTTTGTTCGGTTGTTGAGATCTCCTGGTTCTGAGATCCAACCGATAGTTCATAAATATGGAGATTGAAATAAAATATATTTAACACTAATACTTCTATTAATTCGAACAAACACAATATTTACAGATATTATACAGTCTAAACTTTACAAAATACGTGTTTCTAGTTTGAATGATCGTAAGTAAGTGATTTTAAAATATTGTTAAAGATAAAATTTACACAACTAGGTGGGGATGTATGCTGCGCATGTTACAGAACGCGTGGCAGGTAACAAAAATGGTTTAGGGGAGAAAATATGCAAATTAGGGTGACCGTTTTCGTGCACGTCCGAGTGCATCCCAGATGTTCGGTTTCACCGCTATTTCACGAATTCCCAAAAACAGTCGTTTATTGTCGTATTTGTGGAATTAGAGGCAGTTTTTTCTTCAATCTTATGAGAAAAGATAAATAATGTAATAAAATATCCTTTGTTAAAAATCACGTCGAGTCCTGAACATTCTATTTACTGGATGAAATGCTAATATTATGCTGTTGACTATTTTTTTATGAACCATAAATCATTTATTTCTTCGCCCGAGTATAGTAAGGTATAATTTTCTGTCTCTACTTGATCTATGTCTATTTTGTATCTTAGAAGAACTTTATCCATTCCTTCTACTCTACCTGGTTTTAATATTGTTCTTATGTTCCATGTGCTAAATTTCATTTCGTATCTTTTCTTATTTTTTCGTGCCTTTTGTTTCGTTGCCTTTATCTTGATCTTGTCATTTATAAATATTTGCGGAGTTGTTTATATATTCTAAACAGTTACAAATAAAACTTATAATCATTTTTTTTATTAAATCGACACACGCAGTTTACAAAACGAGTCGAAGGCGATCATAATACACATCCACATTAAATACCATTAAAATTTTAAATTATAAAACCGCTTATCATTAAAGACAATCCCTGAATATAAAACGTAATCTATTCAAGAACAGCTGGAGGCGCGTCGCACGTGTTGAGTTCGATCATTGTGAAATCCTCGTAGCGCTCGACACTCTCCACTCATGCACAACACTGTATCAAAATAATAAAACGTACGTCACCGGAGTCAATGCTTCGCAATGAATTTCAATTATTGGTAATAATTAACCCGCCCGTCCCGGCAGGCAGCAAATACTGATTTTAATTTAGCGTATTGACATTATTAAACTGGCTGCACACGCTCGTTGCACTCAATTGTAGCCGTAAACAAAGTTGATTGTTTCAAAGAAACACCATTCGATTGACTACGACGGGTATGACGTTTTTAATATAAACAATAAATTGATTGGTTATAAATTCTATAGTTTTAATGATTGAAAAAAAAGGTGATAATTAGAATCTGAATAAAGTCTGCATTAATTAATTAAATTGATATTCCTCGGGCTCATCACGAAAGTGTATAAATTGAATATAAGTGAACTTCAAGCACTCAATGGAGATTTGATATCACATATCACTGTGGTGTAGTTGGTAACGTATTCAGCTAGAAATCGAGGGACATGGGTTCAAAAAAAATGTTTTTTTTTTCCACTTATATTTAATTAATTTAAATTATATCTCAATGTTGTATATTTAAATTTCAACAATTCATAAAGTCTGTATTATTAATTAATGAAACAAGTTTAAATTAAATAAAATGAAACAAAGATGATTCACACATTTGCAGTTATTTAAATTACAATGAAATTAAACAAGGAAAATTTCTGGCAAGGATCAATAAAATTCGATCAATCCCTTTTTCCCAACTGCAAAAAATTACTTACACTGTAAATTTTACAAACATCTATTGAAACAGCTACTTCCCGAGCATTTAACCCGCCCGACATTTTTTGCAGTTGAGAAAAAGGGATTGATCGAATGTTATTGATCATTGCCAGAAATTTTCATGAATGAAATTATCATTGTAAAACAAGTTTACTTTGTTTCGAGAAAAATGAAATCCATTGTTTTTTTCACTGAAAAATCTTTTGCTGTTTTTCTTTGGTTCAATCCGTTTAAAAAATGGAAGTCAACAAAAAGAAAATTCGGTACATTTTACATTTTTTCTTTGATAAAGGCAAAAGTGCAAACCAGGTGTCTAAAAGTGTGATGGTATTTATGGACCTGATATTGTAGCTATTACAATAAGGTGCAACTTTTATTTCTTTGATTCCGTTCAAGTATTTTTGATGTTAAAAATACATCCCATACATGTAGGCCCCTTCATAAGAAATGTCGATAATATTACAGAGGTAATCGAAGTTGACCAACCATTTGCACAAAGGGGGATTTGAAAAGAAGAATCACACTAATTAAAAATCAAAAATCATGATGGATCGAATTTCCATCTGCGAAACCTTGGCCAAACGGAAAAATCGACATATTTCTTAAAGTGATGGTGACGGGATGATAAATGAGTCACATACGACAACATTATGTAAAAACGATCGTGACCAAATCAGAACTAACGGCCAGGGAGGTTGCTGTACATTTTATGGAACTGGAGAAGAATCTTTTTTTATGAGTATAAAATAAAGCACTTAAAAAACATTAAATTTAAAGAAAAAAGCATTAAAATGGGAAAAATCATTTTAAAGGCATTAAGTGAGGAAACATACATAAAAACTCTCTTGAAACTAATCGAGAATTTAAAGTTATTCAATCTAATCTGTATTTTATTGGTTGATTTTTAATAATTTATTCATATTTATTTCATACAATATAAACTACCAATGTCTAAATATTAAAACCATTAAATACATAAAAACATTTTTTTAATATTCAATATGGTTATATATATTTTTACGTAAAAATTCTACAAATAACAGGTTAAAAGTAAACAAAAATATTTTCTTTGCGTGTTATATATTACAAAATAAAAGATTTTTTATGCATGTTAAAATACTAACTATAATTTATTAATGAAAACAATTGACCATGTTTTTCTAAACCAGGGTTTGCCTAACTTTTTTTATCTACTTTAAACATTTAACTTAAACATAAAAACAAAAAAATAATTGAAGTAGTACTCGAAGCTGCAGGAATTTTACAATACGTATTAGTGATTATTAATATTGATATTAATATATATTTTCACATTCATTTTGACATTTTCAATTGGTGGTTTGAAATATTGAAATAGTTCTATCCCTGAATATTATCAAAATTTACAATTGAAATTTTAATAACGTTGTTTTTTTGTGATTATGTAGTAACCTTAAAATACTTAACATGCCTGTCATTTATGTCAATATGCATTAACGGTACTTACTGTGTTTTTACCTGTAAATACAAAGGGTGACTTGTGTACAATAAATAAAAGGCATTAAGTGAGTTTTACGGCAAGCAGCACTAATTTTATTTTAATAAGGCATTTTCATATATTAATAAATTATTACATTCATTAAATTTATGAAAATGTGCACGCCTTGTTTTGTGATATATTAATATGCTGTCATATGCATTTTGACTGAAAACTCAAAAAATGTGTGGAACTATCGGTTTCGCACTCTACAAATATAAAGAAATATGATTTAAAGAATATAATAAATACGTTATTTAAATCTAGTTTTTATATTACAAAATTAACAACCGAGAGAAAATAATTATTTCTCATCTTATAATTGCTTCTGAACATACATTTTTCTTCTAATTCTAAAAGAATTAAGGATATTCTCTAATAATCCCTTTTACCACATGGTGTCGCGTTAATTATCCACAATTAAATATGTTAAAAGCAATTGCATAAGCAATGTGAAAAATTGCTGTAAACTATTAAATATTGATTTAACTCCTTAGAGTAACAATAAATTTACTAAAATTAATTGATTTAATTTAAAATGCTAATAATTTTATTTTATTGTTTCAAATTATTGAAAAAGAGTACATAATATTAGAAATACTATGTTTTTTAAATAAAAAAATAAAATAATTTACTAATAATTCATACATACCATATGATCGAGTACTTTTTTAGAGTGCTTTGAATTAGTTTATAAAAAAAAAGAATGTTGACAATAAAAATAAACACGCCCTATAGGTTATGTTATTCTAACAAATTAAAGAATTTGATTTGATAAATAATGACACATATTTAAAGGTCATAATTAATATGTCCTTTAAATATGATTTTTCCTTTTTGTGAATTTTATAATAAATCGATTTAATTTATCCAATTTCTGCTCCGCATTTACTGAAATTTTGATTTTTTCTGCCTTTGTTTATATGGTCATCACAGACTGGCCCTTGCTCGACCTATTGCAATTTTCTTCGGTTTAAGTGTTTCATTCGGTTTTGTGCGCAACAGACCCGGGACATATCTTTGACGTGCTTTGTTTGCTTTTAGTTGATTTTCAGAACGTATAATTCATTTCTTTGATTTTAATAAAGTATGTTCCACTTTTAATTGTATTTTATGTTATTCTAGAAATATGCACATTATTGTCGTTCGAGTTTGTATTATTTTTATTCGAGTTGTGCTTCATCTTAGAAGGTATGTAATCCTCATACCACACCACTGTGGCTTTTGTTGTTTTTCAACAACGTGTAATTCATTTTTATGAATAGTGATTTACTTTTAATTGTAGTTATGTGAAGTTATAGGAATAGGCATACTATTTTGTTCGAGTTTGTGTTATTTTTCGTTCGACTTGTATCTCATCTTAAAATGTTTTTGGATTATTGTGATTTTTGATGTTTTTTTTTTTTTTGTTTTAACAACGAATAATTGATTTTATGAATTGTGATTTGCTTCTAATTGTAGTTGTGTCAAGTTCTAGGAATAGGCACATTAATTTCGTTTGAGTTGTTTTAATGAATTGTTCTGAAAATAAGTGTTTTATTTGTATTATCGTTCGATGATGTTTTATTTTAGTTTTTCCGGCTATAGTTTGACTTATATTACGTAAGTAAATAATTCAAGTTATGGTTACATATTTATTTAGCGAAAGTTATTTAATTAACTCTAATATCCCAATTAAGATATTAACTATTTGAAGAATAATAGTTTTAATTCATGGATTTCACGGGCATTTAATTCTTGGCTAATGCCTAGTATAAGTCCTTTCCAGCAAATTAATTAATCAAAAATTAATTTTATTCGGATTTGATTTCGATTGAATTAATTTGGTTTCATTTAATTTAAATAGATTAAGTTTAATTTGATTTAATATAATTTATTTAATTTGACTGAGGATAGTTGAATTAATTTAATTGATTTGTTTGAATTATGTAAGGCATATCTGTACTGATGAGGGATAGATCCCGAAACACGTGTCTGCAGGTGGCCTTATATTAAGTAACGTTCCTTTTGTTTGTTTTTCTCAGATAAAAATTTGTTGCATTATGCAATATTTTATTGATATGCAACAGTAGGTATACATTAGTAATTCAATGTCCGGCATGGGTATTTGCCCGAGAAGTAGTTGTTTTAATGTGCATTTGTTTAACGTACTTACGTAACGTAAGCTAAATGTGGAAATAATTAATTATTATTTTCAAATCATATTGATTTAATTTATAAAAATAAGTACATTCAAGTTTGAAAATATTGACATTAAATTTTGGACACCCTGAATAATTCATATCATTTAAATTTGACCATTGGGAATGTTAGACCATATTTAAATAAATAATAACTTGTATAATTTAATTTATGATTTTTTGTTTAAAAAATATAGAAAATAAAATAGGATTATTTTCTATATTTTTTAAACAAATTACACAAAGCCTATTTTTCTTAAATTGTATTTATTTATTTTTTACGTTGTTATTACTGAACTGATTTCATTAAAATTTAGGAGAGTGTAAGAAATCATTAAAGTTACCAAACTAATGATTATAATATTTATCAAGCAATTTGAAAAACAACATGACGTAACTATTTTTTGGGACTTCCTGTATAATCAAAAATATTTTCCTGAAGTACATCCTAGCATCCAAGTAAAGTCTCCAAAATTTAAAAGTCCTAACTTAATTAGTAACTGAGTAATCAAAGACGCGAACTGGATTGCAGGACCCAGTATAGTTATTAGCACTCATTAATTCTTGTTAAAGTGATGTCGTTGCCATTGAATGCTATTGTATTATACATTAAAGTAATTTTAAGATATTCATTTCTTCCGATGAATTAAAAATCTTTTTTTTATGAAATACAACGTTGCTGTATTAAAAATAAATTTGAACTACAACGATGTTACATGAATGCAAAAACTGGCGACTTATAAAGTATATCGGTAAACATTAATTAAAATAATGAGAAAATCCCGTTTGTTCTGCTTCGAGCCACCCTTCATTAAGGCCGCAGAACCATCCCCTTTCGCCCTGTGTACCTGATCCAATTTGTGTAATTAAAATTAACCATTCGACGACGCAAATTAGCAAATCTCGTAAATACTGTAAGAGCAGAGAGGGCTTCACATTGTTACAACCGAAACAACGGTATATCCGAGTTACCACGAATTGGCCTCAGCTTTGTTAATATATTTTAATTTAGGTGGAAAATGAAATAAAAAAAATCCTATGACAGATTTTTTATTATAATAAAACATAATAGGAAAGAGTTTTTATTGACTTGATCACAATTATTTAAATTAAATTAGATTTTTTTTAAATAATTAATTTATAGAATTCAGATCTCAACAGGAATTTATTAATTTTGCCGTGCTTAATTAATTTAATTTAACAACTTTAAAGGTTTATAAGGTAAAGATGTACTGACGAGGCATAAAGCCCGAAACATGTGTATGCAGATGGCCTTATATACGTAACGTTTTTTTGCTCATTACATTAAATTATTCTCGAATAAAAAAATGTTGCATTATACAAGCATTTCTTATGCACTTGTGTAGTATAATGTCTGTCGTGGTATTTTCCCAAGAATATTTTTTTAAGTACATAAATATTGTAAATGAAAAAGTTGCAGTAGTTAAAGTGAAAGGAATTAATATTTCAATTGGGAAAATTAATTATTTTAACGTTAGTAAGGTGTCATAATGAAACAGAAGGTAATAGATTTAGTGACTAGTTTCAACAAATTATACTTGTCATTATCAAATGAAAACTTTAGTTTGATAAATGTGGAAAATTCTTTAAAATTCGAGGAAGGATTGGCGCTGCATCAAATAAAAATTAATTTTATAAATCGCCTATATTAAACAAATATTTAAATTTGCTACACTATCATGTTATTATTATTACCCTATCTGTCTAAATATGGAAGAAATATTGGTTTAACATAGTTTTATACTGGAAATATTTAAACTAAATATCATTCTTGGTTAAAAACGAATTAGACAATTTTGATATTATTCCAATAGTCGAAACTTGGTTGTATAAATCTATTTTAAACAGTCAACTTCATCTATCTAATTACATTATATATAGATCTGATCGCTCTTCTGATGGGTCTGTAAGAGGTGGTGGAATTTTAATCGCTATTAAAAAACAATTTGATTCTTCCTTAATCTTACAGCATAATACACTTGAACATCTCTTTGTATTATTTAAATGATAAATCATATATAATTGGTGCTTCGCCGGTTAAAAAATATGAATTACACTGCAATAATTTAGTAATCTGTGGTAACTACAATCTACCACAAGTTAAGGTTACGGTTTAGTAGAAAGAGATAGCTATATAGTAAAATGGAAATAATCGTTTCAAAAAAAGAGCCATTCTTTTGGATTTATCTACCAAGTATAAAGTATCAGACTAAATAAAAAATAAAATCAAGTTAAAAAAGAAAATTGTAAGATATAATGAAATTAATAGGTTATGTCTGCTAATTTTGAATTGATTTCTCACTTAACCCGTGGTGAAACATATTTAATCAAAGTCTATTATTATGTCTGCTAAGTTATTTGAATGCAGAATTTAGTGAAATCCTTGAAAATTTCATTGCACAAGTTTTAATTAGCAAAAAATATAATTTGAAGTTTGCTATAAATTTGATCAATTTTCATTGTTTTTCATTATTATTTTTTACACGAACTAAACATTAAAATAATTTTTAATTCATCTAATGAAATTCCTGCTTATTTTAATATTACTTTAATGTATAATACAATATTTTTTATTGATCACAACAGCAATGTAACTCGAATTAGTGATTGCCAATATTTATATAGCTCTTTCGTCTAAACCGCACCCTTAAGTGGGACAATTTATCATCCACAGTCCCGCCGTTCGAGTTATTAATAATTGTTTTAATTTTTTTAAAACTGTAATCAAATTAAAAATAAACCTAACTCGCGCGGAACTTTTTTAGATTTATGTTTTACCACTCTTACAATTCCAAATGTCTCTCTTTCTGACGAATGCTTATTACCATCGAATTATCATCAGTTTGCATACACTTTAGACATACCTGTTAATAAGTGTGACAACACAGAATCTTTAGAATTAAGATTCCAATATCAGAAAGCCAACTATGACATAATTAATCGATATTTTAATTCTGTTATTGGAACTTCATCTCTAAAATTTGAGATATTGATGAAGTAACTCGAAGGTTTTATTAAATAATTATGTATGCTATTAATCAATTTGTCCCTTATAAATTTGTATCACAAAAAAATAGGCCTATTCCTATCTGGATGTCTGCTGAATTAATATCTTTAATTTGCAAAAAGAAAATTGCACATTTAAAGTATAAAAAGACTGAGTTACCTGCATTTTTTTAATTATCGTATATATTGTAAAAAACTAAGTAACACTTGCTATAGTAACTACATAACCCGCATCGAATCAACTGTTTAATCCAATCCCAGATACTTTTTGAAGTATGCCAAAGATCTCAAAAATGAAAATGATTATCCTAAAACTATGTATTATAATGATTCTGTAGTAGATAATGGTTCAGACATTGCAAATTTATTTTCTAGTTACTTTTTTTCTATTTGGTATTTGCAACAGCTGCAATTCACCTTACAATACTCAGACACTCTCTATGTTTGATGATTATATTAACATATCGTTAAAGGATGTATTTAATGAAATTGTTAAACTAAAACCAACTAATTCATTTGGTCCGGACGGACTATATAGCCACTTTATTCAGAATTGTATACACTCACTTAATCGACCGATTTATTGCATTTTCAAAAAGTCATTCGAAATGGGACGAGTTCCATCTGAATGTAAATCTTCTTTTATCATTTCCATCTTTAAATCAGACCCTCGACAAAATATAGATAACCTTGGAATTGCCATTCAATCTGTCATTCCTAAAATATTAGATAAGTTTGTGGCTAATCAATTGCAATGGTTTACTCGTAAAACTATTTCTGATAATCAACATGGTTTTATACCAGGCCAACAGTTTCAAATTTATTAGAGTATAGGTAGTTTGTGTCAAGTGCTTTGGAAAAGCGGCGACAGGTAGACACAATCTACACTGATTTTTTTTAAAGCATTAGACAAAATCGATTGTAAGCTATTATTAAAGAAGTTGTGATGCCTTGTCCTTCATAATAACACAGTTATATGGTTAGCCTCCTTTTTGTCTGACAGGACAGGGTGCAATACGTCCGTATCGGAAACTTCATTTAAGATCGTTTATCTGTTACTTCTGGTGTTCCCCAAGGTTCCCCCTATGGTACCATATTATTCAATTTATTTATTAATATCCAACACAGTGTTAAAAATTGCAGTTTTCTCTTATGTGCGGATGATCTCAAAATTTTCAGAATTGTACAAAACCATAACGATTGCCAAAAAAATCAGGATGACCATAACAGAATTTACGATTGGTGTACTAAGAATCATCTACTGTTAAATGTAAACAAGTGTTACGCTATGAGTTCATCGAGGTCAAAGAGTCGAATAAACCATATATATTCATTTGGGGTTACTATTCTTCAAAAAGTGGAAGCGTTTAAGGATTTGGGCGTAGTTTTTGATAATAACCTGTCATTTAATACTCATATCGAAATAATATGTCTTAAGGCATTGCGATGTAGGGGCTTTGTTTGGAATATTGGCAAGGATCTTGATATTGATTGTATAAGAATACTGTATTGCTCTCTTGTAAAAAGTCATCTTGCATATGCGTCAACTATTTGGTCTCCCTACACTCCGCAAACATCGAACGTATTGAGGATGTACAAAGATTAAGATTTTTTTTTTTTCGTGGTTGCTATAATAATATCTTGTCAGATCTCAAACATTTAGAACTTACAGGTTAAACGGTTCTTTAGAATATGCATTATTACTCGATTGTTTGACGCTAAATGTTTCCAAAAAATATACAAGAACTCATAGATTATTCCATGCTGACTTACACAGAGCAAATGTATTCTTAAACAATTCTGTTTCTCGACTAAAGACACTTGCAAATGACTACTGCAATTATCCTTAGTTTGACTTATTTGGCGGATCAATTACAACATTCAAACAAGCACTGAATAAACATTTATTTAACACACAAGTGAAATGTGATATGTAGTAATTTGTTTTCTATCGTTACATTTTATTGTTTTATTGTATTGTAATACTATATGTTTTTAATACTATATCTTATTTTTTTGTTGCTTTACAATTATCTTTTGTATTTATTAAATGGTGATATACCGTTAATAAACATTATTATTATTATTTTTATTCATGCTTCCTATCTAATTTCACTCGTTTTTTCCAACTTATTTCGAATTAAATTAATAACAACAATTTCTGGTGAAGATTATTAGTGATTATTAAACATTCGTTGTATTACTCCGATAGATATTAATAAATCAATTTCTAGAATGTTTGTTTTTTTATTACTATTTTCTTTTTCTTCTATTACTATTTAAAGTTGGCAATACTCATAAGGCAGAAAACTACGATTTCGAGACCCGTTCCGGATGGAATTTGTTTAAAAATGACAAATTTCATTCGGGGCTTAAAAATTACTGCTAATTTCAGGTTATTTATATATCATAGAGCAATATTTTGCTACAGATAATTACACTGCCAAAAAAAAACAAAGAATAGGCTATAAAATGAGTATAATTTTTAATACCCCTGCCATTAAAAAAAATAAGTTGGCGCTGAATCTTGAAGATTTTGACAGCTAACGCTTGCAAATATACCATAAATAGATATTAATTAGTATTTCTGTTACTTTATTCTAATTAATCACTTGGTAAAACATTATGAATAATTAGTTTAAAATTAGAGATTATATTCACTTGGTTTTGTTTTATTTAATATATTTTTGTTTCAACTAGTTTCGGCTTGATGCCATTATCAAGAGTAATATACAAATGGATTTTTTTTCAAGTATTTAATCATATTTTTCTCGATTTATCAGGTAATAAGGGCATTTAATATCGGAGAGTTCCAAAGGTCCTCGTTATCACTGACCACGTGTTTGTTCGCTTTTAACGCTTTGGCTATTTCTAGGCCTTTCCAATAATTAAGTTCTAATCCCTTATTACCTGTGTGTCGGATTTTTACATTTTCTGAAATAAAATTTAATTGAGTGTGACGCAATGTTTAGAGAAACCACCGGTTTAAATATCTGAAAAATTCCATTTTTTTTTTCTGATAATGGCATCAAGCCGAAACTAGTTGATACAAAAATTTATTAAGTAAAAGAAAACCAAGTGAATATTATTTATAATTTTAAACTAATTGGTCAAATACATGTTCCAAATTTAAAATTGATCCGAGAAATAGTTTTCGAAGAAGATTAAATACAGGGCTTGCAATCAACCGGTTGCAAGCCCTGTATTTAATTCAATCAGTTTCATTTCATGCATAACATTAATTACAATAGATAACACAACTAAATGCGTACTGATTACGCGAATGGTTGGAAGTTCAGTTAAATTTTGTTTGCATTGCGAATATACGTCATAAGGAATTCTGACGTCCGTTCGGCACATTTAGAACAATGCGACCTTTTGCACCGTTACAGATTCCTGTGTAATGTAGAACAGTTCCTAATTATGAAGTTAATTAACTACTTAGCGAAAGCTTTCACGTAATTTCTGAGAAAATGTAGTTGTGTTGAACATCCTCGCCATATTTAATTTACTCTAGGGGGAAGGGGAGAACTCTTCGGTAAATTAATAACCGCGGGTTGATTTTTTTTTTCATGTTTCATTACTAATAGTTGCTCGAAAATTTTAATTTTTACTATTTTTTATTTGTTGTATATGTTATTCTGAAATTATATGAATATTAGGGCTATTCCGTATGGGAAATGTCAAATTTAACGTGCACGTTATTAATTAATTTCACATTCTATGTATATATATATTATAAAAACTGCTTATATTGTGATAAAAAATAACGTTAAACTTAACATTTATTTTATATATATATATATATATATATATATATATATATCTGTTGGGTAATAATATATGTTATCGTTGATTACTCAAGAACTAAATTAGAAAAAAAACATGATAATTTTAAATTAAACACTTTTCCTAATTTTCACCTATTTAATGTTAATTTTACAATCATTTCATTACGCTCAATTTTGTGAGTTAATAACGGGATATAGCATTGATGGTTTGTACACCTAGGTTTTAAAATATTTACAATATAAATAGAAAAGATTATTCTTTCACTTGGCCACAGTTATTTAAATATATTAAATAAAAATTATTTGAAAATTAAATGTGGAAATTATTTACAATATGTTGATGTTAACAGAGCATTAAAATATTTAGGCCCAATTTTGCAATCCGCAAATATCATATTTGCGGAATAAAAGTTGATGTCTATGATTCTCTCCATCTGATTATCAATAAAACAGTGCTGCCAACAGAATGCAAAAATCAAGAATAACGTTACTTGAGATTTGTAAAATTGGGTCTTAGTTTCATATTTGCTTTTCCCCATTACCCGAGGATCAGCGGGAAACAAATTTATAACACAGTGCGTTGTAGTTTTCTCAGGTGATATTAAAATAAGGTACCGTGTTTAATTTAAACTAATGTATTTTTTATGGTATATTTATTTATCCAGCAAAACACGTGGTTGATATAATGTAGATTGTATTGAAATGTACAATGACACACATTACGTTACTACAAACAAATCTTCAAACTAAAAACTTTTGATATAAAGAAATCACTTAACTTTCTTATACCACTTTTATTTCATATTATTAAGTGTTTTCTTTATATAAAAATTGAAAATGCAAGATCAAAGAATTAAAAACTTTTTTCTTATTTAAAAAATAATATTTATATGAATAAAATTATTAATTATTAGCTGACAATCTTAAAATATTTCAAGCAAATGATACTGATTTGGTTGCCATTTACTTAGAAAAATACTTTAATACAATTTTTAAATATTTTAAATGATGCTCTGATATCTCTGTCTGAACTATAGTGCGGTTCTATTATATTTGGAAGTGGCTACATACAGGAAAACAAATATCAACTATAAATAACGAATTACCAGTTGTTGAATAAGTCATTTAACAAACATGTTGACGCCATATCTTGCAAGGTCAATGAGGCATTAGATTTCATAAACCGATTTGGAAAGGAATTTTCAATTAATACTAATAAATTTCTCTTTACCTGGCTCGTTTAAAGTATAGTAGATAGATTTATATAATTAATCAAATTAAAATAGTTTAAAAAAGTTTTAATATTTTAATAACGATATTTAAAAAGGGCATTGATATGAGCTACTTTAGTCGAATATTGATAGCCAATCTTAATATGATGTGCTTAAAATTGTCAATTTTCTTACCCGAAAATAATGACATCACCATCTTTAGTGATGTTATTTATAAAGTAAATTATATTAGAAGTAAGCCGATATGGAAAATTGAGCTAATGTATTATGTAAGTCTTATTTGTTATATTATATTATATTATATTATATTATATTATATTATATTATATTATATTATATTATATTATATTATATTATATTATATTATATTATATTATATTATATTATATTATATTATATTATATTATATTATATTATATTATATTATATTAAATAAAATTGAAGATTTCACTTACGAATGCAACTAATGTGTGTGAAGCTGGCAATAATTCCAGCAATAACCCGGCGCTTCCACCAGTTTTAAAAAATTTAAATAATAATTTTTACAACAAATCAGCGACTAAAGGTAAACATTTTATAACCATTTGTGTAAAGCGAACAAAATCTATAAAACGCGATAAGACAGAATTTTATAATTGCGTCCTAACCAAATTAAATGTGATTTAAAAAATCTCAAAAGTCAAATTTTTAATTAATGGTTTTAATATTTAGACATTGGTAGTGCATATTGTATGAAATAAATATGAATAAATTATTAAAAATCAACCAATAAAAAAATGGGATAGTTTGTTTATTTATTAATTTGCGGATTTCTCCTTTTTCAATATTACAAAAAATATATAATAATATATACAATATAAATAATTACAGTTAGTAGAACACTCCGCTTTACTCTAAAAAGAGAGAGAAAAAATACAAAAATACTATAAGTGACTAATATTGGCGAGATCAATAAATGATAATTGGCGTTTAAATACATGATACGAATTTGAAAAAATTAGGAAATTAGGATTTAACATAAGTTAGTTACAGTAATAACGCGAAACTAGTCGAGAATTTAAAGTTATTCAATAAAACACAATTTAAAGTTATTCATTCTAATCTGTGTTTTATTGGTTGATTTTTAATATTTTATTCATATTTATATCATCAAATTTTTAAAATATTTTTTTTCCAAGTGCACTAATTTAGATTCAATTTTCTTTCGCCAAATGTTTGTACAATTATTATACAATACATTTCAAATGTCAAAATGTTTACATTCTTATTAGTTTATTTTCAATACGGCTTATTACCAGCTCCCATATTTTCCTCGTTTGGGAACATTTTCAAATAATCATATTTTCAAAATGGATACTTTAAATTCAATTATCTTTCTAAAGTTCATTAAATCATTCCTATTGAACAAATATCACTTGTCAAAGATTTTACTTTATGATTTCTTAAATTGTTATTATACATGTTGTTGCATCTAAATGTGTATTTCAAAATGGCACTACATTTAATTCAATTTTCTCTAAAATTATAATAACATAATTAACACATAACTATATTCAACTGCCAGAATGCTTAGATTCGTTTTGGTTAATGTGTTATTACACTTGTTCCTGACAAAACGAGCTGCCACCATCAGGGTGCATTTCTCAATAAACCATTTTTGAGAAATAACGTATTTTAAACTATTTTTTTCTATAGAAATATGATATAACAATTCTTAATTCGCAGTAATCAATTCTCAGAATGTTTACATTTGTTTTGTTTCATTTGTTATTACACTTCTTGCTGACAATCGCGCTGCCACCATCAGGTTTTCACTTTCAAAAATTAATATTTTCAAATTGCAATAGTAATTTTTCTTAAGGATATGCTCAGACAAGCTATAGTACAAAAATAGCAACAGACCGAATGTTTACATTCCATTTGATTGATTTGTTATAAACTTTTTTTTTTTCATAAAAAATATCATAACTCAAAATGGCACTACTTTAAATTGAATTTTCTTTAAAATTATAATAACACAATCAACACATATTTTGACAGTTGAATATTGAACTGTCAAAATATTTAAATTCGTTTTGGTTAATTTATTATAAACATTTTTTTCATAAATAAATATAACTTCAAATGGTCCTACTTTAAATTTAACTTTCATTCAAAATATATACATTTGACAACAATCAACAGTGAAAAGGTCTACTAATTAATTTAATGTAATAGCATGTGTTTATAAATAGAACATGGGAATTGATCTTTCCACAAATTGCGATATAATTGATATGAATATCAATGCATTGTGATTGAACAAATTATATCAATTGATAGGACGATTTAAGGAAATTTATATTTTTTTGAAGAAGCTCCTTTTCAATCTATTCTTAGTGATTTATTTTTTGTTTAACCGGTAATGAATTCCGAATAAATATCCGGTATTTAACATTTCTAAGCTCCATGGGCAGTCCTTTTGTCATGAGATCCTGGAAGTAATAAATTTATATGACCTTTCTTTCTGCAGACGGGCCGCGGGTTCGAAAACTGTGTTTAGATCTCGTTGTCTCGTTTTTTTTTTTCTCTCTCTCTTTCTATCAGTTGATGGACAACAGGTCACCAGCGGTAATTATGCAAGTGGGCTATTACTTGTATTTTTGAAGAAAATTCAGATGTTTACTCGATCTGCATTTCTAACAATGAATAATATAAGGAAATGAAACCATTTGTACCAAATTAAGATAATTTCTCTCGCCTCTTTAATGAAAAAATGTTGTATTTTAAATTTTAATAATTTGCATTTTAAAACATGCAATGTATGTATGTATGCAATTTTTAAACTTTAAATTTGTATTCAATATATATATTCGAATCATAATCGATTCGAAACACAGTGTGAAAATTTGTATTAACATCAACATCCTACAGATGAGTGATCACGATATACATGTTAGGACATATGTGACATTAAATGAGTTTGTGTGGTGAGATAAATCTACAGCCCTATAACATTTAATGCCGATTCTCCTTACAGCCTCTTTTTCTCGCGCTGGAAAATATAAATATCTTGAATTAAACTTATGATTTGGGATACCGACAAATTCCTGGCCCTATCTTGAAATGAAATCTCGTTTTGAAATTATTGTATTTTTTTTATGATCACGACCAAAATATAAAATATATTTAAAACCACAACACCATCTTACATAATTTCCAAACTATCAAATTTGTCGAAAGCAATTAACAGGAAATGGTTTGAGTCGTCAAATTGTTTATTTTTCAATTTATTTTTCGTGACTATATACAAATATTTAAAATACTCATCGACTATTTTATAAAATGCCACATATTTTTTTGTTGAAAACGTTTTGTACATTTTGATCTGCTACAAATATATATATATTTTTTAATTTCTTTGTGTTAATGTTAATTGTTAATTTTTAAATTAGGTTATATGATTTGTTTACTTTTACCTGGTCTGTGATTTCATCTGTGATATATTATTGTTTAAATTATTATATATACTTGTTTGCTAATTTTATTTTATCAATATTTATTTATAATTTATCTATTTAGTTCAATTTTTATGGCATAATTTATTTGTTTAATGTCACTGCGATTACCGTTTTTGATATTTCAATTATTTTTTTCATCGCTAGAGTCGACCACTTGTGTTCATAAAGATATCATATGTGGTATCATTGTAATAAGAAAAAATAGGGGATTTTAATATGATAAAAAACCAATATGGCGCCCATAAGAAATAAGAAAGTTGATGATAGTTCAGAAGAAACGAAACATGCTATTAGTAAAATTAGTACGCCATCGATTAAATCATAAAAAAGTGCTATAAGAATGTCTTCATTGTATTGAATTATTGCTTCAAATAACGAAGGTATAAATAAAAAAAGAAAATCGCATTTTTCAGTTTTTTTTTTCATTTTTAATGAAAACAAAGAAACTTAGCCCAGTTTTCCCAACGGGATATTAATTAGCATGAAATTCTATAAAAGTGCCGAATTTCAACCTACCCTCTATCTCTTATAATAAGCGAGATCTCCATGGTGAAACACTCTGTATAGTATTCAAATATAGTACTAAGGGCATTTGATTGCAAGAATCAGTCAATGCATTTATTAAAGCTAAACTAAAATCAATGACCACAACATTAAAACAAGGCCAAATATTATGAATATCAAAAATGTTTACAATCATTAGGCCATGAAATAATAGAATACGTATCATGCCGGTTGGAAATAAATTCAAAGACAGGCAATTCGTTGTCTTGTATGCTTCGCACAACACTGTTCTAATAAAAAAATCTTTTGGAGTTATCGTTTGGTTTTCGTACAATTGATTCTGTCGCATCAATATAAAGTACAGGAAAAGCGGGATTTAATCACCAGTTTTTAATAAATGCAATCTGTTCTTTACTTAATATTACAACCATCGCTCGATTTATATAAATAATATTCATTTTCCCTTCTCATTAGTATCATGTTATAAATGTCGTCATGATTTCTATCTAATGCAGCACTGGATTCATATTTAATTTTTCTATAAACTGAACGAGACTTCACATGTAGCAAATATTTTGTTTTGTTTAAATTAGCATAATTTAATTTCGTCATTCGCTATCATTTTTGTACCTGTATAGTAGTCGTTCTCCCTGTAACTTTCGTTAACTTTTAGTCACATGTTTTGTTAGTTGTTAAAAATGGTCGTAATTTTCGCAGTTACTAAATATTTTCCAATTTTATTGGACTATAATGTTTGAAGATAATCCGGAATCGCTTACATTGTCTGTGAGCACAATATGCATTTGTAGAAATGTTTCCGTAGTTGTAATTTACATACAACTAATTGTTTTTGTCATTACCCGGCGCATTCGCATTAAATTAAGAATATAACAATTCACTCTTAATTGTTAACTTTATCTAAATTTATTCAGATTACTAAAATCAATCCATTTTGCCCAACATAATAACCGTCATAATAAACGCTCTGCTGGGTGGGTTATGTATCCAACAAATTTCTTTACAAAAAAAAACAAATCACTCACAAATCACATCTTGTTATAATTTGCCTCAAATTCTGAAATTCCACAAATCCTTAACCTCCTATGCTTCCAAAGAAGTTCTAACGTTATCTCAAAATTTTAAATTCCCAAACATCACCATACATCAATTTGTTTGCTAACAGACACAGGCAGATGAATAATTAAATAAAAATGATTTGAAAATAATTAATAAATTATTTCCACATTTAGCTCTGTGACTTTTGACTTACGTCACGTAAGTACTCTAAACAAATGCACTTTAAAACAACTAGTTCCGGGGCAAATACTCCACCAGGCATTTAATTACATAATGTACATAATGATATGCAGCATAATTATTCATGCTGCATATCAATAAAATATTCCATCATGCAACTTTTTTTTCACAGAGCTAAAAGTAGAAATAATTTATTAATTATTTTCAATATATTTTTATTTAATTATTTAAATAACTGACCAAGTGAATGAATACACTTTTCTATTTAGATAAATAATTAAAATAAATTATTTCTGATATACTATTTTATCTTCTAGAATTTTAATGTTTTATAATAATAATACAACTATTAAATGTATTTCAGTGATTCTGTAGGTAAAAACTAGAGTAAAGAGATTTTCGATTGAAAAAAAAAAAACAATTTGGTCAGACTTTCTAGTACTAAGAAGAAGAAAAAACGATGCATTAGCTTCATTTCATTCGCACTAATTTAAATTTTATTAAGACAGACCGTGGACCTTAAAGATATCTAAATCAGTATGAAAGAATCAAATAAAGTAATGGATAAGACATATTGGAAAATATTAACCTGGGATGAGATGTACTGAAGCATTAATTAATATTTTATAAATAAATTACTGATAACTATTATTTATATATACATATTTATTTATTTTATATATTTATACGTATTTATTTATTTTCTATTTGTAATTGACAGTGTGATACCATTTTGGTGATAAACAATAAAGATTATCTGTAACTTGAATATGCTTCCAATGCGTTAGTAGATTTTATTAAATCGAGCGGGAAATTGTTAAATTAAATAAAATCCTCATTGTATAAATGTAACGCTTATGTAATTGTTCTTCAAATAACGGCTATTTGTCTATCTGAATAATTAATAAGCACCATATAATCGAAACTAATATCGTTGCGAACGAAAATATTTCGTATATTACTGTTTACAAATAAATACCACCAATTCCAATTAATTCCGAAGACATATGATATATACTCAAGAAGATTGGAGCAGTTTGATGACCTAGTCGTAAACTGTACAGGATCTGTCGTAAAAAAAACGGATTTTACGGAACGACCTCCTAAATCATTCCCTTGCGTTCCTCTTTTATTTCACCCCACTGTAAACTGTTCCCATTTCGTTGAATATTTGTTAAAATTACAATTAAATTTTATTGTTACTTTGTAAAATAATTCCACGTTGATAAATTGATTATATCAAAAAAAGTAACAAGTATTGTATATTTGGATATTTATTACACATAAAAAACAAATATACATAAAAACTATTCTAACAAGAAAAGTTTGATTGGGTAATAACAAATTTACAATTCTGTGGAAAACCAGAAAGACTAGGCATAAATATATCAACATAATCTTCAATAATGCGATAAAAATTCAACATATTGAGCATATGCAATTGAGAAAAGTGTAGAGTATTAGGCTTCTTTTATGTTTTAATAATGCTCGTTAAATAATTTAATTTAAAAAACTCTGTATTAATACAAACTTTTCTATGGATCATTGATAATAGAGGCTTCTACTTCGTTATACATCGTTTTAAGTTTAAGTGAATCGGTGTTTTTTTATTAAAACGTTTATATGGCTCATTTAAAAATTGACTCATTTATTTTAGGATCACGTAAAAAATATTCATTATGTACTTGAAGTTTCAAATGTAGTTTGTGTAATTTATCTGAATTAATATATCGAGATTATCTCCTGGATGTGTTAATTCAATAACTGTATTTATGTGTTTGTGTTTTTTTTTTTGCAAAAATGACAAACAAACACATTTCCGGGATGCTTCGCATATCAATCTAACCATAATCATCTTTAAAACAATTTCACGAAGGCTAGCTACGTGATAAATTATAAGCGCATGTCGTATAAATTTAAACCGCCGGTCATTTGCGGTTGCACGCGTTCTAATATTGACACATTCGGGTAAATAAATAAACCCGACTTTGACGCGAGCTTTCACAGCTCCTGGTTTATTTTGAACGCGCGCGGTGACATTTAAACGCGGTAGGGAAATAGCTGCTATTAACATAAACTTTGTCATAAATGTGCGAGAAACTTTATTAGTATTACGTATTTAATACATTCAGATGTATAAGTTACGTTCCATAAATATTTTTATTCATAAGAGACATTTTGAAATATTGTTGATCACTAGTATACTTAATTTTTTTAAATTATAACTTGAAATTATCTTAAATTTGGATGTTTTTATTCGTTTCACCTGAATATGCAAAAGATTTTCAAAACAACTGATTTGAATAAAAATTCAAATTTTAGAAAATCAACTAGTTATTCTTTGTTAAATAATTAAGTAAATAGATTTTTCGATAATATTAAAAACACTATTGTTGATTAAGTAAGTTATTTTTTTAACAATAATCGACAATAGTAAAAACACTACTGTTGATTATTATTGAAAAATCATCTTGTTTAATTATTTAACGAAGAACTCGTTGATTTTTTTTATAATTGGAATTTTTATTCAAATCAGTTGTTACGAAATTTGATTGCATTTTCAGGCAAAGTGAATAAAAACATCCAAATTTGGGATTATTTTTAAATATAATTGGTTAACTCTTTAATCTTTAATGCGTTTACGTTGTGATGCATTTTGAAATTACGGATAATTAAAACGATGAGGAGTAAGACATATTGTTGGTAGCCCAAACAGAGTAGCATTAAAATTCTATATTACTTGATGAAACTGATTATACAAGTAAAGCGATAATGAAAACAATAAATCAATTAATTTCCTTGACCTATCCATATCCCATCCTGAAAACAAACACATCTTTAATATTTTTCATAAACCTACACACATAGACACCACTATCGACAATAAATCCGCACACTCGTTTAATAAACGTCCCACTCTTCACAGAATATTTCAATACAGAATTAAATAGAATTTTAATAATATCTAATAATAACGTTTTTAATAAAGATTCTATTCTAAATATTTTATCTACCATATCTACCAATCAGTTAAACCAACTTAACCTATCCAGAAAACTTTATCTCCCTTTATTTTCCACGGAACACCCCCCTCAATTAAACTTTCTAAGAAACTTGGTAAACTCCACATTAAAACAGCTTTCAAAACTTAACACACAATTAAAAGTAAAATTGACAGTTCTAAGGACAGAACACTCATATTCAATAAATCCGGAGTATATGCCCTCATATGTAAAGATTGTGAAAAAGTGTATATAGGGCAAACGGGACCATCATTCAAAACTAGAATCAATAAACATAAAAAAGCCTTTACAGAACAGAACAGAAAGAAAATTTTACATATGCTGAACATCGCCTAGAGAATGAGCACATAATTACAACGATAAATTCAAAATGTTGCACATATGTAAAAAACGCTTCTAGAAGAGTTAGAAATTAACAAGTTAAAAAGACAAGGGACGGTTTTGAATGATCAACTCGAATTGATAAATAAAGCACTAATAACCTTTCTTCACACTTTATTTGTTTTACCAAATGTACATTTCGGACACAAAGTGACCATTATCAATGGATTTAACACTAAATACAAAACAAAAATATAACATGATATATAGACAGGCGGATTATAATATAACGGAGGTGGGAGTAAAAATACGGAAAAAACGTGAATTAAGAATAGGTCAATGGGACGAGGGTGACGGCACAGGTCATCGAAGTTAACCACTCACCACTCCTCAACCTATAATCACATGAGAAGTTTTTCAGTTTGTGTGTTTTTGTATGCTGTTATGTGTGTGTGTTTATAATATGTATATGTATTTATGTTTGTATCTTTATGTGTATAATTACTTGTATTTTTAACTATTTAATTACCCGTAACTTTATTTTTTGTAATTTTTTGCTATCTGGTAACCCCACCCTCATTGTTATAATATTGAAAAATATTGAAAAATATATAAATACACTCCGTGATAATTTAATTAACCATTATATTAGCTGCCTGATGATGATACTTTGTATCGAAACAATTATCGCAGTGTTTTCTATAATAAATCTGTAAAACTTAAAAGCAAAACCGTGTGTTTTACTTGTATAATCAGTTAACATTGAGATATAATGCTAAAATTTTATTCTCATTGATTTTTACTGATTTTTAACTAATTTTTAGAACCCCAATCTCATATTTAATATCATTATTACAACCGTATATGGTTGCCAAAATATAAGAAAATTCAATAAAAAAAAGTATTAAAACTGATAGAATTTCCTTATACTTTGACAACCATTAATACAATGTTCAAGAAATAATATTAATTGTGGGTTTCTAAAAAGTGTTATTTTTTTTATTTCTTCATTAAAATGGCGAACTAAATAAAAAAAAACACTTTATACATTGCAAACGATTATTAATTATTTTAAATTATTTTTAAAATGTTTACTACTAAATCTTTGTTAACTGAGAAAATAATACATTGCATATAATATAATACGATATATTCCACAAATAATATTAAATGTGGGGCAGAAAGACCGATGGTCGATAGCCATTTTCTGAGGCTTAATTACATATTTATGATTGTAATGTTGTAAATATTGTAATGTAATTTAATGTTTAATGTTTCTCTCAGAAATCAAGATTTTCTATACATATATTAAATGTGGGTTTCTAAAAAGTTTTTTTTTTTCATTTTTACGAAAACTTTATCGTATTTAGCATTACATTTTAATAATTGTGTGCTAAACTCTTGATGGAACTGGATACTCATATTTGGTGAAGAAAAACTCTTATGTTCCATTATTTTATTTTCAGTTTCCTGGCACGTGTTTCGATCCTTACAGATCATTAACAAAAGCTAATCAATTTAACTCCACCAATTATATTTTAATCTTAATATGTCAGGTCTATTTATCAAAGGGTTTTCCCTTTGTTTCGAAAAGAGAACCCTAAAAATGTATGAAAATCTGATAATTTTTTAGAATGCCATTTTTACTTTCCCCGGACCCCTGTCCAAGGGAAAGTATTGTGATCGTGAAAATTTTCGAACCGCGAATTTCAACAAATATGCACGTTTTGAGGTCCCCTGGGTCCATTCCATCGAGTTTTGAAAAATGTCTGTGTGTGTGTCTGTGTGTTTCCGCGATAGCACATAAACGGCTCAATGGATTAAGCCCAAACTTTATATCTAAGCTTTATATAACAGTGGAATGATATGAAAAGCTTTTGGTTAGAATCAAAACTCATTAAGTGCAACTTTACTCTTAGCAATTTTTCATTTTTTAATTCGAATGGAAAAATGTTTCAAATAAAAGTTTCAGATCTTGGAAAATAAATAATTTCTGTTATAAAACTTTTATTGTAGGACCTCCGGTTTTAATTTTATAAGTGGAAGAATTTCGTTTAAATTCCCTTAGAGATTTTAATTATTGAAATAATTATTTTAATGACAAATAAACGTCAAAGTGCCGTCATATTGAACACATTCGCAAACGCCTCCAGTTTGAATAAATGAAGAAGAGTGTGGAGAATTTATTGTAACCCATTGTAAGGTAAGAAATAACACACTTAATTATAATATTCTTCTAAATACTCGCCTTTAACTTTAAAAGACATCAATCAATTTTTTCGATTAATCATTTTGCTTTCCTATTAAATTTTCAATCAGAAACTTATTTCACCGTATTCACCGGGGAAAGTACCATGATGGACACATCACCATTTTTTATATAAAAAATTAAGTATATTTAAAACTACATAAAAAATGTCTATATACAATATTAGGATAGTACTTTTCAAAATTTTAAACTAAGCATCTATTACCGTTAGTACCACAACGTTAAAATGTTTTAGTTGAATAATTTAATTTGATAGGTTATGGAATTTGTTATAATTTTCCAAAGTTACCCTCTCCATAACAATAGTACGAATTAAGTGACATTATTTTTTTTTGTTTGTTTAAAAAATTGTAAAAAGTTAAAGAATTCTCATACAAACATTTTTATTCAAACAAATACACAAATATAAAAAATCTTTATCTTTTTACTATTTTTTTAACATAAACATTATATTGTTACTTAATTCGTACTATTATTAGAGAGAGGGACAATTACAGTGTATAATACTTATTTACAATACTTCAGCTAATAAGTTATTCATTTGTAACTGTCAAATTGCTTTCGACCCGAAGTCTTTCTGCCTGGATTAAATAATTTTATCATAATGTCATTTTTAACTATAGTCACAATTAAACAAATCGAAATTTAAGATTATAACTCTAAAACTACAAATAATAAATAAAATGTGATAACATATTCGAAGTAAACATAAAATGTTGCTTTGAGAAAGTTTTTATTATATTTTTCTATTTTTAATAATAACGGAGTTACAGGCACCCTCGAAAAATGACTATTATTATTATATCTTAATAAAAATAACTTAAACGAAATACAAACAGTCAACGCACAAGGGGACTAATACTAATTATATGAGTCATAACTAGTAACTAATTAACCGTTAAAATAACTAAAAATATGACAGAGACCTTTTTCATGTTAACAAAGATTATGCATTTCGTTTTACATCACCTTATAAGTAAAAGTCTACGTTAAATGTGAGGATTTTGAGTATACGGAAATAATGATTTAAATAAACAACTTAATAAATTCAATTTTAATCTTTACTCATTTTTTAATATTAGCCATAAGATAAGAGACATTTCGAAACCCGAATCCTTCATTATCAATAACTAAACTATAAAGACCATTTCGTTTGTCGATATATAGGGTTTTTTTATTTTTTTTGTGAAAGATTTTTAAAGTGTGTTTAAAAAAATCAAGTTTTTAAATTTAAAAATGTCGACATATTAAAACGTTCTCCTGCAAACAATTAGAGATGTCGATTTTTTCACCCTTACATTCTTCAAAATGTGTTCTTACTGAATACATTTCCCTTAATATTACTCGATTGTAACTGAGTTTTATTTGTATTTCAAGCAATTTATCCTGTGAATTTAATTTTATCATATGTTCATCGTTATAAACGATGCGATGGAGTCGAACAGATTTGCCCACTTGCCCCGCTGATGCTTAATCATGATTCAATAGTTAATCACGATTATGTATGAAATTGGCTTGCACCAAGACTTAATCATGATTAAAATAACCTAAAAACCTCAAATATTTAATCAACCGATTTTGCCCGATTAACTCATACACGTACAACTTAACGCCGATTGAAGACAATCGTGAAGTTGTTTACAGTTCATAGATACTATAGAAAGATATAGTTAGATAGAGATTTGACGGAAATAACGAAGCGTGGATTTGGAAGCGACAAAATTGATAATTTAGAAGTAAATTAACCAATTAATTCAGATTTACTTTCGTTTACAATCATGACAAAAACGACTGTTTCTAACTTATTACTAAAAATACCTGAAAACAAAAAGAGAATTCGCTAGAAAAATGCGTACGATCTATATTAATACTTCGTGCAACCAAAATCCGCCGGTTAAAGTTAATTATGACTAACTAATCGGAGAATTTAATCGGAGTCGTTGCAAGTGGATATTAGTGTTGGGTTTTTATATTTAGGTGGTAAGGTGTGATTTGGATGTATAAAGAATTGAGAAATGGGACGAAAGTTATAAGAACATTTTGAAAATGTTTCGGGTAGGGTTTGAAGGCCTTCCTCTATCGGGATTATGAGGGTACTACCATAGAGGAATTGATTTAGAAGATTATATAAGAGCATGGATTTTTGTTAGGGTTCTCAAGGATGCTCGCTCACTAACTTGGATATGGTATAGGGTAGGCATACCAAAAAAATTATAGTGCCGTTTTCTTACGAATTCCAGCTTATTTTGTAGGTTAGATTGTAAAACATTTTCCTTCTAATCGTTTTTGTTGATGATACATGCGTGCTTTTTAAAATTCAGTTTTTGGTCGAAAGTAAATCCAAGGTATTTTTGTTCTGTTATAGGAAAATTATGATTGGGTAATTGTTGATTTTATGGTAAGGAATAAGAAGTTAGGATTTGTGGGGCTTACTTTTAAGTCTTCATTGGTCCATGGTATCAATTGGTTCTTGGATGGTTTTGGGAAGAGTGTGAACATGAATTATGAGAGCGGTGTATTTTACGAATTAAAGTATTTTGAATCAGATTGAATGTCTAAGTAAAATATATTATAGATGAGTGAGGTGAGCCTCGTAGAACCACTTGTTCAGGCGGAAAAGGAGAGAGAAGTGTTTGTTAATTTTAACTTTGAAGGATCTGTTTTAGAGAAATGAATGCAGAATGAAGGCAAGGTGGTTAGGAATATTAAGCAGATAACTATAGAGGAGGTCTTAATGCCATGTAGAATTGAAAGCATTTTAGATGTTAAAGAATAAAATTGCAAAGGATTTACTATTGAGGTGGAAAGTCTGTGAGGATTGAAAGAGGAAGACTGCCCTGAAATTAATGAGAGGATTTAATTTTTGAGCTAATTTTAAGGAATGGGTTTTGGTCGCGTGGATATTCATATTATGATGCCTATCTTTCTTTTAGAAGGAAAATAATTAATTTAGTAATTGTGATTGTGATTGCGGATTCCAAGTATGTGGTTGTGGATATTTTGAGCTAAGGATTTCAAGATGCGCCTGTATACGTGATCATATCTAGCAGTTGTGTTTCTTTCCGTTTATAGTTCATTATGAATGTGAAATAGAACGATGATAGATGGTGGGATTTGCTTTTATTAATGTTGGAATCCCCAATGATTATCGCATTAGCTTATAGTGATGTCTTAATAAATATAGTGTCATCTATAGAAGAGTGTTGGTGAATATTGACGAGAAATATTTGAAATTGAAGGGATTTGTGTTAGGATAAAATGTAAACATTCATTATAGGGTGGTTTGATTTTAGTAATTTTTGTGGATTTGAATGTGGTAGTATATGGGATTTGTTATTAAGTGAGTTAATGTTGTTATTGATTAAAGAGTTGTAAAATAAATATAATTAATGTATTTGTTACCACTAATTATTTATTTTATCACGATTCGAGTATTAGTTTCAGTTTCCTGTCGTTGTTAACTAGTAATAATATGTCATTATATTAAAAAAAATACAATTGAGAAGATACATTAATTAATTACTCATTTAATCATTTATAGCAGGGTAGTAGCATGCTAAATTTAAGCTACATACGCTGAAAGAGGTTAATATTTGGTGCGCTTGCACATGCGAATATCTGTATAGGTCTCGTGCTGAAAACTGACAGATACGCCGCACAGTACTACAAAATTGTTTCCCGCCGGTCCTCGGGTAGTGGGGGAAGGCAAAATTAAAACTTAATATTTCAATATTCTGTTATCACTATCGTATTCCACATACTTTACAACCTAAGAATGTAAATTACCAATTAAATTAGACCTATAAATATTCCGCAATTAATTCGCAAATTCAAAATAAAAAAAAAAAAATAAATAAAATTTTAAAACTACTTATTTATTAAAAATCGGCTTTCAAGACAATATTTTTATTGTATTTACATGTAAATAAAATGAGTCTGATTTTTTTTATTTGAAAAGTACACATTTTAGGCTTTTTAAATATACATTGATATTATGTGTAAGTCTTAAATTACATCGGAAAAAATAAATAAAATTGTGTAAAATTTAAAACTAAATTTCAAATTTAATAGGCATTTGAATGATTGCGTCAAGTAGTGTCAAAATTTAATTTATACCACGATAATCTGTAAATATTTCTCTATACGTCCATGAAAATTTCATATATGAAACGATCCGATTTTATGAGTTATATATTTTTTTTTTTAATATTCCGCGTTCCGCGAATTTCCAAGCGCCGTTACATTCAGTAACATAAATAAAATCAACGCATGGTGGGTAGGCAATGAATTTACGAGCGATCAACAATGAAAAATGTTCAGGATGATAGTTTATAATTTAATAACAAATTTATACTTTTATAAGAAACAAAATTTTGAGAAATTAAGTGAGTGGCAACAAATAAAGACACTAATTTCACGGGTAAAAGAAACTAAACATTGTTATATTTATTAACAATTAAGTTTACAATAACGTATCAAATATTGATTTAAAATTGATTGTTAAATGGCTATCGACCATAGGTGTTTCTGACATGTTATTTTAAATTTATTGATAGGTTAAATTTTGTGGATTGTGCAAACGTCGTAAGTCGCAATTTATAATTATAAATTTATATGAATCTATAAATACATTTCGAAAAATTAATAATCCAAGTTACTTTATTTATTAAAATAAAGAACATTAAAAATAGAAACTATTTTGTTAATTTTATTTTATTATTTACCTTGAAATTATAATAAAATAAAATTAAAAAAAATAGTTTCTATTATTAATGTTCTATATTTTAATAAGTAAGTAACATGAATTACTCATTTTTCTAAATTCATTTATAGTTATACTTCAACCACCGCGAATAGATTTTAATGATATTTTGAAAATAATTACATATTATACGAAATATAGAATGGTGAAAATCGTGAATTAAGTCAGAGAATGATGAATAAAAACCCAAGTGGTTTATATGAAATACACATATTATAAAAGAATATAATTGTAATTGTGGCCGTTATATTTTCAAACAGACGTAAGTGCGCGACCGCGCCTCGTACACAAAAATGTGCTTAACGTCTTCAGTTTCTATTTTCTCATTTTTGGAATCGCTTGAACTTTTCGGGTTTATCGCATCCAATTGCAATTTCATGTGCACCAAAAAATGGTCTTTGCAAGGAACAAAGTTAGCATCCAATATCGTATAGTTTCACTATAAACCATTTGATATTAAGATAAATGTAATGTAACGTAAAATATTTATTTTCAAAACAGTAACATAAACAATAAAAACATTTATTAGTTTATAGGAATATTAAATTACTAGATTATAGACAAAAATATTGTAAAGTGATTGAAAAACGCAGCAATTGATTTCGATTTGTAGAGATCAGATGTTTTATTGCACACTCTAGCTATTTGTACAGTAAATAGAAAGATCATTTAGTGTACAAATAGCGAGGGCTATTTTATGATCAGACAGGGTTAAGAAACCCTTAGAGTATATATTAGGATTATGTCCAGTAAGTAAAATGAGATCCCTGCGAGGTACATGTATTTCATATTGCGGATGTATGATTCCCTATGTGAACTCCATAGGTTGTCAGCGTTGAATGTCCGCCACAATGGATAGCCCTTTAACTTCTATAGGACTTCCAAATATGATGCCTGTGAATATTTCATTGTAACTCTTATAAGAATCTTCATTGTGATTTGCATGCGACATGATCTATTTTCCGCTGATATAATAACGCAATAAATTAAATTTCTCATTATTTTTGTTTTAAATAAAATCACTAAATTTAAAGCACACTTGTTAACTTGTAAATAAACATTTATTCAATAATTCTAAGAGCATATAACAGTTTAAGAATGATATACTCTTACAGAATATTTTAAAATAAAAACACTAAACGTACCCTTTGTGATACGCTAGTTTTAAGTCACTTCAATGTTCTATTGTCGTCTACAGCTCTTGCCTGGACAATGTGACAAAAAATCGTATACGAAAAGTTCAAAATTCTTATACACGATTAATTTTAGGGATAAGAAAGAATGATCACATCAGTGGAAAAAGCTCCGGTCTTAATTGGTTGAATATGGCTAATCGAAGGAAACTTCACTCTTACACATTATATCATAAGATAATCAGTCTTCAAAAGCCTACCTACCTGTACCGCAGAAATATTTTTAGAACATTCACAATATAAATGTCAGGTTTCGGGGACTAATAACACCTCCGAAACATAAAACTGCCTTCTTTCTTAGAACTTATACTTATGATATTTATAAGTTATACAACATAATCCCCGTAAATCTGAAATATGCATCAATACCAGCATTCAAAATACAGATGCGCAAAATACTTTTCCATGATGAGCTTTGATATTGGTAATGTATGTGAACCAAAGAGTAAACGTTTTATGTAGATGGTTATAAATACTTATGTTACATGTATATTCAACTGACTAATTATAATAGGTTAAGTGGAAGAGCAGTGACAGATAATGCTGACTGAACTTCGCCCATACTTTTATACAATTTTTCTTTGTAAAACTATTCTTTGATTTAATAAAGACGTTTATTATTATTATTATTTTATTTTATTTCTCAGTTTATATACTGGTTTCTTTTCTTAAGAATTAACGGTATTATTACAAGTTAATCTTAATTATTGTAAAAATCTTCTAACTGTAGATAGTGTTGCAAGAATTGTTGCATTTTGTATAGTGTTGTGTATTTGGCAGGGCAAATTTAATAGTTTTAAATTTTAGTGAAATGTTTTTGGTGTAATACCGGTTACCGAAATGATGAAAGGTACTATTTTAACCTTCTCTTGTTTCCATATACGTTTAATTTCAGATGCAAGGGGTTGGTATTTGTCAATTTTTTCTTTTTTTTAAAAAAAATATTGTTATCACTTGGTACTAAAATTTCTATAATATACGTAAATTTTGAAATTTTATCAATTAATATAATGTCTGATCGGTTAGCCCAGGCCCTGTTAACTCCATAGGAATTTTTCGTTCAACGTTTGGTAGTGTGCCCCGGCAACCACTTGGAGCGCTGAACACAGAAATGTTTCTTTCTAAAACATGTTTTAACTCGTAACATGGCGTCTGCTATCGTACACTATCGTACATATATAACCTTAATTTGTGCCGTGATTTATTTTGAAATTTATTCATAATATAGACAAAAAATAATGTTATAAAATGTTCAAATAAATGTCGTGCGTTGTTGGAATTTGAAGGATTGTACAAACGGGTAAGCAATAACCATATAATTCTATAACAAACAATATTTCTTGCAAACAAATATAACAAAGCGTCATTTGATTTTGTATTTGGATTTTTCCTAATTACAAAATCATCGTCAAGTTTTGCTGTACTTGTTTATAAAAATGTACCTTTTGCCTCAATTTATTGTAAGAAATATTATTTGTTATGAAATTATATGATTATTGCTTATCTGTTTGCATGTTTGTTTTATAATTTGATATTAAAAAATAGTGAAACAATATTGGCAAAGTATGAAATATTATATAAAATATTACAATAATTTAAATTAACGCGGGATTTCCCTCCTCCCCCGCATTTCGCTGCTCGATTCAACACTAGCGACGCTTGTGGTTTCCGGGGCATACTAAACGAAACTTCGAACGAATCTTTCTATTGGAGTTATCAATCTAGGTAAGGTAATCTGTGGGTTAGCCGTTACTGTCAGGTCTGTCAGTGTGTGTCGGTTTCTAAAATTTACAATGGATTATATTTATAATAGGGGTTTAAATTTTGAGAAATTTGATAGTTATTTATAAGTGTTTGGTGTATAATTTTAGCAACAGTCTTGTGTCTATGTGTGTAGTCTGTATTCACTAAAAGAGTGCATCCGGTGGTAATGTGATCGATACTTTCCGGAAATAGGTGGCATTTTCGACAGGAATCATTTTCTACTGTTTTTTTTTTTTTCATTATATATTTTCTATAATTGAGGGTATTTCTGACTTGGTCCTGTATAACTATTATAAAGCCTTCTGATTCTGGGAATAACTGTCCATTTGTCAACCATTTGCAAGTAGATGTTTTATCAATTTCTCGATCATTGGTTAAATTTATGTTTTCCGTGTAGAGGTTTCGATGCCCATTTTT
This sequence comes from Philonthus spinipes, assembly GCA_963082785.1. Classification (NCBI taxonomy): domain Eukaryota; kingdom Metazoa; phylum Arthropoda; class Insecta; order Coleoptera; family Staphylinidae; genus Philonthus; species Philonthus spinipes. The sequence continues at coordinate 8,139,693 of OY720304.1, forward strand.
CAGATAACTGTTGATTTGTATGAAATTCTTGATTTAAATTTTCTTTACTGAGAGATAATGGTGTATAATCATTATCAACAGAAGAAATAGCTGCGTGTAGATCACGGTCAGTTTTTGAATGAAAATATTCCCTTTTTTTATTTGTGTGTTGAGAAGCTGATAAATATCTATTAGACCTTTCCCTCCTAAATTTCGTGTACGTATAATCGTCCAGTGTAGGCATTTGCATGGTGAATTCTATTTTTTTGTTAGATTTATTCTTGTTAATCTATTCAAATCTTCGAAATTATACCAAAAGAGGAAGTTAAAATAGGAATTGCATAAGTGTTAATATATTTTTATATATTACATTTGTAAAAATTGTTCTGTTTTTCTATGCTCAATTTTTGTATTTTGTTGGAATCCTAGATATTTATATAAATCATCTTTACTCATATTCCCAACCTTTTCTTTATTTAATATGTCTTCTGAATCGCTTTTCTTCCATTTTCCATTTTCAATGCGGAGCATTTTGCATTTTGTAATGCCCTTTAAGGAGAGATTACATTTGTGTGGAAGGAGCATAAAGTTTAATACATATATAATAAATGATTAATTTTGTATTTTATAATATTTCCTTGTTTAACATTAAATCCTAGATTAGTTGCATTTAGGGTATTTGATAAAGGATTAAGTGCTAGACAGAACCATAAAGTACTTAACATGTCTCCTTGGAAAATTCCACAATTAATTTTAATTGGATCCGTTTTAATAATTTGGGAGTTGATATTTAAACATATTCTTGTATTCCAATGTTGCATAACAAATTTAAGGAAATTTTTAATTTATTTTATAAATTTCTAAATCATGAATAGGCCAATCATGAGGAACAGATTCATATGCCTTTTTATGATCTATGTCAGTAAATTTCTTTTCTGTTTTTTGGTTTGCTTCATTATAACAGTGTATCTTACTAACTGTTCTTTACATCCACATACTATTATTATTATTATTATTAATAATAAGAGTTATACATTTCATCCGTAACATCTAGCAATGTGAGTCACAATGTTGCCACACTGATGACTAAAATGGGATATTGCAATCGTGAAGTGAATTCTACGTTACATTCTAGAGATAAAACATTGTAAGTCACGATATAGCCCCAGAATTGACTAGAATGGGTACCCAACTCTGTAGCAATATTGTAACTTACAATGTTTTAGCCCTAGAATTTCTGTTACATTCTAGGGATTTAATACTATACATCGCAAAACAACTCCACAACAGTACCTCTATGCGATCGACTATAAAACTCTCTGCTTACTGGGTGAACATCAGAGATTTGTTACAGAGATAGGACTGCATCTAATAAATTATTAAGTAAGAACGTTTTGAAATGTAAGAACTTTTTTGTTTACGATTTGCAGTATACCTCCAAGCATTTATCAACAACAAACATAGAAAAACGCATTGACTAAACATTTATTAGACCTGAAATACCATTTTCCGGAACAAAAATATAATCAAATATTAGATTTTTGGTAGAAGATCACCAAATTAAATTTATTAAAAGTCGAAATTTCAGTATATAAAAATAATCCGAACATACATCACCTGAACGATCAAATATCACAATATTAATTATTCTATAAATATTTAAAATACTTCAGAATGACAGGAATTTGCAGATGTTATAATCTATTCAAAAATTAGAAAATTATTAAATTAAATTTAGTAAAAATTAAAGGAATGAAGAATTTTTTATATTTTGTTTCATGTTTCATTTATTTTATTAAGTTGTTAATTATAATAATTTTTTCGGCGGAAAGACCATTGGTCCATAGCCAATTAACAGATTTAGAATATACATTTGATTTTGTATTTTTTTAATATTTATTTAATATTTTTGCTGTATATATCTGTTAATAAAGATTATTGTTACTTAATTTATTTCATTATAAAAGTTGTGTTTTTTTTTTTTTTTTTAGTTTTTGGATACGACGTACTAAGTAGTTTATACTGGAGATACAAGAACATTTATAGTTTGTTTTGAAGTTAGTATGTTAAAGTTGTGTCAAGTTTAAGTTCTTAATGTGAAAGTTCTAATGTTTTGGTGTGGGAGATAGTTTCTGCATTGATGATGTTATTTGTGTGTAAAGGAATGTTTACTAAATGAAATTCCGGAGACTTACCCTTCCGCTGTTGTCGGTCGCATTGAGATCGACTTCCGGGATGCCGACGACATCCGCCTTGCGGAGGATGTCCCTCAGGAGGGCATCGTCGCCGTCCCTGGCCGCCCTCAGGAGCACCTGGCCCCCGGGAGTCGGTGCTGTGGGGGCCGTCGCGTTCGCCGTGGGAGACAGGGTGCCGCGCACGTAGCGTCCCGTCGGTTGAGTTCTGGAGCGGACTCCCGGTGACGCCGTCACGGGAACGATAACGGCACTCGACTGGTTGCGGTTGAGTTCGCGTCGCACGTCCGCGTACGTGCGGCTAGTCTCGCCGAAGAAGAGATTGCGCTCGGACAGAGAGTCGTCGCTCCTGTGGCGCAGAAGAGGCTGTTGTTGCTGCTGCTGCCGGTCTCGGTGCCGGCTGGGAATCGTACTGGTCGGTGCGGCGCGCGTTCGCGTCCACTGGTTATTGTTGTCTCCCGCCGGTTGTTTGGACGCCGCGGACGACGCCGACGGTGTTTGACTCCCGCCACACAGACCGGGCACGCACGACGTCGCCACGCTTTCGCCATCTGCCGGTGGTAACATGAAGCGCACCCGGCGCTGCTGAAAATGAAAGAGCTTTTCAGCAGTGCTCGCGCGTAATTCACTAAAATCGTTACAGATGGCGAATACTCCACTACACAAATGTATACCAAATAAAAGTTCTTTAAACTGGGACATATTTTTGAACATCCAATAAAATGTACTGAGAACACCAGAAATCCTGAATATAATATCTTGTAATTAATTTTAGTCAATTTTGTAGCTTGAAAATTGTTAAATCTAAATCAATTCAATGCTGCCACTTCAATAAAATTGAAAATCAGAATTATTAAAAGGTTTCCATAAACTGTTTTCAAAAAAGTTAAAAAATGAAAAAATAAATAGCATATTGGAAAAACTATAAATCATTCAATCTGATGAAATAAATTAAAAAAAGTTACAAAATAATAATCAGAAGAAGGTGCATTTTATACAATTATTTTTAGACATTCGGGACTATTCTGTATGGATAACGTTCAACATAACATGATCGTTATCCGTAAAGTATCATAGTTAAAGTGGATGTTCTATAAATTCTAATAAATTCAAATGTTCTTAGACTGTGATTATGAAGATAACAGACAAGTTAAATTCTATGTTTTGTTGCCTCGTATATGTTAATATCATAAAATTATATACTCAAAGATATAAATTATAAATATTTAAATCTAAATCACTTGAATGCCAACGCCTCAATACGGGGATTATAGTTTTTGCGCAAGTTAATACAACATGAAATAGACTGCTCTTGCCTTGTTCAACTAAAGGGACGCCTTATTCCAACTTTAAACAATCGGTACGATCCTACTTTCACCATTAACTCTCATAGGAATAATTGTGCATTAAATTCACTTATAAACATTATCTGCTCTATATTCAACTTGGAACATATTTCATGACGCATTAAGCTCTAATTTGGTTTGTATTAATTTATAATTAATAATTTATTACTGTTAAGTTATAATAACTTAATCAATGTCGTTGATTGAGTAATATAAAGAATTGCAATTCTATACCGGGTGATGAATCGGACGACGCACCGCACAGTGTTTCCTAATGACGCATTCTCGAACACGAGTACGCGCGGGGGGGTATTTTTCAACTTTCAATATTAGCGAAACTAAGTACACCATCATGTTCTCCATACTTCAGAAACCAGAAATACGAAATCTCAATACAATAACGTTAATAGTTATTGAGTAATTAATTCATAAACATGGGCAAATTTTAGAAGTTAAATTCGAACGAAAATCGATACATTAATAAAAAATCATATCTTTGTTACCGCTTAAAAAATATGTTTGCATTTTTTTCTGTTTAAACTGAAACATGTGCGCTTAAAATTATGAAAGAACTACTCTAATATGTTGAATAGTTTATGAATTAAAAAATATCAATTTTAAAACATGAATTTAAATTTAGCGAATCTCGCAAAAGCACAGTTCTAATAGGTCCGATGTCTGGTTCACACGAGAACATAGCCACAAGTTTCCTCTTTTTGGGAAAGAAAGAATGTTTCAATTATAGAACCGATCTTTTGAGATTATATTTTTTTTGTGTTGCGAGTCGCCGTAAAAGAGTTCCGAATACGCGTCGTTATGCTAGTGGAGCTCGGAGCCTGGTATTAACTTCGCGCAACACAAAAAAATATATCTCAAAATATCGGTTCGATAATTGAAAAATTCTTTCTTCCCTTAAAGAAATCTACTAAAACAGTTAGTTGATTTGTTAAAAAGTTTGAAAATACTGGTAGACTAATTGATCATTGCAAGTGTCATAAAGAAATTGGACGTCCTCAAGTAGAAAATGAGAGTGTTTTTAATGTTGTGGCCACTGCGACAGAAAATCCAACATTGAGTTTAAGACAAATATCTGTAAACGTTGGCGTACATCACTCCACAGTTTTGCGTATGTTGAAAGCAAACAAGTTTCACTCCTACAAATACCAGTGTCACCAAGAACTTCTCGAAAAAGATATGTTTAGAGAAGTGCGTTTTGTTACGAAATAATGGAAAAGGTAAACGATGATCATGACTTTCTTAAAAATATTTGTTTTACGGATGAATGCATATTTACTCTGCATAACGAACCCAATGTTAGAATATGGGCTACACAAAATCCATATAAAGTGATTAACACAAAAACACAGTATCCTGTAAAAGTCAACGTTTGGGCTGGAATTTTAGGACAACACATTATAGGACCATTTTTATCGATGGAAACTTGACAGGAAGAATTGTTAATTGAAAAAATAGCGTTAGCAATAACTGAAGTGGCTCAAGAAGACCAACAAATATGGTTTCAAATGGATGGCTGCCCTGCGCACAACAACCGCATTGTGCGTGAATTTTTAAACGACAGTTTTAATTGAAAAATAATTGGACCTAATTACGATATTCAGTGGCCTCCTCGTTCGCCTGACCTTTCTCCTAACGACTATTATCTATGGGGACACTTAAAATCCAAAATTTATAATGGAATACCATTCAATAATGTGGAGGATCTTAAAAATCCATTTATGCCGAGCGTGAAAGAATAACTCGCTACCAGTTAGCAAATGTTAGACGCGAATTTTATAATCGATTGGGATATTGCCAAGCTGCCAAAGGAAATGTATTCGTACACTAGATATATTTTTTTTTATTCTTTCTTGTTATGGCTTCGGAATCTAGTTTATAGTTATTTTTTACTTTGGTATTAATTAAACGATTATTCAGTTTTTAATATACATAATGAGTTTTATTAATTGTCTTTAAAATCTATAAAATAAAACTATTTCTTATTTTTGTATATTCTACATAAAAACTGTTATAGGTTTTACGATAAAAGCACATGGGGAGTAAATAATTGAGATTTAAATAAATACATGGTCCTTTATATTTAAAATATCTCAACTGGGTGTATTAGACTCAGTTTATTGATCCCCACAAAAAACCTATCTTATGATTTTTTGATAAAATGACGTGGGAAGTAAATAAATAAGAATTTAAAAACATACATTGAAATCCCTATGGTGCGTCGTCCGATACACCACCCGGTATAAAAAAGTGTAACATGGTAACTGGGACCAAGGCGTAATTCAGCAAGTAATATTTGATAATTTTATATAATACCAACAATTCATATATACGAGAAAAAATACGTAAGAAAAGACAGAGACGGGATGAGAGACGAAGAATATAGTAAAAATACATGTCTGTTTACATGTTCGCCGTATTAAATAACCACATTATTAAATAAACTTAACATATGTAGTTTATTTAATAATGTGGTTATTTAATACGGCAAATTTTATTGGAATATGTATGGATGCGGACCAAAATAATGTCAATAGTTGTGGTTAAGGATTTGTTTCATGCGGCGATGGAATAAAAAGCACTTGATGTTGACTGAATGAACGAATTTCAGATACTTTATTTGGATTTTTTTTTTCAAATTCAAATTTATTCAATTTATAATATATTATACGCAAATCACAATTTTAAATCACATTTATTGTTGTTTTTTGTCTTTTATTTGTTAAGTTGTGCCTTATGGTAAACATTTTAAGTTCAAGTACTTATTTCATGCATTCAATGGAATGCTATTAGAATTTATTGGAGTTTACTTAAAAAAAAAACTAAAATTAATTGAATTAAAAATTTTCTATTTATATTATATTAAAATTAATTGTATTATAAAAATCTCAAAATATGAAATTATAAAAATATAAATATTTATAATAAGTATATTCACTTCTGTACCCTACACCCATGTGGGTAGAAAGGGGTCATTGAATATATATATATATATATATATATATATATATATATATATTCACTTCTGATTGAAAAATTTCATTTTGGAATATTTTTTTATTATCTCTTATAACTATTGTATGAATTTCATCACTATTTTCAATAATATTATGAAATGAAATAATTTATTTAACGGATTTACCTGTTTACAAATCTACAATATGATTAATACTATTTATGTATAGTGGATTTTAGAACAAAAATAAAGCAATTATGATTTGCGGAGGAGCTATCAAGAACCATCTTATTTTGATGAGATGTCCTTGTTCTAACCTAAAATGTTTGCATTGAAAACTACATTGTAAAATTATTCAGTACAATGTAGTTTTCAATGCAAACATTTTAGGTTAGAACAAGGACATCTCATCAAAATATGATGGTTCTTGATAGCTGCTCCGCTTGACCAGCGATCAAGCGGAAAAAATATATGCTTTACCGCTGGATGAAGCGCTGCGGTGCCACTCATATACTGTTGCTGATTACGTACTTTAATAAAGCGCTGTAGTGCTGCGGTTTCCTGACCGCGACCAGTAGTATGAATTGTTTATTGAAGACTTGAATTCGATAATTGAATAAAAAAAAATACCTCGTAATTTATTTCACGATAATTTTAAAGTAAACGATAATTTATTTCGATTAGTTTATATTTTTATTATAAAAAAACCATTTTAAACATCATAATACTTCCAGAACAATTCACTGTCCTGATGGATATAAGAAAATACAAATTTAAAATCAGAATTATGAAAAGGTTTCCAGAATACATACTTTGAATTTAAAGATTAGAAAACCAAATAAATAGCATATTAGAAAAGTTATTATTATTATTAGCATACTGAAAAATAATATGTCATTCAAACTAATGAAATAAATTAAAGAAACTACAAAATAAGTTCAAATAAAAAATATTTATCAAGAACAATTGAAGTGTCCTTAAGTGTCGCACTGTGGTCCGATACTATTTTTCACTTTTTATCAACTTATAAAATTCTTCTTTTTGTGAATGATTCTAACTGTACCAATCTTATAATGATTGTGCATTGCTGCAGGAAGATTTAACCTCTGTTTGAAATTAGTGCCTTAACAATCGTTTGTCTTTTAATGTTCAGAAATGCAAATCAATGACTTCTTTAAGAAGAAAAAAAACTTCATTCAGATTAATTATGCAATTTATGACCATTGTCTCGAAAACCTGACTAGTTTTAGAGATTTGTGTAAAATTTTTCATAGATTATGTTTTGCCCACGATATCAATGCAATTTGCAATCGTGCATTAAAGATGTTAGGCTATATCAAGAGAATGGCATCGGAATTATCACCCGATGCATTTAAACAGATTTATTGCCCTTTTATTCATTCTCATTTAGAATGTGGTTCATATACCTGCTCAGAGTACGTATACTAATTCCATGGAAAGGGTACAAAATATTTTTAAAGTATACTTATGTACAAGTTAGGATTTGACTCCAGCGTAAATTTACATCTAATATCATCTCTATAATGTATAGATAAATTATGCTACCGTCGTACATATGCTAAATTGTTTTTTTTAACAAACTAATCCATAACCTCGTTGATTATTCTACTCTTCTGGCACAAAATAATTTTTCTATTACGTCATTAAATCGAACAACAAGACATATATCTTTGTTTCGTCTCCAGCTTTACAACACAAATTATGGTCTTAACAATACATTGATACGATTTATGAGGTCGGAAAATAACTTATCTATGCATCCAAACTTCAATATTTTGAATTCATCTTCCCCTCTCAATTTATGTAAGTTTAGACTTACATAAATTATGTAAGTTTAGACTTACATTATTTTGCGCCAGAAGAGAAGAACAATCAATGAGGTTATATGTAAATTGTTATCTGCCATGCATAATTTGAAATTCTGTATTTTAAACTTATTCAAATTTAGTATGTAGTTTCAAATTGTTATGTTTGTTTTGTTTCTGCATATTTTTAATTAATAAAATGTAAATCAAGCAATTAAAAAAACAACCTGGCCTTGGAGCGACTGCTCCAATACAAGCAGGTTAAATTTCAACATTTTTTTTTCATGTAGTAGTAATGCTAAATATTTAAATTTTCTATTAAAAAAAAATAAAGACTTATAGTCATTAAGTAAATTAATTTTATTTAGTTAAAAATACAATTCCAATTCAGGTAAATAAATGAGTTTGAACGGGATATATTTCTATCACGATGATACGTAGGCGAATGAATTCTATGTGGACTCTGAGTAGATTTCGAGCTTTAGAACTCTCCAATATTCCAGCCTATGTATTTAATAGGCTCTGCTTGTATAAAAAAAATATTCTGATATTAAGGTATATTTGTCATTTTTCATCATTCATGTATTAATAAATTATGTATAAATATTTGTACATTGAAACATGAATATATTGAAACATAAAATCTTATAATTAAATTAAATAAAAAGAATTTGAAAATAATTAATTAATAAATTATTTTCCCTTTAGCTTTAGCTACTGTGGCATTATGATTTATGTCACATAAGTAAGAATGGGGAAGGATGAAGTCCCGAAACACGTGTCTGCAGGTAGCCTTATATTACGTAACTTCAATTTTATTTATTTATTTTTTTTCATTAATTATTTTCGATTCAAAAATTGTTGCATTATACAATATGTTATTGTTATGCAACAGCAAATGTCTATTATTGGACATTTTTTAAAGTACTTATGTAACATAAGTCATAATGTCACAGTAGCTAAAAGCAAAATAATTAATTAATTATTTTCAAATTAGTTTTATCTCAATCTCAAATCTTTTTTTTTTAAATAATACTTTATTCTTGATAATTTCGAAACGGTATTTTTCTATTTTGGTTTACTCTTTTACTACACCAATTTTCGATCGATTTTGATGGGAATTTTAAATAACTAGAAAGTTAAATTACACAAAACACAAAATGTTACTACATTATTTATCACATATTTATATGATAATATAGTAAAATAATGTGTAGAGTTTCTAACGTTAACCATAATAAAATCTATATTTTCACAATGTTTAATCAAGTAATATCTGAGAAAGTAATACAAGAAATATATCCTTTTTAATTTTAATGCATATTACTCACCGAGAAAACAGGATATAAACATCGCTTTTTCAATGGGCGTGTTCAGGGCGCTGCAGCGCAAAGCGCATGATGTTCCCTGAACACGCTTTCGATGTTAAGGACGTTCACGAAAATATGGCGGTTTTGTTTACAGCTGCACGGCTTGAAAAGCGATCCATCGGAACAAAATATATGCTTTTCCGCTTGATAAAGCGCTGCAGCGTCACACATAAAGCGATACCGTTCAGCGACACCGCTTTCGTAAAGCGCTGCAGTTCCCTGAACGCGCCTAATGTTACATTAACGATTAATTTGTGACCATTTTATTTAATGCGGACAATCATTTTTTTATATTAATCATAAAATCAATTTGTAAATTTGTCTGTTTTTATTATTTATAAAATGATGTTCCTCTTCACTGAACAAAATGTTCGCAAATAACGTTGCATCAACACTCTATTTTTATTATTACTTTACATTTTTATTTGTGTTTGTATTATTGAGACTCACCGTTCTTATTTGTCTGAAGCTCAAATCGTCGGCCGTATAGCTGTGGAGATTGCTTTTCTTAGAGGAAACTTTTGGAATCGTATCACAGTGGTAATGGTTTGTAACCCTGAGGGGACCGGAAGTCGCGCTCTTGGCTCCTATAGGACCGTAACGGAGCGACGGCAGCTCCGGGATCCTCTTCGAAGTGGGTCGACTGCCAGTCTGAAATTAAATGGAAAAAGAATAAGAAGACAAAATAAAATATTCTTTAAAATAAATTATATATCCAATATTTAAACATTGTCAGTTCAAATTATATTAAAAATATGACTAAAATACTAAAAAATCAACCAATAAAATACAAATATATTTATTGTTATCTATATAAACATGAAAATATTTTTGTTCTCATTTCAGTCTATTTTATGAAATCACATAAATTGTATAAATTAATGTTATATCTAAATATATAAGAAGAAGAAAAAAACGTTGTTAGAAATCCCCAACTTTGATCATCGCTCACAATAAATTTCATATCTCGATTAATTACAGAAACGCAGGTTTCAAGCCGCCGACAGTAAAATCTAAAATAAGCGACCGTTTTCGAAATGGCACACTGCCTATGGTGATCACGGGAGATTTATAGCGCGCAAACATTGGCACGCGTTTGGAAAATTAATAGAATCTAACGGAAAAAAAACAGAAGAAATTGTGATTACTCATGAGGATTTTAATAAAACATTACACAAGTACTGCGCAGTTTATATTTGATATTAATTAAATTCATTTAATTCTTCTTTACGTAATGAACGCTCTTGTTGCCTGACATTGTTTATATATTGATATACCAACCAATCGGCAGACAAAAAGTTACATTTAATATTCCAACACATAGAACCAATTATATGCTGAAATCGCCAATACTTATTATGTGTATTGTTTTTAATTCTTTACCTTCCTCTTGCGATATATTCTATGATACAATTAAATCTCTGTTATCACAATTATACGAAAGAGCAGCTTAATATTCTATTCATTTATTATTTAGCATTAAGTTAGTTTTTATATATTATATTATACACACACGGCTATGGATTTATGTATATTGTCTTGTAATTGGGATGTATGTTTCCTCTTGGGCAATAAAGCCTTATTATTATTATTATACATAATTTGTGAATATTATTCTATGTATATACGTTGATAATAGCTAGACGCCGAAACTAGTAGGAATAAATTAGATTTTTTAAATGTGAAACTAACTAAGTCTATTATTCACAATTTAAACATAATATAAGATAAAATAGGCGAGCCGCACCCGAGCGATTTCAGTTACCTCTGTTGTAAATGATCATCTATTATTGATATTGTTATGAATTATTAAAGTTCAAAAAGCTACTAAATCAACATTTTTTAATTAAAAATAACGTGTGCAGAAATAATACTATGGACTTTTCACCAGAACAAGATGATTTATAATCAAGTTGAAAAGTATTCATTATTCGTTTTTATTTGAGAAATAATATATAGAATGGATGCTCAACTATATGACCATCAATACATGTATATTGCGTCGATAGAACTAACTTTAATAGCATTAAATCGATAGAGGGCTTCTTTTAGTTTGTATCAGGTATAGTATACACTTAAACCTATTAACAACTGATAATTCCTTGAACATAGCAGTCGTTGATATCACGGTGGATAAGATAAAAATTATCATAGTATGCTGCTACAATTATTGTTGGAGATAGTATTCAACGTTGGTAAAGCACAGATCGAGTATAACATTAAGTTTCTAAGTAGGTTTTAATGGGTTTGGCAACGTGAGGCCGAGCGTTGTCATGTTGTAGAAACACTCTTTCGTGTCTGGATGAAGTAGAAAGACAGAAAATACAAAGAGGATCTGTGGTGTACTCCCACTTCGTTTAACTTCCAAATGAAACACAATATGTTGAGATAGAACTTTATTAATCGCTGGTCAAATTAACACTGTCCTCTGCGCTCATCGCGCTCCGTTTTATCCAATAAAAAATACGCAGGTACAAAAAAGGCAATATAAAATCTATTTTAATAGTCTAATACAAATACACCACTGGATCAAAAATAATAGATAAAATCCATGTATAGACGCTGGCAAGTGCACGGGAAGCCAGGGTTAGTTGTAGGTTGGAGGAGAGTGGGAGAAAGGTATGGATGGTATGTGCTGCGTAGAGAAGGAAGGGATACATGGGTTCATTTAGGAAGAGAATATAAGGAGTTACAAGAGGTCCATCCGTAACAGAATGAAAAGGTAAAAGAATGAATGCGAGAAGATGGAACATATGTAAAAATTGTAATGAGGTTAGTGTAGGAGATGGAGTGAAGAAGGAAGGTTTAAGTTGTCTAATGGTATGTGTATGTGAAATGTAAAAGAAATGCCAATAAAGGTCTTTTTACTTTAATACATTTTTACTTAAATATAATCATCGAAATAAGAACGTTCCAAAAATAAATTTTATTCTCTTCAATGAAAGAAGTGGGCGATTAAACAAATCAAAATTTATAAATAAACTAACACTGTTTAGTTTATTCATAAATATCTAATTTAAATATTTTTCAAATTCAATGAGGGTGAATTGCGTTCTGTTGCGCTGAAGGATGATCCATTGAAGAGTTAAAAACCAGATCCTGAAAGTCCTACATATTTTTTTGGAAGTGGGCAATTCGTTAAAATTGCGTTTTACCTCTTAAAGCCTTACATTTCATCATCACTAGTTATACAAGGATCTAACTAAGGACCATTTTATCTTTATATAAATCTTTAAGTTATCCTCGTTTGCTTTTTAATGATGACTTAAAATTGTACCGCAACGTCAAAAACATAGTAAATTTAGAGATACTATTAGCTCGTTTAAGTTCCGTCTTGCGCAGTCAATTTAATTTGATGTACTAGTGTTCGATTTGTGCGGTATTAAATTATACGTTAATTTATATGTACTTCTTAGTATAAATAGTATTGTGTTAGTATTATATTATATTTACTTATATATTATATTATCTATTTTTGTTAAATATTGTATTCAAAAAGGCTTGGCCGTTAATAAATAAATAAATAAATATATAATTGTCCAAAAAAATTGGAGGATAAGAAGACAATCATAAATTGTGCGAATTAAATGACATGTAGCTAAATTTTGATAAATCTAGCTTTATATGTTTAATATAAAATTAAAAACAGTTGTATTCACTTTACCTCACAGGTTTTATTATGCACTAAATGTACATTTCGGATACTAAGTATCCATTATCTTACTATTGATAATAACTGAATTCTTAAACTTAATTACATCGTTATATATACAAGAGGATAAAGATGGGGGTAAGTGAAAAAATCTAAAAGCTTAAAACGTCGGTAAATGTACATAGACATGAAAAGGAATTAATCAGATAAACCTAAAAGCTTTTAGTGGCCTAACTGCTCAATGCTAATGTCGGGTGTAGTTCAAATTTGTTCCTATACATCCCATTTTTCTTTCTTTCTTAGTCTTATCCTCTTTTACCCATATTGGGTGTCGAGGTTTGGTTCTATCGCTTATAAAATTGTATCCATTCGTTTCTATTCGTTGATAGTTCCTTTGTCTGTGCCCATCTCATCCCTTTTTGTTTTAGCGCTTTCTTAATCGTATCATTCCAGGTCTCTTGTGGTCTTCTTCTTGTTCTCTTTCCATTTGCTCTTGCCTCCCACACTTGCTTCACTTGTCTCCTTTCGCTCATTGTATTTATGTGTCCAAACCACCACTACCTTAGTTGTCGGCAAGAAGGCCGCACCCCATTTTACGGTATTTAATTCTACATTCTAAATGCCAGAAGTTCCCATGAAGCTATTAGTTGTGCAACTAAGTTCTCGCTGTTTTTTTTCTTGATGAAACTGCAACTTAATTGTGGAAATATAGTTACAAATGAATCATGATATTCCTGCAACCAGAATCAAAATATTGCTCATCGCTAGAGACAACCTTTTCCCATCTTTCTGGCAGAGCTCGATTAACATCACTATGGAAGTGTTCGTTTTTAAGGCTATCCACGCATCAAACCATTTTGTGATGTCTTCATCTGCTGATTAACCAGACCATGTGCCATCGAACGGAACAAGTATTAAACGGGCGACGCAATATCTGGAGAATATGATTGCCCATTTGAGGGTTTCTAAGTAGGTTTTAATGAGTTTGGGAACGTGAGGCCAAGCGTTGTCATGTTGTAGAATCACTTCTACGCAATCGCATCAATTGAGTTTGATACCGATCTCCAGTGATTTCGTTCGGTTTCAACAGCTCATAATAAATAAACCCGCTCTGGCACTACCAAATACACAGCAAAACCTTCGCAGCGTGAACATTCGACCGAGTCGACTAAGTAGAAGCATGACCGGGCAGTCCTCATGAATTTGTTCTTTTTGGGTTACTGTAATGAATCCACTTTTCACCACCCATAACGATGCGATGAAGAAAACCTTTCCTTTTTTGCCGTTGGCGCAGTTGTTCACAGATGAAAAAAACGACGATCAACCTGTCTCTTGGCTTCAAATCATATGAAACCCAAGTTCATTGTTTCTGAATCATTCCCAACGCATGCAATCGCTTGGAAATGGATTGGCTGGTAACTTGTAATGCTGAAGCAATCTCTTTTTGTGTTTGGCACGGATCCTCAACGAGAAATGCCTCCAATTTAGCGTCTTCGAAGGTTTTTGGCCTTTCTTCACGCGTCAACATCGAAATCACCGTATTTGAAGCGACGGCACATTCTTTCACTTAGAACAGCATTACCATAAAGCTTTGGAGTTGCCGATGCACTTCAGTCGTCGATTTATTCGAATGAAAGAAGAAAAGCAACACTTCCCACAAATGACGATTATTTGGCACAAAATCAGAATTTTCTCACAATATGACGCCACAACAAAATCACTAATATGTAAAAGCGGTTTGTTTATCATATATACGCTTGGTTCATGACGTTTTGGTTATGTCAGAATCTACCAGCACTACTGGAGCCATCTCTTGAAAAACAGCGCGAACTTAGTTGCGCATCTAATACAATATATTTTTTTAATTTTTTTCCTTTCTACCGTTAGGTGTAAGGAGTTTTTGTTTAGTGTCTGTTTCTATATTTTTCTCTCCATGGCTTTCTGTCCTTGGTTAATTGTTTAATGTCCTTCCAGTCTATGTCCTTTTTTTCTGCTTCTTCTCTAATTATGTCATTTCATGTTTTTCTCGGTCTTCCCCGGTAATTTCTTCCTTGCGCTCTTGTTTCATATATTCTTCTTGCTGTTCTATCTTCTTTCATGCGGTCCGAACCATCTCAGCTGTCCTTCAACAATGGTATCATTAATAGGTCCTATCTATAAGTTTTGTCTGTATGTCTCATTCCTTATTCTATCTCGTCTGGTCTTATTTTCAATATTCCTTAAGAATCTCATGTCTATTGCATTAATTTTCGTTTTGTGTTTTTCCGTCATGGTCCATGTTTCACTGTTATATATTATTGTAGGTCTTATAACCTTTTTTACTATTTCCGCTTTTATGTTTTTAGTTATTTCTTTCCTTCTAAAGAACGTTGTCTTCATCATATTAAATATTTTTCCCGCTCTTCCCAGTCTATCATTTATCTCTTTGTCTATCTTCCCGTTATTTTCTATTATTGTTCCTAAATACTTGTAATTTTCTACCTGTTCGATCTGCTTTCCGTGCAATTTTATTGTATGTGATTTGTTTTCTCTAGCTATTATCATTGTTTTGGTCTTGTCTATATTTATCTTCATATTTATTTTTGTTAATGCCTTGTCGAGTATTTCTATGTTATGTTGTAGGTCTTTCTCTGTCTCTGCCACTATTGCCATATCATCTGCAAACATCATTTCCGTTATGTGTGTTTCTTCCATTTTCCAGTATCCCAATTTTAACGTCTTCATTTCCTTCTTTGCTTCCTTTATAGCTTCATCTAGTATCAATGTAAATAGTAGCGGACTCATAATACACCCTTGTCTTACACCTATCTTTGTCACGAACTCTCTGGACTCTTCATTGTTTGTTCTAACTATATTTTTGTTGTTTTGTACATAGCTTTAACTACTTCTATCGTCCTTCTGTCTATTCCTCTATTTTCTAACACTTTCCATTTCTCTTCTCTTCTTACTCGGTCGAACGCCTTTTCCAGGTCTATAAAACATACATGTATCTCTCTTCCCTTATTTATAAGTTTTTCGCTGATTTGTCTTATTGTAAATATTAGGTCGAGGGTGCTTCTTCCTCTTCTGAAGCCACATTGCGTTTCTTCTATTGTTTCTTCAATCTTATCTCTAATTCTCTTTTCCATTATTCTTGCCAGGATCTTTCCTGGGACGCTTGCCAGTGTTATTCCTCTATAATTTGTACAGTCTCTTTTGTCTCATTTCTTGTGTATTGGTAAGATTATTCCTGTATTCCATTCTGTTGGTACTTTTATATTCTTTATGATATCATTCATTAGGTGTGTTAGCTGTTGTATTCCTTCTTCGTTAATATATAAGATCATTTCGGGTGTTATGTCATCTATTTCCGGCTTATAATTACTTCTATTACTTCTTGTTCTTGTATTTTATCTATTTCTGGTAGTTCTATTATTTCTTCTAGTGTTTCTATTGTCTCTTCCTGTGCTTCTGTAAGTTCTTCAAAATATTGTCTCCACCTTTCCATTATTTTACCCTCTTCTGTTATTATGTTTCCATCTTTGTCTTTTATATTCATCATATTATATTCTTTTTTCTTTCTCAGTTGTTTTAATGTTCCGTAGAATAATTTCTGGTTTTCTCGGTAATTTCTTGTCATTTTATTTCTAAATTGTATCCATAATTCTTTTTTGACTCTCTTGACTTCTATCTTTACTTCGTTCCTTTTTATTTTGTATTCTTCGTAGTCTTCGTCCTTTTTTGTACTTAAGTATCTTACCCACTTATCTTTTTTGTCTTTAATTTTCTCTCTAATTTCTTTCGTCCACCACTCTGTCCTCTTTGTCTCCTTATTCGACATTTTTGTTGTTCCACAGCTCTCTTTGGCTGCCTCTAGTATATTGTTTTTAATTGTTTCCCATGTTTCTTCAATTCCTATGGGTTCTCTATTGTTCTTAAATTTTTGTTTTAATATCTCTTGATATTTATCCCGATATTGTGTTTGTTTTAGTTTGTAGCTATTTATTTTTTCATTTACAATTTTTCTTCTCTTGTCTGGTTTTTCTATTTTCTTTCGCTTCATTTCCATTTTCACGAAGTGGTGGTCGCTGTCGATCTCTGCCTGTCTTGTCACTTTGACATTTTTCACGTTTTACCATTTGTTTTTGCTTATTAGGAAATAATCTATTATTGACTTTTCATTTCTGGTTGGTTGAGTTCTTGTATATTTGTGTATCATCTTATGTTTAAATTTAGTGTTTGCGATTATCAAATTGTTTATTATACACATTTCTATTATTCTTTCCCCGTTATTATTTCTCATCGTTTCTTCTTCTATCCCCATATACTCTTCTATTCCCGTATTTTGGTTTCCTACTCGTCCGTTTAAGTCCCCCATTATTATAATTCCCTCTCGTCCCTCAACTATTTCTCTCTGCAGGTTTTCAAAAAATATGTCTTTGTTCTCTTTCTTTGCGTCTTCGTTCTCCCCGTAGGCTATTATTAAAGTCCATGTTTCTTCGTCATATATATTTGTATCTACTATCAGGAGTCTTTCATTTATATATTTTTCCTTTATGATATCATTAATTCTATTTGGAGCGATTATTAATCCTACCCCCCTTTCGCCCTTTCTTCTTCTTCTATTCCTGACCAAAACATCCAGTACCCTTTATGTATTCTCTTCATTCCTTTACCTTTCTTTTTTGTTTCTGTGATTCCCAATATTTCAATTTGGTGCTTTATTATTTCTTCCACTAATTCTTCTTCTTTCCCTTTAATGCTTCTTACGTCCCATGTACCTATTCTCAACGGTTTGTATATTCCTGTAACCTCTCTACTATATAGTTTATGTTTTTCTCTGTCATTCTTATTATTTGTATTCTGTTTTACTTTTGCATTAATTTTTACTTCTGTTGTTACTTTTTTATTTTCTTCGTCTTGAAGTATTCGGTTTTTGCAATCTGTACTCTTTTCTTCCTCGAGACATTTTCTTTATGATTCCACATTTATTTTACTACATTTTAACTGATTTTCTTTTTATTTTGTCCATTTTGCATATCTATTATATGTTCATTTTTCCCCGCCGCTGTCGTCACCATTGTAGTTATTCTGTTAATACAATATATGTAACTAAAAGCCGTATCATCGGGGCGGAATTTTTTATCTAGGTTATGAATCTATATTTTTCACTTTTATGAGTGCAGCGCCCTCTACTTCGTGGACGATGAGGGTGAATCCTTGTCTTATGTCAACAGATATAACTCTGTGTATTGGGGCAAAGAAAACCCACATGCTATTATGAATACGCAATTGAATCAGCCAGGCGTCATAGTGTGTGTGGCATATCCTGCGATGGTGTCGTGGGTCATGTGTTTTTTGATGGAACCGTTCATGGCCCCATATATCTGGATATGTTGATCCAAGTTGTTTTACCACAACTGCAAGCACGGCCCGACTTTGCGGAATTGTTCTTTTAATAGGACGAGGCCCCACCGCATTATTCTTTGTCGGTCCGTTAAAATCCGGATTGGTCATTCCCGTATCATTGGATAAGAAGACGGGGAGCGTTGAATAGCCACCACGCTCCCCGGACTTAACTCCAATGGACTTTTTTTTCTGGGGAGTAGTAAAGGATGAGTTTTATTCGAAAAACCCCGCCAGAGTACAACAGTCGAAGAATTTCATCGATGATGCATTTGAGGACATTCGTTCTAACTTGAATTTGTATCGCACTGTGTGTGAGAGTGTCGGGGATAGGTTGCAGGAATGCATCAATGCCGAAGGTGGACATTTAGAGCACCTTCGGTATTAAATACGTAATTTAACCTGTAATTAATTAATAAAAGTATTGCTGTATACCTATTTTTAGGCCAGTCTCTATTAACCTTTATTTTTTTGTTTTTATAAAGTGATGAAATAATTAGCAATGTGTATTGATTTAAGAATTATTAAGAATACATTAGATTAATTAGGACAATTATTAAAAAAAATCATTATTTGTCTAGTTAATAACCCATCCATAATTTCGACTAGCCAAAAAATCTTATTTGTGATTCAACGAAAGTGTTATTATTAAGACGACCCAATAATTACGCATTCTTTCACAATTTCCCCGTTATCACGCGAGCACACAAGACAGGCAAATCAAACAGCAATTAATCGATCCGCGAATTAACGAGGCCCGATGAACCAACCAACCAACCAACCGTGCCAAGGCCGGATGACCGTCGCGCCTAATTGGAAACTAAACGCTCGCCGCATTTATTTTACGTGAGGAACAATTCAATCGCGAATCGCGAAAATCAGATAAACTCGACCGAAATTGATAAACTATTCTAAACGCGAATATTTTTAGTCGTGGATACGGGTCAAGTTTAGACACAGAAAAAAAAAAACGTACAGAATGAAAGGAAACGTATTGGGGATTTGCGCGATTTGCGATTTGGGACGCGTGCGAGGTTGTTTGCGTTTAAGCACGTGCTCTAAATGATTGCCGCCGGAATTGGGATTGTGGGTGAAATTTGAGTGGGTGTCTTGATGGGGATGGAACACGGAATTTAGAGTTTACTGGGGGAATTGCTTTAAAATACTTGATGTAATTTAGGAAGATTATTCATTTAATTAAATAGTAGATTTACGATATTTATTACAATACTTTTACTTTCATTTACAAAGTAAAGCAAAGTCTGGTAATCATGGAAATTGTTCAAAATAGATATTTGAGCGAAAATATTTATTAAAATATTAACAAAATCGTAATATTTTAATTTTGTGCATGGAGTAGGTTTTAAGGTTTTAATAAAAATATAAATGTTTTCTCACTACAAAATAAAGTATATAACCACTTTCTTGATCTACAATTTCAATGTAATTAATAGTTTTAATATTTAAACATTGGTAGTTCATATTGTATATAATAAATATGAATATGTTATTAATAATCTACGAATAAAATAAATAAAACACAGATCAAAATGAATAATATCTTTCACTATGTTCTCACTTGGTAAAACATGATTGATATATTAATTTAAATATTAATATCAATATTAATTTGATATATTAATAAAAAAACTATTGGTTTGTTTCACTAACTTTATAATTTATTCCAACTAGTTTCGGCTTCTAGCCATTTTCAATAAATATTCAAAATTATAAAGTTAGTAAAGTGTTTTTTATTTCAAATTAATTAATTGAATAACTTTAAATTTTCGACTAGTTTTGGGTTATCAAGAGAATTCATTATCATTAAAGTGCAGGTTTAGAAGAGCAAAAAATATATAATGTGCTAAAATTTATGAATTAATAAAATCTAAAAGGGGATTATTTAATGAACTAGTATCGAAATTTAAAAGATTATCTATATGTTTTTTCATTTCAATAGACTCCAACATGTTTAATTCTGATTCACGTGAAAATTTAAGAAATTTAACATTTTCAATCGAAAATTTATGTCCCGTATTTATTGAATGAGCTACAGCAGATTTTTCAGAATTAAAGTTTTTAATATGGTAATTATGTTCTTTAAATCTAGTTAAAATACTTCTGGTAGTTTGACCTACATATAATTTTGTACAATTGCTACATTTTATTGAATAAATACCAGAATTTTCTAAATGATTATTTTTCAAAAAGGTGTTGCTTAATAACATTTTTAATTTTGTGTTTGAATATGGTGCAGGTATTAAATTGATTTTTCTAAAAATATTATTTAATTTGAAATTTATACATGAATTATATAAATTTTTTTCATAATTTTTACTTGAATTTTGTTCATAAAGTGGTGTTAAAGTTGTAATATTTTTGATTAAAAATTTGTTTTTAAATTTATTAATTATTTTTGTTATTATTTTTGATTCAAAATTTATTTTTTTTTGCTCTATTATATATTAAATTAATTTCTGCTTTTCTATTTTCTTCTGTGATTGGATAAAAAATGGCTCGATAAATCATTGAATTAAATGCTGCTAATTTATGCTTATAATGTGTGTTAGAATCTGAATCAATGTAATTAAAAGTGTGAGTTGGTTTTCTGTATATGTTAAATTCTAATTTTGAATATTTTCTAATAATTGAAAGATCTAGAAAGGGTAATTTTCCATTCATTTCAAGTTCGTATGTAAAATTGATATTTTTATTAATAGTACTAATTTCGTGAATAAATTGGTCAATTTTAAAATTCTCGTTAATGATAGCGAAAATATCGTCTACATACCTGTACCATATTCTTGAGAAATTAACTATTTTGATTTTGCTAAATTTTCTAAATTATTCATAAATAAATTTACAATAAAAGGAGACAAAGGATTTCCCATATCTGTTCCGAATGTTTGTTTAAAAAATTTGCCATTAAATTCGAAGGTGTTACATTCCATAACTAATTTAGTCAAATCTACGTAAATTTTGAATTTATTTTCCGGGACTAAATTTTCGATTTATATTTATATTTATAAAAACTTTAACTACTGAAGATGGAAACATAGTTTCCGAAATATATCTAGTGAAATAAAAAATAAGTAGGAGAAAGGACAACTATTTTTATTTAAATAATTTATCCTTATTACAAAAATCAAACAAAAAATGATTAAACATGTTAGAGGCCATCGAAATACATAAACACAGGTATAAGTAGTTTAACGCTGATTTAACCCCATTACACAACCCACTGTTAAATCTGTAACATAAACGATGTCGGAAAAAATTATCAATTACCCGAAATGATGGTCGGCGACAACCACTAATTATACTTCGGATTTTCCCTTAAACCCTATATTATATATATAATGCCGCAGTTAGTTGTTAGGAATCATTTACCATTCTTGAAATGTACATCTTCACCTATATTATTAATCTTGTTCTGTTTATTTTATTATTTTTTATTTATGTTTTCATTTTGGTCTGTAATTATTATTGTATATATGTTCTATTTATATGCTTGTTCTTATATTTGATGTATTTTTACCCTGAAAATGATTTTATCTATTGGGTAATAAATTATTATTATTTAACACATTTTAAAATAGATTGAAAGAAAAACAAATAAAATGCGATGAATATATACAGAATTAATTTTACAGCACAAAAGCGATATGGAAATGGAACAAACTTTAGTTCTATCTGGAGTATTAAAAATTATTAACAGAAATAGAAAAGAGTATTATTTACTTGGTCACAGTTATTTAAATAAATTAAATAAAAATATTTTGAAAATAATTAATAAATTATTTCGTTTACTTTTATTCGGTTTTTATTTAAATTGAATTAATTTGGTTTAATTTAAATTAAATCAATTTAGTTTGATTTGATTTAATATAATCGATTTAATTTGACTGAGTATAGTTGGATTAATTTAATTAATTTATTGTAACATGTTTAAGTTATGTAAGAAAGAGCTGTATTGACGAGGGATAGATCCCGAAAGACGTGTTTGCAGATGGCCTTATATTGAGTAACGTTATTTTTGTTGTTATTGCATTAAATTTTTCTCGCATCAAAAATTTGTTGCATTATGCAATATTTTATTGATGTGCAACAGCAGGTGTACATTCATATGTAATTCAATGTCCGGCGTGGGTATTTGCCCGGGAAGTAGTTGTTTTAATGTGCATTTGTTTAACGTACTTAAGTAAGGTGAGTCAAAAGTCACAGAGCTAAATGTGGAAATAATTTGTTAATTATTTTCGAATCATTTTTATTTAATCTATTAACAGAAGATCAATATAGCTTAAAAAATAATTTACGATAAAAGCTATAATGAAATTTAGTGAATTGTTTTGGCAATAACAAATTTAAATAAGAAATCATAATTTATTAATATCAAATAATTAAAGCGCCTTTGAAATAACCCTGTCGCCAAATAAAAACTACAGATATGTTATTATCCGGGTTTATTAAATAAAATTTACTGATGTTAATTGATACACGGTGTATCTGTAAATGAAGTAAATGGACTAAATTTGCAAAGATAATTTAAGTAAATATATAAGATTTTTTATACTAATAATAACTTACCTTTGCGCTGACAATCCATTAGAAAAAATATTTTATTTATAAATCGCGATTAAGCGCTAACACCGGTAATGCCGAAATTTGAAATAATAGATTTATGTGTACTCCGTGCTTGTAGTGCAGTATAAATATTATATGTGTGAAATTGACAATATTTCTAGCAACAACCCTGCTCCTTCACCATAAACAAAATAAGTATTTATTTGTATTTATTGAATTTATTTATGAAGTGGTTATAGATTGATTTTCGTATATTTCTCCGTAGTGTTCTATTATACTTATATAATTCAATCGATTTTATGTATTTATAATAAATGCGATTTAGAAATATCAATTTTATAAATCACCATTACTTGCAATAGAATAACATTTAGATTGACGTTTTTTTTTTTTAATTTTCTTAATCAGGTTAAAAAATCCTCTAAAGGTACATATTCCGGCTGGACGAAACTACACTTAAATTAACCATAAAATACATAATAACATATCAATATCCTTTATTGACCTATTACTATTCACCAATAACCATTTTATTGCAAATAATGATGTTTTATTTATTAAAAATACCTACTCACGTTTATTAAAACTTCTAAGTGCATGATATCGATTTTACTATATAAATATGAAAAATCAGTGAGAAACGTACGAAGATCGGTCACATGGAAATGCATATGTTGAACATGGTGGATTCGCCGGGTTACCGCTAGAACTTTACATACATGCAAATATTTGTTTTTGAGGCGGAATAAACTCTTTATCTAACGATGCAATTATTATTCTTGATAATTACGTAAATCGTGTTTTCGAAATAAATTCTTCAAATTTTTATTTTTCTAAATAGAACGATGTGTTTCATTTGTACCAGCATCCATTGCACAATTAGCAAAATCTTGATTTGTGGGACAATTTTAAGCAGTGAATAAATTGATCATTTATTAATAACTCAATGAATTAAATAGAGAAGATCAAGAGTTTTATATGAAATATATTTACTGTGTATTTACCAAAAATTAACTCCTCAGTAAAAGAATTGAATTGCTGCCCCTGTATCAACTTTATTTCTTGAATTTCTTAGATTTAATCTTTAAATTGCTATTTAAAGCTAGTTAGTTATGAGAGAATTGATCCTGGTTGTTCACAGTATCCGGAGTTAATTTAAAATAGTATTCAATTAGTCAAATTTTCAATTTAAAAACAATGCTAGGTTTCTAGAGTTATTTTTTAAAAAGTGATTACATTACTTTTTAAAAAATTAAGGAAGTTAATTTTTACTATAATTGTTGATAATAATTTAATGCACGGAATCAGAAAATTGTACGATTTTTCATCAGAAAATAACAGAGAAATTAAATAATTTATATCGCCTTACTTCCCAATTTATTAAATTTGGGCATTTTTTGATTTAATTGAACGAACATATAAATAAAAATAATTTGAAAATAATTAATAAATTATTTCCACATTTATCTCTGTGACTTTTGATTTACGTTACTTACCCCCGCCGGACATTGAATTAGATAGTATATTAAATAAAATGAAACAAAGATGATTCACACATTTGCAGTTATTTAAATTACAATGAAATTAAACAAGGAAAATTTCTGGCAATGATCAATAAAATTCGATCAATCCCTTTTTCCAACTTATACAAACATCTATTGAAACAATTACTTCCCGAGCATTTACCCCGCCGGACATTGGATTACATAGTATATACCTGCTGCTTCATATCAATAAAATATTGCATAATGCAACATTTTTTTTGTATCCGAGAAAAAATATTAGAAAAAAAATAGAAATGATTTATTAATTATTTTCAAATCATTTTTATTTAATTTATTTATATTAAATTGTTGGATATTTTTGCATATTAATTAGATAATTATCAATTTAATTAATCAAGATTAAGGCAAGAGGTTAATGACACATTAAGCACTAACTGAGCATTAAATAAATTAAGAAATATGTTTTTTAATTCAACGTTCACATTTATTTATGAAATCTGCCTTAAGTAAAATACAAATAATTATTATTGCTATTTGAATCTATTTTAAAAATAACTTTCGCAAGAATCAATTCACCGGTCTAATTTCACGCTTGTTAAGTGCCCGGATAAACGCCAGACACGCGAATTTATATATCGGTCACTCTTTTTTTTTTCTGTTAGCACTTAATCGCACAACCTTGAGGGGAAATCATTGCGTTCGCGGACGGAACTCAGAAAAGAACGTGTTCATATCAAACAAGGGGTTGTAATAATAATTTGCATTTTGCAGGAAGTCGGCTGGGATGTCGTAAACTGTTGAAAAGTACACGAAACGTGATGTGAGTTTTGGTGGTTTCTTTTTGTTAACGTGTGGGAATTGCGTTAGCGTTGGTGTTATCAGGCAATATTTATTTCTTAATTTATAAAAATAAAATATTTTATTGTGTAAATAAGTAAATAAAAAGGTTAATATATAAGTATTATTATTTCATTTTATATATTTCATGTAAAATATATTTTTAAATTTCATTTATAACAATAAGGTTCACATTGTACGATAATTAATTCTACTTCCTTAAGGAGGCCCCAGTATAAAAAAATTGATATAATCAAATTTATACAAAAGTGTACCTCATTTAATTGCGAAACGAACTAAAGTTTAGCCTTGAAAATACGTTTCTGTCATTGGCTATACGGCCGCCCATTTTACACAAATTTTATTAAATTAAAAATTGCAGTTTTTATGATTTGCTGTTTTATCGCTGTCACATGTATCGAACCAATTCTTAGGTTTAGTCTCGTTTGCTGTATTTATTACCAATAATTTCACCTTTGGCAGTGTCAAATAGAACTACAGATTTATTTATTTTATTTGTATCATTCGATATTATACCAATCATTAGACTGGCATCACTTTTGCATTCTGTCTCAAGAAACCAAGAAGTTTTATTTTTAGTAAAAAAAACGATCAATAATACACAGAAACTTACACATAATTATTGATTCACTGGTAAATGGACAAAAACATTTGTAAAGTGAAATGAAATTGTTAACATACATTGTTTTTAAAATTGGCTAAAAATACAGTGACCACGCAACAGAATGTAGGAGGATTGATTAACGAATTCTAAATGTCTTCAGGAATGATAATATTCAGACTGTAATTGTTACCCCATTTATCTTACCTTACCTTTACATTTAAAATAAGTGAATTGGTTACTTCATTTCACTTTAATATCTAATGGTTTACATACAAGTTTTATGACATTTTCTTCTCAAAAGTAAATTGGGATTTGTTTTGAGGATCATCTGTTAATGAAAGAAATCTAAAGCACAGTGGGCAGGGATAAATGGAAGTAAAAGGTTTGTTGATTGATTTGATATGTTAAATTTTTGCTTAATAATTACCAGGTTAATTGTCTTGGATAAATAAATACAATACAGAAAAATGTCTAAACACCTACAAAAAGAAGAGAGTTATCATGATTTATCGAAATCCAAACATATTCCCTTTGATAAAGAACCTGACAATAGTGAAGATTATTCGAATAAGTATCCTTGCAGTACGATTTATTGTATGTTGTTTATAGGGAGCATTGAAAATATATTAATTAAATGTAATTAATTTGATATACATATATTTAAATTAAAATATGTTTTCCTTTCTCCTACCTAGGAGAAAGGACAACTATTTTTATTTAAATAATTAGTCTCCATAACCAACAACCAATATAAAGAAGATTTTATATACATATACATATAAAATTAATAAGTATTTTGATATTTTTACTGACTGTCTATGCAATCAAATGGTTAACATACAATAATATACAGGGTGAGTTTTTTTCGATGTTCTCTATGGGGATCTCGGAAACTATAAGAGATAGAAAAACGGTTAAATGGGGGAAAGAAGTGTAGTTTTATAAGACGAATAAAATGACACTTTCAAAACTTTTTAAAAAGTCAAGGGTAACTAGATATTTTGAAAAAAGTAAAATGTGTCAATTTTTTGAAATCAATATATCTCTATTATTATCATAGATAGAAAAAAACTTTAAAGGACAAAGTTGTAGAAAATTTTACAAAGATTAATAACAAAAAATCAAAAAAAAAAAATGTCGCCCATATTTTGGGAGATATGACACAAACTTACCTTTTTTAAATGGAAACAATAGTTGGCTATGACTTTATTAAAAGGGCAATTTTTTCCCTTTAATCCGATATAACATATGCCATAGTTATTTTTGAAATAAAATAAGTTACAGTCGTTTTTAATTTTACCATACACCAAAAAATAGTTAGCCATGAAAAAGACATAAAATTGAATCAAATAATCAACAACCATTTACATTTACTAGTCATTAGAAACTATATAACATTATAAGTTAACAATTACCGGAATTCAACCCACACTTTTAACCACATACACTCCAACTCTCACTCACTTATCAAATATTTAATGGGAATAAACTGGATAAAACAATAGTATATAATATTGTAAACAAAATATTCAATTTCATCAATACTCGCACCGGATAAGATTTTATCTTATTCCAGTAATGCTAAAATGTCAGTGATTCCAATATAATTACCCAGTTTAAAATTGAAAACCCAATCATTGGTACAATTAACATTATTATAGGGAAACAAAGGTAAATTTATACAGTATAGAATATGACAACTGGCAGAAGACCCATATTGTATTAGGGATGCTGAAGTGACCACATTTGATATATGGAATATATTTGATATATTGGGATTCTTCGTACACATATCATCGATGATATTTGCATTATTGAGGAAATTATTAAAATCGGAAGTACGAGAAATGTAAACTGAACCGATTATATATTTTTCAGCGATTTTGGCACATACTCCACAATTCAAATAATTACTTATAAGTATAAATTAATAAAATAATTTAACTTTCTACAACTAATATTTTATTTAGTGACTACAGTTTCGACAACAGTAATTAAATATCAATTGTGCAACCAAAGTTAAAGTGTTTTATTAATTTATAATACACCAAGTACAACCAAATGGAAGCCTTGACAATTAGCAAGTGAATTTCTTGGAAGATTGTTTTTAACGGCAATCATAATTCCACCTTTGTATTTATTACTATTAGAATTATTTCTGTCTATTCCAATCTAAAATTAAAACGACTTTTTATTACGAAATAAATTTAACAAAATTAATGATTTAGAAAAAAAGTGACATTTATTCAGCACAACGCTGCAATTGTAAAAACATGTACATTGGACAAACAGAAAGAAACTTGAAAACTGAATTCAAAGATCGCATATATGTTTAAAAAACAAACAACGGAGAAAAATCTGCAATTGCCAATCATATTATCACATTTGGATATACATTTAAACAATTTAAGAATTTTAAAAAAGTCAAATTCTCCACAATTAGAAGCAATGCTAGAAGCAATTGAGATGTACCGAAATTTTAATAAAAATTTTAAATTTCGATTTAATAAGTCGAAATTTAATTTATTAAAATTAATTGATTTTATTTAAATTTTAATAATTCACCTTTATTTCATTTTCAAATACATCATTATGAATGTTTAATTTTGATTATTTTTATTTATTTGTCAATTTTATAAAAAAAACTATTGATAAAGAACACTGTATGTTAGAAATATACATATAAAAATTTAGAATAAAGAAATGAAGAAAGGAATATAATATAAATATTACTACCAAGAAAATTTCACCCAAATATTTTGGAAAAACTAAGATAATTCACACTTATTCTGTAATTTAAATTAAAATTAAATAAGGAAAAATATGATAAGCAAAAATTGAATTTTGAAACGACAGAAGTGAGAATCGTCCAAGTTTGTTTTCACTTTTTGTGCAATATTTATATATTATGTTGTTAAATTTTGAATTTCCGTTAAAATTATTATTTTATTATTAATTGAAACCAATAAAAATGAAAAATTAATAATACTTTAATTTTATGTAGATTTTATGAAAAAAATCTTTATGAATGGAAATTTATACATGTTGAATTCATTAAGAATAAAGAAAATAAAAAATGCAATGGAGTATTAAAATAATTATGGACGGATTATAAAACAAATGCAAAGTGGGTTAAATGCTTTTTAATTAGCTATTTGATCAATTGTAACTATTTTAATCCAATAACCTCCCTAATTATGTAATAACACATTTGGGCCCTGGCTCAAGAATCGAACTCAGGACAAGGACTTCTAACCTGACACTCAACCTACGCATCAACGGGGTGGGCTAAAACATATTTCTTTTAAGTATGAATTTAATATAAATTAAGTAAAATTAAATGTAATCTAGCGCCGCCTCGTGTTTTACATCATAACCAATTAAATGTCATTAGCTAATTAATAAAGAAAAAAAAACGCAACTCTCGTGGAACAGTTAGGCGAGGTATACAAATCAACAGGCGAGATTACACCTAGGGGACGCTAATTAAGCTAAAACCGACATAATACACTAATGGCATTCTTGTACGTGTGGGTTTTGTAACATTAGGTATAAAAGCATAATAAAAAAACCTCAAATATATCTGGTTTTTGTTATTAAATAAATAAACGAGATAGCCAGTTTCAGAGTTGGAAATATATTGTGAACGTTAGTGTATTGTTAGATATTGTATTGTAATTGTATATTCCAATCTCAGAAATAAAGATGTTTATGTATGTATGTAAATAAACGAATTATATAACACTATTTTGTGTTGAATGAAATAATTGAGTGGATCGTATTTTATATACTAAATTTAATTTACACAAGTATACCCTTAACTATTTTATTTTCATGATTGTTTTACGAATGTGGAACTGAAAACATGAAAAGGTTGTTTCTTTGTGTATTCTTATAAACGCTATTAAGTTGAGTGGATATTTTCACGGCGGGGAATTTAATATTTTTTCGCGCAGTGTCGCGGATAAAAGCGTGCGGCGAGGAAATTGCTGTATATGGCACAAGAGCCCCTAAATTGGCTGTTGTACAAAGTGCGGCCCTGAGTGCCAGGCGCCAACAAATCGCGTTTCGAGGCTGTATTTACACTGCGAACGCACCCGCTAACGTGTTCCATCAACTTGCGTTCGAAACCCATGTTTACACACTTGAAGTTTTACGAATTTATAACATAAAACAGTGAAATAGGAAGCTGATTTGATTAATCAGTTTTAAGCAATTTCGAGAATTTTTTAAGCGATAAAATCATGGTACAAAAGAAATAGGTTTATTAAATAAAGAAAATACTGTAAAAATAATAATTAAAATTAAATATTTCCTAATCGGAAATATATTTTCCTAATCGGAAATATATTTTCCTAATCGGAAATATATTTTCCTAATCGGAAATATATTTTTTTATCGATATATATTAGGAGAAGCGTATACCTGCAAAAACGCCAATCAAACGCATTGAACCGATTAATGTGTGTATGTTTAGTTGATTATTTGGTATATGTGTGTTCAATTGCGTGTTATATGCAACTAAACATACATACATACATCAATGCGTTTGACTCGCGTATTTTGCATGTATACATAGGGGAAATGTATACTGATAAAAAAGCTCTCTGTATATATATATATATATATATATATATATATATATATATATACAGATAGTTTTATGTAACACCGAACATGCTATAATGTATTCAATGTAAATTTCCCTATGTTCGATTTGTTCAGGAACAAATCAAAGCATTGAGTGCGATGTGATTGGCTACTATTTCTAAAAATAATATAGTCAACCCAAACTACACCCTTCCACGTCAAAAATGAATTACACTTGTCAGTGTGTCAGTGTATGATGTCCAACTCTTCGTCTACTTCTGCTTTAAGAGCCAGTACAGTAAATATCACTTGCTTGCGATACAAGTGATATTTACTGTACTGGCTCTTAAAGCAGAAGTAGACGGAGAGTTGGACATCTTTACGTATCAATAATGTATATAAAGGAGGATAAGATTTTTATGGTATGCATTGCGGTTAAGTATAATATTCATAATTATACATGTTGCACCTGACATAATAGTTGACATTAGAAATCGTAGCCAATCACATCGCACCCAATGCTTTGATGCGTTCCTGAACAATTCGAACATAGGAAAATTTACATTGAGTACATTCTAGTATATATATATATATATATATATATATATATATATATATATATATTGCTATAAAATAAATACAATATTGATAAATTTATCAAAAATATAGAATGTCTATTAAGCCCAATCGCAATACTAATACAAAAATTCCTTAAACTTTAAACTTAAAGCATAATTAAGTTAAGTTTCGCATTATACATTTTTTTATAAATTATTTTTTACATTACTTTTGATGTTTTTTTTTGTTTCTATATTACATTTATTAGCACATTTACTTAATCCTCTTATTTTTCAATACTGTAAATGTGTACCTTCCAAGAAACATTAATATTTAACCAGTATGAAGTAACTAACAAAATGTCTAAAGATATAATTTGATTTTGAGAAATTAATTATTTCTGCACTGTTTAAAAATTATTTTGAATAATGAAATGCTTCTATTTTTATTAATAGCCGGCAAGATTTTTATTTACATCTGAGTCAAGAATGTTTTTTTTTTTTTTGAAAATTCAATGGTTGAAGCTGTCACTTGATGTTTTTGTAAAAACCATTAATCATCTACCTGATGATGCCACTGTATTGGCGAAACAATTGTAGCAGTGTTTCTACAATTAATAATAGTGAAACTAAAATATTTTTGTGTTTTTGTCTAATGTGAATGTTTTTTTTTTGTTTTATACGATAAGAACGCGCATTACACATGAGAGTGCAGCAGGGACGGTACGCTTAATTAATTTAATGTAACGACTTTAGAAATTGCATAAGGCAGAGTTGTACTAATTTAGGATAAAAATGATTGATTAAATATTTTTATTTAATTAAGCGAGGCCTTAATTGCCATAACTAACAAACTGTCAAATGTTCTTCTTCATTTTGTTAAGAGTTCCATTCGGCATTGCATGATGTATAGGAATGTAACAAGGGGGAAAAATGTAAATCTCATAATCAATACAAATTCGAAATACAAATTGCAATAGCTATTACAATATGACATGTTTCACCATGGTATCTTCTCCAATTTATTAATGGCTTTATTTTGTGTCCATTGATATATGGTTAGTTGATTTTTACTCCATAGGTAGGAAACGCTTAACCAAATAAAAGCAGTTTCACTGTGAAAGAGCAATTATTTTTATGTTGGCAGTGGACACTTTAATTATTGAAATAATTATTTTAATGACAAATAAAACGTCAAAGTGCCGTCAAACGCCTCCAGTTTAAAAATATTTAAAAAGGATGGGGAGAAATTTTATCAAGTCATTGTAAGGTAAGAAATAACACAATAAAATATAAAATCAATCAGAAACTTATTTGACCGTATTCACCGGGAAAAGTACCACATTTTATTTGTTACAGCAATTATTTTCTCGATTTTGATTTAAGGAGTAGAAAGAGATAGCTATATAGTAATTACGTTTTACTATGTAGCTATCTCTTTCTACGTATAATCGTTTGAAAAAAAGGCATTCTTTTGGATTTAATAATATAAATATGTAATTACATTCTTTATCTACCAAATATAAAGTATCAATCTAAATAAAACATAAATCGTTAATTTTCGTGTATTACGTCAATTTAGTAGTTCATGTTAGAAAAGAAAATTGTAAGTTATAATGATATTAATAGGTAATGACTACTAATTTATTTTAATGTAGAATTCAGTGAAATCCTGGAAATTTTCACTGCACAAGTTTTTATTAGCAAAAATATAATTTAAAATTTTCTATAAAATTTATCAATTTTCATTGTTAATAATTATTTTTTAAAGAAACTAAACATTGAAATAAATTTTAATTCATGTGATGAAATTTCTGCGTATTTTAAGTTTACATTAATGTATAATACAATATTGATCCTTGATCACAAGTCCAATCCAACTCGAATTAGTGATTGCCAATATTTATATAGCCATCTCTTTCTTCTAACCGCACCCTTAAGAGAAAATAGTTGGATGTTGGTCAACTTTCAAATCTTAAATAGTAACCCACACTTTTTATTACATATTCTGTTACTACATCATAAATTATGTAGGTTTTATCGGAAGATTTTTTAAAACATGATAGATGGCATAGTAATCGCAAAAATAAAAAAAGTTAAATCTACCCAAAAGATTGACTGGGTGTGTGCCTTGCGATATACATTGAAAACTACAACTTATTTTTAATCCCTTATCGCGATAAAAAACACTTTATTTTAAGCACATGTTATTACATGTCATAAAAATAATCATTGTTAACTTTAACTTTATTTTACGGAAGTCTCCATTATAATTGATTACATTATACAATAATTTACATATTTGTATATAATCAGGTAAGTATTCCTAAACTATTATTATTTATTATTCGAAATATCACCATGTTTAAACATTATTCGTCGTTAAAATGGATTTATTCCGTTGATCACAGTTATTTAAATAAATTAATTAAAAAGAATTAATAAATAATTCCCTCTTTAGCTACAGCGACATTTTGAGTTATGTTACATAAGTACTTAAAACAAATGTTCAATAATGGACAACATTAACATAAGTGAAAATGTCGCAGTAGCTAAAGAGGGAATAATTTATTAATTATTTTCGAATTCAATTTATTTAATTTAATTACAGAATGTTTAGAAAAAAAAAACGAAAAAGTATTTTTATTTTAATTTATTAATTATTTTATCAATTGTAAGTGAAATATTCATTACTTGAATTGGTATAACACTAATTTACATCACTTTACGTTAAGCAGCATATCAGTTAAAATGGACCAGCTGTTTTTAATAATAATTACGTTTTACTTCTATCAAAATAAATAATAATAATAAAAATATAGCCCAAAAAACGTATTTTCAGGTTTTAGTAACCATTCAACAGTATAAATATCGTGTAAGGAACTGGATTTTATTTTAAATTAATTTTAAGTATTTAATTATAATATTTTAATTTGCAAATCACCATAAATTCATACAGGGCTGAAAGACCTATGGTCGATAGCCCATGACAGACTACTAACACAATTGTACATATTGTTATAATAAATTTTGTAAAATTTTGTTGTCATATTGTTTGAATAAAGATGTTTGTATATATATATAATTATAATAATTTAAAACTTCAGTATGCAGATTAGAAAATTATGCTAGAATACTTTGAGTTGAGTCGGCGGATAAAACATAGGAAATCACATGTACATTTCGAAGTGTTAAAATATTGGCTCTCCTATTTATTTTAGGAACAACATTTATTTTTTTTAGAGGAACAATTCTGAATTCTCGACTTGTGAGAGGATACAAATCACCCCACGAAAGAATCATCCCTGCAATTTTTTTTAATACTAAGCTTAATTACGTCTAATTTGAAATCTTGACCATGCGAAAATACTGCTAATTTTAATTTTCAAACACATTGTCTTTTTCTAACTATGCGCACTTTTATAATCATTCTAGCCCATTGTGTGACGTTTCAAGATTATAACCTATAAAGGTGAAATTGTCATCAACATCAGTTGAACCCCTCACTATTTTATGATAAGCGCACTTTTACATATAATTACGCACGCATATCATTGGAAGACAAAATATAATTATGAATTTTGTATTATTAAAGTTAAAATATTTACAATATAACAAGTAGACGGAAAATAATAATAATAATAATCTTTATTGATAATGTCTTATTATGAATGCAACACATATTATTTAGAAGAAATACATAAGAAAACAAGTCAATCATTAAGGACGATTCAGTTAGGCTTACGCTCACTGTTCTTCCATTGAAACCTAAAATATGAGTTACATAATTTATAGATACAAAGAACATAAAATTAAATTAAATAAATTACAAAAAATTATATAGAATTAAAATGAAAACAGAAAACATTGATATTTATCTTCAATTTAATACTAAATAAACTGTTAACACTAACTTAAGAAAATGTTTGAATTTGTATAAACAGATTCTTGAATGCTTGTTGTATATCATTATAAAGCAGGCATATATTATAAAACAACGATCAGGTAAAAATTACTTGTTTGATGGGTGACAACCTATCTTTGTAAAGTGTTTCTTACAACGAATACACTCCGCATTTATTAACACCTCCCACAAACAAAATCCATTTTAAATGATTATGGTCTGTTTAATAACTACGAGAAGTAGTTCTGATTGGCTAAGAGCACAGCCTTTTTACACAATGCTGATTACGCTATTTTTTGACACAACCATTGATAACGTCAAATTAAAACGTCACCGAGTTTTTTTTTTCTGTTTGGTGTTATCCTTCCGTGTCGGGTTTCTTTAATGTTGTATGAATTCCGTACAAACTTGGTGATGGGATCATATTAGCCTCAAAGAAAGGAGTAAGAGATTGGATTTGGGGCGTTTATCATTTTCCGAAAAACAGTGCATAACAAATATGTATAAACAGATGATGAAAGATGATTCACGTAAGAAAATGACTGCTAGAGTATCAAACAATGTTTATAAGAAAATTTTATTGTTAATATTTGTTAATGATACGTCATTGTGAATTGAAAATCTGAAAACCAAACATTTAAATTGGCAGATGTAAAAATATATTATTGGATGTAACAGATGGAAATTGGGAAAATTGTGTTCAATATATCATCAAAGAGGATTTAAAAAATGTCCAAATTGGATGGAATAATATATAATTCAAAAGAACCATTCTTAATTTTTCTTCATGACGAAAGTGACTCATAGATAACATAGAAAAAAAACGTAAAATATCAAGCGTTTATGACACACGTGTTAAAGCAGAATTTTATTTTGTGAGTGGATATGAATGATTTTAATTAACATGTATTTATCTTTTGCAATAAATAAAATAAAAAAGTGCATAGTTTTAGTTTTTTAAGTAATAATATATAGTCTATAATTCAGTTATTTGTTCGATAAATATAAATATTATATAAAAATAATAATTTATTATTGATTTTTTAATATTAATTACAATATATATTAGATTTTATTTAAATAGTAATTCAGAAATTATTTCAATTTGCCGCCAAAAGTATCTGGTGATTTTTCTGGTGACTTTTTATACTGTAAATCGAGTTTCGGCACTTATTCCTCCTAGTTATTAAACAATCAATAATCAGAGGTATTATTGTTTGTTTAATAACTTAGTGTGCGTGTTTAATAGATATGTATGTATGGCAGCGAAATAGAAAAATGAAGAAAAAAAACATGCGTAGATTTTTTACGCTGATTTTGCTCGGATGGCCGCATTTTGAATGTAACAACCTGGAAACCAAATATAATACAAGCAAGATCACATCTAACACCACATGTTTAACAATGTGTCTTTCTGGAGGATGGTATCTGATGAGTGGCACATATGGCAGGTAACGTATTCTTTAATATATCTTCTTGAAATATTTTCTATTTATTTCTGCTGGACGATCAAGGGTCCTTGATGATGTTGTTGTCCACGAAACCACTGATACCCAATTCAGCCATGAAGAAGTCCAGCTACATCTCCGACCAACAACAGGTGTACATTATGTAATTCAATGTCTGGCGTGGGTATTTGTCTGGGAAGTAGTTGTTTTAACGTACTTACGTAACGTAAGTCAAAAGTCACAGTGCTAAGTGTGGCAATAATTTATTAATTATTTTCAAATCATTTTTATTTAAAGATTTGCATGCTACATATGATTTTATGAAAAACACTATTAACCATTGCTATACCTAAACTTAAGCGTTTTTAAGATATTTCAATAATTATAAAAAGTATGACTTTTTGAGAGGTTATTTAAAAAAAAAATATATCACGAGGTACTATCCAATCATTAATTTGGTATTTTAATCATTCATTGCTTAATTCTTCTACCAAAAATAACTCAAAATCGTATACAGGATGTCACAAACTTAGTATGGAATCAGTTTAGCGTAGAATTTAATCCTGCATTAATCCATTTTACCATTTCCTATAACTTTTCTTAGTTGTATATTAAATAAAAATGATTTGAAAATAATTAATAAATTATTTTCACATTTAGCTCTGTGACTTTTGACTTACGTTACGTAAGTTAGTTAAATAAATGCATATTAAAACAACTACTTCCAGGGCAAATACCCACGCCGGACATTGAACTACATAATGTACACCTGCTGTTGCACATCAATTAAATATTGCATAATGCAACAAAGTTTTGATCCGAGAAAAATTTAATGTAAAACAACAAAAGGAACGTTACTTAATATAAGGCCATCTGCAGACACGTGTTTCGGGATCTATCCCTCGTCAGTACAGCTATGCCTTACATAATTATATAAGGCATAGCTGTACTGATCTCGAAACACGTGTCTGCAGATGGCCTTATATTAAGTAACGTTCCTTTTGTTATTTTTACATTAAATTTTTCTTTTCAAACACAGTTAGGTTTAAGTATTGTCACTCCTTATGCATTTTGTAACAAATCACACGTAGAATCTAAATTTGCATAAAAAATATAGCATTCCATTTAAAAAAATCATATATTTGATACGTCACGTGATTATAGGACACCCTGTATATATGAAACTAATTTTAAAATGTTAAGTTTTACAGTAGCTACAAGTTATGTTATGTAAATTTCTAAATAACTGAGATATTGGACTTCATCGGAATCTTGTTGTTTATTGCATAACAACAAACTGTTTTCTAAGTTTCTTTTACTTTTTTGCTGATTTCTTATTGCACAGTTGTTACAAAACACCTTTAAAATAATTTTTGTTTATTCATTTATACACCTAATAATTTCATTACACTTTGTACAAAATCTCTATGGAAATTAGTTTTTTTTTTTTTAATTAATTAAATAACAATTTGAATTATATTTTTATAAATGTAAAATAAATTAAATTAGAGTCTCTTAAGTACGGGCTAATTAACAACCCGAATTTAAGCTTATTCAATTTAATCTGAGTTTTTATTTATTTGCAGAATTTTTGAAAATTCATTCATATTTTTTTATTCAGAAGTGATTTAATTAGCCTGACCGCGAAATAAATTGCACTTGAGCAACTCTATATGCCCGATCGCGTGAACTTGTCTTTCTTCGCAAAGTTTCGGGAAATTGCCGATAGTCATGAAAATTTCCTGTGCCGTAGCTATTAATACTTAAAAGCGTCCGCACGCAACGATCTTCACCTGGATTTAAGTTGTTTTTTTATTTCTCCCTACGTGTTCGAAACAGAATACAAAATCGTGTAAACGATAAGCGATAAAATTAATTAGAATATTTTTGGCTATAAAATAAATTTAACAAAATTATTAAAATACAGCAATCAAAAATGTTTTATACCTTTCAAAAGTGTGTTTAAATTATTGATGGTTGAGACTTCTACTTCGTTATACACCGTTTTAAATTTTAATAAGAAAACATATGCAAACTTTGTTTTTATAACAGATTATTTTTATCAAAAACAAACAAATAGACAATGTCATTTGTTAATGTTGAAACTCTAACATTTGTCATTATCAAAGTAAGGTTTGTTTTACATTTTTTTTAACCAGAAATAGTCTCTTACAGAAACAAAATTTAAATATGTTGTATTATTTAAATTCAAAGCATACACACCGCTTTAAATTTAAATAATAAAATATATTTAAACTTTATTTGTATAACAGACTATTTGGTGAAAAAAATAGAAAATAACTAAATTAATATGAAAACAATTCGTTTGTATATAATTAATCCATCAAACAATTTCAATCAACCCTCTTATAAATCCATATCACCTAATAAAACTCATCTCATTTAAATAACGTCATTTTTCATCATTACCAAAACGCATTAACTTATTGCACACGACGAACCCTTCAGGACTCAAGCAGTGTGAAATTCAACTCGGCGCTTAATTAATTCGTCCGCACATCGTTTCATTATTACCGCCTTCCATTTTTTGTGGTGGTCGTTTCGTGGTAAAAGATTATGACGAGGTCGTTGCCGCTCGGCATGTGCAAAAGTCAGGGTGCGTTGCCTTCAATTTAATTTGCATGCGCGTGGATTATTCAAATTCGTTAATTAGTTTGCGTTATTTACAGTCCGGAATAATTATCGTCGTCACTTGCTTTGCGAATTTTGATGGAAACCGATCGATCGAATGAATAAATTTCACGCGAGATAAAACCACGGGTTTCATAAATTGAATTGATTGTTTAAACTTTAATGAGCTAAAATTGTTCACTGATAGTGGAAGTTTATTAATTCCCGGCGAATTCACCATATTTTAAAATTGATTATCATTTGAAACAGATAAATTGATCAACATTAATGGATAAAAAGATGGTAATATAATTATTCCTGTGGAAAATTAATCCGGAAAGTAGTTGATTCAATTCTATATTTATTTAATTCTTAAAATATAACCTAAAAATGAAAATCACTTACATCCATTCTTCAATCTTTTAAAGCAATCTTTTCGTGCTACTTTTTAGTATATGATAAAGACTGATTTCATAAATTCTTTTGCTTCAGCACTCAATATAAAACAATTTAATACTGTTCAAAGCATAAACAATCGACTTCTGGATCTAGTGTGGATCAATGTGCAATTGGAAATTGATGTAAGACATGACTTAATCCCGATGGTCTTGGAAGATGCACATCACCCAGCTTTGCAGTTCACCATAGATTTTCCTTCCAATATTTCTAAAGACAAATTTTCCATAAATGACTGTTTAAGGTATAACTGAAAAAGAGCAGACTATCCAACTCTTTATGAAAACTTGCGGTTACTTAATTGGGAACATCTGGAAATATTTGATAGTTTGAACATTGCAGTTAGCCACATTTATGACAAACTATGCAGTTTTCGATGAATCTGTGCCAGGTTTTAAAACAAAATTAACAAACACTACTATATTATATAAGTGGTTTACTTTTGAAATAATAAATAACATCAAAAATAAAAGTAATATCTTTTATTTTTTATGTTATTTAGTGCAAGTAAACCAAGCGTTACATCTATAGAACACCGACTAAAAAGTAACCCCAAGGAATTCTGGAGCTATGTGCACAATAAACAAGGAACAACTCGCATTCCAGCTAAACTACACGATGATACTAAATCTTACGAAACACCATCAAGCATCATCAATTGATTTTCTGACTACTTCTCCTCAAATTTAGCGCCTAAATCTGAATGCAATATAGCTGATATTATCTCTGTTTGTGATACATTTAGTGTAGGTTTGATCACTGAGGAAGACATACTTGAAAGCATTATTAAATTAAAAAATACCGAAATAACGGTTGAAGATCTTATTCCCAGTTTTCTAATCAAAGATTCTATATATGCGTTTATATCTTCACTCAAATGTATGCTAAACCTGGCTGTAAAATATGTACATTCCGAGATAGATGGAAACTGTCGAGAGTCTGTCCGGTTCTCAAGAAAGGTGATAGATTTAAATTTTAAAATTACTGGTTATTATTCTGAAAGAAGCTTTGATTACCAAATTCTGCTAGATACCTATGAATTGGAGTCCTTATCAAAAGGCAGGGAGCTACACTGTGCTTTGTTTTTAAATAACTTAATAAAGGACAGCATTGATTGTATCTTTCTAATGCAACAAATACCGTTTAATGTACCAAGGATAGGTTCACGACAAACCGATTAATTTTACCTACCCTTAGGTCGCACAAACATACTGTTTCATTCGTCTATATTCAACACGTGCAGATATGTAGATAAGCACTTTGACTGACTGATTTAATAAATTATTTTGCTTGAGCACTCAATCTGAAACAATTGAATCCTGTTCAAAACATAAACAAACGACTTCTGGATCTAGTGTGGATGAATGTGCAATTCAACACGTGCAGATATGAAGATAAGCACTTTGAGAACATCTTTGATGTTTTGAAAATTATTGCTTAAGTTTATTTCTTACATTTAATGTTACTGTAGAATACATTCAGTTTATATAGTTTATATATTTCTAGGATGAACAATA
This sequence comes from Philonthus spinipes, assembly GCA_963082785.1. Taxonomy (NCBI): domain Eukaryota; kingdom Metazoa; phylum Arthropoda; class Insecta; order Coleoptera; family Staphylinidae; genus Philonthus; species Philonthus spinipes. The sequence goes on from OY720304.1 coordinate 8,181,068, forward strand.
TTTAGTTTAGTAGTATAGTTTAATGGATTTATAATTTTAGTATCTTGTTCTACACTCTTTTTTTGCATATGCTACATATTGTATGCACATTTTTGTTTGTTTTATTTTTTTGTTCACATTTTATTTCTGTACGCTATATGTAATCTTTAAATTATATTATACCTGTATTTATGTCTGTATTCGCATTATGCTGTTGATCATTAATAAATTATTATTATTATTATATGATGATAAATAAAACACTTAATAACTTTACACAACTTAATTTAAACGCAAACTAATTATAGAATTTTAATCATCCATATGCAAATTAAATTGAATTAAGTGGTGTAAAAAAGTTAATTTTTTATTCTAAATTATTCATTGCCCTTTTCCAGCCATCGGGCACTTTTTTCACTTGATCAATAGATATTTATACTTATATAAATATAAAATGTCCCATCATTCAGATATTTTTAAAAGAATCTAAAATAAAAATTTCACTGAGAAGTATTTTTTTATGAACATATATACATGTATATCGTTCATTAATTTATTCAATATATATACAGAGAGGTTTTTTTAACAATATACATATCCCCTATGCATACATGTAATATACCCAAGTAAAACGCATTGATGCATGTGTTTAGTTGCCTATAATACGCAACCCGAACGATCGATTCCTTCATAATCAAAAAACAATTAAACAATTTTCTATTTCTGTTTATGACAAAATCGAAATGCACAATGTGGAAGAATTTTCGCGATCGATTGAGTTACTGTCTTCCAGTTTTTGGTGGTAATTTCTAACACTTATTCTAATTATTTATTTCAAGTTTATTGTTCTTCACTGTTACTTTTCTTTTAAATTGTCTTAATAAAATCTCTTAGTATTTTTTACATGTAATTTCTCTATAATAATAAGTGACTTATTTTTGATAAAAAAAATAAATGTGACGGTAACGCATGCAGTGTTAGTCATGATGTATTTCGTTGCGTTTTTCAATAGAATAAAGAGAACGAAACATAGAACCTTCCAAAGAAAATATTTTAGTTTAATTATTTTAGAATCATCCTAACCGAAGTATTCGGCAACTTTGGATACATTGAAAACATGTCTTATCCTCCTCAATACTGTTGGAATTGTAATACACGCTTGAAATTCATCTTTTTCTTCATTTGTATACATTTTCGATCAAATATTTCACACAATTTGAAGTTTAGCGTTTGACGTTTAGTTGTGTATTATAGGCAACTAAACATACATTAATGGGTTCAATGCGTTTGACGTGTTTTTTTTGCAGGTATACAGTTCGCCTAATGTATACTGATAAAAAATCCTCTCTGTATTTTAAACTATGTGTGTGTCTAGTTGGCACATTTATTTTTATATTATTATTCTTATTATCTACAGTTATTATTCTGATGACTTTATGTAATAAAAAATAAATATTGTTGTCCATTGTGTCAACGATTAATAAAATTATTTAAATGAAACTGTAAATATAATAATAATAATATTTACAGAGAAAGTACAATATATTTTTTTACGGAGTGAGGGTTGTGGGGTGAGTATTTATTTTGAGAAGAGGGGAATTCAAGAGATCAATTTGTTCATTTAACAAATTCCCGGTTGTCAAGTTTTTATTAACTTCTAATGTTTCGAGGATGATACATTTTGTTCCTTTGTTGCACACATGAAGCACATTGTATTGATCATTGAAGTAATGGCCTTTTTCTAGCAGGTCATTTGAATGTGTTAAGGTGTCCCTTTTCTTTATGATCGAATAATCTTCCTGTTTCACCTATACATTTCTTAGAACAGTCTTTACAATTTAAACCCCACAGCGTTGATCCATTTTTGTTTTATCTTCATTGTTTTTTTTTTAACAACATAAGATACCTGATGTGTTGGAAGTCTTAAAATCTATTTTTACATTTAGTTTTTTGAAATGTGTGTTGATATTTTGGCTTAAATGACCGTTATATTGTTAAAGGATGGAAGGCACTCCTTTCAACGACTCTAGCTCGGGAAGCACGTGAAGAGCAACTAATCCAAAACAACTAGTCCAAATAATAAAGGTTATATATTTAAACACACACAAAAAACACGGAAAATAATAAAAGTTAGGCTGAAAGACCACTGGTCGATAGCTAGTTTCAGAGTTGGAAATATATTGTGAACGTTAGTGTATTGTTAGATATTGTATTGTAATTGTATATTCCAATCTCAGAAATAAAGATGTTTATGTATGTAATAAAAGTATAAACAATTAAAAAAAACGGTTATGAAAATACACAGCAACCCAGGTGAACGGCGTCGACAGGTGCGGTCGTCGACGGAGAGGCAGGTAGCACGGACGGTGGTTGCTCTCTGGTCTGTCGGATCATCTCTCCGGATTTATATATCGATTTCGTCGTAGGGGGTGGAGGCTGTTCTTTGTGGCACGATTACCGCTTTGCACTTCTCTGACTACCAAAATAAAATAACGGGTAATGAGTTTCACGAGAAACGATAAAAAAAAGATTATTCTTTCTCGCCAAACGGATCGCCCCTTAATGGCTTTTGATAATCCGACTGTGTAGTTGGTAAACGTGCGTTTGGGATAAACTCATTTTAATTATTTACGAAAAATAATATTGAAAATTTTATTGTTACAGGCAAACATTTTTTTGCCGGTCACAATAAAATTTTATGTAATCGACTCGACTCGACTCGACCCGTATCTATTTGTTTTGTTTGTTTTTGTGATTGGGAATATTGATTTAATGACTCTTTCTCTTTGTTTTTTTTTTAATTAATTTATTTATCTTGTTCATAGGGTAATTATTTTTAATGGCTATATTTTTAATTATTTTTATTTCTTTTTTAGTTTTGTTTAACCATAGGAAATGTAACTGTTCTGTGTGTAATAGACTTAAATGCTGCTAATTTTTGTTCGGTAGGGTGAAAGAAGTTATAATTGATTGTGATGTCTGTGTGGGTTGGTTTGTGGACTGTAGAAAATTCATTTTTATTTATTTATTTTTATTTTTTGGAGCAGTTCTGTTATTTTTAAATCGAGAAAGTTGATTGAATTGTCTATTTCTGTTTCTATTGTGAAATTTATTTTTGGTTATACCTGGTTTATTTTTTAGGATTTTATTTAAAATACGATCTGTTCCATCCAATAGCGGCAATTTCTAAATTATGGTAATTGTAATATTTTATTTTCAATATAAACAATAAACAGTTCGGCTAGTAGTGGACTTAAGGGATTTCACATTGCTAGACCATCTGGTTGCGTGAAAAAATTATCATCAAATTATAAATAATTTTGTTGAATGCAAATATCCGGAAGGGATATTTTTTTATTATGTTTTCAACCTCTATGGGGGGTACGTTGGCAAATAAATTCGTTACATCAAAAGATACAAACCTTAATAATAAGCTTTGTACAATATTATTACATAGTTTCATGAAGATATCCCAAGCTCTACCCTTTGTAGGAGCTGTGGCACTCCTTTTGGAGCTTTCTGGATCAAACTCATTAAGATTGATCAAACCCCATTTTCTCTGTCTATATTCGTGTGCTTGTGTCTTTCCAGTTTTTCTATTCTTAGTTTTTTCCTGCCAATTTCGTACGCCGATGATCTTCAAGTCCTATGTAATTTCTTGTAGCCATGTTGTTTTGGGTCTCTATCATTTTCGTTTCCTTAATGGCTTTCATTCTAGGATTGAGTATATGGTTGATCCCAGCCCTGCTCTCCATATGTGTCCCAGTCACTTTATTCTTTGCTCTTTAATTTTGCTCACAATGTCTCTTCCTATTTCCATTTTTAGTTCTTAATTATTTCTTCTTATATGTTCGGTTTCCGACAGCTTTATTGATTCTAATAATCCCCTTAATATTTTTCGATCCAATATTCTCAAGTCTTCCTCTTGTTTTTTACTCATTTGGCCCTATTCCCTATCGAAAACGCTATGTTTGACAGCACGCTATTCTTCAAGGTTACGTTATATGGCTGCTACGTATTCCGTATCGCGCTAAACCGCTATCTCAGTCAACGCTCAGCGCCATGACGGCCGATAAAATCATTGAAAATAGCAGGCACCGAAATAGGTCCAGTTATCATAGCGTTTAGCCGCTTTTCGAGGTTATTTTCAATTCAAATTATTTTTTAGCGGTTGTTTAATAAATATTATTGTATTTTTGGCTTATTCTCTTGCAAAATTGAATTTAAACTATCAAAAAAGAACCTTTTTATACTTCACTCTTTCAGTAATCCATAGAATGTGCATACAATTGGGAGCGAGTGTGCCTTTTTATAAATTTTCCCATAATTCGAAACATTATCTGTCCCCCTCTTGTCCAAAACTACATTCATATTATAAATTTTAGATATTCAAAAAATACAGAAAATAGTCATAAAATGCATCCATTATCGCTTTGAATATTACGAAAGACATAAATATTTAAATTTCTGTCCTATTTAAGATTATTACATAGATTGTTCGTCGGAGTTCCAGCCGGGAAATGTGTTGTTTGAATGGATATTTATTTTGTACTTACAACCTAATTCAGAAATTAAAACCATTCGTAAAAATGATTTATTATACTTTACTCTGTCCCTGGTTTGAGTGCATGAATTATTAATTAAGACATTTAAATCTGAAATGTCATCTTCAACTAATAATTTGTCGCCATTAAAAATGTTTCAACGGATTTCGTGATATGAACATTGTAAATAATAATATGCATACGCATAAATATTTTATTTAAATTATTCCACTTACTTTAATTACCATTTTCTTTTATGAATATTTAATTCTGTTGATTTAAAAAGCGTGCTAATTGTTATGCTTAATAAACTATTCAGTTTTTAATCCTGCAATTTGCAAAATTATCAATTTATATTATTGTAGCATTATTGAAATTATATAATACAAATTTCAAATATAATTGATTTTCGGATATGAAAATGCATCAGCAATGTTCTTGTTTCGGTGTTTTTGTAAATTGTAAATTCGTGGTTAAACTTTTCGAATCGATGAAAATTGTCATCGCAAAAGCGGAAACGTGTACACAAAATAAGAGAATATTGAACAACATAAAACAATGAATACGAGTGAAGGCACAACATTTGTTACATGATTAACTATTTGATGAAAATAATAAATTATTCATTCATATTTGTATACTATCAAGCATAAAAATGTATTTGTTGTGTACTTCATGATACTTGAGATTGATCACTCAGTATAGTATTATATTAACAACGGAATAATAATAAATTTATTAAATGATATATAATCATTAATTCATGTAATATTATTGCTATAACAAGCATACATATAAATAATTAATATGAACTAAACCAATAAATATGACTTATTACATACACATATTGTATGTAATAATACAATAGCACCACAAATAATAACATTGCCGAGAACATTTAAAAAAAACTGACATTGATGAAAAAAGTAATGGTATTAACATATTTAAAAATTTTAAATAAAGTATTAATTGTCCATTCTGAAATTATTAATGTGGCGTAATGGTTTTCTAATGTATAGTTATTATATTGTTTGAATTTCACAATCAAAGATGTTTGTATACAAGGAGACCAGAAAAGGTGTGATAATCTTCAAGTTGTGTGATTCATTGATTAATTTTGTAAAAAAAAATCTAAATAAAAAAATATTGTATCCTCCTTCTCACGAGGCAGTTAAAATATTAAATGAGTCTCTAGAAATTAGTATTCTAAATATTTTAGAAAAAATCAATAGAACTTACAATCAATTACACATTTGGAAAATTTAAATGGCATAGGTGATAAATAAATTGGAAACTTTAACAAATTAATTTCTTCTTCAGAAGCGTGTGTTTAATAACAATAGATCCAATAACTATATATTTTCAAATGTAACCTTATTAAATTTCATTTCACTTTGACATATACTTGTCATATTTTTTGTGTAAGTTTGGGTGAGTTCAAAATTCTTTCTGAAGATGTATACATTCAACGAGTATATAGCTATGCACATCGATTCTGCAATGGTAATGCAACTAGTGCCAAAGATGAGTACCAAAGAAGATATACAAATCGCCAAAAAACCTGCATAAATACGATTAGAGCTAGACTACTTTTGGGACTTTCGTTTATAATAACGTAAATAGAGGAGACCTTGGGAACGTCGAACTGTTAATCTAGAAGAACTGATATTAAATGTAGTTCAAAAAGATCCTAATAGTAGTACGAGACATATAGCCCAAGAGTTATATATGCCCAGTAAAAGAACAGTCCATGCAGTATTGAAAGAAAATCGATTAAATTGACGCATTTCATGCAATAAAAGTTCAACCACTGTATGAAAATTATAACGAGCGTCGACGTAAGTTTTGTGACAGGATTTTACATCAAATTCGGGAAGAACCGATTATTTTATTTAAAATTCTTTGGAGTGACGAATGTATATCTACTATAGATGGAGTATCTAATTGTCATTATTATAATTTTTGGACGAAAGAAAATCCTCAGGCGGTTAGAAAAATGGGATATCAAAGGATATTTTCAGTTAAAGTCTGGCCTAGTGTTCTAAATTTACGTGTAAATGGGCCTTCTTCCTTCATATACTATTAAATGCCTTAAATTATGTAAATATTTTAGAGGAAGTTTTGGGAATGTTCCACTAAATTTAGTAAACAACATGCTGTACATGCATGCTGGTGCACCACCTCACACAACAAGATTTTCAAGAGAATAGTTGGACGAACATTTTTCAAATAGACGGATTGAAAGCAATCGACTCATACTATGGCCAGTAAGGTCGCCGGATATGAATCCACTTGATTTTTTCGTTTGTGGAATTTTTAAAAGAAAATATTTATACAGCACCTCCAGTGGACAATGTGGACGTCATGAATAGAATACGTGTTGCAATAGAAGAGATGTTGCAGTAATTAATTCTATTTCACGACGGCTCCAGATCTACTTAGAAACGGATGGTTTTCAATTCAAATCTTTCATTTTTGATGTATACTTTAAATTTGACATTTTTTTCAGATTTGTAAAATTTATGGCTATTATTAAATTAAACACTTGTTTGATCCGCTGTTACCAAACTTACATTTCTTTAAATTAGCTCGTGAGGACTTATAAGCCACAATACAATATTTTTTTACTTAAAGTTTCTTCTAAGCAATAGATGTTACCTTGCCATATTAAAATAATAATGATTATTACGAAAATTAACAAAAATTGATATATATATATATTGAAAACTATTAGGTTTAGGTGCAGAAAACATTTATACTTTCTGAAAGACAATAAATTTCCTACAAGATAGGTCTATTAGATATAGGATATGCCATTTAAAATAAGCACGAAATTCGACCTTGAATGTGTTTCTGGAGTTACATTAAATTATCAATACATCTTAATATTTTAAATTTCTGTAAATAGCCTAAAATATTCACCCATTAGTCTAATATACTGATACAAAATTTCATTTTTTTTTTCATTCGCCCATTTGAAAGTTATGATTTTTTTTTCGAAACGTCAATTTTTTCAAAAAATATTTACATATTTCAAAAATTATTAGGTTTAGGTTATAAAGTTGACTTTATTTTTGGTGTAGAATCTAAAAAATATATAAAATATGGGGTATTCCATTAGAAAAAATAAAACTATGATACGCCATGCTTTTATGGGACACCCTGTATATTTGAAACTAATTTTAAAATATGGCCCTAATAGACCTGCATACGCCGATTTTCAAAAAAAAAACCATTTAGCCGTAAAGCTACTCGGCGCACACACTGAGACACCCTGTACACACACCTCCATGAAATATAACGAAGTATTAACAACCACTAATAATCTAAAAAAATAAGATGATCATATAAAATATAGGAATCTATTCGAAGCCAACGATATTTAAACACACTAAAAGTATTTGCGAATAACTCTAAATTATAGACATTGGCCATTCTGTAGCGATCCTCATCATTCGATTTAATTATTCCATTAAATGGAATGATGAAGATCAGTCCATTAAATTGAATGCTGATCATTCGATTTAATCATGCATCGCTAACCGATTGGCCAATATCTATAATTTAATTAAGCATTCCGTATCGTGTGCTGTGGAAATAAACTCATTGTGTCCTGAATGCCAAAGCACGCGGTATATTAAAGAAACATATTCCTAACAATTCACTAAAATTAATAATCCTATGAATTTATTTATAAAAAAATAACATATCACCTTTCAGTTACCGCTCTGATTTTTATTTTTCAATTTGTTTAATGTTCCACTAAGACTAAATGAACTCTATTGACCATATGATGGCTGATCTGGTATATGAAGACTTTAGACTCGATGTACCTATATTCAACGGACGATTTAATACTTTTAAAATAACCCCTGATTAAGAAAACAAACAAATATCGTTTTAGTAATGCTGAAAGAACATTAAACGTTATTTTTATATCAATAACATTTTACTAAAATGTATGCTCAGAGGATTTTTTTTATTTTTTAAATATTATTTCATTTGTATTAAATTATTAACAGTAAGAAGTCATAAACACCTAGCCTCAAAAAAATAGCCGTATATGGAACAACGCCAATCCATACGAAGTTCACCTGATGGCAATGTATCCACAAAAAGTGACGGTTTGGTGTGAATTATAGGCCGGCGGCATCATTGGCCCGCACTTTTTAGGAACATTTTAGATGATAGCCAATTGCTTATGGCCGAATTGAACGATGTGAACGTTCACGACATGTGGTTCCGGCAGGACGGCGCAACGTTTCACACAGCGAACGCCACGAAAGACATTTTGCATAAACGATCTGAACATAACGTGAATTGGCCACCAAGGTCGTGCGACTTTAGATCTAGCGGGAGATCTTGTGGGATTTTCTAAAATCGTGCATCTATCCCAATAAGCCGCAGTCTGACGATGCTTTCAAAGTCAACATAACCCAGGCATTCGCTTAAATTTAGCCGGACCTATGCGGAAGAATCATTGAAAATTGAATCTCCCGGATCCGTGTCATATTCCATACATAATGGCATATATGGGGCCTTGAAATAAACAAAAAAATGTTAATACCTCACACACAACTTATTTCGTTCCATTTCAACGTCAACCCGTCCCTATTGGAAAAACCTGTACATAGGAATTTTATATGTAAAACAATTTTATACAAATTCCTGCTTTCCAGATTATTTTAGAGAAAAAACACAAGGATTGAAATTTGTTTATAACTTAAAAACTATACTCCATCAACTTCTAGAATCGATGTATAATTAATAAATGTTTATTATGTTTGCAAAATTTCATGTGTTTAAATTGTATTAGCTATAAAAAAATTCATGTTAAATTGCAATCATAGAAATATATAGAACGTTTATTTTAAATAAATCTTTTATATGAAAGGTATGGCCAATGCAATTAAATTATGTGATCATTACAATGAAATTAAACAAGGAAAATTTCTGGCAATGATCAATTAAATTCGATCAATCCCTTTTTCAACTGCAAAAAATTACTTACATTGTAAGTTTTACAAACATCTATTGAAACAACTACTTCCCAAGCATTTACCCCGCCGGATATTGGATTACACAATAGATTTTTGTTGTTGCATAGCAGCACTACTACTGATGAGGGATGAAATCCCGAAATACATGCCTTGTAATTATTATTTGTTGTTTCTTTTCATTAAATAATTTCGACTCAAACCGTTGTAATTCGCAGTAGTGCTGCTATGCAACAACAAATATCTATTGTGTAATCCAATGTCCGGCGGGGCAAATGCTCGGGAAGCAGTTGTTTCAATAGATGCTTGTAAAACATACAATATAAGTAATTTTTTGCAGTTGGAAAAATGGATTTATCGAATTTAATTGATCATAATAATAATAAATTTATTACCCAACAGGAAACAGTAGCCCAATTACAGGATAATACAAAATAATTTTACATTATAATAATAGTAAGACAGAAATTTTCCTTGTTTAATTTCATTGTAATATAAATAACTGCAAATGTGTGAATCATCTTTGTTTCATTTTATTTAATTTTATGTGATCATTTGTAAATTTAATTACATTTAATTCATTATTTGTTAAACATGCATCTATCATAAATTTGTACAAAGCATAGTTTTAGACAGATTTTTTAAAATTCTGAACACATTTTAATTCCGTCAGTTTTTCTCTAAAATAAACAGGGAAGCAGACATTTGTAAAAATAGTTTTACTTCTAAAATCCATATGTATACCTGGTCGCGTTAACATCCGGTATATAAATATTAATTTTGCAATCAGTGATATTTCATTAACATCATAAACTTTCAGAAACAATCATTCGTTATACAATTTTCTTTGTAGATACATAACGGACAATAATCCACAAGTTTAACTTCATAAAATAAATACTTTTCCTAATGGTTTATCATATTATGGTATTTTACCAATTACTTGATTACATTGAATTTGTAGCTGCAGTGCATTGATTTTATTAAATTGAACATAGAGCTATGTTAAATGAAATAAAACCCTTGTTTTGTCTATCATTTATATATTTATTTTAATATTTAATTTTTTTATTCAATATTTTTCAATTCTTTTACTATATATTACTACAATATCTTTATTCAAAATTATTGGTTTTACATATATTTACAATATATTATGGTATATTTGTTTCTTTCTTCCTTGCTTGAACAGGCTATCGACCTATGGTCTATCCGCCATTTTACTATATATTTTATTACATTTATTTATTTTTTTAGTGTTCTTATAAGTACTGTACAAATTTCGGCTAATTTCGTAAATACCTCCAATGTGATTGTAATCGTTACGATTTCTAACAAAATAATAATTTCGGCTATCAACAATCTGTACAAAATCTTAGAACTCACATTACCGATTTATGTGTGCTGTCATAAGCTACCTGAAGCAATTAGCTTGCACTTAATGACCTAAGCCCAGGAGTACGTAATGCGTGTGACATTACGTTATCTTGTACAATTTGTAAATAATATTTTAGTTATGAGTTAAGTTTTCTTTTCACACTCGAACGCATCTGTTGTATCCATTTTTACATTTGTGTAATATAATTTGAATTTGTAGTAGATATTTTAAACTAAACATCGTTGCTATTAATTTCAAAAGAACTGAACACTACATAAACTGTATAATATAATATATATATATATATGTATATATATATATATCTTTATTTATGAATTTTGTACAGTGAAGTGTGTGTTTACATTTTAATATATGTTATAATACTGTCTGTTACAATAAAGGAAAGTTCACAAACTGGCTATCGACCAGAGGTCTTTCAGCCTGTCTTTGTCCTGTTCCTGTCAATATAATAATATTTTATTCCTTTCTTCACTTTTTTTATTTTTATTACTATATGTACATTTCAAGCAGAATGTGCTCTTTATCAATAGCTTTTATGTACAAGCAAAGGAATAATATATTATTATATTAAGAAAGTTCACGTACTCACCAACAAATATCTTCGATACTACTTAAACTGGTTGAAAACAAAATAGATATTAAATGAAATTAATATTTAGTGCTTCTATTCTTGCCTATTTTTTTATATTGGTTTTATTAAAATTATATTAATGTGTTTTCTTTTTACCAAATTTGGAAAATGTGTGTAATGTTAGCAATAATTTTAACAACTTCCCGGCGCATCAACCATTTTAACAGATTTGCCACATTGAAAGCTCACAATTATAATCAATAATTTGTCTCAGTTTAATAATTTATATCTAGACCTTTCATAACCTTCTTTAATTAGATCACTTCGTATAATCAGCATATTGATTTATTTATTTTCACATAAATAATTACATACATAAATGGAGTAAAGAGTAAGTTCGAATCTTGTAATTAATTGAAATATAACATTTGTTATATACGCGCCACAACTCTCTTTAAATACAAAATAATTTTCTAGAAATTTATAGTAAAATCAAATTTTAGCCATTTACCGATTTTCTTAATCATTATACAGACCTATGTTCGATAGTCATTTAACAATTAATTAAATTTTGTGTGATATACTTCATCAACTATTGATGTATTCTTGTAATCTTGATTGTTAATAAAGATTGTTATATATTGGGTGTACAAGTAAGTTTCTAGCGTTTTTTTTTTTCCAAAATGTGAGGTTTTATTATGAAAACATGGTTACATATCCTTTATTCAAAGTATCGTCCTTCGGAAGTTATAACTTTTTACCATCTTTCTGGCAATTTATGAATGCCGGACCAAAAAAATGTCTCGTCTTTCGAGCCCAAGAACGTATCGAGCGAATTTTTGATTCCCGCTACTGAACTGAAGCGTATTCCCGTAAGAGCGTTCTGCATTGATCAAAACAAGTGGTAGTCAGATGGTGCCAAGTCTGGACTGTAAGGCGGGTGAGGCAGAATTTTCCACCCACTATTTTCCAAATAGTTTTTGACCGAAGCCGCAACATGTGGCCGAGCGTTATCGTGATGAAAAATGACGGACTCATGCCTGGTCTCATATTCTGGCCGTTTTTCCTGTAATGCTCGCTTCAAACGAATAAGTTGGGTTCGATACAATGGCGCTTTGATGGTTTGGCCACTCGGAAGCAGTTCGTAGTATACACCCTTTTGATCCCACCATATGCATAGCATGACCTTATTTCCGTGAATATTTCGTTTCGGCGTCGATTGGGCGGGCTCGCCGGGCTTTGTATACGATTTTCTGCGTTTAGGGTTATCATAATAAATCTATTTTTCATCACCAATGACAATACGATGCAGAAATGATTTATTTTTATACCGCTGCAGCAACATTTCGGACATGCAAAGTCTCCGTTTGACGTCTCTCGGCTTCAATTTGTACGGCACCCAGTTTCCAACCTTTTGAATGAATCCCAATGCTTTTAGGCGCAGGGAAATGGCTTGTTGCGTGACACTCAATGATGCAGCAAGTTCTTCTTGAATCTGACACGGATCCTCATCCAGCAAAGCGTCTAATTCCTCGTCTTCAAAACTTTTCGGCTTTCCAGAGCGATCCTTGTCTTCAACTTCAAAATCACCACTTTTGAACCGTTTGAACCAGTCGCGGCACGTCGATTCACCAATACATTCCGCCCCATAAGTTTCCGAAAACAAACGATAGGCCTCAGCCGCACTTTTCCTCATATTAAAGAATAGAAGCAGCGCTTCCCGCAAATGACGTTTATTTGGCTGGAAACTTGCCATGATTTTGCTCGATAAAATATACGACACCGAAAGAAATGCTTAAATATATTGTTGCAAAGTTGTTGACACATACATAACCTACAAATATAATACATGAGGTCTGATATTTCTGCCCGGGATCCACTGGTGACACCATCTTTTGACAAACGTTGGAAACTTACTTGTACATCCAATATACAGAGAGGATTTTTTATCAGTATACATTAGGCGAACTGTATACCTGCAAAAAAACCAAGTCAAACGCATTGAACCGATTGATGTGACAACTAAACGTCAAACGCTAAACTTCAAATTGTGTGAAATATTTGATCGAAAATGTATAAAAATGTAGAAAATGTCGAATTTCAAGCGTGTATTACAATTCCAACAGTTCTAGAGGAGGATAAGACATGTTTTCAAAGAATCCAAAGTGGCCGAATACCTCGGTTAGGATGATTCTAAAAATAATTGAACTAAAACATTTTCTGTGGAAGGTTGTATGTTTCGTTCTCTTTATTCTATTTAAAAACGCAACAAAATAAATCATTACTAACACTGCATGCGTTACCGTCACAAACAATTTCCTTTTTTTAACAAAAATATGTCACTTATTATTTTGAAAAAAATACGGGTAAAAAATATTAAGAAATTTTATTAAGACAATTTGAAAGAAAAGTAACAGTGAAGAACAATAAACTTGAAATAAATAATTAGAATAAGGGCTAGAAATGACCACCAGAAAATGTAAGACAGTAACTCAAACGATCGCAAAAATTCTTCCACGTTGTGCATTTCGATATTGTTATAAACAGAAATAGAAAATTGTGTAATTATTTTTTGAATTATCCTAGTTGAAGGAATCGATCGTTCGGGTTGCGTATTATAGGCAACTAAACACACACATCAATGCGTTTGACTTGGGTATTTTACATGTATACATAGGGCATATGTATACTGTTAAAAAAACCTCTCTGTATAACCATTTTTAAGCGAATTTATATAATGATATAAAGATATAGGAAACATTTTGTTCGGTCAATAATTAATTTTCATATTTTTGTTTTATTGGGTTGCGACAGAAGAAGAAGATCCGCGTGTATGACTAACGAAGTAACATCGTAGAAGAGCTCTTCATCGGGATAATGTAAATTTATGAGTGTCAACGAAATGTGCTACCGATCCTTGCGGATTTTTATCCGGGAGAGCAACCACCCGGTCACACAACTTCGTTGTCCACTTAAAATCCAAAATTTAATCGTTACGTAACCTAACACATATTAATACTACATAATAACTTATCACTATCCACCAATGCATAAACTCTTGCATATATGACAGTTCAGCTAGCTAGCATAGTTTTAATTTGCAAATCACCATAAATTCATACAGGGCAGAAAGACCTATGGTCGATAGCCCATGACAGACTACTAACTCCATTGTACATATTGTTATAATAAATTTTGTAAATTTTTGTTGTCATATTTTCTGAATAAAAAAACTTATATAATAATTATCAAGGAAGAAATGAACAAATTTGGAGTTGAATAATGTGAAATGATCTATATTATTAAAAATATTAATGAGTTAAGTAATTCTATTATATATTTTCTTTGTGATACGATAGCTAAAACTAATCGATTCTCAGCTGGTTGTATAAACTAATAAATTAAATAAATCCTTATTTCTTTTCCTACTTGTTTTATTGGACAAAAAATATTTATTTCCGAAATTTGCATTTAGTTTATTGAAACAAGTAGCAGGAAGGACTAGAACATTCTTTAATTAATTACCTAAAACTAACATGAAAAAACGTAAGTGAACAAAACATTTTAAGCAACAATAGACAAGTCAATAAATAACAAATGGCGTTTTTTATTATATCAATTACATAAAATTAAATATGTTACAAGAACATTGAAAAAAAAAATACCGAGATATTATTTAAATTATATTACATTTTAATTACAAAATGTTGAAAAGTGCACTAATGATAATTATTTAGGGCAGAAAGACCCCAGGTCGATAGCCCGGACAGACTAACACAATATTTGTTTTCTTATTTAAATATAAATGTATATATACGATTAAGTAATGATGTTGTCTGAATAAAGATGTTTGTATATATGATAATTATTAATAATAGGAAACATTTTCGCTTACCTTAAATTTATAAATAATTTTAATATCGAATTATAAAAATAAATTAATTATTACAAACATTTTTAACATTTTTTTTTGTGGAAGTAATAGTTTATAATTATATTTGTCCAAAATGTGTGTTGAGAACTAATAAATTAGGTAATCGTAAGCTTATATTTTAATTTACCAATACAGAATCTAAATTAAATTCTTTATTTGTCTACAAATATTTTTAATACAATACATATCGAGCGTATAACAAAAATCGACGACGAAGTTGGCGTTGGAAGTCTCATGTCTGTACTAACTTAGTACAGACATGACTCGATGACTCTTAGTACTACTAAGATCACACGCGTGAAATGCTGGTTGCGGTTAAAGAGTGACATGTCAGATATTAATTTTGTTAAATAGGTAGCCAAACTAAATTTATTTTAAATTACAATAGTCAAACTAAGTGTTGAAAATTCGCACCGCCACTATCCAAGCAACTTTTACTCCTTCGCCTAACACAAGTAAAAACATTTTATAACATTCAAGGATTCTGGTTAGTTAGAAAAATGTGATAATTTTCAGGTGGAGTGGACATTTTAATTATTGAATTCTGCTTCATAACTTCCCTCGAAATCAACGGCCTCTTGAGACGTTATATTAAACGTCTGTCTCGAAATTCGTATTATTTTTTTAAATATTTTCGATAAAATCAAAAGAACAATAAAAAAACAAGTAATAAAATTACATAAGTTACAAATAAATATAAAATTTAAACAAATCTATAAAAAAAATATTGTAAAATTTTATAAAATCTCATTAAATGTTTCTTCACAGTGACACAACCATTTTTCTATCAATTATAATGATTATATAAAATAAATATGAATAGATTATTATTCAAATTCTCAAAAAAAAACTTTGAATTCCTTTGAAAATGGGTTGATAACCCGAGAATTTAAAATTATTCAATTTAATCTGTTTTATTTGTTTATTTTGTTGATTTTTAATAATCTATTCATACTTATTTTATACAATATGGACTACCAACGTTTAAATATTAAAACTAATAATGATTATGTAATTCACTGATTTGTTGTTTTGAACTTTTAGTTTATATTTTTTATGCACACTTCAAACATGCGTTCTCGTGGAGTTATAAGCAAGAAACATTTCAATCTTCGTAAGAAATTTTGTTAATTTTCGACTAAAATATATTCGACTTATTTATAGAAACAAATTACCAATTATGCAAATTAAATTAATAAAAAAAATAATCAACTCGAACAATCACTGCGTACTATAATTACGTAAAATCAGATGTTTGAGATGTATATAAAATGAAAACTTAAAATATTACACGAACCCACGCGTTTGCAGTGTTTTCTATTTTAAACAAACTACCAACAATTAATCGCACGATACGCGCATATATTAAACAAACTGTGTAATTTTGTTTTAGAATAAGCTAAACGCTATACATGTAGGACAAATATGCACAATTAAATCGCGATTTAATATGAAAATTTCGACTTACACATCAAAGCGACACTCATATATGTTTTGATTAATGAAACGTTTGCTGTAGTGATAATTAGAGAATGAATTAAAAAAAGAAAGTGAAAAAAAATACGTGATTAATTGTATTTAGATTACATTAGTAGGGATATTTTTAGATATTTATTATTATTATAAGCGATTGTTATAATGAAATCACTTGGTTTTGTTTTAATAATAATAATAATAATAATTTATTTACGGAATATTCACCATTTTACAAAAATTGTAACAATCTTTTACTGTAAGTAGTAGGCAAATAGGCTATTACATACAAATAAACAACAACTAAAAATACCAATTAACAAATAAATTTATCAATTTTATCCCAAGTGGTTTTACGAGTTGTTGGGTTAATTGAATAAATATAAGTAATTCAAACAATAATTTATAAATACATAAATAAGACAGCGTGTACAAGTAATGACAATATTTGATAAAGTTTAAGAAATGCAGTCGCAATACATTAAAAATCAAACAAATTACATACAAATTATTTTTACTAACATTTTGTTAAATTTTCGACTAGTTTCGGCTAGATGCCATTTTCATAAAAAAAATAAGGGCGGAAAGACCTCTGCTAAACGGATAACGTGCACTGAACGATATTGGGTTATTTATACAACATACATATTGAACAAAAGTAAATCTGAAACAGATCGCTACGGAACACCATGAACTTTTAGTAGTAGATTAATTAAATTGATATTCCTTTTAAATTATATTTATATCTATAAAATTTAAGAAATTCCAATGTACAACACTAAGATATAATTTAAATTAATTAAATATATATGAAAAAGAAACATCTCTGATGGGATTTTTATCCATGTTCCCCGACTTCTAGCCAAGTGTGTTACCAACTATACCACAAAGATATGTGATGACAAATCTTCATTCAGTGCTTCAAGTAGTAGAGACTGATATCCGATTCTAGAACCTCTTCTGACCTTGACTCCGACTTGATTCTAATAAAGTTCATTAAGTGACCTTGTTCTAGTTTTCAGCAATATAAGTATGAACACAAATTGTATAATATAACATGATGGATGTATTACTGCTATTATTTATGATATTACAACTAGCATATACATGCTAGTTAAAATATCGTAGATTGCCAATTCTGTTCTTCTGTTTGTTCTAAATCCTTATTGATCTTTTATATTTGTCAAAAAAGGGCTATAATTAATTCAAATACAAAGTTGATCTTAGAAACCAGGCTTAGAGACGAAGTGGAACGAAGAATAGAAGAATCTCAAAGTGGCTTCATAAAAGGAAGTTCAACACATGACCATTCTCATGACTATATACTGAAAATTCTCATTGAAATTACAAGTAATATACATAAAAGCCTACGCATTGTATTTATCGACTTAGAAAAGGCGTTCGATAGAGTACACAGAGAGAAAATATGGGAGATTTTGAAACATCAGCAAAACATCCGTATATAAAAACACTCTAAATTGTATAACAACGGGAAATTTACCATCTAGTAAATTTGCAATAAGGAGGGACTTTGAGTCCACTACTCTTCATAGTATTCCTGGATAGTACAATGAAGAACATTCAATCAAAAGGAAAAAAAAAACTCGAGTTTCGTTCTAAAAGTATGAAGTGATGATATCAGAGTGTTTAATCGCTGACGAACTTGTAGTATGGCTAAAAACGAGAAAGGCCTACAATACAATGTAAATGTGTGGAATAACGTACTACAAAAAAATAACATGAAAATAAAATTAGACGACAAAGCTAAAGTGATGTTGTAGGCAAACAGACTTGCTTTATGTCTGTTGTTAAGAATATAAAAATAGTATTATTTAAGAACTATGTATAGATCAATATTATTACATGAACACTGAACGAATGAATAAGAATTAAATTTCGAGCAACAGAAATAAAATACTTAAGAAAAGTTGAAGGAGTTACCAAGATGGGTAAAATCGGAAACGATGAATTCAAATCATCCTTACAAATACACTGTACACAAGAGGTAATAGGCAAGAAACAACAATAGTATATATTTTAAAGAATACAACCAGGGAAGGATAGGATAATTATGACCTTGTTCAGTGATTGGTTGAAATTGTGGGAAAACTCACAACGAAAACATTAAACTTCTATTTTCTGTCGTTATTTTGTCATGTGGTCTCCATCATTTTGTGGTCGGCATAAACGTAGCATTAGGGGCTAAATATTATACTGTTAATATAGTATTACGCAATAAATTTAAGTGTAATTTTGGAGTACTATATTTAAATAATATGACTCTTAATAAATTAAACTTTAGCACTTATCTGTAATATTAAATTCGCAGAAAATATGAATTTAAAGATGAGTATGCATGTGCCACACAGCTGTGTAAGCATCCGCAATTACAGTTACTCAACCACTCAATGCTATTTTATTTTATCTTACAGTAACGGCATTTTCCCCGCCCTACTAAAATGGGGACAAGACGTACTATTAGAGCAGATAATACTGCTATACCGGTCCAGTCTGGCTTTGAGATATATCCCAAAGGCTTGAAAATATGGCAGGGTTGTCTGCACACTTAAGCCTGTAAGAGCGGATTATACTGCCCCCAAGGCTTATAGATCAATCACACTCATTTCGTTTTTATTAAAAACTTTGGAGAGGCTTTGTGAGCATATACATGCTAGTTAAAATATCGTGGATGACCGATTCTGTTCTTCTGTTTGTTCTAATTCCTTATTGATCTTTTGTATTTGTCAAAAAAGGGCTATAACTAATTCAAATATACAATTTACAATGTTAGCAATTTATAAGACTAACAACTCTAGTAGACAAACCATTAATACATGTCCAACATGCATACACCAAGAGAAGATTAACCGATTCTGCCCTACATAATGAAGAGAGCAGTATAGAAAAATCGTTGGATAAAAAAGAATTCACCCTAGGCATTTTTGGGGATATTGAGGGTGCGTTTGATAAAACGACGAATCATAAGATAAGAAACGTGCTCATTGAACGAGGAGTACTATCTAGGATTTGTTACTGGATTCCCAATGTACTTACCAACAGAACAGTCAAGGTTGATGCAGGTAATCATCCGATTACCTGCGTGGTTAATTTGTCCTCAGGGTGGTGTGCTATCTCCACTTCTTTGGAACATGGTACTGGATAATTTCCTTCAACAACTGCTTAAGAAAAGCTATATAATAATGGTGTATGCTGACGATTTAGCCATCCTAATAAGCGGTAAGCATGAAGGTGCAATTTGTGATAGGATACAAACTGGCCTTGATATATCCAGGTGGTATGGGGATCACTCTCTTTCTTAATCTGGCCAAAACGGAGATGATTCTCTTCACCAGGAAGATAAAGGTGAATCCGAAAGCACCAATATTATTGAATTCGATGTTACAATTTAGCGAGGATTTGAAATATCTGGGAGTCACCCTCAACAGGAAACTAAATTGGAAGAAACACATCGAAATAAAAGTGAACAAATCACTGAGGGCCTTTTGGCAATGTTGGTGTGCCGCGGGGAAGACGTGAGGTCTAAACCCACGCACGACGATGTAGTTATATTCAGCTATCATAAAGCCCATACTTACTCATGGCGCAATGATTTGGTGGCCTAGAACTAAAATAGGCTCCACCACTAAACGTCTGACAGAGTTGCAGAGAACCGCCTATCTTTGTGTCACAGGTGCCATGCATACATACCCAAAAATGGCGATGAAAGTGATGCTGTGCCTTCCACCACTTGATCTTCGCGTGGAAAGAGAGGCCATAGCGGCTACTCTTCGATTTAGTATCAGTGGTTTTTGGGAGAGCAATAGAAATCAGAATCAGAAATCACCTCTGGAGGTCTGCAAGACATACCTCAACTACGCCTACCTATGTGGCGGTGGCGAGCACACCCTATGAAATTACCACCGAAACCACAAGATACATGAGGGAATCTGCTATAAGGATTTATACAGATGTATCCCTGAAGAAAGAAGGTTCGGGCCTGGGAATTTACTCCAGAAACCTAAACATTCAAAAGAAAATACCAATGGGTATAGGTTCAACCGTCGAGCAACTGGAGCTGATGGGCATAACACACGCGGCGTGGTATAAACAACAAATGTCTGCTAATCCTCACGGACAGCAGACATGCTCTACAGTCTCTAAGTAGAAACTACACCTGCTCAGAGACAGAAAAATAGTGCCATAATAAACTCAGGCAGGCTTCGATATACAACAGAGTTGTAGATGGGATGATGTAACAGGCTGTCGACTTTTTTCTAAGGAAACCCTTCGGTTTCCAAATGTAAGATCAGCCAAACAATACATGCGACTGTCCAGAGATAACTTAAAATGTATCACGGCTATTCTAACCGGACACTGCAGACTTAGAGCACACCTCCACAGATTGTAGTTTGTAGAATCGCCAGACTGTAGAGGTTGCTGTTTGGAGGACGAGACTGCAGAGCATATCCTTAGATGTTTCCAAGTCCAGTAGAAATGCCATACTGGGTGAGGAATGATCACATATGGCGAAGATCAGGGATCTACCAATCTCGGCATTGCTAGCCTATCTTGATAAGGTAGGCTGACTGTGCTGACACTGGGTCCAGATACCCTAAAGGGAGGAAGCATTAGGGGACTAACACCTCCCACAAAACCGTAACCGTAACCATATCTTACAGTTTCTTTATTGTTATCATTATACAAGAGAGATTAAAAATCCAAATTGAAAAAAAAATTGTAAGTGGACAACGATTAATTGCCTGAAGCCATACGACTTGCTGCTGCAGATAAAGGAATTTCAGGAAAAACCCGATTCTTCATAGTTACTGATATGGACACAACGAGTATAGTGATAACATCCCCCCTCCGTCAAAAAAAAAATAGCAAGAAAAGAAAAGAGTGCGCCTCGACACATATTCTAAATTGAATAAAACTGAAGAAAACCTGTGCGCCATACAGGGCACTTTTTTTAAGAAAAATGAAATACCTACGTTGGATAAACTTGTAGTGGTGAGTTTGCTACGTTAAAACTACAAATATATGCACAATAAATATATGTTTACTTTTACAGGCAGTATGACGTAATGATGAAATTCGAAAGGTGTCACGTTCCATATTGTTTAAAGTACTAAAAAAAAAAATGGATTTGTTTGTGAGAAAAGGGCCAAATGTCGAAAGAGTATTTTAATTGAAAAGTATAAAATTATTGATTGGAGACGAAGATATTTAACTAAAATAAAAAAAATAGACAAGAGGGCCACAGTTTTTACTATTTAGATGAGACGTGGTTGAATGCAGGGCATACAACAAACAAGATTTAGAAGGATACAGCAGTGTACAGTACATGTCAAGCATTTGTAGAAAAATTATCTCTAGGCTTAAGAAGCCCCTCAGGATTTTTTTTGTCAAATTTAGATGATAATGCAGTCATTGTCGTAGATAATGCGCCATACCACTCCGATAAATTTGAGAAGAGCAGATTGGATAAAAAATAATATAAAAATATATTTGCTCGTAAAAGGTGTTGAAATAGAGGAAGGCATTAAAAATGCAATTATTAATGGCTCCAAAAAAATATATTCGTAACCACCCTGAAAAATTCGTCATATAAAATTGACGAAATTGAGAAAAACGCAAACCATCTTACAAGTGTCAATTAATTCCAATTGAGCTCGTATGGGCAAAAGTGTTGCAAAAAAAATAAAACCTTTAAATTGCCAGATGTGGACCATTTATTTTTGAAAATTCACTGCTCGTAAAAATGAACTAAATGTGTTGAAGACGTAAAAAATAAGAAATTGAATTATGCATATTAGATAAAATTGTAGAAGAAATGCAGTTACAATTTAATGTGAACACTGGCACTGGCTCTTCTACTGAAGATAGATAATTTTGTATAATAAATGTATAATATAGTTAAAATATGTGTTATTTCTGTAACTGTAATATAGAAATATCTCATTAATGGTTTCCTTCATTTCTTATTTAAAATATTATCTATGATGTTATGTTATAACCATTATTTTGGAATATTGTCTTAATTATATTTAATCCATTATTGAATCTTTTATCGTTTAATTGAATATTTAATAGACGACAAATGAAAGAATTAAATGAGTAACTAAAATATTGAGTAAATACAAGGTGAAATAATATGTTTATTACATTTTAAACTATTATCAATAAAATTATGTCGTCGAATCATGTATTTATCTAGATAAATATACTTTTTTATAAATAGTTAAATATTTAATAAATTGCATAACACTTACAACAAATATTACCTCTTTGATGCCAGGATGCACGACGCATCCATTTCTGGTGATAACCATTTCTGCTTTACCTGGAAATTAAAAAAAAGAAAACGTAGATTATCTTTACATGTTAAAAATAAGATAAAAAAGTCAATAAGTTAGTTTCTTCATCACTACAATATTCAATATTTAAGGCTACGATCCCCAATACGTTTCCATTTTAAGGGATTAACAATGTTATACATTTATAAAAAAAATATCATTAAATACAGGCAGATAGTTTATTTACTGATGAACAACATCAGATAATTTGTATTATTTAAAAACAAAAAAAGTGAAAAAAAAATTAAAAAATATAATTTAATTTGCAAAAATATATCTAATCTGTATTAAACACATTCAACTGTATGTGGAAAGTCTTCCTCTTAAATATCCATATTAAATACATTCATAATATATTATTTGTAAACTCGTTAATCCTATTAAATGGCGAATGAGAACAAATTTAGTTCAACGCCATTATTTTTATTGTGGAATAATATCTAGTACCTCAGATGTTTGCCGTTAGGTTGAAAAATCAAAGTTGGGATAAAACAAACATACACATTTTGTAAAAAACTCTGCACGCTTTGGCGCTAATCGCACCATCTATTAGGCGTAAAATCGCAGTCTTAATTAGAAATAATTCAAAACCCCTAAATAATGAACCGTTATACTATCGAGCGTTTTTCAAATGTAGCCGTTAAAATATCAATGTAAGTGAATAAACTATTAGAATACTAACGCTAGTTTATTAAAAATCAATGCATTTTATACTTTAACAAAAGGATATAAGAATTAATTATTTTAGTTTTAATGAATAAATGGAACTTTAACAATTAATATTTTAGGAAAAAGATTTATTCATATAGTTATTTAAAATAAATTAATTATTTTCATTTTTTTATTTTATTTATTTTACCATGTGAATAAATATTTTTTTACTAATATCTAGCGAAATCTGAGTTGAGAATGTTTTTTTTTAAAAACTTTGAAAACAACTAAGAATGCGTATAGCGGACCAAGTACGCTATCAAGAAAAATGAATTAATGGCTGGAAAAAAGTTCGAAAGAGCCAAAAGAAGAAAGACACATTTTTTTAAGAAATAGGAACAATTCGATATCCTATTCGTCTGCAGAATATAATTTTAATTTTATATATTATTGTACATATATATATATATACACATTTTAATAAAGATGTTTAGTTAGTTCGGTATTAACAATATATGCTATTCAGGTAAAGTTAAACGAATTTTGCTACCTACAGAGTATTAATATGTCAGAAGCAGATATTGAAAACGGTACACGTAACTCCACCAATAAGGAAAGTTATATTGCATACAATTAATAAATAGAATAATTATATATATAGAAAATCTGAATTTCTCAGAAATACATTAAATTACATTACAATAATTACATTACAATAATAAACCTCTAGTTAAGCCTCAGAAAATGGCTATCGACCATCGGTCTTTCTGCCGAATAATTATATTTTAGTGTTTTTGGCCTTATTCCCAATAAATGATCAAACTGAAAACTGTACATATAACACTAATTACAATTTCTTAATGCCAGCAAATATTTAAAACAAAATATTATTCACATTTGTAAACAGTAGATAACTGAAGATCTTTATTCTACATTATAGTATAGTGCATCGTTATTGTATTTATTATTTACTTTTTTTAATTCTAAACATTTTCGATTTAATTTTTTGCAGTAATCCATAGTAATGATTCCAATGATTTGCCCGGAAAGTAATTTGTTTCAATGAATCGTTCTTTTAATTTTCCATCTAACCAAGTCTTTGTCATAGCGGAAAACAGAAATGATTACTTCATTAAATCATTTCCATTATTTTTTTTTCCCTATGAAATTATATTATAATAATATTAAATTTATTTTTGTTAGCATATCATATTTAAAATTTTAGAATTATAGTCAAGGGTTAAAAAAACATTATTGCATATTAAAAATAGTACAAAATAATATTACATTTTTGACCAAGTTGATTGACAATAGTTCGTTATTAAAAAGTTTTAAATAAATATTTGCTTGTTTTATTTTTATTATTTTTTATCCGACAAGTTAATAAAATAAAATTCTGAAACTAATCAAGTTCAAAATTATATCAATAAAATAATCTGTTACATTTCTGAATAATTTTCTCGAGTAATTAATTAAAGCCGAAAAGATTATTAATTTTCGAATTAGTTTAGATATTCTTACATCAATAATCGCAACAACTACAATTGAAATAAAAATATTGTAATTAATTGAAATAATAAGATTATTTCACCAAGATCTAAAAAAATATCACAGGATACAGACTTTGACAAACACTTTTTAAGACTTGTTGACAGCTGGTATTGCGAATTTTTCTACATGACAGACCTGACAAAACCAACTGACCTATTCACCGAAGACGACTATAACTGCATTCTAAAAAAAGAAAAAATACTGCATCCGGACACGACTATATACATAGTCGCATTCTTAAATCCCTGCCGCCTCATATCCTCCACTACATTCTCAACGTCCTTAACTACTCCTACCTATGCAAATGTTTTCCATCAGAGTGGAAAATTGGTATAATAATATGTATCACAAAACCCATCCGTTATTCCTAGCTACCGTCCAATAACACTCTAGCCTGTCCTAGGAAATATATATGAAATCCTTCTAAAATATAAAATCCTCTCTGTAATTACAAATTAAATATAAATTTAGTTTCCTTCGCAAACGCTTCACCAGTCTCCCACTTACTATCTTTACGTCTAACCTTCAGACCAACTATATCGAAGGCAGATAATTTGCCTTTGATCTTCCTTGATGTCTAAACGGCGTTTTATTCCGTATGGCGTAAAGACCTCCTTTTTATAATGTCAACCTCATTATCTGATACACATCCTACAATCATTCCTTTTCAACATATCCCTCAAAGTGAGAATAAACAACTGTTACTCCTCTCCTTTCACACCCGAACAAGGGGTTCCGCAAGGTTCCCCTCTATCCAACTTCTTTGCAACATCTTCTCTGCTCCGACATATATAATTCCGACCCTAAACACAATTTGCTGATGATACCGCCCTAATATCACATGCTCCTTCTCTACCCAAAGCTCTACAAACCCTACAAGAACTCATTAACACACTAGAACGCTGGTTTGCCAAGTGAAGATTTAAAAATTAACACCGAAAGTCGCAACTCATTATTCCTTACCACAAAATAATTAACTACCATATATTATGTCCATATCACACAACCCCATATATCCGTCCACCTACATTAAATACCTTGGATTTACTATTGACCAAAAACACGCACGTGACATTAAAAAAAAACAAGATAATAATTAGGGCAATACTATTTCGAAAATTCGAAATTATTACTGTTCTGATCTATAAGATAGTATGTCGGCCCCTAAGTGATTATGCACCCATCCCATTATCAACAATCCAGAATCTCACCCTACACCACAGTGAGAGAGCTGCCCTCTTATTAAACTCTGACATCCCTTAAATCTACTATATAATCCTTCAAACTAATTCGTCTACGGCGCTACCTTCGTAATTCCCATAGAAGAACGCCTTCAATTCCTCTCCGAAAAATTCTTCAAAAATTCTTTTAATCACAAAATGCTATGCCTATTTTGTTTGAACAGAAACCCCTAAATTCCTCCAAAATACAAAACCCCATCATACACAATTTTGGAATATATTTTATCATTTCATGCTTTCACTCATTAATGACTGATGCTCGACATAATTGACAAACCTTGGCAGAAAGACCTCTCGTCAATAGCCATTTAACAGTGACAGTTACATAATTACCTTATTTCATTATTTTTAAGTTCAAATATTACAATAATAAGTATATATGTATGTATCTGTGTTTTAATAAAGATGTTAAATAATAATATTATTTTCATTCAATAGTTTTTTGAGAATAAATAAATAGATTTTTATTTAATCAATGTTATACTTACAAAAATAAATAATATTCAATTCAATTCAATTCATTTATTTACGGTAAATCACCTTTATACAGAATAATAACAATATCAAAAATGTTTAGATAAATAGCATGACTTTAAATCACATATAAACAGAATAATACAGTTTTACATATATAACATATTTTAATATCAGTAGCGGAAACTGCAAAATAAAAATAAAATTTAACCCAAGTGGTCGACTCTAGCGATGAAAAAATATTTGAAATATCAAAAACGGTAATCTCAGTGACATTAAACAAATAAGTTATGCCATAAATTATATATTGAAAAAATCTCTAAAACTAATCCAAATACAGAAAGCTATTATTTCATTTAATTAACTCATCTAACAATCGAATTATTAATCACTGAGGCTTATAAATTATATATGATTAAATAAAACACATATATAACTTGGTATAAATTCTATAAAACTTTAATTCGACTGACATTTCTAATATTTAAATATTAGTAGTTCATATTATAGTAATACTAAATTTAGAAATTGTTGATACATTGTTTGTATAAGAGCAGACAATGTAAAATTGTTGACACTATAGTAATTAAAATTCTGTTATACAAATCAACAATCTAAATACTAATAATTAATAGTAGAAAAAAGTCCCATAGTAGAAAAAGAAATAACAATTATTTAATTTTAACCGTATCTCACAATTTATCAATTAATTTGTGTGAACATACGTTCTGCTGGCTATCATAGATATTTTCTTTTCTTCACCATAAATTCAAGTCGGGCAGAAAGTCCTTTGATCAATAGACTCAAAGTCAAAATGTGATGCGTATATTAATGTTATAAATGCACAATATATTTGTTTAAATAAAGATCTTTCTAAATATTTAATTGTATTTTATAAAATTCTACATATTCCACCTCAAGAAGAATTCAAACATTAAATTCGAGGATTGTTGTTGTGTGTCATAACCAATTCAAACAATAGAATTATTTATTTTTAAATTATGTTGTAAGTTAATTGACTAAATTAAAAAATATTATGAATTTAAAATGTTTATAAAACAGAAACTTACAAAATCAAACAGTAAAATTATTTATTTTGTGATTAACGACTAAATTACCGAATATTATGAAAAAAAAACAAAAAATAATAAAGCAAACACTATGAAAAAAAAAGAAAAAAAAAAGAAAGTAAAACTTAAACTACAAAATTATTTTTTCTGTTTTTTTTTTATTTTGACTGAATTAGAAAAGATTATAAATTTTTTTAAAATTATATTGTTTAATATTGATATAAATCACTAACAAATTAACTAACGAGCCCATTTCAAAATTATTTTAATGACTAGATTACAGAAGATTATGAAAATATTAAAAACGTGATGTATTTTTTGAATCACCAGAAATTTAACTATCGAGCACATTTCAACATAATCTCGAGCACTTTTGAAAATATTCACACATTCAAAATTAATCGGAGCTATTCCGTGTAGAAAATTTTTAGTTTAAGGTATATTTTTATTAATTATCTTCATATATTATATATATACATTTATTACAACAGCTGCTTAGACTGTGATGATTAAATATAACGTACACGTTAACTTTAAATTTTCCTTACAGAATAGCCCCGAATTTCTATATTTATATTAAAAAAAAAACAACTTAACTATTCACAGACGACGAAGTATCCCCTTCCCTAATCGCTTTAAGGTTCGCTTTTTTTGTTCGTCGGTCGTTTCGTGCGGCTGTTACAAAGTGTGAGTTTCGCGCAAGACTGTGGCGCGGAGCTTTTAAAAGCTCCGAGAACGGCACGTGGAAAGCGCGAAAACACGCAAACGTGGTACCGATCCGGGCCTGTTGTTAGTATTTTTGGATAATTGCTTCGATTCACACCACACTCTTAATCTCCCCCTCCCTCAATTCCTCGCGATTATTATTAGGGGGTGTTTGGGCGTTCGGTATTGTGCGCCGTAACCGAAAACCCTTATCTCCGCGAACGGAATGGGGATTATTAAAGGTTTAACGATGATGTTGCGATTATAAGGGAATCAGTTGTTTATAATTGTTACACAGTAGTTATGGCTTTAATAATCCGCGAAATCTTTAGCGTCTAATATTCCTAATTATATCAGAAATATTTTCAGGACGATTAATTATAATTACAAAATTTAAACTGTTATTTATACAAATATTTTTTTACATCACATTAAATATTCTTGAATAAAAAATTATTGTATTTGCCCGTTAAGTAGTTGTTTCGATCGAAGTTTGACTTTTCTTCAATGAACTTACGTTCTGTGAGTTGCAGTAG
The DNA here is from genome assembly GCA_963082785.1 of Philonthus spinipes. NCBI lineage: Eukaryota > Metazoa > Arthropoda > Insecta > Coleoptera > Staphylinidae > Philonthus > Philonthus spinipes. Next base: position 8,210,549 of record OY720304.1, read on the forward strand.
CTAAAGGGAAAATTAATTAATTAATTATAAATACAATGCGAGCGTAAAGTCTGTAACTATTACAATATAACTTTTTTTTTTCGTTTTAAAACTTTAAAAGCAATTATCTCAAATATTTCAAAATATAAAATCACAATTTTTTAGTGTATTTGATCTTGGAATTTCAAACTTCAGCATTAAAAAATAGGGTTTCCGTTTAATAAATGTCACTTACGTCATATCTGAAAAATACGATCCTTAAGTGTAATTGTAACTTAAGGTAAAATATATCTCATTTTAAATGAAAATATTTTTTTAAAAGCGTTTACTAAAAGATCATAATAAATTAAAGACGACGCAAGCGCCATCTTTTGCCTAATTTTAAGTGACATCGTCAATGATTTGGGTCTACAAAGTAGGCGACCGAGAATCATTGTTTTATCCACTAAAGGAAGGCGAACTTGTCCTGTTTATGAGAATAGCAAACGAAATTCACATTTAATGAAATATTCAACCAGCATTCATCTAGCGTAAAAATATCCAGTGATGGCCATTTCGGTTTTTCGAACCTTATAAAACTAGTTCGCCTTCCTTTAGTGGACGAAACAATGATCGTCTACCTTGTAGACCCAAATCGTTGAAGATGCCACTTGAAATTAGGCAAGCGCCACTTGCGTCGTCTTTAATTTATTATGATTAACATCGGGTATATAACTACAACACAATTTCCGTCCAATCGCCTTTATCAAGGCATTGCACATGGAACACACTGGTCTGATGAGGTTCGAAAAACCGAAATGGCCATCACTTGTTATCCATACGCTAGATAAATGGTGGCTGAACATTTGATTGAAAGTTTACTAAAAGATTTACTGCAATGGTTCCAGACTTTACACTCGCACTGTATACAATCGTAGAAAATTTGTCAGTTAAGGTGTTTATCTATAAGAGGGATTTGGGAAATTTCATAAAGCAGGGGGTTAGAAGGACTTTAAAGGAGATTTGTAGAATGCCTTAATTTTGTAAGCACTTTCAAGGCTAATCGTTCTGCTACTTGTATATTTCCAAGGGTACAAGGGTTGGGATTGTGGAAAAGGATGGTTGCATAATCTAACAGAGATAATTTTTTAATTATTTATTAAATTAAATAAATTAATTATTTTCAAAGTTATTATAATTCAATATAATTTATAGATTATATTAAGGAAGTATACGTAATGCTCATCCTCTTTTAGGCAAATATTATTAAGTTAATAAGCAATACTTAAGCCATTTTAGAGAAATACATTGAGTTTATAGGTTATTTTAGGCCTATTAGTTTAATAAGTTATATTCACTGAAACTCTAGTTGAAAGTGAAATTAATACGAGCCCAAATAAATCTAAATTATTAAGCACATATAATATTGGAAACCAAAACCAATTAGGTTATTTAGCCTCCTTTTACCCTTCTAAATCTTTCGGTAAAGCCACGTGTTCAATCGCTTAAACGAATGTCTCAACTTCCCGCTTCCAATAAATAATATTATCTTACATGTTTTCCTTACCTACAATCATCCCAATTCCTCTATTTACGAGACAATTTTTACAAAGGATTCATTATACGATGACGTCACGATTTTAAACTCAGCATAATGAAATCCCAACATATCCGAAATATCTGTTCCTATTTAATTAAAATCCTCACTTTTCCAACATTTATCATGAATGGCAACCAATCCACTACACAAGATATCCTTCTTTATACCTCCAACATCATACACCTAATTGCTCCAGTTACCCCAACTTCCGACCTATGTTCCGATCGTCTATTCACCCAATTTTATACAAAACCAACCTCCCTACCCCCTCGCACCTGAATATATATTGCAATATCAAAGTTGTGATATTAAGAAAGTGGGAACTGACATAATGACAGAATTTAATTAGAAGTCATATCACCTGAAACCATACCCAGTATTCTTTAGAAATCCATAACACACCAACAATTTTAAAAAGGAAAAATTCTACAAATATCCAATACCTAAATACAAATAACAAACTTACAGAGACAGTATATTTACACAAACAGTTCAATTAGGCTAGAAGCCTGTAATAATATTAATAAACATTCACGGAAAAACTTATTGGACTGCAATAAAAAAAATCATAAATAAAAAGACTGACAACACAAATAGTATAAAAAATTTAACAGTTAAATACTGACAAACGATTTCTTAATTGTAGAAGCTTTTGCAATTATGACGGAGACTTCTTTAATTTTGAAATAGACTGATTCAATTCATACAACACAACACTCGCACCAATCCCGACAGCTGATTTACTAGACAAGAGAGACTAATTCTCTGTTACACACTGGTAAAAAAATGTCAGGAGCGATTTTTTTTACCCGAGTGTAACAGAGAATTAGTCTCTCTTGTCTAGTCTTTGATAATATACTCAGATCAATCCTTAAGAAACTTCCTGATGAAATCCTAATGTTTATCCTGAAAATCTAACTGTTACTCGAACCAATACTTTCTTCTCCGATAGAAAATATACATAAACCTGTATTCTAAATGTCGAAAACTATCCAATTACCACGCTATAACACTGCTTCCTGTATTATTTGAATCTCTATTTCTACCTCCATTAAATACGTCCCTGAATACCAGTCTGGTGTCTTATAAAATATCCATTCCCCCTATCAATTCTCACTTACAATTTACAAACCAGTCACCTAGAAGGCAGACAAATCCACCATTCTTTTTCTGGACTTGCAGAAAGCTTTTGACTCAGTTTTTCATTTTTGTCTCCTTTAAAAATACCTCTTTTTAAAAATCCCTCACCACCTAATCATTACTATTCACAATTTCATAATCTAGTCGAGTAAGAATCCGCCAAACACACTCGTGCTCATTTCTTATCTCCCTTATACTCATCTACGATATTTACTGCCACAATATCAACAACCCTTCCCAATACGCCCTTTTGTTTGCTGACAATACTACCATTATTTCTCATGCTGCCTTCCTTCAGATAGCCCAACAATCTCTCCATTTTTTTTTAATTCTGTCCAAACCAGGTGTTCAAAATGGCGGATCAAAATAAGTCCTTCTAAATCCTAACTCTTCATCCACAAGCATCATGAACAGTACCACATTTTTTCCGTCCCTTACATATATGGCATATATTTCAATTCTAAACTATCCTTCAAGTCGCCACATTCTATGCACAAAAATCAATATTAAAATAAGGACACGGCATTTTAGATCATTAACTTAAAATAAGAAGGCATACGTGTAAAACAGCTACATACATTTATAAAACAATTTGCTCACCCATATTAGATTACAGCACTGTAATTCAGACGTACCCAGATGAAAAAACGACGCTCAATGTCTTTTGGCTTCAAATCATAAGGAACCCAAGTTCCTTGTTTTTGAATAATTCCCAAAGCATGCAATCGCTTGGAAATGGCTTGGCAAGTAACTCCTAGTGCTGGAGCAAGCTCTTTTAGCGTTTAGGACGGATCATCATTGGCCTTCCTTCACACGAACGGTCGTCAACATCGAAATCACCGTCTTTGAAGCGACGGAACCAATCACGGCACGTCTTTTCACTTAGAGCAGCATCTCCGTGAACTTTTTGCAGTTCTCGATGCGCTTCAGCAGCCCTTTTCTTCGAATGAAAGAAGAAAAGCAACACTTCCCAGAAATGACGAAAATCAGACATGTTCACACAACCTAAAGTATATGACGCAACAATAAAATCACTAATGTGTCAGAGCTGTTTGTCCACCATAGGTCTAAGCTTGGTTCTTGACGTTTTGGTTATGTCACAATCGACCAGCACTTACTACTCGAGCCATTTCTTGAAAAACAACGGGAACTTAATTGTCCACCTAATGTTATTAATTTGAATTGAAAAAGAGGAGACAAGGGAGGCCCCGAAGAAAGTTGAATGCAGGAATAGCAAAGAAAAAGGACTTGTCACGTTGTGATTGAGTATTTTTCGAATTTAAAAGATTATTATTGAATAAATGCGCATAAGCATTGTGTTCAAATATGCGGAATATGAATTTCCGGTAGAGAGTAAGGGAGTTTATGTCCGACGGGTGTATCCATCGATCGTTTGACTAAAATTTCAATTAAACACTCATCCTGATAGTGGTGTAGTATCGTTTCTAGTATTGACACACAAGCGGATGTAACAAACTTCATTGTATCATATTAAAACCTGTATTAGTGGTTTCAAGTATAGTAGATTTGTAAGGTATTGAAGAATTATCAAGAAATATTAAACATGCTCCCTTCTATAGTGATGTATTTGATTTATGGCGCCCAAAAACCTCTTTAACACTCCTACACATAAGAACTACGACCCCAAGGACTAGCTAGCAGCAAGCCCTTCAAATTGAAGGTAAGTTTATGCGCGCATTTATGCGTGACAGACTTGAATTCCAACAAGCAAAGAAAATTGCAGGAAACAAAAAGAAGTTAAGAAAAATGGTGCATGGAATTTCATAATGTAAATAGATAAAATTACCCGACATCCGAAAGGGTAAATGGAATTTTGATAATATATAAAAAAATTATAACACTTGGTTTGTTTCACTAAAATATGTTTATTTCCTCCGACTAGTCTCCAAATACTTAATGTTATTATTATGTTTCATCACGTGATTAATGAAAACTAAATAAAAAATAATTTTTATATTTATTTTTGATTTTATTAAAATTATACTAATATTTATTTAATCAAATTTGGTATATGTACAAATGTAAAGCTGGCAAGATTCTGAAAATAACCTGGCGCGGCCACCGTGTTTTTTTTAAGTTTAACGGTTAAAAACTTATAAAAGGATTAACAAGAACGATGCAAAGGTAATAGCAAAAGATTAATAATGAATTGCCAACGATTCACAATTTTCTCTTGATTTTTAACAAAGAAAATGTATCGTTAAAAAAAACATGTGAAGGCAAAAGTCCTCTTTTTAAATTCTATTTTTAGTTATAATAGAAAAGAGTATTTATTCACTTAATCACAGGTATTTAAAATAAATTAAATATAAAAGAATTTGAAAACATTTAATTAATTATCAATTATTTTCAAATTCTTGTTTATTTAATATATATATTTTTTTTAATATTTGACACGAATAAAAATAGTACTTTTTTACTGTTTTAAATGAAATTAGGTATAGGATGCAATAAATTTAGTTAAGAATGCAGAATTTCAAATGCGAAGTCAATACGGTCGACCACCTCTATTGACTTTTTAAAAAAGTGCCTCGATTATTTTCATCCGAAAATAAATAAAAATACAAATCAGAAGAAGCAACAAGTTTCCTTCGATACCGATAACCCGAGATAGGGTCCAACCCAGACATCACGAGGCGAGGAAAGAAGAAAGGAGCACATATAGGAGAAATACAAGGAACTGCCAACATCAACCTAGGAAGATACATACTTAATTTACTTAATTTAATTTTATTAATTCAGTTTAATTAAATTAAATAAAAATGATTTGAAAATAATTAATAAATTATTCTCATATTTAGTTCTGTGACTTTTGACTTACATTACGTAAGTACGTTAAACAAATGAACATTAAAACAGCTACTTCCCGGGCAAATACCCACGCCGGACATTAAATACATTATGTATGTACACCTGCTGTTGCATATCAATAAAATATTCCATAATACAGCAATATCTTGAAATTGTGTAAGATAGAGCTCTACTAACGAGGAATAGTTCCCGAAACACGTGCCTGCAGATGTCCTTATATTATCTATGTGTGTTGTTCTTTTTTACTCTTTACATTAAGTATTCTCGAATCAAAAAAAAAATATTCATGATGCAATATGTTATTGATATGTAACAGCAAGTGTCCACTATGTAATTCAATATCTGGCAGGGTATTTGCTCGAGAGCAAAGTTGTTATAATTTACATTTGTTTTAAAGTTACTTAACGTAAGTAAAAAAAATGTGGCAGTATCTAAAGAGAGAATAATTTATTAATTATTTTCAAATCATACTATTTCATTTATTTAAATAACTGTGAACAAGTGAATTAATACTCTTTTCTATTGATTTTCATATTTCCTCCTAACACTCCGCATCCTCCATTGCCATTCTCGCCTTCTTACTTGCATACTTTATACGCTTCGCTCTGCCTCCTTTTTCAGCGATCATATTACGTAAATATTTAAACTCACTCACTCTCTCTAATATCTCCCCCAATCAGGGATTGAAGAATTCTTTGCCCTTTCTTCGTCTTCGTCGTTTTTTTTTTTATGTAAAACAATTTTTTTTTTTTTTTGATAAAAGTGACAAAATTACATTTGCAGCAAAGCCCAATTAAAACAATAGAAAAATGTTTTTGAATATAAGAAGTCTTATTTGCGTATCATAAAAATTAACATTTACTTCTCCATTGTATGTTGTAGTAATTGTAAAAGTTATCACGTCTGTCACATTTTATCTTTTCTTTCATCACCCTTCTAACATATACATCATCTGTGCATATCAGCCAAACTGTCGACCTCATCCAGATGATCTAGTTGTTAGAAGGGTGATGAAAGTAAACTTTAACAATTACTGCAAGTAGTCTTATTATTTAGCCACTACAATTATAATTTATATATTATATACAGGGTGGCGCAAGATTCCGACGAAGTCCAATATCTCAGTTATTTAGAAATATACAAAAAATATTACTGACATAATATGTAGCTACTGTTAAACTTTACATTTTAAAATTAGTTTTATATATACAGGGTGTCCAATAATCATGTGACGTATGAAACATATGTTTTTTTTTTTAGTGGAATGATATACTTTTTATGAAGATTTTCGATTCTCCGTTTAAAAATAACATTTTTTTATATAAGATTTAATATGCCAGTTTTTCATATTTTAAAAGTTGTAAAGAAATGAATAGGTGTTTAGAGATATTTCAATAATGAAAAACGAAATAAATATTTATATAATAGCAAAAATAGTTAATAATAAAAGAAGTACTCGTTTTTTTTTTTATCTTAGAGCAAATTTTTATTTACAAGATGAAGCAATCCGCAAAATGATTTTTTTTCTTTTTTACTTAAATGGGACACCCAAAATTTTATTTTAATAGAAAATTGATCACACTTCATTTTTTATATAACATATTAAATAACTACCGTTTACCATTTTTGAGATATTTAATCTCAAATACAAATTTGGTATAGAATTTTTAACGAAAGTAGGCCGCGCCAGAACAACTGATTTATTTAGTTGTGAAAGTTACGCTTAATGTCATATTTAGTAAGTAAAGTACATTTTACGATATATTTTGTAACACTGGTGCAGCTAAACATACTTTTTCCATAAATAATTAATTTAATTGTTAAAAACTAACAACAAATATTTAAAATATTCCTATATGCTTATTAAATTGATTTATTCAAACAATTCATGTAGACTAAAAAAACCGAAAGTTGATACTAAGTGAAGTAATTAAATACTTATTTTGTTAGTATTCATTTTTTTATGTTATTATTTCAGGCACTCATATCATTTTTTTTAATTCAATAACATTAAAATATTTTACAATTTTTATCTTAAAAATTGTGTCTCAATAAGCATTACAGCTCCCTAAATAATTGCCGGCCAACTATTTTCTTTGCATTTTGCATACGCCACTAAATATCGATTGTCATTTGAATAAGTATATAAGGTTAAGAATTAAATAAGTTATTAAATATCAGAAAACAATTATAAATTGCATTTGTTTGAATTATAGCTTACTTAAATAATAATTTATAAGGGAAACTTATAATTTTGTACTTTGAATTGAAATTGTTAAAAAACGGTAACTGATAGGGGTATAGTATATTATACAAAAATTAAAAAAACAACCAATTTTCTATCGAAATTGTATAAAATATATAGGGTATTCCATTTAAGTAAAAAAGCATTTTATATATTGCTTCATTCTGTACATAACTCTGTATATAAGATAAGAAACGACTATTCTTTAAACTGTAAAACTGTACTTGTAATTTTTTACAAAATGTTATACACTCTAGGAAAATAGTATGTTACAATCATAACGTGTCAAGCCGGAACTATGCTGCCTATAGTATCTACAAAAACGCACCGACAAGTACACGCTGTCACTGGACATTCGGAGTGCTCTTTAAACCAGTGAACCATATGTGAAGCATGTCCACCATGTCTGCAAGTTTGACACCACGTAAACCAATTACAGAAGTCCACTAATTTATTCGACTCCATATCTGTGTTGTCTTGTATTCCTGTTGTTGTTCCCATGTGCATCAAACAACATCTAGGTAAGGGTTTTCGGCAATTTGGACATGAAGACATTTTTAATTTGTTCGCTGTGCCTCCCATCCTTGAGTACGGACCTCGATCTCTGTTTAAACCCTGCATATACGCCGAAATGCTTTTCCTGCAAAAACTACAAGACACGTAAACTTGCTGCGGGGGTTTATATCATTAAGCATTTTTTGAATTAAATAGCGTTAACAGAAAATTTACATTGTTTTCTATTTTGAAAACTAAGGCCCCAAACTTCCATTGATTTCAACATTCAATTGTTTATAACATTTAAAATATTAAAAATTGAACTAATAAACCTTATATAAAAAATGATTTATTTTAAGCGTAGAATCTAAAATCGACATTAAATGTGATTATTGAACACCCTGTAGATATGAAACTAATTTTAGAATGTGAACTTTAATTTAGCTACAAATTATGTCAGTAATATTTTTTTGTATATTTCTAAAAAAAAACTGAGATATAGGACTTCACCCGAATCTTGCGCCACCCTGTATATTAAAAAAATATTCTTTGAAACAACTACTGACTCGGCAAAAACTTACACATTGCCTTTGTCCGAGTGCTATCATTAATAATTCTCCACAATAAACATTGTCGAACAAAAATATAGTATTCTGCAGCTATTTATGCCTATTATGGATAACGGCTATAAAATATTTCAGAAAAATTGTCTGACACATCGATTTTTATTATTAAATTACTATCCTGATGTACATTTTTCATACCCTAACCCCTTCGCTCCTAGGGTGCCAACCCCAACTTTAAAAATTCAAATAGCAAAGTACCTCTTGCAATACCTCAAATGATAGATTTTGTTCATATATCCGGTACTATTGAAAAACATTATATAATAATAATAATAATATTTATTGTCCCACAGGAAACATTTTCCCAATTACATGACAATTATATAACAAACGTAGATTAGTACAAACACTACAAAAAATATAAAATAAAACTTAAACTAACAGGAGGTAACAAGAGACGATAAGGGATCAAAAATTTATCATAATTTGTAGGCATTTGATTATATATGTTACAAATGATCCCTACAGGGGATTTACAGTCGTATAGTGTTTTGTTGTGCGCAACACGAAAAGTTATCTTATTTCTACTATTAAAAGTTGGAACATACAAGTTAATATGTTTTAGGATATCCGGGGAGTCAATATGATTACTAAGAAGTTTATGTAAAAATGTGATACTTGACTTTTTACGTCTATGTTCAAGCGATTCAACGTTAAATTTCTGTAACAATAATGAATGATTGAAACCGTGTTCGGGGTAAATGCCCTCCATTTTAAAATATAAATATTTCAGAAACTTGCGTTGAACTATCTCAATTAAATGTATTTGATATTGCGTCTGAGGATACCAAATTAAAGAAGCATATTCCAACTGTGAACGGACAAAACGTTAAATAATAACTTCAGTGCATTAGGATTATGAAAACTTAAAGAATTACGATGTATGAATCACAACACCCTGAATGAATCACCTACAAGCGCTTGGACATGGGGATTAAATGTAAAGTCATCATCTTATTTCTACTATTAAAAGTTGGAACATGCAAGTTAATATGTTTTAGGATATCCGGGCAATCAATATGATTACTAAGAAGTTTATGTAAAAATGTGATACTTGACTTTTTACGTCTATGTTCAAGCGACTCAACGTTAAATTTCTGTAACAATAATAATACAACGCCCAAATCTTTAGAAACACTAACACATTCTATTGTACTATCAGAGACTTTATAATCAAATTGAAACGGACAATTTATATTTGTAAGTGGCATAAATTTGCACGTAAGACTATTAAGAGTAAGATTATTAGTACTACATCAATTAGTAATTGTATCAATTTGATATTGTAAATGTTGGCAATCGGCAATTGATGAAATATTTGCATATAACTTCAAGTCATCGGTGTAGATTTGCATATAACTTCAAGTCATCGGTGTAGATAAGGTGTTTATAAGTTAGAAGATCAGACAAGTCATTAATAAACAAATTGAAAAACAATGGGCCCTCGATTGATCCTTAGGGAACACCAGAGCTTGGATAAAAAGATTTAGATATGAAATTATTAACTGATACATATGTTTCACGTCCAATCTGATACGAAGCTATCAAAAGTAGAGAATTCGAACGAAAGCCTGGGTAACTTTGGCTTTCGTTCGAATTCTTAATTATTATGCAAAAGTAGTTTGTGGTCGACTTTGTCAAACGCCTTAGTCATATCAGTATAGATCACATCAATTTGTCCTGAAGAATCCAAAGTCGCTCATCATGAGTAATAACAGTCAGATTAGTGGTAGTGGAGCGTCCCGGAATAAAGCCATGCTGATGAGTAGATAAGTATGGTGCAACATGACTGAATATTTTGTTATAGAGAGCTTTCTTAAAGACTTTAGCAAGATGCGATAATATTGCAATCGGGCGATAGTTAGAAATGTTTTGTTGATTAGTTGTAGTTTTGGGTATAGGAAAAATTGATGCAATTTTTAGTTTATATGGAAATATTTATATTATTGATAAATTATAAATGATTGATAATGGATATGAGAGAATAGGTGCACAATCCTTTAATAAAAAGGCTGGTAAATTAAAAGTTTATTAGGAAGCGACTCTAAATATTTCAGGACACAGATTTAAAAAAAAGTCTAAAAACCATAATAATTATTGTCGTCTATTCTCATTTTGTTTTTTACATAAATCGTTAAGTATTGCATTTACAGAAACATATATCCAAGCATATGTTTTATTTTTAAATACCTTATCATTGAATAGGTATTTATATAGGTTTCCATTTGTAATTTTCAATAATTAGTGTTGGGGCACCATCTTTATATATTTCACATAAGTTCGTGCTAATTTAATTGTTACATCTTAAAATTAGTTCTGCAATAATATATCAAATATATATATATATAACCAGTAGTTTTAAAGTTATTTATTTTTGTACGTTTTTACTCATTTTTGAACCACTGTGCCGCGCACGTACTATTTTTTACTTGAACTAATTTTATGAAATAAATATTAATATGTTATAATAATATTAATATTTATTTCATAACATTAGTTCAAATGAAAATTGTACGTACACCGCACAGTGGTTCAAAAATGAGTAAAAACGTACAAAAATATTTGTCTGTATTGACGCAGACAGGTATATATAGGTAATATTAGGAATTGTTGGGTAAGTAACTTGGTTTGTTTTACACGCATTTTAGTTTCATCTAGATTACAGTGAACATAGTATTTACTGTACTAAAAAACGGACTTTTGCCTTTAAAAGCCAGTCATTTTGTGAACCAATTTACACGAAATTTGATATAAGATCTAAGGTATTTCATTTAGTTTCTAAAACACCAATCATTTTTTTGTGTCAGACGAGTAGAAGCGGTGCCAGAGTTGATAACAGGACTCTTGTTATACATGCATTCAATCAATAATGTGTGGCGTCATACATGTGGTTTATTTTTTAAAACATATTTTTTTATTCAATGTACAATAATAAGAAAAACAAAAGTTGAAACGCTTTATACTACCATTTTTAATACTTCCACAATTAAATTTCAAAATTGACCCAATATTCAGAACTCATAGAACAAATTCTTCCTTTACTTTAGTGACGTTTAATATTCTATTGAATAAAATATTAAAATTCGGGATCAAGAATATATAAATTTACTTGTAATGCTTGTAAGGAAATGAATATAAGGCAAACTGGTCGTAGTTTCAATATTAGACTCCCGGAATATATTCGTTCTTTTCGGCAAGGTCTAATTGAAAAGTCATCCTTCGAAAACATTTAATAGAATCAACACATACTTTTGGGAAGGATTTCGATTATCCATTTTGCTGAAAAGGATAGGAAGATGGACCTCCTGGAGTGCTTGGAAATTCATAGAGCTCGGAAATCCCCGTAATAAATGACCAGCATGACCTAATAAACACCCCTCTTTTCAAAGCTGTTATACGGCCTATACAATCCGCTTCAATTGTTAATGAAAATTACTTTTAGTTTGATAATGAAGCTTCATGCTTCCAAACTATAGTCACTAAAATAAAATAACAAGTAATACAAACAAAGTTAACAAGTATTTTGTTTAATAATATTAAAATTCTGTTTAATAAAATGTTAAACCACCATTCATATAGCGTATGTATAACTGGTAATAGCCATTTCGGTCTCATCAAACCCCAATGTATTCGATGTGCAATGCCTTGACGAAGAGGGTTGAACGGATCTTGTATTGTGATTAAATAACCTGATATGAATCATAATAATTGGAATAGATGGCGCTTGCACGATCTTTCCAATTATTAAGATTAAAAATCTAATTATATGATTAAAACAGTATAAACGTGCATATTAATTTCAGCGCAATATTTCGTAAAAATGTATAAAATATTGAATAAAAATATCGATGTTTCCGGTTGTTTAATGAAAACAATATAAAATAACCGGGGCACGTCTTCCGTCGCTAATGAAGTATGTCTTGTATAAATGCAAATGTAAATTGCAAAACTTTTTAAACACGAAAAGGACAGGGGCGCAAATTATACATGAAACGTTTAAAAATAAAATAGGCGCGGATAGACGCCGTAAACCTTGTCCCAGATCGTTGGAAATTTTAATACAAATTTTATTAAAGGAATTAACATACAAGTATACAGAAAACGCCTAAAATACACTAATTCGACTCTTTCATGCAGTACGTGCAGTTTCTCCTGCACGACATACAATGTGTTATGTATTCAACAGTCTTCCGGAGTATTTAGTAATATTACAATAAATCAGAAAAAAAGTTGTATTCACTTGAATATATGATTGCCAACCTTACCGATAATAACATACCGATTTTGAAATAGGTTTATTGATTATCGTTTCAAATCCCAAATGAAAATCTGCTGATATTTAATTCTCAATTTACCGAAAATTTTTGTCTTTATACAGTTAGGTTGTCCTAATTCCTTTTAAAATGCTAAATTTTACAAAATATTATTTTTCTATCACGCCAGCGTGGACGGAAGATAAATGTATAGATCCAGCGATTTATTGGAACTGCAACTCACCCATTCGTGGTGAATAATGGTGACTGGAATTGGGTTAGCTGAAATTGTTCAAAAGTGAAAGAAATATAAAACACGCATCTGCAATATTTGGAAGCTTCATGGAATAAATCTATTATTTATTAAAAAAATACAAAAGCAGTTAAAATATCATCTGAATAACACACGAATAATAGCCCAGAAGTATTTATTTAAGAAATAGAAAATTTTATAAAAGTTCAACTTAAACATAACACTTGACTGTGTTTGACTCTGGATTAATACAGATGAGTGTAACGTCGATCCCTTGCTTTTAATGTGTAATACTCCCATATATGGAAATGAATATTTTAAATTTCATGGATTGTCAACTGCGGCAGTCAGTAGTGTAATCCAAGTATTTAAATATTCTAAAAGTCGTGATATATATGGTATAAGAGTAGACGTGGTCTAAACGGCAATTAATAGCATCCTTACGCCCTTGACAAGTCTAATAAATTTGTGCATCAATACAAAATCCTTTCCTGATTCGTTAAAGGTAGCCTTAGTAGTACAGATACACAAAACGCGATATTAATAATCCCAGTAACTATCGTCCAATATCATTGCTACCAATATTTTCAAAAATTTTAGAAAAAAATCTTGCATCAACAACTGTCGGAATACTTAGAGAGATTAAATATACTTAGCAGCCACCAATACGGATTCAGGAAAGGAACATGTACCATAGATGCTATTCTAGAATTCACCAATAACACCCTAGACTGCTTTGAAAAGGGGCTGGAATCAAAAACAACTTTCCTAGACTTATCAAAAGCCTTTGACTGTGTCTCTCATTTCATTCTAATACGAAAATTATATCTTTATCATGTGCATCCTGATAGTGTTAGGTTGATTTCATCCTATCTATCAGGAAGAACACAGTGTACAATGTATACGTCTACAATATCACCACCTGCTAATATTATAACCGGTGTACCACAAGGATCGGTCCTTGGGCCACTACTATTTTTAGTGTTTATTAACGACTTACCGTTTTGTCTTCCTAAGTCAGAAGTAATTCTTTTTGCGGACGACACAACGATTACGAATACCATAAGCTGCCATCTGATTCAGTAGATACAAATATCTCACCGTCCGAATGGTTTGCAAGTAATAAGTTAAAACTAAACGAAGGGAAAACTGATCAACCGCTGTTAACATTAAAATCTAAGGATATTTACTCTACGGAATTTCTTAGCGTACATCTGGATACCAATCTAAACTGGTCATGTCATGGTGATGGACTTGCAAAGAAGCTCTCTAAGCATATATTCCTATTGAGAAACAATACATCTCAGTTGCCGTACTATGCATTGCGACAATATTATTTCGCACATATCGAAAGCCACATCCAATACAGTTTAATTGCATGGGGACATTTGACGAGTAGACATAGGATCTTTGCTTTGCAGCGCCGTGCTGTTAGAATTCTAAGTGGATGTGAGTACAGAGATGATTGTCGCGGTGCATATGGGGCACATGGTATATTAACGTTGCCATGCCTATATATATATATATATATATCTACATTAAAAAACACAGTGACTTATACCCTGTCCACGCAAACAACCACAGTTATAGTACCAAATCCCGAAACAATATAGTACCAATTAATATTCGTTTGGATACAGCACAGATAGGTATCAGATACTATGTCATTAAATTTTACAATATACTCCCTACATCTACTCGCCAAATGCCCTTATTGTTATTTAAGACAGACCAAAATACAACAGTATCTCTTAAAAATGGCATTCTATAGCTGGGATGAGTACTTAGAAGCTGACCATTCGTATTTAACAACTTCTTAATATCTATTGGATTACTTGTAAATGTATTCATTTCCAATCAAACGTTATTTTCGCATTTTAATTTTAAATTGGTTGTCAATGCCCAGTATACAAATTTTAAATTATTAGTTAATGTCCAATATACAAAATTTTAAATTGTTCGTTCTGTCCAATTTACATTTAATTGTTATGTGTTGTCCAATATACAATGTTTAAATTATCCCGGTCTGTCCAATAATTGTATGTAATTGCCTAATTTACAAATTTAAAAATGTTTTCTACTGTTAAATTTACTAAGTAATTATCTTGTTTTGTCTAAAATACATTTTTAAACTGTTATGCCTTGTCCGGTTTCATAACACATTTTAAATTCCTATGTACATTTAGAATTAATTGCAGTGTTGTTATATAATAAGTTAAGTTAATCATTTGCTCAACTTCTTAACTATAAACCAATCACGTAGTTATATATTATTTCATTTTGACTATTATTTATATATACTTATTTATTTATTTTCTATTTGTAATTGACAATGTGATACCATTTTGGTGATAAACAATAAAGATTATATTAACATTGTATCGATAAAGGTATAAATGTTAGCGAGATTTAAATGCTGAAGCGAGGAGAAACCCATTTACAAAATTCATGTATTATAAGAAATGAGAGAATAAGTGAAATAGCTGAGAGAACGATCGATTGATAGAAAACTGGCATGGCTAGAAGTAAAGGCGGTCTAAAAGATATAATAGATCTCTTGAACCGATTTGGATTTTGCAATATGCTTCTCATACGATATTCTACACACTTCATATTTATTAAATTGAATAATAAAATGTTTTGATTTTTTCTACCTAAATGACAAGAACGAACCCTTAAGTTGTATAAAAGTTTAAAATTATAACACCATTGGGGGTACAAGATTGCACATATGAACCGCAATAGACCGTTTGGTCGCGGTGGAGGGGCTGACTGTAGCCGCTCATATAAAAATATTATTATTAAATATGAAATATATACATTTAAATTCGCAGTAAGTGTGATTTAAAACAAAATTCAATTTAAATATATATATAAATCTACGTTATAACATATATATATATATATTTATATATATATATATATACAGGGTGGCGCAAGATTACGATGAAGTCCAATATCTCAGTTATAAAGAAATATACAAAAAAATGTTACTTACATTATTAGTAGCTACTGTCAAAATTCACATTTTAAAATTAGTTTCATATATACAAGGTGTCCAATAATCACGTAACGTATCAAACATATGTTTTTTTTTTAAATGGAATGATAATGATTTTCGATTCTACGTTTAAAAATAATCATTTTTTATATAAAATTTAATAGGTCAATTTTTCATAGTTTAAAAGTTATAAACAAATGAATGTTGAAATCGATAGATGTTTAGAGCCTAATATTTCAATAATGAAAAATGAAATAAACATTCTGTCAACGCCATACAAATGCAAAAATACTTAATAATAAAAGAAATACTCTTTTTTTCTCTTAAAACAAATTTTTATATACAAGGTGAAGCAATACGCAAAATGATTTTTTTCTCTTTTTACTTAAATGGGACACCCTATATTTTTTATGCTATTTTAATAGAAAATTAATCACTCTTCATTTTTTATATAACATATTAAATAGCTACCGTTTACCGTTTTTGAGATATTTAATCTCAAATACAAATTTGGTATAGAATTTTTAATCAAAGTAGGCCGTGCCAGAACAACTAATTTATTTAGTTGTGAAAATTACGCGAACACAAATATAAAATAATTTAGTGAAACGTATAATCAAGTGTATTAATTAAAATACATCATAATTCACACATATTTTTTTACCACGGGATAAATGAGAAATTAATAAAAAAAAGTAAATAAATATTAAACTGTAATTATTTTAATACACGATAATATTGAAAATACAACAATTTAAATAGGTATATTCTTGGCTGTGCGCCAGGATCCAGGTACAACGAATCTTCTTATCTCAGGAATGCGTTCTCGGAGTGAGTCATCGATCGTTTTTTTTTCTTTTTGATTTGCGATAATTGCACTCTTGTATTTCGATTCAGTCGTCCGAAAACGCGCAGTGTTCACTATTCCGGTTTAATTTTTAACGTTAGAAATTATTAATAATTAAAAACGCGATTTATTTTTGTTTATGAACAAGTGGTAATTAGTGAGTGGTGGAGGTGAGTTGGTTTTCGATTCACCAGGAATGGGTTGGAAGTTATTTTTTCTATTAAGGTATGTTAATATTAATAATTTATTTAAAAAAAAAAATTATGATTCCTATTATTATCATCAATTTATTCTCCAAAATTGCATTTATCAATAAATTACTTTCGCTATAAACAAATGCGATTTTCGCAAGACTAAAGTAGGTATACATTAGTTCTAAATTCATTAATGAAGATTTGCTAGTTTGTTTTGCGATTCCCATTCTTTTAAATCGTCCACATCGCAAAAATTATGTTTAACAATAAATTAATTTTGCAAAAAAAAACATTTTTTTCGTAAATTTTTAATCATTTTGATCACTTAACCCGCGGTGAAATATGTTTCAATAATGTTTGAAATTTTCCAAAAAACTAACACTTGTTTTTTTCTTACAAAATGTTATAATAAATGGAAGATGTGCCGTTACTTGCTCGAATACGCTTCTATCCTATTACATAATCCCCGCCCCGCAGTCCTAAATAATCTTGCAGTTGCAGAGCGCTCTTCCCTGCGACTATTAACTAAAATAAGACGTCCTAATAACCCTTTACATAATCCTTCAAACACATTCCTGTACGAAACCTGTAACATTACTCCTATTAGTCAACGCCTTGAACGCCTATCCGTAAAATTCGCATCTAATCCCCACATTTCGGATATTATTAAACACCTATCTATACCGCGTAATTCCAACATCGATCCCAAATTCAAATTCCCCATATTAATGATCCATCAATTCATCTCATCTAATCACACTGACTCAGACAACGACGTTAGCAATCATGACGTTTAAAAAACTGACATGAACACGACAAAGACAGGCTGAAAGACCTCTGGTCGATAGCCAGTTTGTGAATTTTGCTTTATTGTAACAGATAGTATTATAATATATGTTAAAATGTAAACACACACCTCATTGTACAAAATTCATAAATAAAGATATTTATATATATATATATATATACAAGGTGAAGCAATACGTAAAATTATTTTTTTCTCTTTTTAATTAAATAGGACACCCTATATTTTATACGCTAGTTTAGTAGAAAATTGATCACTCTTCATTTTTTATAAAAAACATTAAATAGCTACCATTTACCGTTTTTAAGATATTTAATCTCAAATACAAATTTGCTATAGAATTTTAGGCCGCGCTAGAACAACTAATTTATATAATTGTGAAAGTTACGCTTAATATTATAATTAGTACGTAAAATACATTTTACGTTATATTTTGTAACACTGGTGCAGTTAAACATACTTCTTCAATAAATGATTAATTTAATTGTTAAAAACTAACAACAACTATATTTTTTGGTTATTATTCGAAAAATATTTAAAATATTCCTATATGATTCTTAAATTGATTTATTTAAACAATTCATGTTGACTGAAAAACCGAAAATAGATACTAAGTGAAATAATAAAATATTTATATCATTATATTTTGTTAACATTTTTATGTATTTATTTCACACATTCACTTTTTTTAATTCAATAGCATTCAAACAATTTTTTTCTTAAAAAATATGTCCCAATAACCATTATAACTCGCTAAATAATCGTTGAGCAACTATTTTCTTTAAATTTTGCATGCGCCTTTAAATATCAATTGTCATTTGAATATCATTTTAGGTTAGGGAGTAAGTATGTTATTAAATACCAGAAAACGATTATGAATTGCATTTGTTTTAATTATAGCCTACTTAAATTATAGATTATAAGCGAAACTTATAATTATGTACTTTGAATTGAAATTGTTAAAAAATGGTAACAGATAGGGGTATAGTTTATTATACAAAAATTAAAGAACAATCAATTTTCTATCGAAATAGTGTAAAAAATATAGGGTGTTCCATTTAAGTGAAAAAAAAAATCATTTTGCGTTTCGTTTCACCCTGTACACAACATTTGCTTTATGGTAACAAACGATTATTCCTTATATTATTAAGCATTTTTTCAATTAAATTGCGTTAACAGAAAGTTTACATCGTTTTTCATGTTTGAAAAATAAGGCCCCAATCTTCCATTGATTTCAACCTTAAATTGTTTATAACTTTTAAAATATTAAAAACTGACCTAATAAACCGTATGTCAAAAATGATTAATTTTAAGCGTAGAATCTAAAATCGACATAAAAAATATAGCATTCCATTTAAAAAATCATATGTTTGATACGTCACGTGATTATTGGACACCCTGTATATCTGAAACCAATTTTAAAATGTGAAGTTTTACAGTAGCTACAAATTATGTCAGTGATATCTTTTTGTAAATTTCTAAATAACTGAGATATTGGACTTCATCGGAATCTTGCGCCACCCTGTATATTGGCTGAAATAAGGGTAGGAGTGCTTAGATGCCTTTCATTAGGATCCGTTTTACTCTTCAACTGTTAAATTGTTTAGACAAAGAAAAGCGCGGCAATAAATATGTTATTTTTTGCTATTTTACAATATATGTTACACTCGCTATATTTAAAATATTATTTTTTTAACAAAAAAAGTATAAAACAATAAAAACATATTAATTATAAACGAAACATAATTTTAACTATATGGAAAATACCTCACTCCCCATAAACGATTTTTTTGGTTAGAATATTTAGTTTGTCATCTACTTTAAAACACTCAAAGTAATTTTTAAAGTATATTAAAAATAGCGCTCGTTTTCTAGTTGTTTAAAGTGTATTTAATTTAATTTATAGAATATGAAGAATTGGGCAATAAAATTCCGTGATCTACATATGAAAAATTACGTTACACTTCCTAAAAAAGTCTCAATTATTCCAATATAGGCACTTTACAACCTTCATTTATATTCGCGCGTTATTATTATAGACACAAACCAATCTATAAAATAAATATTACAAATATTGTATTGTAGAAATGCATTCACATCCTTGGTGGATATGGTGCTAGTAGTGTTAAATTCAGCCAATTTTTTAATTATTTAAAAAAGTGCAAAATCGCTCTATCACCCAGTAATATAATAATTTATTAAAATCAACCGACACCCTGCAATTTTATTTGCCACAATTGAATTTCAACTCTTGATGCTCTTGGTGCTTTATGAAAACCACTACCTTTTTCGTATTAAATCATTTTGAATACCAAAAAATAACATTTATTGAAATATAAATAGAAAAGAGTATTTATTCACTTGGTCACAATTATTTAAATACATTAAATAAAAATGGTGATGTGTCCATGATGGTACTTTCCCCGGTGAATACGGTCAAATAAGTTTCTGATTGAAAATTTAATAGGAAAGCAAAATGATTAATTGAAAAAATTGATTGTTGTATTTTAAAGTTAAAGCCGAGTATTTAGAAGAATTTTATAATTAAGTGTGTTATTTCTTACCTTACAATGTGTTGAAATCATTTATCCACACTCTTCTTCATTTTTTAAAACTTTGCGAATGTGCTGAATACGACGGCACTTTGACGTTTTATTTGTCATTAAAATAATTATTTCAATAATTAAAATCTCTAAGGAAATTTATCAGATAAACGCTTATAAAATGAAAACAGGAGGTCCTACAATAAAAGTTTTATAACAGAAATTATTTATTTTCCAAGATCTAAAACTTTTATTTGAAACATTTTTCTATCCGAATTAAAAAATGAAAAATTGCTAACAGTAAAGTTGCACTTAATGAATTTTGATTTTGACCAAAAGCTTTTCAGATCATTCCACTAATATAAAAAGCTTAGATATAAAGTTTGGGCTTAATCCATTTAGCCGTTTATGCGCTATCGCGTAAACACACAGACACACACACAGACATTTTTCAAAACTTGATGGAATGGACTCAGGAGACCTCAAAACCTGCATATTTGTTGAAATTGGCGATTCGAAAATTTTCACGATCACAATACTTTCCCTTGGACAGGGGTCCGGGGAAAGTAACAAATGATTTGAAAATAATTAATAAATTATTTCCACATTTAGCTCTGTGAATTTTGACTTACATCACGTAAGTAGGTTAAACAAAAGCACATTAAAACAACTACTTCCCGGGCAAATGGGTATTTGCCGGACATTGAATTACATAATGTACACCTGCTGTTGCATATCAATAAAATATTGCATAATACAACAAATTTTGATCCGAGAAAATATTAATGTAAAAACAACAAAAGGATCGATACTTAATATAAGGCCATATTTGCCCGGAAAGTATTTATTTTAATATGCATTTGTTTAACGTACTTACGTGACGTAAGTCAAAAGTCACAGAGCTAAATGTGGAAATAATTTATTAATTATTTTCAAATCATTTTGTTTGATATATTTATTGAAATAATCGATTTTTCTTATAACTAGTCTAGACCCTCGAACCAAACTCTCTTAAATTAGTTCCAATAAATTTAGTTTAGAATGCTTTCTTAAAAACATCTCGCAACAACAAACGAATCCAGTTCCATTATTAAAATCCATTGTTGCGCGGCGCGTGGTTATTTTCTTTGCAATTAATATGCAATAAAGCGTTGCTTTCTAGCCTTGCTGTAGAAAAGTGTGTGTGTGTGTGTGTGTGCCGGTGGACTTGACTTTGACCCCGTAATTGAAATATATTCCCGACGCCCGTCACGACAACAGCACCACGAACGCTGGAAGGTGCCAAGGGTAATTCATCGCGAATAATGGACATGCCGCGCTCGAAATTGCAATTAGGCTCGGTGTATTTGATTCCGTTATTCCACGTGCGCAAATATAATTACCCGGGTGGATCCATTAACGCGGCCTTCATTTTTCATGGAGATTAGCTCAACATTGGGGTTCCGACAATTTTGTTGCCCGAGTGGAATATGTATATGCAAATAGGTGGAATAAAAAAAAAAGAAAAAAAAAATAAATGCGTTAGTGTGATTGATAAGAAAGCGGGGTTGAATGACACTAAGATTTTTTATTTGCTAAAAATATACGATTAATTAAAGATCGATTGTTTCTTTCTTTTTCACTATTACAGTAATTAAAATTAATTAAATTCATTTATTTATATTTTGAATTATTATACACATTAGTATGAGGGCTGTAGCTAAGAAAAGAAGATGCAATTTTTGTGACGGATATTTGGAAATATTTAAAAGAAAAATCTCTATCTAACGATATTCGAACTAGAAAAAAAAGTTATATTATTAATAAATCTTCACTGGTAGAAGAAATTTCAGGACAAAGTCGATCTAATTTTCAGTTAAAATCAAATAAATCATGCTTAGATTTTGTCTTACCTACCATAAAATAAATAATATTAAGAGGGGGGTTAGGCCACTGATCAACATTGTTAAAAAATATATATATTTTTTTAAATATAATTTTATATGCATGCGAATGCTTTTCACAGCAAAATTGTACAAACAGGTAGAAATAATTTTTGTCTAATTGTTTCGATATACCGTGTGTTCGAACAATAGGGAAACAGGAATTTGTATAAAATTGTTTTTACATGTAAAATACCTATATACAGGGTGTCTCAGCGTGCGCGCCGAGTATCTTTACGGCTAAATGGTTTATTATTTTCAAAATCGGCTTTCGCAGGCTTGTGTAGGTCTATTAGGACCATATTTTAAAATTAGTTTCAACTATACAGGGTGTCCCATAAAAGCATGGCGTATCATAGTTATATTTTTCCTAATGATGGGGTATTCCATTATTATTTATTTTTTTTTTTCAGATTCTACATCAAAAATAAAGTTAACTTTTATAATATGTTTATATGCCTAAACCTAATAATTTTTGAAATATTTAAATATTTTTGGAATAATTGACATTTCGAAAAAAAATCCCAACTTTCAAATGGATGAATGAAAACAAATAAAATTTTGTATAAGTATATTAGACTAATAGGTGAATATTTTGGACTATTAAGAGGATTTTAAAATCTTAAGATGTTTTGATAATTTAACGTACACCCAGAAACACATTCAAGATCAAATTTATTTTAAATGGCATACCCTAATAAGCTTATCTAGTAAATAAT
Source organism: Philonthus spinipes (assembly GCA_963082785.1). Taxonomy (NCBI): domain Eukaryota; kingdom Metazoa; phylum Arthropoda; class Insecta; order Coleoptera; family Staphylinidae; genus Philonthus; species Philonthus spinipes. Next base: position 8,233,982 of record OY720304.1, read on the forward strand.
TTTATTGTCTTTCAGAAAGTATCAAGGTATTCTACACCTAAACCTAATAGTTTTCAAGATATATCCATTTTTATTAATTTTTGACATAGTCATTATTATTTTAGTATGGAAAGGTAACATAAAGCGCCATCTAATACCTAATTTAATAATTATTATTTCCAGTTATTCTAATAGACTAGTGTTTAAATTAAGTAGCTTTTATTTATAAACATATTTAATTGCAAAAATGATTTTTTCCTTAAATGAAAAAAATGACATGGTTAAGAAGGGTATAACAGTCCGAGCCGCGAAGAGTTTTAGTAAACGAACGAGAGTTCCGAAAGGGACAGAACGATACCGAGTTAGAACGAGGTTTCCCCGAGACCCATGCAGAATCGCCGAGTACACACAGTGCAAAATCAGAGGCCCTATTCTCGAGATCATGCGCCGTGGTCGTATACGACCGCGTCGAATGGTGGGTCGCTTCACACGTCCGTACGTTTGGTATTCTCGAATTCAGGCGACCGATCGAACGTCAGTGGCATGAAAAATGTCTAGTGGGGTCGGAAATTTTCTAGTTACATAAAATTAATATGTTCCATTTCTCATTTAAATATTTAAAATATTCTATTAACTGTTATTATAAAGTGTATTATATCGGAATATGTTATGAAATGTCGAAAGAAATGTTAAAATATAAATATTTTGTTAACGAGCTCAACAGTTTGGTGTAACATAACACAAAAATTTTGGACGATTGTGATACGTGAATTTATGTGCACACATTTTCATTTTACCATTGAGATAAGAAATTTTAACAATCACGATTTTGCTTCATTAAAAATCGAAATATAACGTTGTTTTGATTACTTATAAGTGGAATAGTTCCGGTTTTAATATTTTTTTTTATGTAAAATAAACAACAATTATTTTATAATATTTATATTTTATTATTTTCTTCACTCATGTATTTTTTAATACTAAATGTACATTTCAAGCATAATATGCTCTTTATAAATAGTTTTTTCATTTAAAATTGACAAATATTTTTTTATATATACAGAAGTAAGGAAAGGAATAAAATATAAATATTATATCAAGACTTTACGTACTCACCAACAAATGTTTTGAAACCAATATTTTAGTTTATTCTTAACGAATTATAGGAAATTAAAATAGTAAAAGTATAAGAAACAACAGTAATATAATTTTAATACAAAATAAAATAAATTTATAATTCTGTTATTCAATTTTTAAATAATTTCAATGATTATTATTTCATTACAAATGTTTCACAACTTTATTTGTATTATAAGGTGTTTATTTTGTAAGCTCAATTAATGGATGAATTAAACGAAATATATCTATATTTAATATTCGTACATTATAATTCCATGAAACATACATTCACGAAAAATGTTTTAGATGTGCAACATAAAACTATTCAGTTATATTTTCATGTTATTTTATTTGTACGATTCTATCTTTTTTTATACTATTATTGTGACACACCTTTGAATAAAAGCATAATAAAGGATTTATATTAAATTTAAAATCTTTGGGAAAATATTTAAACTCAGGTTCATAATATATAGTTCAAAATTTGTATTTGTTTGCAATTTAATATTAAAACATGTTTAAGCAAGTAGCTTCACAATGTTTTTATTTTTATTAAAGTGTTAATAGTAAATTTCATGTTAAACATATATGTCAATTCTTCCAACTGTGAATATCCACATTCTATCAACGAAGTACCTGAAGAAATAAAAATAGACAGTAGTTAAATATTATTTTGTCAATATTTATTTTAACAATGATAAAAATATAGTATTTTATAACAAAATAATCGTATTAAAATCAAAAGCAAATTAAGTTTTGTGTAATATTAATAAACTTAATTGATGTCGAGAGTTTGACATATTTAATATTTCTTTAGCCTCATTAAAGATAATCATTATTTCGCTATATAATTTTTTATTTAAGATTATTTTCATTTTTACAAACATGCAAGGTTTATTTATTTTTTTTTAAATAGATACAATTTTAGTTTTTGCTAAACAATATTATTCAATAATAATTCAGTTTAATTTATTAATTCATTAATTACTTCCCGTAATGTGTATTTTTTTAGGTTGTAAAAAAGAAGCTTCCGCCAATAAACTAATAATAGTGTTAATATGTTTTCTTTTTCTAACTTGTTCGACAAATATCACACAAATATATATAGTTATTGTTTTTTTATATGTAAATGAGTCATGACAAATACAATAAAAATGGTTACCTAATACTGCAGTAGTTGTTACTTCGAGAATTTCTTCATGCTTCATGTTCTGAACACAGAAAGTTCAGAACATCAATCGAATTACACATATTACACTCAATTTTAAATCTGAATCGAAGTCCAACTTTTTTTCTCATCATTAATGTTGCTTCCACAAATAGTTAATATCTACAATGCTCCTGCCTTCCAAAGAAAACGTTCCTCTGTCGTGGTCATTTTGGTCTACTTGTATATGGTAATCTGGAACATCAGCATCACTTATGCTCTGTTTAGACGTTTGGTCAAGTAGTGACAGCGGCTTATGTTTCTGTTAGCATTCTGTTTTTATAAAATTAAATTTTCATATCAATCTTATTTATAAACGAAAATACTGGTAATACTCGTAACATCACATTTGTATCTGACTTACAAAGGACCGCTTTTGAGAACCTATTATTAGTTACTTAAAAAAACAATATTAATACCAACAATAAGTTTATGTAATATGTACAATTATACATATAAAAGTAATTAAATAATCAAATCGGGTTTTGTATACAAAAATTAATAATTGTTGTAATTATACGTAATTCTATAATGGATAACAATATACTGAAATTTGGAATTTGTATTGCCGTAAATACGAAACAAAATCGTAACAACTCATTTTAAATCACAGCGCGAGAAACTTTTTGCTTAGAGTGTACGGCGCGCGAGGCCGCTTCGTTACATAGGTTTCTCCGCACGGCGGTAGCAGTTCCCAGAGCGAAATTTTGGAATGATTTTTAACGGCTATGGATCATCGCATCACAATAAAATTTCATATTTAGACGTAATACAAGATTATCTGTCCGACTATGTTTTAATTTTTTTATTTTAAAAATTGACATTTTTTTTAGTCATATCTCCGAAACTACTAAATTTAAAAAAAAATCAAAACATAGTCGGACAGATAATTATATTTAATTCAAGCTGCCAAAATTTCAAATCTTTAGGATAATGCCTTAAAAAGTTATATCAATTCAACAATCTATACCCCTATTATATTCCTCTTAATGCATTATTATTATAATGGAACGTTATAAAAATTGTCTCTAAGTGTACAAAACGATCTCTGATGGAAGACATGCTTATAATATGACTGTAGTGGACGTTTTAAATACATTCAAAACTATAGGTAGTATAAAGTATCTAAAAAAAACTTGAATACAGTAACTAATAATGAGGAGATACAAGTTTAATTCCATTGAACATTCGCCAAAAGAGGTGCTTACAATTAGATAGTGTGCTACCTAATTTTTCATTGACTGATTGTCAATATTTAAATTGAATATTTAATAGGCGATAGATTGGAAGATGAGGCCACGTAGCTTAGTCACCTAGGTCCTCTGATTTAATCCCCATTTTAATCCACATAGATTTCTTTCTGTCAAATCAAATATACAGCACTCCTCCCACAACAATTGAATCTTTTAAAATGAAATTGAATTATACATTCGATGGTAGAATTTTTGAAAATTTATTATTAATTAATTTTAATACTAATTTGTTAATTTATTTGTTGTTTTTCGTTATATTTGTTTTACAATTCTAACAAGTTTTTATCAAATAATTTACACATGTGTAAATATATAATGCAATTAGTGTATTCGCAATCATTATACATTAGTGTATTAATTTGAGAAATATCTCGAAAATCATTTGTTGGGTCAACAATTGGAATAATTGTCAATAATAAATTCTTAATTTAACAATAGATGGCGCTTTATATCACCTTTCCATATTATGAATAATAGATATTATGTCAAAAGTTTACGAAAATGGTTATATCTTAAAAACTATTGTGTTTAGATGTAAAATACTTTTTGAAAGGCGTGTCATTTAAAATAAGCACGAAATTCGACCTTGAATGTGTTTCTAGAGTTACATTAAATTATCAAAACATCTTTAGATTTTAAATTCCTGTAAATAGCATTAAATATCCACCCATTAGTCTAATATACTGATACAAAATTTCATTTGTTTTCATTCACCCATTTGAAAGTTATGGCTTTTTTTTTTCGAAACGTCAATTTTTCTAAAAATATTTAAATATTTCAAAAATTATTAGGTTTAGGCATATGAACATATGATGTAAGTTAACTTTATTTTTGCTGTAGAATCTGAAAAAAATATAAAATGTAGGGTATTCCATTAGAAAAAATATAACTATGATACGCCATGCTTTTATGGGACACCCTGTATATTTGAAACTAATTTTAAAATGTGGTACTAATAGACCTACATACGCCTGCAAAAGCCGATTTTGAAAAAAAAAAACCATTTAGCCGTAAAGCTATTTTCAATTTGAGTCTCATTAATCACTTGTTAAAACATTTTAGTAATATTAGGAATTGTTTAGTAAGTTTCACTTGGTTTATTTTACATGCAAATAATATGATTTTGAATAACAAATATTAACATATTTTTTCCAAATGCATATTTCCGTTAATGATGTTCATTCTCAAAGGTTACTAAATAAGTAAGGTAATATTGCACTATTTATATTAGAGTGCAGAAATTAAGAGATTCAATATTACTAAAAAATATTTTTTTATTGGAGATTATTGCCATTCATAATTAATTTTCTTTAGACCTTCAACGCGATTTAATTTGCAAAGTTTTCTATTACTAATAATAAAAAATATATTTATTGAATTGATCACAGCTATTTAAAATAAATTAAATTTGAAAATGATCAATAATTAATCAATCATTTTCAAATTCTTTTTATTTAATTTATTTCAAATAGCTGTGATCAATTCAATAAATATTTTTTTATTATTAGTAATAGAAAACTTTGCAAATTAAATCGCGGTGAAGGTCTAGAGAAAAGTAATTAGGAATGGCGATAATCTCCAATAAAAAATATTTTTTAGTTCATTTTTTTCTTTTACATCTGTCGCTTTTTACTTACTACATAATGTAAGTAAAAAGCGACAGATGTAAAAGAAAAAAATGATTGATTAATTATTGATCATTTTCAAATTCTTTTTATTTTTATTTTAAAACAAATGTACATTAAAACAACTACTCGGGCCTAAGCATTGAACATAAGGGATACTTTGTTGTATAGCAATAACATATTATATCGAGCGTATAACAAAAATCGACGACGAAGTTGGCATTGGAAATCTAAAGTCATGTCTGAACTAACATCACACGCGTACGCGTAAAGTACTCGTTGTTATGTTGACCGCAACCAGCATTTCACGGGTGTGATCTTAGTACAGACAAGAAATTTCTGCCTATTTCCATCATATGAGGTGATTTTTAGTTTTGTACATTCTTGGCACTCCGAAAAAGTATTAATGTAAAAAGTCTCATGACATCAAACGAAACCAGAATTGCATTTTTGTTAACTGCTAGGTATTTAATTTTGTTCACGAAGTCGCTGAACTTCTTAATTTTGTATTTTGATGTGCAGTGGATTATTTCGGTAGGATTTTATTTACTAAGTTTACACTTTACACTATTATCGGGTTTGTGTACTTTGGGAAGACCAGGTCAACTTGGCCCCCCCCTTTTCAAAATTTTTAAAGCACCAGAAAGGCCTTAAGTTGCTCTAAGTTGCTCCGCAAAAATTAAAAGTTGCTCCAGCAAGGGAAAAAAGTTACAGAGTTCTGACATTTAGGGCGTCTAATATGACGTTAGCCCTCCCAATCCATAATTCTAAATATTTTTTAGACAGAATCTATTCCACGAAAGTTGCTCTATCGAAACCACTAATATTCAGAAGTTGCACTAGCTAAATCCACCCTCTGTGAGAGCAAGAACTTGGGGTGCCAGCCCCCCCTTTTTAAGATTTCAAGAATATTTTTTACTTAAATTACAGCCTATAAGTTGCTCCAAGTTGCTCCACAAAAATGTGTACCCTAAAACTAAAAATAAACAAGTTATAACTAAACATTGTTTTAGCATGAATCCAGTACGCATATTTCCATATCAGTATACCCATTTCAATAATACTGAGATTGTTTCTGAAATAAAAAGGAAAACTGTGTTGAAATTAATACTTTTCTAAACAAAGCAACTTGCAGGCCACTTGGTACAACAATCTACATATCTTAGTTCTAAAAAATCATACAATGGGTGGCGAAAAGTCCATTTTACCCCGTTAATTATCGATTTTTCTGAAAATAAGAAAAACTATGTGAAAATTATTATTTTTCTATATGGAGCAACTTGCGGGCCACCTAGTAAAACAATCTGTATATCTTGGTTTTGAAAAAAATCATACGAGGGTTGGTGAAAGTTCCATTTACCCCCTTTAATCATCGATAATTTAATAGATATTCACTTATTGCTTTATTCTACACTTGTAAATAAAACAGTTTTAAACATTATTTAATCACTGTATTTTCACTTGAAATATGACCATAGTTTTCACTATTTAAAAGTCATAGTAAAGTTACAAATTAAAAAATCATAAATTATTGGTTTCAAGTTGGTAATTATGAGCACAATAAAACATTCGTTTAGCCACCTCCATCGAGGTACATGGAACACACTGGTCTGATGAGGTTTGATAAACCGAAACAAAATATAATTAAATTGAAAAAAAATATATACCACATATATAATATTATTTCACGCCTCGATAATTTACCGAACGATTATAAAAAAGGAACAATGAAGACCAAAACAGATTAGAGTAAGCAAGTGAAACAAAAATCCTTTGGCACACAACAATTGAAAAACTTGAATTGTCATTGAGAACTCACCTATACAATTCAATTTGAATTTAAACTACTTGCATCGACGAAAAACAATTTCGCGTGTGATGCCCTGCACTATTTGAATAAAAGTGTTTACAACCAAAAACCCGTGCCAATTGTGCGAGATCTTGAAATACACACGCTCGCCATCCAATGTCACTGCCAAAATTATTTCACTATCCGTGCCGTTACGTTTTCGCTCGCTGTCTCGCTCGAATTTTAAGATTTGTTTATCCGAATGCAATTACGGGAAGCACCTGCCAAGTGTAATGACCCACGCGGAAACTTTAACTGAGCAAACAAAAAAAAAATAGAAATTACATTCGATCGAAACGGATTTAGGAGGCGCGGATGCTTATTTTGAGTGTGGTTTAGTTTATTTGTTCGGGGAAATTATGAGTTGTGCTTCCTATTTTAAACGCATTACATAGGTGTTCGCGTGCCAAAAATTTGTATTGTTATTGTAGGGATTACACCTTTGACGTAATGGGGGTTGTTGTTACGTTATGCTTCTCTAGCAAGCCGAAGTTAAATCAACATTAGGTGTAGCGTGTAATTTTGTTACAAGGATGCATATTATGTATGAAATATAACGACGAATTATTCAATCAAACGTACGTTATTTACATTGTGAAAATGGGAATTATTATTGTTTGTCTGTAATTACGGTACAATATATTTTTTAAGTGAATTAAGTGCGTTAAATCTTTGTTGCAATTAAACGAGTATTTTAAATCGTCTACAAATCACGTATGACACCTAAAAAGTAATAAAAAGTTGTTTAATTTGAGAGTAACTATAAATTGTAATGAAAGCAGACTTATCAAAAAAAAAATGTATCAATAGAAAAGACCAAGTGAATAAATTACATTTAGTTGGTCGCAGTTATTTAATTTAATTTATTTAATATAATGTAGTAATATTTTATTCCTTTCTTCACTTTTTTATTTTTATCACTATATGTACATTTCAAGCACAACGTGCTCTTTATCAATAGTTTTTTATGTAAAATTGACCAATAAATAAATAAAAATGTAAACAAAATTTAATATACAAATGTGATGTGTCATTAAAAAATCAGATAAAGGTAATTTATGGAATTAAATAAATTAATTTTAATAAATTGTTATTTAACGGAGTTAAGTCAAAATTTAAAAATTTACTAGAATTTTTATACATTTAAATTGCTTCTAACATATTTAGTTTTGGAGAATTTGACATTTTTAAAATTTTTAAATTGTTTAACGAAAATGTATGTCCAAATGTTATTATGTGGTTAGCAATTGCGAATTTTTCTCTGTTGTTTATTTTTGAATAATAGATGTGTTCTTTGTATCTTATTTTTAAATTTATTTTTGTTTGTTCAATATATAATTTCTCAAATATAATAATAAAAAAATCTTCAGGCCCATATTTAGAACAACCAAAAATCAATAAATTCATATATTAGTAAAATCAACAAAATTCTCAATGAACCAACAACCCTTTTTGATAAAACTACCCTATTTAAATTAAAAGTTAAAAATCCTAAATTACCCAAATTATATTTTCTTCCAAAAACCCATAAACCCGGCAACAAATATAGACCAATTATTTCTAACATAAATTCACCTACTTACAAAATTGCCAAATGGTTAATACAAGAATTCAAATCTCTCAAAATTAACAATGATTTCTCTATTAAAAAATCACTTGATTTGACAACAAAATTAAAAAATAATATAAATATTGAAGATGACGACATATTAATCTCTTTTAATGTTGTATCACTTTTCCCAAACATTCCTGTAGAACAAACAATTAACATTTTAGAAAATTTTCTTAAAGAAAATAATAAAACGGAAAATGAAATTAATTTTTATATTAAATTAACTAAATTAATAATGAATTGCAATACTTTTGAATTTAACAATAAATTTTACAAACTAACTTTCGGTACAGCATTGGGCAATCTATTATCACCATTTTTAGCAAATATTTTCATGAACCATTTAGAAAATGTTGCCAAATCTAAAATTTCTAATTTTCCAAATTTATGGTTTAGATATGTAGATGACATTTTTGCTATTATTAAAAATAACGTCAATATCCAATTTTTTTATAAATGAATTAAACAAATTATTCCACAGTATCAATTTTACACACGAAACTGAAACTAACGGCTGTTTTCGATTTTTAGACCTTTCAATTATTAGAAACAATAAGAAATTAAATTTTAATATTTATAGAAAATCAACACACACCTTTAATTATATACATTCGAGCTCTTTTTGTAATATAAAACATAAATTTTCAATTTTTAACAGCATGATTTTTCGAACAATGAATTTACCAATTACAGATCAAAAAAGAAATGAGGAATTTAAATTAATTCTAGATGTTGCAGATTTTCTAAATTATGATGTTTCACTAATTAAAAAAATAATTAACAAACAAAAAAGAAATATTTAAATAATTATATTACAAAATTAGAAAAAATTAATGAAACAAATACAAATAAAACATTTGTTAAAATTATTCATGATCCTAAATTAAATTATAGATTAATTAAATTAATTAAAAAATTTAACCTAACACCAGCATTTTATTCTAAAACTAAGACAAAATATTTATTAGGAAATACATTTAACAAAATTGATGATTTAGAAAAATGTGGCATTTATTCAGCACAGTGCTGTGAGAAATTATATATTGGACAAACAAAAAGAAATTTAAAAAGAAGATACAAAGAACACATTTATTATTCAAAAATAAGCAACAGATAAAAATTCGCAATTGCTAACTACATAATAACATTTGGACATAAATTTTCGTTAAACAATTTAAAAATTTTAAAAATGTCAAATTCTCCAAAATTAAATATGTTAGAAGCAATTGAAATGTATAAAAATTCTAGTAAACTTTTAAATTTTGACTTAACTCCGTTAAATAACAATTTATTAAAATTAATTGATTTAATTCAATAAATTACCTTTATCTGATTTTTTAATAACACAGCACATTTGTATATTAAATTTTGTTTACATGTTTATTTATTTATTTGTCAATTTTACATAAAACTATTTAAAAAAAAGAGCACGTTGTGCTTGAAATGTACATATAGTGATAAAAATAAAAAAAGTGAAGAAAGGAATAAAATATTACTACATTATATCAAGAAACTTCACGTACTCACCAACAAATATCTTAATTTATTTAAAATGATTTGAAAATAATTATTAAAAAATGCAATTTATATTTGACGCATTTCTCAATTAAATCAATATTAATGGAAATTCTAAAAAAAATCACACTATCGGTTATTTAATAAACAATGTAACTACTTTTATTTTATATCAATATCCATTATTTGTGTAAATGTCGCTTTTTTTCAGAAGTAGTGCTAATGGATTCAGACGACCTAGAATTGAAGATATCTCTTATTGTTTTGAATTATATACGTATGAAATGTAAAACTTCATATCAGTGTAAAGTTTTACCCTCGGATGTTAGCTTCCGATGCATGGACCATCTGTAAGGTGGTAGGTTCCCCGGCTTAATTTCTTGCATCTATATTTAATATGACTTCATTCCGAGGTCTTTACGTAAAATCTTCCACATAAACCCAATTGCTGCCATCGGCGGGTGTTAGACATATCGCGTTATTCATTAATATTGCCGGGTAAAGCAATAATATTTTCCTCGGTACACACTCTGAAGATACGGATTGGTGGATTGATGCCCAATAGAGTGAATTTGGTCACAATATCAAATATGAAGGCTTTCACGACCAATGTGATTAGAAATGTTGATTTCCGGGCTATTAGGCCGTGGTCTGTTCGAGCGAAACGTTTGGATTAAACTCCAACAGACCACGGTCTAATAGCCCGGAAATCAACATTTCTAATTGGTCACAAATCTAAAATGTAAATGTAAAACTTCATATGTTAGCTTCCGATGCATGGACCATCCGTGAGAAGTTAGACGAAAAAATTGAATTAAAGTAAATAAAAAGAATTTGAAAATAATTAATAAAATTATTTCGCCATCTAGTCACTACGACATTTTTGACTTAAAAACAAATATCCAGACATTGAATTACATAATGTATATTTGCTGTTGAAAAGCAATAACATATTGTATAATTCAACATTTTTTGCTACGAGAATAGTTAATGCAAAGAATAAAAAATATTAACATAAGGCTATCTGCAGACACGTGATTCGGGAGTATAAAGTTGTTTAATTATTCTCATCGTTCACTACAACAACAAAAATGAATTTAAAGTGCGCCTAAAATAGTAAATTTTGACTTTAAAGATTACTCTTAAATATTGTAGTAAGATTAAGTGTGTGAGTTCTGTTTAAGTTAATAACGGATGTATAAAATTGGAGAAGTAAGAATTGTATTAGTGAACTTCTAAATTACAAAACGTCACTTTTATTATGCTGTTTTACAATACTTTTTTCAATGCTGCCTACGACAGCCCAACATACAACAAATATGGCTTTTTCCTAGATATAGAAATTATAAAAGAATACTAAAATGCATAACTAAAATTGTCTTTCCCTAAATAGTTCTTAAAACTACTGAAAAGAAGCTAAGACAAACAAATTTTACTTATCTTTAAAGAATTTTCCCTAAAAGTCACTTTTTGGTTAATTTTAAAAAGCGTTGAACGCTATAAAGTTGAGAAACAGAGGTTTTAATTTAGGGTGGAGAAAAAATGGATGAATATTTTTTTTTTTTAGGGAATGGTATACGTAATTGCAAAAAAAGTTGCCTCTTAGGCTAATAAATAACTAATAAAAAAACTGGAAATTCTCAAATAATGTTTTCCACTGCCCCAAGTGACCTGAGTAAAGAATGTACCTAATTTCTTTCTATAAAATCCCTTTTACGGGCTTTAAAATATTTCTATATTTGTCATGGTCGCGAAATTTCTTCACGATTCTATTATTGAAACCACATGAATAGACGTAATATTCCATAAGTCGATTATTTTCTTTGAAATAATACCACTAATTTCAGAGACTGTTTTAATTTGAAAATCATATCTAAGCCAAAGGAAATAATTTATCACATGGGTAAAACATTTTCAAAAACATGTTTCGGTGCTCGAAACACAATACATTTCACTGTTGATCGAGTTTTTATTCCCAATGACGCCGATGTCGAAGTCATGATTTTATTACTTGCAATAACAAAATCGCTACCAAAAAACATAGTTTACTTATTGTGGAATCACAAAAAGGACTAAATTACGATACGACGAAATTGCAACCATCATGTGTAAATTATTTAAGTTACAACTGACGTTTGTTAAGTAAGTGCCTGTTATCCTCTATTTATTAATGTTGCGAAAATAAATACAATACTATTTATTTTCGAAGTTAGCTCCTTTTATCATACCTAAAAATAACGTTTATATTTCGGAAAGTATTTTGTAGTCCTGGAGGACTTATGAGACCGGACGGATATTATCATCGTGTAGAGGTGTCATGAAGTAAAGCGAATTAATTCCAGGGATATTGCACTAAAATTGTTATATTTGCGCGATTTATATGGGTATATACATTACAACATTTTGCAGATTTCAGATGTGTGGGGCACCGGAAAAAATTGAAATATCTTAATGAATTTTTGACAGGTTTATAAAAAGATAAAAAGGCAACTTTTCTTGACTATTACGTGCTAAAAAATCATATTTCGATTTTTCGCTCCACCCTAATGCATATCCTACAAATAAGAAATTTAAATTCAGATAAATCAACTGTAGCCCACATGTACATCTGCTTTTAATAAATTTTGTGAAGAAAGGAGGCGCAATATTTCATTAAACAGTAAGTTTAAAAGTGTTATTTTTTCTTTCAAGATTACTTACAAAACAAATTATTAAAAAAAATATCCCTTTACAGATGAACAACTATTAATACTGCTGAAAAGATAACATTAATTAACAACTTATTGTGAACATTATAATATAAAACCCGTTTACCGATTTATCGGATGACCTATTCTCGAAATGAATATAAATGGAAGGCGGCGTTCGTTCGTCGCTTAAGGTTAACCTGACCCATTTCCAGGTGTTGTAAAGAGAGGTGTATTTATTCCCAGACGTTTAAAAGTTCTTATACGGATTGCACAAAGGGCGCGCGGGGATTTATGTGATCATCGCCGTTCTGACCTTTAGCGTAATGTAATCTTCGGGGAGAATCTTAATTTTAACGTGTTATCGCGTGTATCAAGCGGGGTTTTAAATATTTCAGTGTTTGTTGTAAAATTGATGATGGCATTTAAACCATCATGAAAATGCATTGCATCTTAAGATGAATTTTATTCGCGGTACATTACATTTTTTGCTGTATTAAATATTAAGTTTTCCTACACCTATTACCTTTATATATATATGTCGAATGTGTTATATGGAGAATTGATATAAAAATGTTAAGTGTTCTAAAAGCGTATTTATAGCCTATAGTAAATATGTTTGCGTCAATTGATACATCAAGTAGAAATGCAGATGTTGGTTCTGAAAATTGTTCAAAATTTTGCCGCCAGATAGAGTTTCGCTTATATTATATTTCTCATATATAAGGCGTGATAATTATTTAAAATAATTACTTTTTTGTATATACTTTATAATTTTTACGGTGAATAAGTGAATAAACTAAGTATTAACATTTAAAATTAAAGGCCTTATATATACTTAAAAATTAAGAATCAGATAAAAACCTATCAAAAAAGAGGGGTATACATGAGATCAGTCTTGTCATTTCTTAGCGAAATGCTTTATGCATTTCTAATAATAATAATGAATATAAAATATATATGTATAAACTAAACTAAATATAGTTGTACAGTGTGAGTGCAGGTATATAATGAATTCAGAATAAACATTCGCTAACATCAAACATAAATTGCTTTATACAGGGTGTAAAAATGTCGATAAAACATTGGATTTCATGATAATTCCGTATCATTTTATATAATGGAGAAAACATGTAGTGAGAAGTACGTGGCGTTGCATAATTAAAGGTTTGCTTATATCTAGAGAATAGTCTGGGTACATTAAAATCGATGTTACATAACAATTCAGAATTATCAGTAAAATTATGAATTAATTTATATAAATCAACCATAGATATGTAGCGATGTTTTTTGTGTATAGTATCAAATTTAAATTCGTCTATGAGTGCAGAATAACTTGTGTGCAGTTCTGGATATTTTTTGTGTTTTATGAAGTATAGGTATTTAAGAAAGCGTTTATTAACTTTCTCGAGCATGTTTATGTGTATTGAATATCCAGAAGTCCACACAGTAGCGCAATAATTGATTTTAGATAAAATAAGGGACTGATATAAGTTAACGACAGTATTTGTGGACTTAAAGTCACTACAATTACGTTTTAGGAATCCAAGTAGTTTATAACATTCACTCGTAGTGTTTTGAACATGGGCATTAAAGGTGTGTTTATCGTCGAAATGGATTCGAAGATCTTTGAAACTATTTACGCGTAAGATTATATCATTATGCAAATAATAATGATATATAGTAGGAGTAATGGATCTTGTATATGACATGATTCTGCACTTAGGTACATTTAGAACAATACTGTTTGAGGAACACCATTGACTCAATTTTAACAAGTTATTTTGCAATTTAAAAGTATCTTGTAAACTATGTATTATAGAATAGAGTTTGATATCGTCCGCGTATAAGAGATATTCGCAGTCCAGTACATCACACACATTGTTAATATAAATTAAAAACATTAATAGACCCAAGTTTGAGCCCGGAGGCACTCCACTACTCGCGATAAAAGTATTTGACTTTACTCCCATGTAAGAGACGAACTGAAGTCTATTGGTCAGATACGATGTAATAACAGACACAATGTAGTCACTGATGTCGCAATTTCCAAGTTGGTTGATCAGAATAGTGTGAGATATTCGATCGAAAGCTTTGGTCATATCGGTGTACAGGACATCCACTTGGTATCCGCGATCTAGATTATGACTCAACAACTTTTAATCGGCCACCAAGATTTTCCATAATATTTTTTATTTCTTTATTATAAGCGCCTGTGATCAGAGGTAAATGTAGAGCTTTGGATATGATTGAATTAAACGCTGTTAATTTATATTTTTATTTGGCTGCTAATTTTGCGGAATTATTGTATCTGTAAATATTGATATATATACAAACATGTTATGCAGACAGCAAAATTACAATTCTTTACAAATATTTATATTTACAATACATATTGATGGGTTAGTAGTCTGCCATGAGCTATCGGCCGGAGGTCTTTCTGCCCTGTTATGAATTTATGATGATTTGCAAATGAGAACTTAGCTAGCTTAACTGTCATGTAAATGAGTGATGAATTGGTGAATTGTAACAGAAGGGTGTTTATGTTTGGGAGGGATATTAAGGTTGCGAGGGATGCAGAATTTAGTAAGAAGGGAATGATTGTGTGGGTTATTGGCAAATTTTGTGGTAAGAGCTAATATACGATGGGATATGGGAGTGTAAATATTGATTTTCTGTACTTTTTAATTTCTAACTTAGAGTTTACCATTTCTCCTATTTTCAATATAAAATTAATATTGGGCTGTAATGTGTTAATATTTTTTTAATTGTAATAATCTTCAAGTAATTTATTATTTGATTAATTTCTAATAGAAAATTTAAGGAAAACATTTCAATTAATTACTAATTATTATAATATAATTTCAATTAATACAAATTAGTATTGTTCAATATTTCTAATTAACACACTTACCAAAACACTTAAACAGAAAAAAAGTTACGTTATTCAACAATTTATTTGCCAATGATGATTTTGATTCAGTTTTAATTTCCGAAAGTTGAGCTAGTAATTCACTTGGAAATTCTGAAATATTTCCTGATGACTACCTGTTATCCCGGAAAGACTGTGAAGATAGAGGTGGAGGCATTCTAGAAGCTTTGTTGATGACATTTTTTAAAGGAATTTAATATTGATCTTCTTTGTATAAAAGTCAACTTTGATAAAAACATTATACTAAATATTAGTGTTATGTATATTCGCCCTAAGAGTATCTTGTCTTTTATATTATTTATCTATTAAACAGATTTACCTTCTTACAAATCTACAATTTAATTAATAAAATTTATGTATTGTGGATTGTAGAACAAACATAAAAAAATAATAACAACAAAAAGAAAACAAATAATTGGCGCAGTTAGATGATAATACTGTGCCTTGCTTAAATAAATGAAGCAAAAGTTTCGCAAATATAAATGCCTAATTGCACTAACGTTATAGTATTAGAGAAAAAATGTATATTATGACAGATAATCAAGATGATATATATGTCAAATAATAAAAAAAACTGATAAATATCACTAATAAATTAAAGAAACTATTACAGATTAAACATTACATTAAATCTGATGTAAAATATAAAGGAATGAACCTTATAAGCAGACATATATCCAAAAAATTTCACTATTTGAGAGTACGATTTATGTACTTTAGAAACTAAAATCAAACATTGATACAGATTATCGATCATACGTTTCTGATGTAGAGAATAATATTATTATTGATCCCAAGAAATTATGGACTTTTATAAACAAAAGTAAAGGTCCTTTGATCCATGCGATAATGACATTTAATGATAAAATTGTTGATACATCTGAACTCATAACAAATGTGTTTGCTGCGTCATTCTCATCAACACACTGTAACAATTAATGAAACGTTCAACCACCATTCATCTACCGTATAGATAACTAGTGATGGCTAACTTATGACACTGTAACAACATGATTGTTCCACCTACGTCCCAAACCGATGAATTTTTATATATCAGTTATTTTTAATTTTTTTTTTTGCTGAATCGGATCTAGTGACTGCTGCTAAAATTTCGCCTGTGAGCCGATAACTTTCTAGCAATGTTTTAAAAAGACTGCTATCCAGATTTAGCAACCCTGCTTTTACATATTTACAACGTAATTCCGAAAAAAAGAGGTCAAGAAAAACATTAAAAGCTACAGACCAATTAGCTTAATTTCTAATTTTGAAAAACTATTTGAATCAATTTTAAAAATATTTTCTCTCATGCTAAAAATTAAATTGTCTGCGAGTCAAGCTCCATTAAGGATTCCTTCCTCTTCTTCAAAGAAATTCTGATGCACCTGCAGGTAATGATGTCGTTGTAGGATGAAATCCTGGGCTGCTTGATTGTGGTGAAGTTTCGCGTAACTCACACGCTACGCAGTTTGCCTTCGCTTGCAGGCCAATGTCGATCGCCAGAATTTCCATTACTTTCAAAATAGAGGTTAATCCTTAATTAAATATGCTAACGGCCACGAACATTGAGATGTCAGCTTCCAAACGCAAGCATTGATGTTTTCGTTTGAATTTTGGGTATTACCACCTGCTCAAAAGGTCTTCTTTTGACAAGGCCTCGCCCTCTGCGGACTCTTTCAAGAACTTAAATTCGTCGGTAAGTTGATTTGCGGTATACTGTCAGCCCGACCGTGCAGCTGCTTGCCAGGAGTCATTTTAAGCGTGCTGCAAACAAAAATTTTGGAAACAAATAAAATATCATTGGTCGCGTTCAGGGAATTTTAGAGATGTAGCGCTACAGCGCAAAGCGCTAGATTTTCCCTGAACACGCTTTCGATATTAAGGACGTTCACGAAAATATGGCCGTTTTGTTTACAGCTGCACAGCTTGAAAAAGCGATCAAGCGGAAAAAATATATGCTTTACGGTACAGGGCCAGACATAAAGCGGTACCGTTCAGGGAAACTGCTTTAGTAAAGCGCTTAAGCGCTACAATTACCTGAACGCGACCATTAGTCTCTCTCTCCAACAGCGGAGTAACTTTTCGGCGCGCTCATTTTTGACGCTCTTTACCGCTCTATAATGATTGTTAAATTATCAACATTATTAAACATCGCGTATGCGTGCGCACTCAAAAGCATTTAGGCTCTAGGTTCTCAACTCCCCACTATAAACAAGGCCTCATGTGGCTTTAAATTTAAGCGGTTTAACTCCACTAAGGATTCCTTAGCAGTGGCGTCCAACTGACGCGACTAATTCTAACCTATACATTATAAATTTGTAAATAACGATCAAATTAGAAAAAGAAAACCGATAATGTTATAAAAAATGGTCAAATTTATACATAAATATATTATTTAAAGTTATCTTTTGATTACTATAATGTTTATAACGATAATAATTACTAAGGCGGGCAAAATTAATCGATTAAGTCGATTAAAAAAATTTCGATCGATTAAATTGTTTGTTGGAAAAATTTTCTATCCGTTTTCGATTAACCGATTAGTTTCAATTAATTGATTAGTTTCGATTAGTCGATTAGTTTCGATTAGTAGGTTATTTCAGCCGACCGATTATTTTCGATTAATCAATTAGTTTCGATTAATTTCGATTAGTCGATTATTTTCAATTAATTGTCGGATAAGTCGATTAACCGAATATTTTGAACTTCGATTAATCGATTAGCGCCGAAGTCAAAATTGCCAGCCTTAATAATTACACCAAATAATTGTGATTTCTCAAATTTATAATAATTTTCTATGACGACATGAAGTTAGGTACTGACATTCCCCTAGATTTTCCTCCAAATAAGGAGACCTTAACTAAAATGAGATTTTATAAGAGCGGTGCAATCCAATCTCTACTATTCTTTCCTTAACTTTTAAGAAACCCTTAACTAAGGAGACCTTAAAGTAAAATCGGTGCAAACGGGCATTTTTATATTTTCTACAGACAACTTTAAAGAAAATATCAAGAAAAGCTTTACTCTATTAATTTCAAATATAAATAGTCATAAATATATACCGTTGTAAACAGCAAAGAATGAATATTTTGCTTAGGCCATAACTATGATGTCCATATAAAAGAGTATAACTTTGCAATATTAAAATACAATATTTTGGTAAATAAAATAGATACAGCGGTTTCTGAAAATTACAGAAAATCGAAAAACACTCAGTATCTCAGCAACCATTTAAGATTTTGCGATGTAGTTTGTTTCTCAAAACAAATCTCTAGATTGCTAAGTCAGTTTTTCTCTATCTAGTCTGAAAATAAGTTTGCCCTGTTACAACCATCCAAATAGCACCACCCTGTACATACCTTAACGTCCTTATAAGTTGTTATTGAATTTAAGATGTGATAATGTTTCTTTTAAAATGAATATAATGTAACACAAAATAAAACAAAGGTGAATTACTCGTAAAGCAAAAAAATCAAACACAGTAAACGATTAAGGGTGCGGTTTAGAAGAAAGAGATAGCTATACAAATATATGCAATCACTAATTTGAGTTAGATTGTTGTTGTGATCAATGAACAATATTGTATTATACATTAAAATAATCTTAATATAAGCAGGAATTTCATCAGATGAATTAAAAATTATTTTAATGTTTAGTTTCTGTGAAAAATAATTATGAAAAACAATGAAAATTTATCAAATTTATAGCAAATTTTAAATTACATTTTTGCTAATAAAAACTTGTGCAATGAAAATTTAAAAGATTTCACCAAATTCTGCATTCAAATAACTTAGCAGACATGACCTATTAATTTCATTATATCTTACAATTTTCTTTTCTAACTTAAACTAGTAAATTGACGTAATACACGAAAATTAACGATTTATTTTTTATTTAGACTGATACTTTATACTTGGTAGATAAAAAATGTAAATACACATTCATATTATGAAATCCAAAAGAATAGCTCTATTTTCAAACGATTATTTCCATTATACTATATAGCTACCTCTTTCCACTAAACCGCAACTTTAAGATACAATAACAATAAACTACAAAAATCACACAAATGTAATATGTAAGGATCCGGTTTCCTTGCTCCACGTTTCAAGAAACATTACAAGGCGTCCTATAGGTCTACTTATTTTAAAGAAAAATGACAGTCGACACACTTATTGTTGTTATCAACGCAATTTAGGTTGCATATAATATTACAAACTGCTAATAGTAATCTGTTCAATACTAACTGGATATGTAGTAATATTGTAACACTTTTTTAATATTTCACTGTCCAAAATACAACTGCAATGAAATAATAATGACAAAAATGCATAGATAATAATTGTTAACCAGTAGTGTTACTATTTTTCAACAGTTTGCTTGATAAAAATTATTTTGAAAAAATTATTAAATCGTTGAATTACCCACTTTGCACTTAGGCAAATTTGGATGTAATATATAATAATATATTGACGTAATATTTAATTATTGCAAAGGTTATTCAGCATTTGGGATTTTCTTTGTATTTAGGGATTTTAATTTTAACGTACTATTTAGTTATTTAAATAAAAATATTTGTCCTTTCTCATACTTCAATCAATCAATCAATCAATTTATTTGTGTTTATACATAGGTTTACACACGTCATATAATAACTATGTCATAATATTATCTCACTCTAAAAATAAATAATTAAATACTTGCAATAATAAAAACAAAAAATATAAAAAACATCACATTATAGAATACAAACAACGAATGAACATATTAAAATCATACATTAAAAGTGATAAGGTAAAAAACACCTACTTCTACTTCCTACTTATGAGTATGAGAAAGAACAATTATTATTATTTAAATAAATTAAGTCTCTACAACCAACACAAAGAAGATTAATAGTTGTTCACTTGAGTACTGCATGAAATTGCGCGAGTTTTCCGCCAAATATATGGATCTGGCCCTCTTATTCTCCACTCTATGATGACCATATGTGGTGGATCCAATAACTTATATAATTGAGAGTCAAACCAGACAACTGGTTCTTGGGTCTACAGAGCTAGACCTGAATGTGATCCACGGAATCTCTCTAAGTAAGATTATGAGATACCTTGAAACCATGGACCTGTAAAAAAAGGGATGTGAGGCCTCACATATGAGCCACAATAGACCGCCTGGTCGCAGTGAAGGCGCTGGCTGACTGTACTCACTATATAGAATATTATTATATAGTCGCTACGGCGGAGCTATTTTCTACTACCTCCCTAAATTTTTTGTTGCTGCGAAAAATTAAAAATTCACACCGCCACTTGTCATCTTTTATTTATCACACACAAATTTAATTATCGCAATAAAAACACGTATGGATAACTGAAATTTATTCTGAATTAAAATACATTCTATATACAGTAATAGTCATAATCACAAGATGATGGCAATAATAATAATAATAAACAAAAAACTAATAACAGGTGGGAGGGGGTAGTGTCGAGTTTGCCAAAAATCCTTGGGTAAAATACACGATTGGCACAAAAATTTATAAGCTATTTTAGGTATGTAATTCACAAAGGTGGCACGATATTCAAACACGACCCTAGACGACATTAACACTTTCTTTTTTGGCAAACGTACACGTTCTACTCCAAACAACGAGAAAAAAAATGTTTCACCCATGAAATAGAATGATTTACAAACAATTTAGTAATGGTACAATATTAAATTTATAAAAATGAATGAAATAAATAAAAAAACGTGAATTGCACTAATAATTAATAAATGCGTTTTTTTTTTTTAAACAACAGTCATCTTATGCAATATGCTGTAAAGGGCGGGTGACTTGCTACAGTTTTTTTTTTAATAATAAAATAAAATAAATTACGACTGAAAATCCAACGATTTTCGTAGCCCTTGATTCAATCATAAATGATTGTAAAATGTCATTATATATTATTTGTATAACTGCAATCAAGTCAATAAACTCAGCTCAACTGTTCATAACTCACAAATACACATGTAAGTTATGTAAAGTGGAGTAACTTAACTAATTAAACACAGTTTTACTCCTTTAATTATAAAACAGTTATTATTATAATATTAGATATACTTTGATGCAAGTATAAATGAAGATCACTTAATTTGTTTCACAAATTAAATATTTCGTCTCATAAATAAAACACTGTTTTTTATGCTGTTTTGAATATGTAAAAAACAGTGTTTTATTGTGATTAATGCATAACGAAACAGAAGCGTCCATAATTATTGACTTTTATTGACTATACTATTTTCGCTTTTAATAACATTATTACTCTTGATAAGGATATTATAATATGCAATTTCAATATAATAAATAATTTATTAATTAATTTCAAATCATTTTTATTTAATTTTAATTAATTTAAATAACTGTGACCAATACTCTTTTATATTTATATTCAATATAGTTTTTAAAATATTCAATTTATGAAACAAACCATATGTACTATTCATACCTATACCAAAGTATTTCAACTTGCTTTTCCAAGTGTTAAGATATACTAAATTCGCATTTTGAATACTGTAATGTTCATTTTCAATAAATAACTGATTGAATAAACATTTTTCTGTTATTATTGTTACACATAATTTCTTTTTTTAATTTAAAAACTACAAATAAAAGTTGCTAATATAACTAAATAATCAATATTTATATATACCGTGGTTTTAAGTATTGAATTAGATGAACCGACCCGTTTTTTATGGTGTTGACATCTGTTAGTAATAATATAATAAAATTAATAATTTAATTTACTGAACAGTGAAAACCAACAAAGGACAAATTATATAGTAAACAACTAAAATAATAATGTATTACATAAAACATAAGTTATGCAAACATGCTTAATTAATTTTTCACTTAACCCGTGGCACAACATTTTTAATCTATTTCAGGATATTTAATTAAAATTAAAACATTGTTAAATAGAAAAGAGTATTCATTCACTTGGTCACAGTTAAATATATTAAATAAAAAATGATTTGAAAATAATTAATAAATTATTTCCACATTTAGCTCTGTGACTTTTAACTTACGCTACATAAGTACGTTAAACAAATGCACATTATTTTTTATTTAAAATACTGTTTGTTTCACTTATTTATATTTTCTCACACTCGTTTCAACCATTGGTAATCTTCAGTGAGGAATGTACAAAAAAATCTATAAACAACTATATATATACATTCAAATTATCATAATCACCACACCTAATTTCATAAACACCGCACTTATCAAGTTTTTCGACCACATATTTGTTATTGACTAGAAGCCAAGCATACATTTTTTTTTTAACAATTTGTCTGAAAAAAATCATACAAAAGCAACAATAACAATAACAAATCTGTGGTCGAAAAAAAATTGATAAGTGCCGTATTTATGAAATGAAGTGCGGTGATTATGATAACATATACATAGGTCAGACTGGAAGAGATTTTAGAACGCCCTTAGAAGAACACAAAAAATCAATAATTAATAACAAATATACAATCGGATTCGCACAACACTAATAATAATATAAATATGCTTTTTCTCAATACAAAAAGCATATTTTTAATACAACAGATTGTAGAGTTTTAAACTCGGGCAATAAAGATTGGTACCTAAACTTCCGTGAGGGTTTGAAAATTAGGGAAGCGCTAAAGTGGGATAAACCAATTGTAAATAATATGGATGAGATTTGAAACTCTCCTATAACGTCCGCACTTGTTATCTGATTTTGTGATAGCTTGAATTTGTATTATTATAGTTGTTTAAAGATTTTTGTATACATTCCTCGCTGAAGATAACCAATGGTCGAAATTAGTAGGAGAAAATACAATTAAGTGAAACAAACCAAGTGTTTTAATTTTAATTAAATATCCTAAATTATGCAAGAGTGTTGTGTAGAATATAAAATCTGTGGTTCTGACATCTGTTTTTGAGAATGTAAATTAATATTTTTAAATAAAACTTTCAGTGCAGGAAATGTTCTAATAGTTGATTAATTGTTTGAAGTAAACTCTCATACTTTTAATTTGGTTTTCCACATTTATGAAAACCTTCGACTTTTCCAATAAATGATGAAACCAACTTCAATTTATGTAAACAATCAACCAATTGACAGAATATATCCCGCGCCAGAAATTATCATATTTAAATTGTTGGTTATAGTTGGCTTTCTGAGTAATAGATGATAGTACCAAAAAATGGGCCGCTTTAATTCACACTTTTGTCAATCTTATAAAATCCTTCAATTAATGGTGAAACTAACCAATTATTTTATTCAGAATTTAAATTCAGAGATTCTGTTAAATTTTATCTTCAACTATTTTCAGCTTGATACCATTATCAAGAATAAATTTAAAAAATATTTGGTTTATTTAAATATTTTTTTAAATTTAATTATTATTTATTTATTTAGTGAATCACTTGGTTTAATTTTTGTGGGAACCATGATTTCATCAGTAGTTAAAAACTTAACAACAAAGTGATAAAAATAAAGTCGTTCTATATCTTCCACCACTGATCAAATAACAATCCTTCAGATTAGACAAAAATCAGCGCTTATAGTTACTCGCTTCATCGCCGGTTATACGAATAACTTTTAAATGTATTTTCTAAATTAAATGTAAATATTCAAACTACAATAACTTTAGTTATTAATCAATTTAAATCTTTACAAAAAAAACCTTAAAAATCCTCGCCCTTTATTCAGCACAAAAAACAACATAATCAAAAAGTGAACATTGTGTGTCTTATTCGTTTAGAATATGCAAAAATTGATGACTTGGCAGTGGTCACACCTAAATCTCAAAAAACCTTTACTTCACTTCCATTTCATTTAATTATTTTTAATTTAATCAGTTTGGTTGACAATATTTCTAATAATGAATTAACAATTAATTTATTCTGTTTAAATGCTAATTATTATCCCTATTTCCACTTCTCCTTCTTTCTTTCATTATTATTTTTAATATTTTTTTTACTTATAATCTAAATCAACAGTTAGCAACGGTAGCTAAATGGATAATGTAGGCAACTTTTTTGGTTTCGCGATTACCCTTTGTTCATTTTTTTTGTTTATTTATTCAATTTCTCTTTTTAATCAACAACAAGCAAAAAATACTCTATATTATATATTTATTTTTTGTTTTCTTTCATTAATTTTTTGTTATTACGTGGGAAATATCGAGTTAATTTTTATTTGTTTAGAAGAATAAATATTTTAAATTCAATTTAATAGAATAACAAAAAAAGGGGAATACTGTTTTTTTTCCTTTCTTCGTTTATACTATCCTTAAGTCGTTTTAAAAGTAAAAGTCAGTAATAATGGGTGGTGAATGTGAAGTATTGTTTAAATTCAAATAACAGATATTTGTTGGTGAGTACGTGAATTTTCTTGATATAATGTAGTATTATTTTATTCCTTTCTTCACTTTTTTATTTTTATCACTATAGAAAAAGCGAAGAAAAAGGAATGAAGAAAGGAATAAAATATTACTACATTATTTCAAATAACAGATTGAAAAAAGATTATTAGTGCTTTATCAATTAAGTATTCTAAAGTCGAAACACTTACGCCCGATTTCTCCAGTGTGACTTGACACGTGTATTTATTAAGCTCGAGATATATTAAAGCTTATGGCGGATTTAACCAAGGCCTTCGCGAACTTTATCTTGTTAGGGAATTGAATAAATGTGGCAACATCATCAGCAGCTTTCTGATTTATTCTTATAAACTCCCCATCATTGTAGTCTAAAAAAAGCTGACCCTCAAACCGAATGCTATATTCAGGAAGATTATGTTTCAGAGCTCGAAATCAACGTCTCAAGCACAGCTTGAATAAAATAACAATTCACTATTGTGCAACAAATAAAGCCGAAATTTGGGCTTAAGATCTTCTATTAGAGAAACGAGGCGATAATGTTGTCATTAAATGTAAATTTGATTGCCTATAATATTACAAACTATATAAATTCAATTAATACAAATTGAATATATGATAATACTGTGCTATTGCCTTTTGTATATTTAAGGTTATATAATTTTATTTAAACTGCATTTTATGGAATTTTTTATTTAATGTAAATGCAATAATTTACGTGCTCAATAGATTCTAAAAATGGGAAAATAATTCTGAACCCAGATTGTAAAATCGGCGGTTCTAATTTCGAAGTATATTTAAAAGTTTTCCAACAATTTGTTTGATCAATAAAACAAATAAAAATCAGTAAGAATTGAATCACAGTTCGTGGTATAACAAACAATCAATCAATTCCCACTTCATTGATTATGCAGTAAGGATCGAATTCTTTCATTATTGATCAAATTATTTTATTCTTCACTTCACTATTTTCTGCATAAATATTAATTTATTATACAATACTTTACATTAAAAATCATTAACATATTGACTGCAGTGCAAAATTTTGTGGATCAATTTTTTTCCATATACTCCCACGTGTATGTCCAGGGGAGGGGTGGGAATTGAAAAAATGAGTATTATATCTTCCCCATCCCAGGAGAACTTCACAATTCTTTTAAATTTCTCGAACATTACAAGTTTTTAGGGGGCAATTTCCAACATTTAAACATAAAACCAACTAAATCTTCTCCCAGTTGCAAAATTCGCTGAAAATAGCCGAACAACAAACACTCTCCATTGGTTGTTCAGTTATTTGGTCTTTGTATTTCTCATTAATGAGTTTAAAAAAGGAATGGATAAGCTATTGCATGACCCCCAGGTAATACGCTGCAGTCAATATATTAATATTTTTGCTCTAATTTGTGACTTCACATTTACTGATTTTTACTTTTAAACCGATTATTAATCATCCCTACTTTCCTAAATAAACAAACTTTACTACAATCTTATTATCCCACACTGGATGGAAACACTCGAAAGCACACTCGTGTTTTATTTAAAAAAAAAGCAAGCCACACGCTTGCTTCACCACGACTACATACATTGTTTTTTTCTTCATATACTTATTAAAACCCTTTTTTTAAGCTCACTATTTAACTCGGTTTGATTGTGCTGTCTGTCCCCTATGTACGCTGCGCCAAATTAACAATTCATTTTACATTTCTACATTCCCCGCACAAAGGGACGTCTTTTTTGTCATTTTTATTCTGTACACGTGTGAATTAACTTTAGGATTTTTTTTAATTTCTATTTTAATATTGAGAGGGTAAAAAATCTACTGCACCCACGAGGCGGGCACCCAAAGAGGCTCCGATTCGACTCTGTTCGCCGCGGAAAGCAGTTGGCTGAAAGCTATGGCCAGATCGGCGTTGACGATCTGCTCGTCGAAGAGGTGCTCGTATAAAAATTCTATCCGTTTCGAGGATTTTATCATGTCGTTGAATTCTTCGTCCTGTGAACAGATAATTGTTACTATATAACTAAATAATAAATTATATTAAGAAAATCGCACTAAAGATGCACATTTGATAAATCAACCTGGAGATAAAGAAATATTCGCTTGTAAGTGAATTTGATAATATTTCTAGTAGTAACCTGATGCATTCACTATGAACAACAATTTGCATTTCCAAGGGGTTAGACTGATACATTTTGAACAGTATTACATAATAGTATTCCATTACATTTATACAGTAAAATCTACTTTATAGATTAGAAGTTACATTAAACCTGATTCGGAGATTTGAAATTTAAGAGATCACTATTATTTGTAATAAAATGCGTATTACTGAGTAGTTAAAGGTCGATATAAATACTTTCTTGTCTTCATTATGTAGCTAAATGATCACTGATTCATTTAAGACTTGTTTCACACAACTGGGATATGTACCTTTGGTTATATGAAAACACAAACATTGTTTGTAAAACATTGATAATGATCACATGGTGATCGAAATGTACATCTGTTAATAAATAAATAAGTGAAGAAAAGTGTACAAAGTGTTTTCATATTTCTTTCAAATCTTCACGAAACTCACATTTAATTAAGTGTACCTTTGGTTAATTTTTGCTCCGGACAATTCAATTCCAAAAACAACGCCAATCATTTAATAAAATCTCGTGGCAATTACATTTATATTACTAATAATTTGGTCTTTTAATATTAGAATTCATTGAAGTGTTTAGATTGGAAATTTTATTTAGATTTAGTGTCAAATAAAGCAGCGAAGCAAAATGAATACAACATTTTTATTTTCGATTTACCATTAATATTTTAACAAATATTTAACTCACCGTAAACCCTCTACTGTTATCAATATCAAACGTACTCCTGGCGTGCACGGCGTATCTCGTCTCTTTCAGAATTTCCAACGGTGGTGGTTTTATGTATATTATGTAAGGCTTCAACTGGGGCGTTCTCAGCATTTTGAGTGCCTGGTAGTGAGGATTCAGGATGCACACGTACCCGCTGTTCACCAGCGATTTGACGCTCTCGCACGAGGTGCCGTACAGGTTCCCCTTGTATTCGCCAAATTCTAAGAACTTTCCGGTGTCAACGTCTTCCTCCATCTTCTCACGGGGCACGAAGTAATATTCTTTGCCGTTGACTTCACCGGGTTTCATCGGCCGACTCGTATCTGAATAAAAGTTAAATTAATGGATTATTATGAGTTGAATTTTGTGAAGGAACTAAAGCAATATTGGAGCTCTGCTTGGTGCGGCTTTTAACGAAGGTGATTTAACCGTTTTCAAGTATTTAAATTATTGTCAGATACGAACATTTTTGAATATTACTAGATATCAAGTAAAAATGAAGCACTATTGCAAAAAAAAGCATATTTACGAATGGAAACGGAAATTAAAGGATATATTTCGTCCTTTCCCTGATTTCAATTTTGATTTACGAATTGCTTTGTCGCAACCCCAACCCTTATTGACATTTTTATGATAGCCGTAGCGTGGACTGGTCGGCCACTTAAGTCATTTACGACACAAATTAAGTGCAAAGAAATATAAATACGAACAATAAGCTTTGCACGTGAAACGAACAATACTCGGCAAGACAAAACACAAACAACGCCCGCCACCCCCCTCATCTCATCCCAAATTACAAATTTTGCATCCGTTTCCACTGACCACTGCTTTCCCACATACTATCCCCATCTCAAAATATTCAAACATCAAATCTCGAAAAAAGTTATCGTAGCTTTATTTCTAGATAGCCTTTGTGCCAAGATTACGGTTCGTTACAAATAACATCAACAAAAGAATCTCTTGAAAAAAACATAAATAAATACACAACATTCCAATTCGTAACTCCCCAGCAAGGTGTTCCTCAGGATCCGTTATACAAGGGTGGAAATTGTATAAATTTTCTGTATTCATCTCAGGAGCGAAAAGACTTAGAAGGGTGTTAACGGATAATGCGGCAATTCCAGGCTTCCTCATGAGACAAAACGGAAGTTGGACTTTATCATGTAAAGAAACCCTGGAAGCCCTGGTGGTCACCCATTTCCTAAGTAACAATGGTGAAATCTCTGATACCAGCATAAAGTAAAGTAACCAATGTACAGGAAAAGTCCTGGGTTCTGACAGATTAGCATAGAGCATCAAAAGCTTCAAACCTGTCAAGGTTGCTGGGCCAGATGGCATCATTCCTGCCGAACTACAAATGACAGAAAACATTGTAACTCCTTCGCTATATTCAGATTCTGTCTAGATATTCCCTATAGTCGACAAGGATGGAGAAAAACCAACCAAAAAGTATGGAAAATAACACACTCCGATATACAGACATACAGAGACATACTTAAGGGTGATAATTATCCCCAACGTACTGTCGTTTGCAAAGCATGCATACACAAAGGAAAGAACAGTAGATACAGCACTGCACACCCTAGTAAACCAAATAGAACACAGCACCAACAACAAAGTTTTTACATTGGTTGTATTTCTGGGTATATGATAATTACCAATGTAATTTCATAGGCAAACTACTCACCGAGCGTAACATTCACTTAGCAATATGCATGTCAAGCTGTGAAGCCTAAGAAGGCAAGTAAGCAAAGGTACATCAGAAGCTAAATGGCCTGCTTACACAGACGATATTATAATAACAATCTCCGGAGAATACCTCAACCTACTCACGCAATTCATGTAAAATGGTTTCACTGGCCCTAAAGAGGGTAAGAAATGGTAATTACCAATGTAATTTCACAAGCAAACTACTCACCGAGCGTAACATTCACTTAGCAATATGCATGTCAAGCTGTCAAGCCTAAGAAGGCAAGCAAGCAAAGGTACATCAGAAGTTAAATGACCTGCTTACACCGACGATATTATAATAACAATCTCCGGAGAATACCTCAACCTACTCACGCAATTCATGTAAAATGGTTTCACTCTAATCTTATCAAGAAAGCCGTGTGCAGTAAATGAGGCATGAAACTCAGTACTATTCACTAGATCTACACGACAATTGTAAGGCTTATTGTGCTCTATGGGGCTCTGGTATTGTGGACTGCCTTTATGAAAAAGTCCTACCAAGCTACATTAAGGAGAGTACAAAGGGCGGCGGGATGAGAATCAGGGGAGCCTCAAAAACAAAACAAAATACAACAATAATAGACTTGTCCTGTAGACAAACAGCACCCAGTATGGCAGTAAGAATTAACTTTATGGGACTGCTGTATACTAGCAAGCAGGATCACAAAAGGATCCTGCAAGAGATTGGCAGCACTCTCACTAAGACGGACAGATGCATCCCGAAATTATAGAAGATTATTATAAATGATGGATCCATTTTAAAAAATTCATATTAATTAAACTACAAATCCAAAATTAACACTCTGTACATAAGCAAGTTCTACCTTACAGGAGAAGTCAACAGACACAATCTTAGCATATGGGGTTTGCAAAATCCACATTCAATATTGCAGCAACAAAGTGTTTTTTTTTTTGCCTTATCCCGATCAAAAGTTTAAGGACATTTTTCTTTGCGAAAACAACTGTAACTGGAATAGCGTACATGGACATGTTGTAACATGTACTGTTCCCTCAAATTATAGACGATTCACCGGACTTCATTTACCGACAGGATGCCAATGGGACGGAGCCACTTAGGCTTTTAAAATGAATTCTTTCCCCAACGCTGGATAGGTCGTAAGGAAAATGAAGACCTGGCTCTACAGTTCCAGCCAACAAGATCTCCTGATCTCACCCCATGTTACTATTTCTAATGAGGTTATGTTAAGGAAAATGTTTACGTCCCGCCTCTACCAATGACTCTGAATTATCTGCGAAACATTTTCGCTGTTGCCTTGCACTCGGTAACCCTCGGTTGGCTACCGCGTAGATGTTTGTTGTGGATCAAACGGTGGACACATTGAACAGTTGTAATCTATTAAAAAATATTTTGAAACTTCCTCTTTTCATGGCTACAAAAATTGTTAATTTTGATATAAATAGAAAAGAGTATTTATTCACTTGGTCACAGTTATTTAAATATATTAAATAAAAATTACATTGAATTACATAATGTACGTTCCTTTTGTTGTTTTTACATTATGTAATTCAATGTCCGGCGTGGGTATTTGCCCGGGAGGTAGTTGTTTTAATATGCATTTGTTTAACGTACTTACGTAACGTAAGTGAAAAGTCACAGAGCTAAATGTGAAAATTATTTATTAATTATTTTTAAATCATTTTTATTTAATATATTTAAATAACTGCGACCAAGTGAATAAATACTCTTTTCTATTTATATCAATGGCCAGCGAAGCGTTTATTCAAATCTGAGCCGACAGGAGTTTGTTGTGAATTTACGATAACAACAATGCAAGAACGCACGTCCTTCCTTTGCCCGTCATTACTATCACGGCGCGCGGCAGGTGAGGGTCGCTCTTTTTAATTGATTTAATTCAATTCGTTTCGTTTAATTTTATTCGGTTTTGATTTAAATTAAATTAATTTGATTTAAGGGGTTAGGGGCACTCATAATTTTCAAAAAATCGAGTTTTCAAAAATGTCAGTATTCAAAAGTATAATCCTTCGACTATCATATTTCAAAATTTCATGGTGATCCGACATGTAGAAGTATTTTTTTTCGACCGCCGAAGCGAACAGTGCAGGTCGTCGGGCTGCGACCGTGCGGCGCTCCAGCCGCTCCGAACGCTATTTCTCTCGCGCTTGTGTTCGTGATGCTCATCCCTACGGTCCTGAAACAGTCATCCAGAAGAAAGAATGTGTCGGTCACGTTCAAAAACGGATAGGCTCCAGATTACGCGCGTGTAAGAAAAAGACAGGAGGATAAGTTAACAGTTTACTATGGGTTAGCAATAAGACGACACAATCAATCTGTTAACGGCATGAGAAACGCAATTTGAGCAACTTTTTACCACTACAACTACGATCACAAGCTGTGTCCAATAGGAAGGGACTCTTGGTGTACCTGGCAGCGGGCGGCCGTCAATAACAACGTGGATTCATTCCAACATGATTATGTTCAATTTCCAGCTGATGTCTCCAAAGCCATAAAGCCAATTTATACCGACTTGACGAAGCAGGAATTACTCGAACGCTGTGTGGGTGGTTTCACTCAAAACAACAACGAGAGCTACAACCAGCTGATTTGGAAAATCTGTCCGAAAATCCTCCCAACGATCGTCCAAATTGCGACCTATACAGCAGCTGTTCTCTACAATGAGGGGTTCTACAGCATCCTGTAGATCTTACAGGCGATGGGGGTGAACTGCGGCCCGAATATCCACAGGTTTGTTTCCGACAAAGATAAGCAGCGGATAGCGCTCAGTGACAGCCACGCGCACGCTGCTACCAGGGAGGAGAGAATGCGGCGAAGACAAGAGCGAACGAGGAGTCTAGACGATTTCCTGGACTCGGAAGGACCACAGTACGGGCCCGGAATCGACAATTCACTATAAGTCCATTTTTATTAACGTACAGAACATTTTAATGCTCTCCAAAACTTCAAAGTCGTTTTTCTCGAAACGACATTTTTCAATGCGGTGCCAATGATTCCAGCCAAAGTTCTGAACGGATCTGGATTAAATTTGGCATAATTGTTGCTAATTACATTGTTGTGTACTTGGACGAAGGAATTTACGTTCTGATAAAAATTACTATATTTTTGGCATGCTAAATCAACCAAATTTTAGGTCATAAAACGCACTTTTTTTTCAAACGGCCGCCATTTTGTTTAAAATCACTGTATTTAATTTTCCTTCGTTCAAGTACAAGGTTTTTATATATATTACTAAGATCAATATCAATTTTGTGTTTCAGATAAACAGTATGACCTCTGGGATTGGCACCGCGAACCCTTTATTCTGAAAGGCGCGCCCCTGTACACAGTCTTTTTGTGTGTGTATACACATATTTTTTCAATAAATTTTTTTTTTATAAAGTAGAATAAAAGACCTTTTTAACGTAGTAATAGCTTTTTACATACAACCATTACTTTTCGAGAAAAAAAAATCCAAAAAACACCTAAAAATCACAACTATGACTGCCCCTAACCCCTTAATATAATTGATTTAATTTCGCTGAGTGTATTTGTATTAATTTTATTGATTTATTTTAACATCTTTGAATTATGTAAGGCATAGCTGTACTGACGAGGGATAGATCCCGAAACACGTATCTGCAGATGGCCTTATATTAAGTAACGTTCCTTTTGTTGTTTTTACATTAAATTTTTCTCGGATCAAAATTTGTTGCATTATGCAATATTTTATTGATATGCAACAGCTGGTGTACATTATTTAATT
This sequence comes from Philonthus spinipes, assembly GCA_963082785.1. Taxonomy (NCBI): domain Eukaryota; kingdom Metazoa; phylum Arthropoda; class Insecta; order Coleoptera; family Staphylinidae; genus Philonthus; species Philonthus spinipes. The sequence continues at coordinate 8,267,480 of OY720304.1, forward strand.
CAATGTCCGGCGTGGGTATTTGCCCGGGAAATAATGTATTAATTATTTTAAAATCATTTTTATTTAATATGTTAATTTTGAATTTGTACTTTAATAAATACGAATTTTTAAAAATGGGTCCATCATTTATAATAACCCTGTACTTTGGGAATGATACTCATTTCTAAAGGGTGTCTCAAAATGATCTGACATTATAAATTTCGCGCCATTTTATTTGTGGCGAACGTAGTGTACTAATCTTGGACAACTGGCATTAGGAAGTATTGAGGTTTACTCATGAATAATTACACGATCGAATAACGCATAAAAATTGTGAAAATTCATTACAGAAACGCGGTTACTGTCAAAGGTGTCCGTTTTTGTAATATGATAACCAACTTTTTATGGAATGAATTGAACGACATGGATTTAGAAGGCATTCTTTCAACAAAATGGTGCCGTACTTCGAACGAAACAATGCAGTTGTTGCAGAAAAAGTTCCAGGCTCCTGTTATTTCGCACCTCAGCGATGAGAATTGGCCACCAAGATCATGCGATTTGACGCCATTAGACTTCATTATCTGAAAGGAAAAGTGTATGCCAATGATCCACAGATTATTTCGGAGTTCAAGGAAGATATTAGAAGCACCATGATATTAGTCCGCAATTATGACAAAATGTCATTAAAAATTTGTCAAAAGAATGACCGTTTGCAAACAAAGTCAAGGCGCCCATTTATCATATATTGTATTCTACACATAACCTCCATGCTTGTTCCTTAGATTAAAATAAAAACATTGGTACTTTTCTGATAAATAATATATTTTATTAGTAAATTAAAATGTCAGGTTATTTTGAGACACCCTTTACATAAGACAATTGGACTCAGGGAAAAATGGCAAATACAAATTCAGTCTTCCTTAGTCAATGCCCCGCCTTAGACCGATGTGAAGTTACCCACGGATTTGTCCGGCTCCTCCACCAAGTGATTCACAGCTTATAAACGAATGAAAATAACTCAATTATACAAGAACAGTGACGAGATATGTCCAGCTTAATTTAAAATATTTTGTACTTTCAATTATTTGCCTCAAATAAAGATTTAGACAAATCAGATTCAAGGTCCAATAAAAAGGTGTTAGTCACATTTCAGAATCTTGTTTTTCTTCTTAGATTGTTGCTAAAGGTCTAAATAATCATTTAAAACAATAAAATCAGGGGTATGTATTTCGTAACATTTTTAACGATTAGCCACGGATTTCCTATAGAAATCTCATTAGGCGAAATCCGTGGCTGAGAATTTACATTATTTTTAAAAAGTTACAGTATTTATACCCCTGATTTTATTGTTTTAAATAATTATTTAGACCTTTGTTTGACTCTCTATACGAAATCCGTGGCTGAAGTTTAAAAATTTATAAAAAAAGTTACGAAACACATACCCCTCATTTTATTTTTTAAATGATTACTTAGACCTTTAGCAACAATCTAAGAAGAAAATCAAGTTTCTGAATTGTGAAAAATACCTTCGTTTTGGACTTAGAAAAGTTCGCCTCTCTATACGAAATCCGTGGCTGAGCTTTAAAAATTTATAAAAAAGTTACGAAATATATACCCCTGTTTTTATTGACTTAATGATTATTTAGACGTTTAGCAACAATCTAAGAAGAAAAACATCGAGGCAAATAATTGAAACTAAAAATTATTTTATATTAAGTTGGACATATCTTGTCACCGTTCTTGTATAATTGAGTTATTATTATTCGTAACATTAATAAAAAGTTGAAAATCACAAACAAATTTGTTTGTAAAAATCAACGAAATTATTTAAAAATGAGACCACGAATATTATTGACATATTACACCAGTTAACTCACTAAGCAAAAATAGACAAAATAAGTTGCATACTGTATTAACGTTTAATGTTGTTATAATATTGAAGCAATGTTATTATTTTCTCGGCATATTTCCTAAACTAAATCCGCAAATCTTAAAAAGAAATATTAAGTATTTTAATTAGCAACAAATGTTCAAATGAAGTTTTAGTAAGTAACAGTAAGAATTCCAAAATATTTATCAGTATGACATCGCTTCTTTACCCCCAACTCTCGTTTATATATACATAATGATCTTTATTAAAAGGAAGTTTTCAATTAAAATTAATTGCCAATAGATTCCGCTTCCTGTCCTACATATTAATTTCCCGGCAGTGCAGGAGAAGCGCTGCCGGAAATTTATGAGCTCGGTGTACGTTCAGTTTAATGGCGGCCGGGCGCGCACGTGTAATTTTTGTGCAATTGCGGCTTTATGTAATTAAATCTAAATAATTTACAGTTCCGTGCGTATTAGTTTTAATTATACACGGCGCGTTTCATCGAATATTCCGCCCGTACACGACGAAACATTCGATTAAATACCGTCGCACCGTAGTCGTGCGTCCACCGCATCGAAAACATGCAAATTATGCAGCTGGGGGAAAGTACAGAATGAAGGGAGAATATGATGGGTTTATTAGACTTGACAATTATTGAACACGAATACAATTTTAGTCGTATTTCTTCTTCTGCAAAATTAATAGCGGTTGCTTTTAGAAAATATGTCGAAATTCTTATCTATTTTATTTATTCTCCTTTAGTGTTATTCGGGGCTATTCTACAAGGGAAAGTTTAAAATGAATTTTATTTTCATCATAACAGTCCAAGTAACTTTTGTAATAGATATACGAGGGCTGTACGATAACTACCCCTGTTAGGCAAGAAAACGGATATTTTTTTATTAATTTCTCAACATCGTCTCCTTTCAGTTCGATACATTTCTAACTTTTTCAAACCATAAAAAAATGATTTATCGAACACCGCAAAATAGGCCTCTGATTTCCTCGTTTGACGAGAATCGATTTCCGTAAACCTATTTTTTCATGTTTGAAAACAAACAAAAATCTCATGGAACTAAATCTGGATAATAGGGTGGGTGAGGCAGCAATTCATATCGTAATTCAAAGCTAGTACATTGTCATTGTGAAAAAAAAAAATATTTTTCCGCCAAATGGGGCTTTTTCTAAATAAATTCAGCATTAAATCGATACAATAAATCAGTATAATACTGCCCCGTGATTATCCTTCCTCTCTCCAAATAGTCGGTAAGGATCCAAATCTTAAAAAACAACGGCCATGATTTTTCCGGTCGATGGAACCGTTTTCGCCTTCTTTGGAGCAGTATCGCCGAGATAAATCCACTGTTTTGACTGTTCTTTCATTTTGGAGTGTAATAGATATACGAGGGCTGTACGATAACTACCCCTGTTAGGCAAGAAAACGGATATTTTTTTATTAATTTCTCAGCATCGTCTTCTTTCAGCTCGATACATTTCTAACTTTTTCAAACCATAAAAAAATGATTTATCGAACACCGCAAAATCCATGTTTCGTCAACGGTCACGAAACGCCGTAGAAACTTTTTCGGATGAAGCGCAATCCAAACATGCGCAAACATGGTCAATAATAGTCATTCGATTCCGTTTTTACTCTACTGTTAGGAAACGCCGCAACCATCGTAACGATAGCTTCTGATGCCCAATTTTTCGTGGAGGATATTTTGTATGCGTTCAACGGAAATGTGTACAATGTCAGCAATCTCTATGACCTCCACTCGACGATCTTCTAATACGATATCGTGGATTTTATTAACCATAACCTCTGTAATCACCTCAATCGAACACCATGGGCGCTATTCATCAAAAATGAATATTCGGCCACTGGATAATTTTGTATTGTCTTTCGACGTTGTCACTTGTAAGGCGACTAGTTGTTACGATCATCGAATAATTTGTTCAATGAAATAAAACCAGTTACACTTATCTGGATAACTTCTATTGAACCTTCTTCTAGAGAGTTTTAAAACTTAATGAATAAAAATACATGAAAATATTTATAAAATATATAAGTGGGGGTAAAATGATTTCTACGCCGTTGGGGGTGGATTTTGCGCCGGGCAAAAAGCAGGTAACCAGCAATTCCTAGAAGAAAGGCAACATCTGGAACCCATAGCTGGCAGCGTTGACCATCTCACGCGTGTTCACGTATAAATTAACAGTGACAGTTTAAAATTGCTTCGGCCCAAGTACATGAATTATTTTATACAACAAAAATTCTTCGTCTAAACCGAACAGCCACGTTCGAATTCATTAAACCAATATCTGCAGGTAGTCATCGAAGGGGCATAGTCTATATAAACGGCATGCAACTTCACTTTGATTTCGTCACACGTCTTCCCATCCAAAAAAAAAAAAACGAATCACCGATCGATATTGCTTTTTCTCCATGATTGCAAATAAACACGATGACTTGATGACTTTCAACAGCTGTCAAAATAAAACTAGTCGATAAATCTATCTAAAATTTTGACAGTCATTGTTTTAAAAATAGCGCTAAATAGTGGGATACACATTTTGCATCCATGGTGCCATAAGTCGGTAAACGCGGACACTTATCATACAGCCCTCGTATATACATAAAATTTGAAGTTAATTAATAATGTAAACGTTCAACTTAATAGCCCCGATTAAAGAAGATAAAAATGGAAAATGCTAGTAGTATGCATTTTGACTAAATCTGGTTCCACCCTCTAACAAAAAGCCGGGTAAACTAAGAAAACGGTGAATTGCTATTGAGGTTTTAAACATACAAAAACATAAACAATGTATTATCTGAAGATAATTAAAACCAATAGGTTTCCCGTAAAACGTTTTCGTCTGAGTAAAATTAACACACTTCCACCAGATAAGACTGCAGCATTTAAACTTGGAAAAAAATATGTTTTGGCATAAAAGCTACAGAACTGGTTCTATCTTACTGTATTTTAAATTTGAGTTTAAAAATTATTGACATTGGTCACAAGGGATAAAGTCACATGCCCGTTTTATCCAATTGTATTAGCAGGCAGAGTCTAGATTGATTCGTTTAAAGGCTACATCCACCATTATCGATAAGGACGCAAACGAGGACATCTTTTGTGAGAGCTGCAGGTTTTTTGTAAAGAAAGAGGTAATTGCTTTTTTAGTCCAAACTAATGTAACAACCGTTTAATTACAGCTATTGATAACTATGTCCCTCCTTTGTACATATATATATACATATATATATATATATATATATCAATATTTCAAGGAAAAACATGAATATTAAACTTTGGATTATGCATCCATCTGGTAGGCTACAGTCTCATATTTTGACCAACTCAATAAAATCCTCTGTTTTTAATTCTTAATAACCATTAGATCCACATTTGCAATATCGACATTATCAACCTTACAAGGAAAAATACATCACCATTTTATGTTTGCCTCTTCATTCTAAAAAAAAATAGTCAATAGTCAAGAAATTCGTATTTGGGTTCATCAAAACCAACGGCCTTTTAGTCGTTTCGATATAATTACACATTTATACTTTTAGTAGGAATATTTTCTTTTTTCAATCTGTCTTCATTGTTGCAGAAGAAGAAACAGCGAAAGGGAGGTTGAAAGTAGGCTCTCAAGAAATCAAACCACAATCACTATTACTACTCCTGTAGAAAAACTCCCTTACTCTAAATTTTGAAAAAAAAAATCATACTGCAACTCATTTCCAAAACAAGGCACTTATAATTGAAGCTTCAGAACAAACCAAGAACAAAATTCTACCTTAGAAGTTGAAATCATTAGTTTGTTCCACCGTTCGAGTTATCTCCAATTGCAACCACAATCCAAAAAATAACACAAAACGAAAGACAGTTAGATCTTACAGAGCCGAAATAAATGAGGCAATAAATTAAAAAAAAATGTTATGGAGATACAAAAGTCCGTGCATTCAAGAAAATCCGTAACACAAAAATATCTTTCAGGAAAAGATAATAAACCAAATGAAATGTAAAAAAAAAACAGTTTCTTTTGACTTCTTACAATAATTAAGAAAATATGCGTGCCAGGTTAATTGGAATCGAATGAATACGAAACTAAATGCATGTTTTGTGAAAATGGGTTTTATGCTGATTAGTGGAAAAATATAAAGCGGTTCCCTTAGATCTCTTACAAAAATCCGATACCCACTTAATCCGCTTCACAATCCATCAAATACCCACATCTATAACTGGACCAAAGTTACTCCCATCAATGGATGCGTTCATTTACCTATCCAAAAGATTCTCCCAAAACGAACTCAACTTCGAAATTCTGTCCCAATATGCATCCCCCGAAATGACTCCGTTAAGGTTGCGGTTTAGTAGAGAGAGATAGCTATATAGTAAAATGGAAATAATCGTTTGAAAAAAGAGCCATTCTTTTGGATTTAATAATATGAATATGTATTTTCATTTTTTATCTACCAAGTATAAAGTATCAGTCTAAATAATAAATAAATCGTAATTTTTCGTGTATTACGTCTATTTACTAGTTTAAGTTAGAAAAGAAAATTGTAAGATATAATGAAATTAATAGGTCATGTCTGCTGAGTTATTTAGTGGAATCCTTTAAATTTTCATTGCACAAGTTTTTATTAGCAAAAATATAATTTGAAATTTGCTATAAATTTGATGAATTTTCATTGTTTTTCATAATTATTTTTCACACAAACTAAACATTAAAATAATTTTTAATTCATCTGATGAAATTCCTGTTTAGTTTAAGATTACTTTAATGTATAATACAATATTGTTCATTGATCACAACAGCAATCTAACTCAAATTAGTGATTGCAAATATTTATATAGCTATCTCTTCGTCTAAACCGCACCCTTAATACAAAATTCATAAATTCCTCACAAACTCTGTTCCAACTGATCACCCACTATAACCACAATAACTGTCACCTCAAACATTTTTTTTTACTTTCACCAACCTTGGCAGAAAGGCTACTGACCGATAGCCATTTATAAAAATATAAAAATGTACTACCTAATGTATTATTTTAAACTATTGTACAAACGTATGATAATAAAGATATTTACTACTACTACTGTAAGGCGGAAATATTTAATATACTCAATGAATGTACGGCGCAGAAAGAGACGATTATATTTGGGACTAGTACATGAGTATTCATTCACTTGGTCACAGTTATATAAATAAATTAAATAAAAAAGAATTTGTAAATAATTAATAAATTATTTTATCTTTTAGTTCCATGACATTTTTATTTATGTTATATTTATTGATATTAATAGCCAGTGAGGTTTTTATTAAAATCTGAGCCGAGAATATTTTTTATTAAATTTTGTTATAAAACGCGCGCATTGTTCGCGTCCTTCCCTGAGCTCGGTCATTTCCAGCAGAGTTCGCGGTCGGGACTGCTTAATTTATTTAATTCAATTAAATTGCTTTGATTTAATTAAATTTAATTTAATCTGATTTTAATTTCATTCAATTCAATTTAATTTGATATAATTTGATTTAATTTAATTTAATTTAACATCTTTAAATTAAAAAAAGCAGAGCTGTACTGACGAGGGATAGATCCATATGTTACGTAACGTTTTTCGCTCTTTAAATTAGATATTCTTGAATTAAAAAAAAATACTGCATGACGCAATATATTATTGATATGCAACGGCGCGTATACATTATGTAATTCAATGTCTGGTGGAGTATTTGCCCGAGAAGTAGTTGTTTTAATGTACATTTATTTTAAAGTACTTACGTGACATAAGTCAAAATGTCACAGAGCTAAAAGAGGAAATAATTTATAATTATTGTTTAAATTGGTTTTTATTTCATTTATATAATAATAATAATAATAAATGTCTTGATTATTTCATAGATATTTAAAGTATTACAAATTTGCACTACCTTTTCTAATTATTTTATATATATATATAACATCTTTATTTCTGCAGACAATTTTATATACAATAAATTAACAATATAATTCTTATAATATGTTATACGTTGTCCTTAGAAAACGGCTATCGACCATCGGTCTTTCTGCCTTAATTATTTTATTATGATGTATAATTTTCTCAAATACCTTTTCATACATAATTCTATTTACTAAATATTTTTTTATACCAGACGACACATTTAAATTTATCCAGTGTAATAGTGTAATATGAATATAAACAATGTTCCCCTTCAAAACCATTAAACTTCGAAAAGATTATTATTCATTCACATGGTCACAGTTATTTAAATATATTAAATAAAAATTATTTGAAAATAATATAATAATTTCACTAGAAACACATCTGTGGAATTTTAAAAGGGATTCAAGGCGATTTAAGAAAGGAATGCACGGCTCAACATTACTTATACGGAAAATACACGAAAATAAGATTTTCAACAACCAAAAAAAAACGGACAATAACAATAACAACATAATGTTTGACAATTCGGCAATAATCATTATTTACTGATTTATGTTTATACTGGGTGTCTCTAAATTGATGCGAAAGATTTTAAAAGGTGATTTTTCAGTAAAAAATAAGAGGAGTCTTTATTATTATTTTTTTCCTTAATAATACCCCTTCCTCTCCAAGTTACAGCCCTCTAAAGTTAAGAAAAAAAATCTTTTTATTTCATAGATCTACTAATGGAACAATTTAGAAGAATGAAATTTAAAATACAACTGTTTCTAACAAAATGACACTTTTTGTCGACTTTTGTAGCCCCAAAATATTATTACAAAGGTTTTAAAACATCAACCGCTATAATAGTTTGTATCAAAACTTTTTAATATGTGTACATTTTTCTATTTCAAAAATCGACTTAAATGAAGGGATTCAATCTGTCTCTTGATATTTTCTCCTAAAATTGTTAGTTTTATCACAAAAAAATAAAATAATAAGCCATTTCTATTAACACGACCATATACAAAGTGCATGTCTGTCGTTTTAGCATTTGAGTTTGCCATTTTATTTACTTTAGTAATAAATTGTTTTTAGTTCGCGCGAGATTTTAAAGTAATACTGAAAAATCACAATAAAAATATTTGTTACTATGATACCAGTCTACTTGATTTTTCTTAACAAATAATAACCAATCTCTGAATTTTGACAATGAGCCTATGTATTTTTTTTTTTGAGCAAACCATCATGATAAATTTCATTCCTCTAAATTGTATAGTAGATAAGTCACTTATCAACACTGCTAAACCAGATAGAAATGAACATTTAGACAACAACATTCAGCGAGTTATTGGCGAAATACGGCTGCAATTTCTTCGAAACAAATGTGAAAATTGCCATGAAGTTTGCACCATCTACGCACTTGACCGATATCACATTGATAATGGTTTTCGCTACAAATGTCGCGAAAAGCGAAGCGATCGAATTTACACTGTTTAGATTTTTTATGGAGAAAATACACATCATACGACATTGGATACGATCAGTGAGCCAATTTCCAATCTGTTGGGATTATAATTTTATTAACAATCAAATTTGAGTCTGTTCTTAGCTATCAAATAAGCATCAAATCTCTCGGCAGTGTCCACGTTATATTATTAAATTAAACACTCAAAATTACCATTTTTGAGTGTTTAATTTGTTATTTCATAATGTTAAGTTAGTTGTTAAAAAAACGTTATTTAATAGTACTAGCTAGTACCTGTAATTTTTACTCCCTAAGCGAGCAAACCGCGTAATTTACAAATGGCATAAAAGGGTGGTCATACTCCACTTCTAATATGGATTTCTGGCTACTCAACAAGACCTCATACTACTAACAGGAATCTAAAACGACACGTCTCAGTTAGTGACTCCCTGAAAAACATGGGATTAGTCTCTGATGAAATGTGTAGATTCTGTTTTGTGGAAAGGGAAACAGTTATCCATCTCCTAACAGAATGCAAGTCTTTAGCTCGTGTCAGACAAAGGTTCTTGGGGAACTACTTCCCCACTCTTGACGAACTAAGATATTTCAAGATTAAAAACCTTTTATGGTACTCCAAAGTATAGGCATATCCTGTGAGGTAACAAATTAGCGTACACGTTAAACTTAACCGGAATTTTCGCTTTAATTTTAAACCTTTATATATTATTCTATTTGACTTACAAGGAATCGGTGTTTTGTACTTGTCTGGGTCGGTGTCGATGAGCCGCCGGCGCAGCTCGTTCCTGCCGATGCCGGGCGCCCCGATGAGCACGAGAGGTCGGTAGATGCCCGGCCTCGGGTACAACTTGGCGACCTCCTCGTACGTGGCGATTTGCTCCCTGTCGAAGTCGTCGTTCTCTGCTGTTTCATACATAATCTTTTTAGTTTTGGGTTTGGAAGCACAGCGGGGGGATTTCGGGAACTGGCTGCAGGAAAGCACGGGTAAAGCTGAAACAGAGCACAGCCCTACGGCCGAGATGACTTCGTGTTAGTGTTGCGGTGTGTCTGAATGAAATGAGATGGTTTGATTTGTTCTAAAAAAAAATAATTCGCACAAAGATTAAATGAAAAAAAAATAGTACCACGCGAGTGAATACATGTATGAGATGAGCTATGCACATAAAGTAAATTGAATGTAAATGGAGCGCATGCTGGGCTAAGCTCGCGTTTTGTGGAGGTTGGGTTTGCTTTAATACCTGACTCATTGTTTTCGGCCAATTGGCTCCTTTCGTGGGTGATTCTTCTTTCTTGTAAGGCTCTGCTGGGGATTAAGCCAGCCCGCATATTTCGATCACCTTCTCTCCGAGCTTGCCACCTTAGTTAATAAGAAGATGGAATAAGAAACTTATTAAAAAATAATCAACAACATATTAATAATACTAGATTTTGAGACCCACTGCTAAAATTTGATGATTCATAATCAATTATTCGAAAATCATTAGTCACGGTCAGAGAATTTTAGTGATAAAGCGCATTAGCTAGATGATACATGTAATACTATATCCTAGGATAAAGTACTTGGTGAAACATGACGTATATGTAAGGTAATATATACAAAAACACTTGGTAACGTTTCACATTTATTTATTATCTTTTCCGAAAGGTTTCGGTTTACAAATACATTATCCTTTGATTATCAAAGACAATAAATAACTGTGAAACCTTACCAGGAGTTTTTTTTTTACATATTACCTTAAAATTTCAATGATTCATCTTTTGAATTTTTGATTCAAACGTGAACGTCTTTTAGAATGAATTAATATATTTAAGAATATATAAAAGGTTAGGCCACTGTATGATTTAAAAGAAATTGAAAATTAATTTATAGTGTACTTTGAAGACTTAAAAATAAGCTACAATTGATCCAATTACAATCTGAGTGTTTCTCGCGATTGTGTAATATTCAAAGTTTGTACATTGAAGCATGAAGATCTTTAATCTCGATTATCCCGAAAAAATATTTTCAAACTGGCCTACACTTTTACGTCAGCAATTATCGGATGATTTTGACGAGGATTTGAAATAATATAATCCTATAAAATTGAATTATATAATAAATTACATATGGGCTTCTGGATTCGTCAACTTTTCTGACTAATAAACCATACCTGTATAATTTTTAGACAAATATGACAGATATGTGAAAAATATCATTTCTAAATAATAATATTTTTAAAATGTCATATATAGTTTATTAGCCTTTTTCGTTTAGTTTAAGTTATAATTTAAGGTTTTTAAAATATGGAAAATGTGTGATCGAAAAATGCAGGTCGTGGAACAAAAACAAAAAATAATTTTGTATGGAGATAATCGTCGCCATATTTTCGTTTTGTTTATAAAAAATTGTAAACAATCAATATATAATAAATAATACATATTTTTTTGTCATATTTCCCATGTTAACCCTCTCAACAATTCTTAAACATAGCACTAATTTTTAGACTCTAAGATGGCTTAACCGCACAAGGTAAATTACCTTAAATATATTAATTCTCATAGTGTGTGTGATAAATGAGAGTTATCCAAGAAATATGAATTATTGTATTAAAATCTGTTGTTAAAAAGTGGTTTTAATAATGATTCAATTACCAATAAGCGTCATCTTGTGAAACAATATGTAAGACATCCCCTTTTTCAAAATCTAAACCGGCTTCCTTGCACGGAATGTAAGGGTCTGTCGATGCGTTGTAATTGAAATGTGCTCTCACGCGCACTTTGCTCTCCCTGGCACTTGATTTCGAATCGGCAGGTACTAACTTAAACGTTATTGTCCCTTCGGAATTTTGCTGAAAAATAATACAATCAAAATAGTTCAGTCATTAAATACTAAAATCATAGGTCTAAAGTGCATGGAATGAGCAAAAATTTTATCATTTTATTAGTAGTTAACATACTAAAAGTCTAATTCATTAAGTTAGGATGTCCCATTTTTTACAACAAAAATTGTTTTAAATGTAAATTAAATCTGATTTTTCCATGAAAATATTTCAATACATAATTGCCAAATTTTCAACGATTTCTAAGATAAACATTACCTAAAAGAATTATTTTCAAAAAAAATCGTTTTAACAACACTTATCTTTATTGTGACATTAATTCAATATATGATACAATGTAATACATTTATAGTTAATTAATGATAAAATGGCTATCGACCGTAGGTCTTTCAGCCACTTATTTTGCCAAATAATTATTTCCATTGCCTTTCACCATCGTTTTTTTAGAAAACTAATCTCAAATGTGTTATAGATCATAAAAATTCCTTTAATTTTATATATACTTTCGGTACTTTTTCTTGAGCCAATCCTAAGATTAAGAATTTCAAACATGAACGCCCACTTTTAATCCTCTTTAGAAATAAGTATGTTAAGAACCTGTTATTGTACGTTAACTTACATACCTTAATATCATTGACAACACTTTATCAATAGAAGTAATTGTAATTATCATATTTTTTTGGCAATAAGAGTTTTATTTTCACTGTTACGATTCTTATAATAAAAGTATCTACATGACTGATAGTAATTAAAAAAAGAAAATATTGTATTAAATACGACATTTTTTGCAAGATTTACATATTCGTCTCATGTGGAGAAATCGTTGAAAGAGATAAGTGGTAAATCAATCTCATCATCGTTACCTTTTTCCTGCAATAACATTACAAATCCATCGTTGCAAATTTCCTTGCAATTTAGGGTTATAACTAAAGTGTTCTGTTCATTTTTGCCATTGTTCGTTTACCAATTTTAATTTCATCGGACAATAGTTCATCGTCCGGCAAGGATGGTATTTTTGATAAGACTACCATGTGTGGACTTAACCGAATGTTTTTAAAATAGGTTATATCAAAAAGTCGCAAATTTAGTTAGAATGGACTCGAGACCTTTGTCATGCCGCGTGTTTATTATTTTTCAATAAATTATAATTTCAATAAAAGTGTTGTACACTTTTATTTAAACTATTCGTTTCATTGTGCTCACACAACGATGATTTCAAAACCATTTCAACGTTCGTCAACATGGCCAGATTCCAAATCGAAATCGGAAAAGAGCAAATTTTAAAGAACAGGATCGTTGAGACCTATAGTTGCAAGGACCGAACAGTGCGAACCTCAATAAACATTGAAAGGGTGCTATATTGAAAAGGGAGGAAAGCGGCCCTCGCCGATCAGTAGTACGTCACGCTCACACTTAGAAAATATCAGACAAGTCATTTCACAGAAAATTACACGTGGACCTTCATTTTCATTTTAATATAAGTATAAATATATATTTAGTGTCGGGGGGCTTTGATATCTACGATCTCTACTTTTTGATAACTCTCTTCCAATTGTGTCCGTTCCCAGAATTTTTTTCTGCCTCTCTTGTGCTTATTCCTTTGTCTTGCAGTGCTTCCTTACGCTGTTCTCCCAGTTTTTTAGTGGTCTTCCAGTGCACCTGTTCATAGTTGTTCTAGCTTCCCATATATGCTTAAACACATATTCTTCAACATATTTTTGTATATGTTTTGTAGTCAGTTCTCATATCACATCCATATTTCTTATAGTTTTACCCATTATTCCTCATAAACATTTCATTTCAGCAGCTTCTATTTTGCTTTTGTCTTTTTGTTGAGCGCCCACTTTCACATTGCCATTTTGCTGTATTAACATTCCTAAGTATTTAAATTCCTTGACTTGTTTTAGTCGTACTAGTATATTTTCATCTTCCTTCCCCCATCGCTTTTGTCTTTTCGTTGTTTATCATCATATCGTACTTATGTAAAACATTGTTCCATGTATTTATGTAATCCTTTGTTGCTCCCTACAACAAATGCCTACAAAGCACACCTTCGGAGCTATAAGGCGGAAGTAAGGAAAAAGCAAAGATAAGCCTGGAAGCAGTACTGTGAAGATATAGAGTCTACCAGCGTTGCAGCCAGGCTGAAGAAAGTACTATCCAAGGACCCACACTACCTTGGCAAGATAAGGAATGAGGATGGCACATTCACCTCAAATGAGAATGAAACTCTCCAAGTAATGTTGGAGACACATTTCCCTGGTAGCAAAGCTATTATTGTACGCGGGGATGAATTGCCGTAATTCATCACCACAAGCAGGAACACAACAGCTAATGTGAACCTAGCAACAGGAATTACATCCGCAAAAATAATAGAATGGGCAATACGCTCATTCAGTCAACATAAGTCCCCTGGACCTGATGGTATATTCCCTGCACTCCTACAATGGGCGCCAAGGGAGTTGACACTAATACTACATAACATATATAAGGGATGTTTGATATATGGCTACACCCCCATAGCATGGAGGAAAACGAAGGTAATTTTTATACCCAAGCCCTGCAAAAATTACTATACAGCTGCAAAAGCCTTCAGATCAATCAGCCTCTCTTCGTTCTTACTAAAGACGCTCGAGAAGCTATGTGATAGGCATATCAGGGACCACTCGCTTAAATGCCCACCGTTGCACAAACAACAATATGCATACAAAGCAGGCAAAGGGACGGAATCAGCCCTGCATGCTGCGGTAGTCAAAATTGAACAAGCACTGTACAACAAGTCTAGGGACTTTTATAGACATTGAAGGTGCCTTTGACAAGGCCTCCTTCGAAAGCATATATCGTCACTCAAGGCAGCTGGTATTGATGTAACAATATGCAGATAGATAAACAACCTACTAAACAGCAGACAGGTAATGCAGAAGCACAAAACTGAAGGAATGATACTACCTCAACTGCTTGGCACTAGACTAACCCTAGCAAGAGAGGTAAAATACCTTGAAATTTTACTGGACTCTAAATTAAGCTGGGCCAGACACATAGAACACAAAACTGGCAAAGCAAGTCAAGCCTTTTGGCAGTGCAAAAGAGCCATCGGAACTACATGGGGACTTTCCCCCCAAAATTGCACTATGGATATATACAGGAATAATCAGGCCGATGCTGACCTATGGGGCCGTGGTTTTGTGGCCCAGAATGGACAAAAGAACAGCATTGGGTAAACTTAATCACATACAGAGACTTGCCGCATATGCGCCACAGGTGCATTCAAGACAACACCTACAGCTGCAATGGAAGCACTACTATCACTGCCGCCTGTTGATTTATATATCAAGGAAACGGCTAGATTAACGGCAGAAAGACTTAAAGCCATGGGTACATGGTCTAGATTAAATCTACCAGAAGGACACATGAAAATTCTGAACTGGGGGCCAAGGGTGACCAGCGAACTAGATTTGAAAATTCCTTCATTTAACTTCGACAACAAATTTATGATTAACACACACAATTCATCAGTAGGTGAAGATTGCACCATATACACTGATGGATCCAAATCACATATGGGCTGTGGGGCCGGGGTGTTCTCCAGGGCATTAAACTTGAAGTGCTCTACATCCCTGGAAGGACACGCCACGGTAACCCAGACAGAAATGTACGCAATTATGATGAGCGCCAACAGCATTCTAGAAAGAAACATAACTGGAAAAAATATTACCATCATGTCGGATAGCAAAGCAGCAATTGCAGCACTAAGCAAAGCCAAGGTGACCTCATCTCTAATACACAGATGTATAAAAAGATTAAATGAGGCTGCAGAAGGCAAGGCTTGATAACCATAGCGTGAACCAAAAGTCATAGCGCAGGTAACATAGGCAATGACACATGAGCAGGAAGAAAGATGGCGTAAAATAACGACTTGTTGTCAGACCAAAAAATATCTCCCTAAATTAGACCCTAAGGAGACCAAAAAACTACTTAGTCACTCCAGACAACATACAAGAATTTTAACCGGTTACATTACTGGTCACTATGGCTTTTGGAAGCACCTCTTAAAAATGGGAATTGAAGGGGATGACCTATGCAGAGGATGCTACGAGGAAACAGAGACAGCAGAGCATATACTTCACGAATGCCCATCGCTGTCTAGCATAAGGCATCCCACGGGCAGGAAGAAGCCTTGTAACCGTGAAGAACCCAAGTGGGGTCTGACCCATGATCACATGCTTACAATAGCAAGGCAGGCTGACTGGGTCTAGCCGCTTGGTTGGGAGGTACTACAATGGGCCAGAGGGTATGGCCTAAGTGGGAGCGGTGTTTGCTGCCCTCCCTCTCCTAAATCCTTGTTGCTCCCTGTCATTATCACTATATCATCCGCAAACGCACATTCAGTTATTTTTAGGGGTCTTAATTGATAGTATCCTAGATCTCTTATATATGATCGATATTGTTTTACGATTTCGTCTCTGAATATTTTGAATAGGATTGGGCTCACGACACCTCCATATCTCAATCCTCCTCCTGCTTGGATTGTGTTTGACGATCTATTCCTAATAGCTACATAGTTGATGCTCGTTTTGTGCAGACTTTTAATAGCATTTATTAGTTTATCTGGCACCTCTCTTTCTCTTAGAATAACCCAGATTTTGTTCCTGTTAACCTTATCGAATGCCTTTTCTTGGTCAATAAATGCCATATATGCTTTGAAGTTTATATTTTTTCGTTTGTTTTTACATATATATATAATTTGCTTAATAAATACTAATTCTTGTGCGCTTCTACCTTTCCTAAAACCACATTGTACGTCCTTCAATGATGTTTGTCAGTTTTCGTTGCAGTATTCATTCGTATATTTTAACTAGCGTGCTTAATAATGTTGTACCTATATAGTTTTTGCAGTTTCGCCTGTCCCCACTCTTATGGGATAATTCCGATATCCCAGTCTTTTAGCTATTTTCTTCCGTAAACTCTCTTTTTATAATTTCCCAAATCAACATTTTTACATTCCATTTTCGTTGTTATTTTTTTAATGTCCAGGTGTTTTTCAATTTTTTGTATTTATTTATGTTTTCGTCCAATATTTCCATTGTTATGTTTTCTATGTTCTATGTATATTATTGTCTATTTATTCTTCTTCTCTATTTATCATGGAAAGATGGAAGGAAGATTTCGCTACAGGGTCCATCAACACAGTTGCGAAATCTTCCTTCCATCTTTCTATGATATCTGTCATTGGTAATAATTTTATTGTTCTTTTCTTTTATTGTTCCTATTTTGGTCCTTGCTGTTTTTATCGTTTTAAAAAATAATGTGATATATTTTGCTATCTTATTTTTTTTTTTTTTTTTGCAAAACGGTCCCAACATTTTTCCTTTTCTATTTGTATTATTTCATTTGCATTTTTTCTTTGTTCTTTAAACTTATCATTTTTTTCTGATCTGTTTTGTAGGTTTATTTTCCATGTTTATTTTTTCCTTTGTATTAGTTATTTAATAGAAGCTGTAAGAGACTCGGGTTCAAGCGTTGAATGTAGTACTCTGAGGTCTTAATAAGTTGAGGCTTTTATTTCTTTTACTTATTACACGAGTCGATTAACATACGAAAACTTAAATAAAACAAGACTGGCACAAGCAGCCTTTATACAATTAGGTAAACAGGCAAGTGTTAAGTGAGAAATTAATTCAAGAACTATATGAAGCTCACTGACTCAAGGGGATCTCGGGACTGATATCAGTGCTCGACGGGTAACTTCCACCAGTTTAGTTAGGTTTTCTATAGCTACGACTATTAGAATAGTTTCAGTGCTAAGGGGTATTTGTAATATAGGTACCAAAAGCCATAAAATGGTCCGGTCGGTTGGTGGCATCGATACAGCGGTGATTTGGTAGTAGCGCGGGGTAGGTTACTGTGAAAGAGAGCAAGTACTCGAGCGCGCGCTTACGTCCATCCTTCTCGGCGTTATAAAACAAATTTGTTAAATTAAAACTTCTAGTTTTCTTGTTGTCGTTATAACTACGTACTCTTACAAAGTACAAAAACCACCTGCAGACACTTTATTTCCATGACTTTTGTGAGACGACGTACGTTAATGAGTGACGAAACCAATTTTCATTTATTAGGGATTGTAAATAAATAACATTTTAAATATTGGACATAAAAAAATCCACGAGAATTGAAGAAACGACCTCTGCAACCAGAGAGAGTAAACATATTTGATTTGACGTATCTCGAACTTGTATAATTGACTTGTAATTTTTTGTTCATGAAAACGGACGCACACTATTAACCATGATCAATATCCTCAAGATGTTGTATGATTATTTTTTACCAGAAATAACGTCAACATAATTTGATTTCAAAAATATAGAGCAACTTGCTATTCACCATAAACAACAATGGCCTTTTCAAGGTAACATTTTTTCGAACGACTTATTTCGTTGCGTAGGAATTTGGAACGACCACCTCTCTCGCCAAACTTTTCCAATTGTGACTACTTTTTAAGGTGCTACATAAAATCCAAAGTTTAAATAGACAAACTGCGAACTCTTGAGGCTCTTTTCGAAACCATAATGCATAAAATTGATTCCTCGTACTATGAAGAGTGTGGATGATTTTGCCATTCCAAGAATTCTTTGACAAAAAGGGGCTATCTGACTCTGATGTGATTTTTCGTACTAGACTATGTCATGTATACTTCAATGGCAATACACAACTAATGTATAAAAATAATATTTTTTGCCGGAAAAACATTGGGTCGTTAGCCATTTCATGTGAACATAACTCTATAAATACATTGTAAATAATTATATAAACTATGTATAAATGTTACATGAATAAAGATATTTAGTTAGTTAAATAATATATATATATATATATATATATATATATATATATATTTTCATATTCGTTTAAAATTAAAAGTGTGTCTTTTCATTCTAAAACTGTATTACCTCCCATGATTCATGTCGTAATTGTTATTATTTTCAATGTCTATCTTGTAAACCCCAGGGAATTCGACAATTATATATGAAAACATTTTCATAAGAAAATTAGGTTTCATTTGTATTTAAAACATTTTTGCCGCATATCAAAAAACGAAAAATCAAAAAATACGAATGGATCGTCCTTCTATCTTTAGCTTACCTCTTTGCATCAGGAGTCAGAAGAATTTTAGTATGTTACCACTACTCCTAATAAAATTCTAAAGTCAAAAAAAATTCCATACTTTCTACAATAAACTTGTTGGCTAGACTACTACTATTAATTAAAGATAAAAAATAAATTATTCCCTCATGCAATGTGACCAGAAAATGGCTGACAATCTTGTCAATGAGCCACACTAATTCATTGATTTATTTCTGGTAGAAATTAAAAAAAAAACATTGTTGTATTGTTGCTTATAACATCACGCAAGTATATGTTTGAAGCCTTCAACAAAAATAAAAACATGTCTAAAGTAAATGTAAAAAAAATCAGTGAATATGTTAACTTATAGTCATCTAAGTTGATAGAAAACATCTATTGTGTTACTGACAAATAACATTTAATACGGTTTTATAAATTATGTTTTTATGAAATTGTTTTCCATTTTATGTATAACTTATAACATTGAAATTTTAATAATGTGTACTTTATTGTAATTTCTATTAATTTTATCCAAAATATCTAAATAATTATACAAATTTTCTAACACATGTTTAATATATCGACAGCCTCGTGAGACATTATGAAAAAGAATTCAGACATGCTGAATTATTTTTTCATAATTAAACTTCCCACTACAAATTAACCAATGAGCAACTCTACTACAAGATTGTCACATTTTTTTTATTTCGATTTAATTGTTAAAATTCGATTTACCAAAATGGTCAAAACATCAGTTGGGGTCTTTCCTTCGACGTTGATATTGTTAACCTCGACGACCTCGTCACCCACATGGATCAACCCGGAGCGATCCGCCGCGCCTCCGTGCATAACCCTGGCTATCACGATCTTCCCCGTCGCTTCGTCCGTCTTGATCGTCGCTCCCTGAATAAGCACACATATGTAAAATTCGGGAAAGGTGCGAACAAAAACACAATACTTGATATTGGTGGTTGGACAAACGCAAACGTTTTTGTCGCGAAAAAAACAACTAAAGAACAAACGGAAATAGTGTGGGTGGTGAATATGTGTATGTGCAAGAAGTGGCTGAATATTTACAAGTGATAGAGATATATTTGAAAAAGAATGGTGCGAAATAGATCTTAAGAAGCGGAAAATAAGTATGTATCGTCGATTTTAAGGTATAATAATAAAGCGAATAACTCTTATATTGAAACACATCTATCACTACTGTATTTAAAATACTAATACTAAATCTTTATTATCTAAAAAAAATATGATACATGGTATATAATGTAGCATAATATAAAATAAATAAATATAATATATTCTCAAATAAGGGCTATCGACCATAAGTTTTTCTGTCCATATTTAAAATAATTATACGGATTATCTTCAATATTTATTCTTTTTAATTAATTATTAACAAACATCTCACGATTTATTATACTTTCCTAATTTGAATAGATATAAATCTTTAAAAATTAAAAATTTGCAACAAATGTGTGCAAAAATTATAGAATTAATTACTATACGTTTTTATATCGATACTTGAGGCTTTTACTTGAAGAAACTACATGATAGACTATTTGTAAATAAAACTTTTTTTTTTGTTTCACAAAATTTATTGTAGGCAACGCTTCAATAAAATTTCGTATGAATCATCTATCTGATGATTCCACTGTGTTGGTGAAAGAATTGTAGCAGTGACTCTACAATACACTTTGTGAAACTTAAAAAACTGTTGTTTTATTTACAAAAACGTTTCATCCTTAAAATACTTGAATGTATGATTGTTTATATTTATTTTTATTTCAAAAGTAGAGTGGTAGACCAACCAAATTTCATTAAACAATTTATACTGAAGTCTTGTATTAAATATCACTATATAGTCTTTCAATGACTATTGTAATCTCGCTACAATTGCTTCCCCACACTGTGACTTCTTCAGGCGAAGAAATGATGCTTTACACTGTTCTGTCCGGGTATTTATACACAAAATGTTTTATGTGTTTATGAGGGGGCGGGATTTTTTAGACACTTTAAATTAAGTAGTGGTGAATTTGTCCAGTTGTTCGTTAAGAAGATGTCCGGTGAATTTTCTAAAACTTTAAATGTTTGTAGCTTAGTTACAATATACCGTTTAGCGCATATGTTCATTAGACATTTTTGACTTGAAATTACCCCAGCAACATACTCCCAAGTTATGGCAGTGACATCGTGGGACACCCTGTATAACGATTACTTACAAATATAATATTTAATGTATTATACATACATATTTTTAAACGCACTAGTGGGAGATCTCGTTAATTTAAATATATGAGAATCTTAAAAAAAGAAAAAAGGTCATAACTGACCTTGTGCACAATTATTTAAAATCAATTAAATACATAGAATTTAAAAATAATTAATTATTAATCAATCATTTTCCCTTTAGCTACTGAGACAACTTTTTGACTTATGTTACATATTAAAACAACTACTCGGGTTTATACCAACGCGGCAATCAGAAGTAAACAAGGGAGCCTAAAGAACGGCCCAGACGCCACGTTTTACATAACGTTTTGCCTGCATAATCTTAAAATATAATGAAAACGTTGCATAGCGCATATTTTATTACCGATTTGTCGCAAGGAAGTACTACTTTGGTCAATTTTGACATGTTGTCTTATAAAGAAACAGAAACAAATGGAACGTTTCAAATCTACCCGAACTTTCCAAGTAGTTGAGGAAATCTAAAAAGACAGCTCTTTTCCCTCATTAAATTACTTCGTGAATTACGTGATGAACCTGATTATTGGCGGAACTACTTGAAAATCTACATAGGCGCATTACACTCATTTATTGGCACCTCATATCATACTTGTATGAAAATAACTTCACCACATGAAACTTTAAGATTGCGTAGATTCACGGATACCTATACCCGCCTCAGTTATCGCTGCAACTGTACCATCTCCACGCAGTTCTCAAAACTGCATAGTTTCCTAACCACACACAACGTTTATGTTTGCAAAGTGTTGAACTGTGCAGACAAACGTTATGCAAAACCTGACGCCTGGACAGTGCTTTAATAAAAAGGTTGCAAAAGAATAGCGTCCACATGGTGCATATTTTATTAGAGACTTATCCGCGCACTTTCACAGGTAAATATGTACTCTCGCCTCAGTTTAGTGGCATCGACAATGAAGGAATTACTATTCTGGTCAATTTGTGCATATTGTCTTGTAAAGAAATAGAAATAAATGGAACGTTTCAAAACTACCTGGCGTTTCAAGTAGTAAAGGGAATGGCTTCTAAAAAGACACTACTTTTCCCACATTAAATTACTTCGTGAATTACGTGTGCAACGTTATGTCTGCAATTAGTTGAACTATGCAGACAAAACGTTGTGCAAAACTTGGCGTCTGGACCATGCTTAACGAATTTAACATTATTTCTAATAGTTTTATTATTATTTAATTAGTGTTTTAAAATCTATTCTATTATATTCCTCTGTAAGTATTGTATTGATATTTTCTTTAACACAAAGTTTTAATTACCTAAAAACCGACTATACATACTTCAGAAATAGTAACAATGAACATTTTTACATAAATCTGTTTATATCATTATTTTACTTAACGTAAAGCTTCTACGGTCTCGATATTTGGGGATACTTACAACTATCGGCTCAGCACTCTGAGCGCCCGGCTTCGAAAGCAAGGAAAAAATTACTATAAGTACCGCATATTGTACACGTTTAGCCATGTGGATTTCATTTCAGTTAGCACTAATGGAATTCTAGTGTCGGTTGTTTTCATTTTCGATTTCCCCCAATTTTGGACTTACCAGCGGTTCGTTGCTTTTCACAAGCTGGACGATCTTGATGGTCTCCTCGTCTTCATCCGCGTCGGCCTCCACCGGCACTTCTGGTAGGCGCGGGTAATAGTCTTTTTGGGCTACAGCATCGTGTGCGCACAGTAAACCCTATATGAATTAAATGAAATTATTAGGTGGAAAAAATGGTCATGGTTGTATTAATTGATTATAACATTTTCTCATTGCTCCTATAATCCATTAACAGAGCGATCAACAAACTTTGATAAGCGTTTGAATTTGACTCGTTGTTTTTCAACTTAAAATATTGGTATATTGCCTAAGAATGTGCGCGTGCGATCATTAGCATCCGTGCATCAACTGCCAATTCAGTTGTTTATAAACCACAAACTTCAAACTTTTAGTTTTGCGTTTCTTACCATCTCAAACTACCAGGGTAATATTTCCTTGGTAAGTAAAAAATAACCACATTAACACGTATGTTAATTTTGCAATGTGATTTTAAGTTTAATGAGAACACATTTACTAAGCTCCATAACATGTTTTTATTGAAGGATATTTTCTAACGGAGCAGGCAACGTAGAAGTAAATTGAAATTATTTCTATTAACATTGTGAAGAACAATTTCATGAGCAGTTTCATGATCTTCAGTTCGGTCACAATTAGTTTAAGCAGCATATTCGCCGTATTGTTAAGAGATTACATGAAACCGACAGCGTTTACAAAATAAATCTACAGGCCAACCTAATGTGCTTACGGAAGCAGTCGTTGCAGATATTCAAGAAATATTAGATGTAAGTCCGAAGAAATCGCTTCGGGTTTTATCTGCCTAGACAAATGTATCGTTCGGTACATGTCAGAAGGCCTGTAAAAAAATACATTTACATCTGTATAAGATAACTGCGACTCAACAATTGTTGCCCCCTGATTATCCTCGTCTAGTTTAAAAATAAAGTGTATACTGAACGACTCCATACTTACAAGAATTGCGCAAAGTAATAACAGAAGCGTTGCACAACGTATCATCTGAATTTCTGATAAATGTCTTCTTTATGTTGGATTAAAATGGCCAATACTTTGAACATGTTGTAACGAAAGTGGAAGAGGCAACTGGAAAGAACACTCTGGAATGTTTTACCTAGCTCGCGATGGTAAACGAGACTTCATAGAAAGTTCGAGAAACAGACACGCTATATAAGCACGCGCTAGTGACGCGGCAGTCAGTCTATCACAAACGTCCGAGTGCTCAACATCTCCTTATAAATAAATAAATAGTGACAGTATGATGTAAATAAATATGTTAAGTGTAGAGTAAATAAATAAATAGACATTGTTTTACTTATTTTTGAGTCTGACTAAACCCGATTTCGTAACAATATGTTATAATAAAATTTAAAAATTTTCTTAATTTCCTTTGCCACTGCTCAGTAACATTATTTTTTTTTTTAATAAGTGGAAAATTTAAACCGGCATCAAACAATTACGAATACCCTGTACAATCCAATCGTTAATACCGTTAATGTTACTAATCTATAATTCGTGCATTTGCAAGAGAGAACTGTTGAATGCGAGGCAGAGTAAATATCTTTCCAGTTTGCAGCGAACTAGCCACGCGTTCAACTGAATATTGAATTTTCAAAATAGATTGATCCAAATCTTATACTCGATTCTTTACATTCCTTAATCTCCCAAATTCTCTGTTCTTGGAGACTCAGTTTAAGATCATAGCATCAAAATCTAAACATGTTTCGGGTACATTACCACGGTACAAGTGCCAAACACTTAGAAAATCGTTTTCTTCTATTTCGACTTTAATTACTGCACTTGTTTCGTGTTTATATTTGTTTCATTTGCTTTAGTGCAGTTTTATTGAAGGTAGCATTAATTATTTCGTTTAGGAATACTTACCTGATTATATACAAATATGTAAATTATTGTAAAATGTAATCAATTATAATGGAGAATTCCGTAAAATTAAAGTTAAAGTATTTAATTAGTAATTAATTTGTTGATATCTCAAGTTGACTATGAAGCACATTCTGGTACACACACATTTAAACCACAATCCTAAATCATACAAGTGTTCTCTGGGCATGATTTCTTGAATAAATTGGAAAATTTAAAGAACAAACAAATGATTTGCGTGTTTATAAGCAATAATATAAAGGGTAGTAAATATAAATCCATTATATTTACATGAAATTGAAGGCTTTGATCACCATAGTTCTGATCTGATTTAGGTTTCATTATGCCTCTCTCATTAAACCCCTCATCGCTATAAGCAAAAAATTGAGACACGCCTCTCTTGAAGTAATTTTTTCACCAGCAAAATTAGACAGAAACAGATGGCAATCACTTGGTGCCACATCCAGACTATAGGTGGATTCATAAGAACCATCCAAGCTCCCGAAGCTTCTTGCTTCTGTGGCTTGAATTATCTTGAAGGAACTCCCCTCTTATTGGTCAACAAAGCTGGCGACTTCTGGGTAATTGCTTTCTGACTGTCCAATTGTTGGCAGTACAATTTACAATTCCGAGTTAAGAAATTTACCGTAGGGCAGCAACTCATTATAGATAATTCACTACCAATCCCATCAAACTCACAACAAAACCTTCTTAGCTTCAATCCCGGTTTCGACCACAACTTTTTTCGATTGACGCTGTCGTAAGTGATCCACTTTTCATCACCAGCCATCAACCGCTACAGAAATGGGTCTATTTTGTTGAGATTCAGCAGCGCTAAATAGATAGAAATTCGGTCTATGAGTTTTTTTTTGCGTTAACTTCTGTGGCTCCCATACATCGAACTTTTTTTCTATTCGCCATTATTCAAATGGTTTTAAATAGTTTTTTGTGCAATCTTAAGCTCTTAGGCAATGAAAACAGTGCTTACATGACGGTCCGACTTGATAATGCTCATGATTTTATCGATGTTTTCGACAATTAGCCTTCCAGTGTGTAGTGCATATTTGGATCGATATTACTGGAACAGAATCGGCGAAACCAAAATTGCGCGTGACTGGCTGTTACAGTATACTATTTATTTACGTTTTCGCTTTTATTAAGATAAACTATAAAATATATTAAATAAACGAATTTGAAAATAATTAATTAATAAATTATTTTTTCTTTTGCTACTGTAACATTATGACTTATGACTGATGAGAGATCAAATCCCGAAATACGTGTCTGCAGATAGCCTTATATTACGTAACTTTTATTTTATTTTTTGCATTAAATATTTTCGATTCAAAAATTGTTGCATTATAAAATTGTTATTGTTATGCAACCGCAAATGTCTATTATTAGACATTTGTTAGAGTACTTATGTAACATAAGTCATAATGTCACAGTAGCAAAAGAGAAAATACTTTATTAATTAATTATTTTCAAATTCATTTATTTAATTTATTTAAATAACTGTGACCAAGTGAATAAATCCTTTTCCTATTACTATAAAATATAGCATGTATTCTCTTTTCTTGTATTCTCATTCGACGTACCCTCAAACAAAACTGAATCAACTAATCACACAATAACAGTATATACGTATCCTGTGACAAAACTGTCAGAAACTTTTTTTTTAATACGAAATCTCATCTTTCTACGCCATAATAGAATCCGATCGGTCTTAGACAACGCGGGATGGAGATAATTAAAGCCATCCATTGGAATAATAATGGGTTAGTTTTCATTACACCTAATATATGTATTTGTGTCAGCTGAACAATTAAGTGGAAATAGATTTCCGAAGAGGGTTCCAAATTTTGCCACCAGATAGAGTGTCGCCAATTCTCCAATTCTCAGACGTACTATATACAATTATACTATATAAAATTCGTTTTAGTACAAATTAAATTGTTTGCATCATCTTGATAACTATAAATAGATGCACAGCATAGGTTGAAAAAGTCATTGAATAATCTATACTGGATGGTTTGTAAGCCTATGTGTGTGCCATATATAGATTCTAAAATACAGTAATTAATAAATACAAATTAAGACGCGCAAAGGGTAAAAATTTATAGTTTTTTTTTTGTTTTTATTGTATAAACATTTCCCTTTAAGAATTTATTTGTAGATTCTTTAATTAAAAAGCTTTCCCTTTTTTCTATATACTCAATAGTAGACCAAAGGCTGGATTTACGACCATCCCTCGAAACTGACACAGTTCAACGCGGATCATGCTTAATGCGGTGGATTGAAATGAAATCTTTGTTCTTGAGTTGTGCGGAACAAATTGGGTGCAACTGAAAATTTAAATTTGTGAAATTTAGCCTTTGGAAAAGTTATTAACCGTATTAAAAAAAACGTGCATCCTCATCCATATTTCTTAATTTGAATATTTTCTGTTTTAACTCAGTTTTGTCTACAAAACCATCCTCTCTTAAAGGGACTAACTTTTCTCCTCTAGAGTGCTTTGATTTTTTCTTTAATTACATGTTGTTGGCACCAGCAGTTAAGAAGTGATAACCCCACCCCCAGAAATTTTAATAACTGATTTAAAAAAAAAATAACGTTTTAGAAACGCTGTAACAACAGTAAACGTTATTTTCATAGTGATAAAACATTACTAAAATATTGATTACTAATTTTATTTCATTTGTATTACATTATTAACAGTACGAAGTCATAACTCAACAAAGCCTCATTCTACAGAAAATTATTCTTATCTACACACCTGGGCACCAGTGATTAGAAACAAATAAAACGACAAATGTGTTATTATTTATCATATCAGTAAAAATGTTTACTACCGAGCATAAAGTTTTCCTTGTCGAAAGCTACCTCCGAAATAGGACAAAAAAGTCAAGAATCTACTTGTTGAGAAAATATGCGACGATGTATACTTAATAAAAAAATGAATATATTTTTAATTTCGCCACGAATACAATAGTTTTAGGAGTTACAATATAAAAGTTTGATAACCTCTTAGATTGTAACTGCATTTATAAAGTAATAAAAAATCTCTATTATAATTTAAAGAAAATATGTTAAATAAATCAACACTTGTACACCCAAAGGGAAGTAAAAAAAATTAGGGAATACTTATTGCTGCATTATTCACTTTGAATATGTATAGATTATAAAAGAATCTATCAATAAAATAAATAAAATACAGATTTAGTTGAATAACTTTTAATTCTCGACTAGTTTCAGGTTATCGGCTAATTTGCAAGAGAATTAAAAATTGAATATATTTAAATTTCTATGGTTGGTCTCTCCTCGAGAATTCAAATTACGAGTATATAGGTTTCCTGTTGTTGGATTGTAATGAATTTTTTATAGTTGATGTAAAAAAATATGTTCTTTTTAATAAAAATATTTTCAAAATTCTGCCACTTCCGGTCATACCGGATTCAAAACTTTGCTATTTTAAATGAAACCCTATACTTTTTACTTCAAATTTGGATTATACGTATGTTTTTATTACAAAATTCTAAACCTAATTATTTATGAGATCTTTCAATATTTGTATAACTTACTAATTTTTAGACATCATTTTAAAATATATCACAAAATTGAATGAAGTCATAGAAATGAAAATTCGAATATTTGTAGTACTATCCCTGGATAGGTATTCCGCTTAGAAAAATAATCAAGATAAATTTGAAATTAACAATTAGTTTAAAATAAACTGTGTAATATTTTTCATTATTTTTGGTAGAAATATTTAGGCCATGGATTGTACAATAAATGTAGAAAAAACAAAACAATGGGATGACATTTAGTCACATTTTTTAAAAATATCCAGATATCTCAAAAATAGTTAATTTTAGGTATAGTAAGAGCTAATAGTTTTTATTATAAAATTATATGTAGAATTCAAATCAACAATAAAAAATTTAGTGTTCCATTTATAAAAAGGAAGTTGATATCGACTTCCAATATAACAGGAAACGTTAGAATCTTGAAAATATTTTCATTAAAAAGAATATACTGATTTAAATGAATGGTTAAAGTTTCAATACAATCTATTAATTGAAAGTTCATATACTTTTAATTTGCGTTTTCGGTGGAACAGTCTGTATGTACAATAGTTTTGTTTTTATAGGAAATTGTATACATTTAATAATTTTCGCTTGAAAATAACAAGTATTAAACATAGACAAAATTTCATTTTATAAGGAAACTTAATTTCATTATCGGATTGAACACTTTTATTAGACCTACCTTTCCTATTTAATGACACAAGAAGAGTAATTTTATTTCGTTTTGATAATTTAAGTCCAATAGGCAGAGAGTGAAAGAATTAAAAATTGATGTGCATTTTTTTGCCCTCGAGGTGCCAGATGTGATCGGTTACTGAGCAGACTTGTGGACGCGAGGAGTAGGTCCTCGAATGCGATGTAGCGAAAATCCTCATGAATTTATTGACACACCCTTAATTGTGTCATTTATGTTAGGTAACTCTTAACAATCCATTTAATTTATTAGTAATGGAAGAGAAATAAAATGTATGGCGAAGTAAGTGCTATAACCATGACGATTTTAATCATTATTTATCAATACTTATTAATTAATTAGCAAATTACTTTTTTCGTAATTTTTTTAAATAAATATAATTTTACGAATTTGCACAAAACCGTATAGTTTTCAAAAAAAAAAAAAAACAGAAAACCCTATGCAATATAAATTGTTAAATGGATTTTGATTCTTTTTGATCACTTTGTGGAACATTTCAGCATTTCAGTTTATACTTTCAAAATTATTGTTTTTTTTTTCTTTACTTTCTTAAAAATAAAAGTCTGGGTTGATGTCGAATTATAGAACCAATATTCTTTCATGAGACTATAAAAGCAAATAAGTACAATCCAACATTTTTTAAATCAATCGCACGATGGCGCACTTGGAAATGTGTATTTTTAACAAGACAGCAGCCCAAAATTATGAGGTTTATTGCATGATTTTTGACGATTAAGTTCTCGTCTAGATCACCGCACTCAATCCTTCATTTTTTCTTACGCTAAAAATACAATATATAAAAATCGCCCCCCACATCACAGAAAAACTTACCGAAGCGATAGGAAATGTTTGCAATTTAATTACCCCGGAACGTTTAGTGAGTGTATTTGACAATATGAAACGGTGAGTGGCTTTGTGATTACATAATGAAGGAGAACACTTTGAACATTTGCTATTGATTTTAAGCTCTACTTACTGTAAATTATACTTGCTATTAAAATTAAATTCATTGTTATTCTTCAATTTGTTAGAAATACATAACCTATGGCGTATTTTATTGTCAACATAATTTTTTATTAAAAAAATCAAAATATTCTAGAAAAGTTCACGATCATATAGTATTTGTTTTCATCTACCTGTAAATATTAAACATAATACACATGTAGGTAATAAAGAAATGTATTCGTATTTTGGTATTTAAAATTTTAAACAAAATCGTCAAAGGCGATTTTTATTTTATTTTATTTACTAATCTTTGAGTATTTATTAATTTATGTATTATATGATAAACAATTAACCCATTTAGAATCTATATATGGCACACACATAGACGTACAATCCATTCAGTATAGATTATTCAATGACCTTTTCAACCCACGATGCGCGTCTATTTATAGTTATCAAGATGATGCGGACAATTAAAGTTCGTATTGATCAGATGTATTAATATATCTCACAATTGCTTAGTTTCTGCTAAAGTTAACATTTTCGAACTTACAACAGATATAAATTAATGTTCTCTCAAATCTCAGATATAATTACAATGTGTATACTCAGATGGAAAAAAACGGGTCATTGGGTATTTTTTGTAAAAAAACGAGTATGTTTTTAGTACTTCGAAAAAAACTTCTAGTGTTTTACAATCGTGTCTGTCAACGTCCTCTCAATAATTTTTACCTTAAATCGCAGCGTGGACGGTACATTTGATTAATTTAATTTAACAACTTTGTAATTATATAAGGCAGAGCTGAACTGATGAGGATTGAAATCCCGAAACCCGTGTCTGCAGATGGCCTTGTGTTACGTAATTTTTTATTTTGTTTTTTGCATTAAAAATTTTCTAATCAAAAAATTATGCATTATACAATATGTTATTGTTATGCAACAGCAAGTGTCCATTATTGAACTTTTGTTTTATGGTATATTATACATTGACATTGATGGCCATTAAGATGCAAGTATGAGAGTACGACCATCTTAATGGCAATTAAATGCAAGTTGTATACACTATTTTTTCTACGACCATTTATACACAATAAAGAAAAAACACTTATTTGTCAAATTTATTATTATTATGTGTCCAATTTATTAGTATAAGAAAGAAATACATATTATAAGAAAGAAACATATCAAATTATTATAATAGTTCAACACAAAAAAGTAATTATTCTTTAAGGTACGTAGTAATATTTTGGATTATGCAATTATTAAAACAAAACTAGGGCGGTAATTTTCTAAAATCCGTTGATGTATATATGCCGATGTCGAGTAATATGTACTGCGTTATTCGTTTGATTATATTTAATCGAGTTCAAAATTTGGTCGCCCACGTTGATTTTATATACAAATATCTTTATTCAAGCAATTCGATTTTTACAAACATTGAATATAAACATTAAAATAAAGGTTTTTCAGTCCTAGGCTATCGACCGGAGATCTTTCTGTCAATTGATTTTATTTTGTATAGATTCATCAATACAATTTTCGGCCACTGTTATGTCACCTCCGGAATCATTTAATATCGTCGCGGAACTGCGACATAAATAGTATCCAATGTATAAAGTTGGATTTAGAAAATTTAAAAAAAATGGCCATTTCTTTTCCCATATTACCAAATTTATTGATACAGAAAGTTTGAACTGTTCATTTTCTATTTTCGTAATTCGTAAAAAAATGGTTGATGTGATACAATTTCCGGGCGAAGATTCATATAGCTTTGCAAATTTCATATTTCCCTGTGACCGTAAATTTGCATGTTGTTTTAGTTTTAGTATAAATTATGGTTTTCAAAGGAATGGAGTAAACATTATACACGTCATTAAATTTCAACTTGTGTATTTCGTATCTTCTGCATGCTCCTATAATCCCAAAAATGCATAACACCTTCGACAATAAATACTTTATATCTGGAGCTTCCGCAAGGATGTTTTTTTTTATTTCATTAGTAGAAAATATCTTAGCTTGTTACCGGCGATTAATCTTAATCGTCATCAACGAAATTAAAATTTTTAATTTTAATTTTTTCTTTTATAAAATGAGTTTTTGGCCAGCACTTTACCTGCCGGCCGCCGCGGATTAACCTACGGGTCAACATTTACCTGACCCGAGGTTGGAAGATCACCGCCCGGCCCTCCGGATTATCGTGCAGCAATTAGGGCCCAAGCAGCAGATTAAGACGCCCAGGGAGAGGACACCGGCCGCCGTTGCAATTTGAAAGAAGAGAGATTACAGATTAACGTAATTCTTTCAAATTGCATTTTAACGGTTGGATTTAAGAATTCGCTTGAAATAATTATCTTGTTTACAATAGTTAATTTCCAGTGAATTCTTTGCCAACGGCCACGTGGTCCTCGAAAATCATCCCTACTCCAGACCATTTTCGGTGTTTAAATACGAGATGCATCCACCCAGATCTTGAGTCCACTCTGGTGCTGTACAGGGGGCAGCATGTGAATTCAAGAGGAACTTTTGTTCCTCGAAATTTAACCTTCTCTCTGAGACAGGAAACTCTGACCGACGCAGACGCCAGATGTCGTTCCTGCTAGAAGAAGTCGACTCCAGGACCAGTGCTTGCTGAAGTCCACCGACGCCGAGCTTCACGGTTACCGGTGTAACCGTCTCGACGCTACCAGTGTAGTGTCCTATGCTGTTGCCGGATCCAGTCCAATTCAGAAACCTGCCGACTCCAGGAAACTCAGCCCGACGCCGACGTTAGCCGTTCCGCCGTCGTTCCTGCAGTCAACACCGACGCCAAGCACCTAGGTTGCCAGTACAACCGCTTCGACGTCAACACTACGAGGGTAGTGTTTTGTTTCTGCCCCTGGATCCAACCCCTACGCAACAACCCACGGACACCGACGCCAATCACAGGACGCCGAGCTGCCGCCTGAACGCCGCCTCCATTGAGACACCGACGCCACCTCAGGTCTACCTAACATGTACACTGTGTGACTGCTCTCTCTGTTCTCTGTTTTTTTTTTTCTTTTTTGCTATTTTTTTTTTAAATAAATTACTTAAAAGCCAATTGTGTTTTAAAGGTTAGTTGCTTCGTCTTTAAATCAACCCGAGCTAGTAGATAATCAGCGTGAGGTACCTTCCCTCACGTTGACAAGCTTTTTTTGGCTTTATATCCTTCAGATATTCTCTTTAATAGCACATGTAATTTATAATATTGAAGATTTATACATTTTAGTCAATTTATCAAAATAAGCAATTGAAATGTTTTCAGAAAACTGCTAACTTTTGTTTTTGGTCCTCCAATCCATAAATTGAAAATACAATTTTTTGTACAATTTTCGTTATTTTTGTTGCAACAAATTGTTTACACGTTCGATTATTTCTGTAGGTGTTAAATTTTCGATATCACTATCATATCCAGACATTTGAACTTGTTTATTAATGTTAATCTTGTTCTGTAAAATTATATACGTACGTCATAGCAACTTTGGTCTTTATGTTAAGTCACTTCGCGATTCTATTGTTTAGAAATTTGAATCATAATATAAATCTGTATTATAATGAATCACATTATAATACGGTTATTGTAATTATAATTGACAGATTAAAATATGAGAGTAGAAAAAGTACTTATGAAACATAATTCATAATGTCACAGTATGTAAACAAGGAAAAATTTATTAATTATTTTCAAAATCACTCTTCACTCATTGCTATTGCTCATTCGACATTATGCACTGAGGATGAAGGTGGCTGTTGCGACTTTACCTGCGTTGTCGTAACCCCAACCCTCATTTACGTATTTTGTGAATTTGTAATGCGAACTGGAGGACCTACTCCTCGCGGAGCTTTTACAGCAATAAATCTTTACATCGCTGGGCAACGTAAATCAAAATGACATGTTTTCAAAGCGAGTTTAGAGTGAGATGGGGCGAGTCGGACATTGAGTGGAAATGACCATTTTAAAAGAATAAAATTCAAATGAATTCCTTCTATTTATTTGGAAAATGCGGATCTAGTTACCTGGAAAAGGTAAACTAATATGATTTTATATTTATTATATTAAATATTTGGTATAAATTTAGTTATTAAATAATTATTTATTAACCTATTAATTTTAAATTTACTCTATTGGGAAATAAATATGTTTATAAAGCTTTGGATAACTAGATTTTGTTTACTAAATAATTAATGTAATTAATTTGAATTTTTTTTTTTGAGCGATTACTGTAAAATTTATCAAAAATTATAAAGAGAGAAATGTATCAAATTTAATAATCTTTCAAAGACTATTTTATTTTTAAATTCAATTGTGTGCGGAATAAAAATATATTTAAATATTCATGTAGAGGCACTGCTGTATACTATACTATTAATTGATGGTGGTCATATTAACACAAATGATCTATTATATTAAACTATGGCAAATTTTATAAAAATATATTAATCTTTACATTTTAAAATTGGTTTCATATATACAATATGAAATCAATTTAATGCTATAGTTTTTATATCGATTTTAGATTCTTCGCTAAAAAAACACTAATTTTTGATATAAGCTTTATTAGGTCAATTTTTGGTAGTTTAAAAGAAAAACAATTGAAAGTTGCCTTATATTTCAAAACCACTTTGTTTTTTTTTTTTTTAATATTGTGATTATGATTCATCAAGTGATTAAAGAGAACTAAATAGAAGATTTGTATAATTTTAGATGTATTTCAAAAACTACTATTCTTCTATAAAATTCTTAATGTTTAATAAGCATAAAATTAAACCTTAAGGATAATTTATTTTTTTCATTATTATATCGTTAACTCCGCACAGAAGTTCTACTTCTCTACTAATATGGTTGTGTGGAGTTTCAATTAAAAATTGCTGGTTGCGTAGTTGATCCATGATCATCATAAAATGTTTCACAAAAACTGAATAATTTTAACCACATTTTCAGACTTTAAGAGCGAAATGAAAAAAAAAAACATATTTTGGACTTTTTAAACGATTGTAAAAATTGAAAAAATTGTATTACGTGATCATACGATATTTTTCCCAATTAGTACCAGTAAAAAAATTAAATTATCAACCGGGATTAAAGGGATATATATTTTTTTTTTCCTTTTTACTAGGAGGTAAATTAAATTTATTAGCATGTTGTAAAAATTATAATTATTTAGTTTTGTAAACAATTTCTTTCAGTATTTAAAAACACTATTATAAAATGAAATACAAGTTTTATAATTCAATTCTCAACAAGCAGTTTTTCTTTGAAAGAAATATGAAAATTTAAAGTCGCAAAACAACTCGTGTTATATAATATTTCCAGATATTATTGAGAGGACAGATGTTTTTTTTGGGGTAGGCTTGCGCTCGTTCGGGAAGATTTATTGGGTCCAGACCGCCAGTGCTCAAGACGCAGAGGTTGTTTTACCAACAGTGTAATTGTAATGGGTGAAAATAACGACACCCACCAAAAATACTTCCAGGACCAAAAAATACTGGACTTAAAATACTTCCACATCAACGAGTAGCCAGGCTCCAATCTTCTCGCAAAAAAAATAAATTGGACGAGTCTAGATTCTAATTACATTCGCAAGATGTAAGATAATGAGTATGGAGAGGAACGGAAAAACGATTTGCGTAATTCCCTGATGGTATGGGCCGGAATATCAATGGATGCCTACACCGAATTAGTTGTCATTGAGCGAGAATCGCTAACTATCTCTTTAATTTACCGCTGATATTGAAGAGGTTTTCGTAGTTCCATTTGCTCCATTTATCGGCGACGGCTTTATTCTGATGCTGGACAACGACACCACTTTTAATAAAAAAAAATCAACTGACCTACTTGTACCCCATACAAAAATCCTATAGGATATGCTGGGCAGTCGTGTTAGAGGACATGCAATTACACCAACCACAATAAATAAGCTTCGTGTGGCACTTCAGGAAGAATGGCAGAATATTCCAAAAAATGATATTCGTGAGCTCATTAGCAGCATGGACCGCCGTATACAGGTCAAAGTTAGAACTCAAGGAGACAATACGAAGTATTGAAATCTTATTCAACTATAATTTTCATTATTAATCTCTGTTAAGTTTATTTTGCAGAAATGGATTTTCTTTAGTGTAAACGTACATTATCATTTTCGCTTATCAATTTTCATTAAATTAATAAGTACCACATACTATTTTTTGTACATTCTGATGGCGTCTTTGATTGTAAAACACTAAAAGTTTTATTGGTAATACTAAAAAAACGTTTTTTTTTCAAAAAATAACCCAATGACCGTTTTTTGCATTTAATTTTAAAATTTAATATATTTAAGATTAAAATTATTACTGATGTAAAATCCGCCCCATGACTTCCCGAACCTTTAAATTTTACAATTTTTTTCAAGGGGGCGATTGCTAAAATTTCAACTTGGAATCATTTAATTTCTCCCAGCCATCCTCCTTAGTAAATCTCAAAATTGTGCTGGCAAGAGTGATTATTTCAATCTCAAGACTGCTGTTTGTGTCCGTAAAACTTATTTACCTGAACATGTGGCTTTTGCAACAGATGAAATAGCTCCTTGCAGTCTTCAGATATATGTGCTTTATCCGCCAGGACTTCGACGACGTCATACATGACGTGCACAGATGTCGAGAGCATCGGGAAGAACTTGTCGCTCGCTCCATTGCTGATGATCTTGTTGTGGACGTTGACGAGGGCGTGTAGCTCCTTCGACTGCAACAGCTCACTCAAGAATCCCAACTCC
Organism: Philonthus spinipes; assembly: GCA_963082785.1. Lineage (NCBI taxonomy): Eukaryota > Metazoa > Arthropoda > Insecta > Coleoptera > Staphylinidae > Philonthus > Philonthus spinipes. Next base: position 8,304,394 of record OY720304.1, read on the forward strand.
TCGTCGGAAGTCTGTAACTCGTTGGCTTGTTGCAAAGAGGATAGCAAACGCGATAAAGCTAAACGGGAGAGATTCCGAGAAAAAAAATAATTACCGAACGAATGAGTGTCGAGGGGAAAGAGATGGGGTAGGGGTTTGGAAACTACTCACAACTAACACGATTTTTCTATTTTCCTTTAGTTTTTTTGGTTGATCGCATGCAACACTGACTGACTGGGGTTTCTACAATTCAGGTAGGGTGGAGGATGGGTTTCTAGTAAAATAATTAAAGGTGCTTTGTACACTGGAGGAAAAATAATAAAAACACAAATAAAAAATAATAATAAAAAAAACTTTATTACAAAAAAATATATTTACAAAAATATAAAGAAAATATAAACAACAAAAACAAGTAAGCATGTGGTGATATAAGTGGATTAATTACACTTAAGCTATATTACAAATTAACAGATTAAAAGTAAAAATTATCAAATGCCTTGACTGCACGCACTCAATAATTTTAACCATTAACCCTTTTGCTCTAACACAGACTTTTACAAAGGTTGAACAGGTTAAGTACAAATAAATTAGATTAAAGGTACACATATAGATAGGTAAGCTAAATCTAAACTAGTTTAGAGCAGTTTTGAACTGCTTCACACTTATTAAATTATAATATGAGCCACATAAAATTTTATGGTCATTTTGAACTGCTTGTCTTAGCTGATTTATGAAAAGATATGGATTGCCTGAAAACTAAGTTACTTCAGGTTGCATTATGCAATATTTTATTGAAATGCAGCAGCAGGTGTACATTATAATTAAATGTCCGGCGAGGTATTTGCCCATGAAGTAATTGTTTTAATATGCTTTTTTTTAACGTATTTATGTCAAAAAACACAGAGCTAAATAAATTATTTTCAAATCATTTACTTCAATTGAATCAGTCACTTAAAAAAAGGAATCATCTACTAAATTAATCCTGTACCCTAGATATGGCCCCATGAATTCATTTGTAAATAGATCATTTAGCAGATTAAGCCATATAATAAACATATGAAAATTTATACTGGAATAGTTTTTAGTGCCACCTAAAAATTTTGGAATTTTGAAGTTGACCTCTTTTCAAAATGGCCAATTAAATTATTTGACAACTTATAATAAATTAAGTAATTTAGTTTGTAAATGATTTATATTGTTTCGCTAATTAATCACCACAATGCATTCAAAATTATGAACTGTTTTTTTATGGCTTATTCAGAATGTATAATAATCAGAAAAATTAAGAATATCGCTTCACCTTGAGGCGATATTTACAGTTTGTTTACACAATCCAATCCAAGCCTCTTAAGTTTTACAATTTGCTTCTTACCATTAAATCCACTAAAAGAATTTAATTATTCAAGAATTTGCATTTATAATTATTTGAATGTGAACCGTACAGTATCAATGAATAATCATCTTTAAATTATTGATGGTTGATATTTCTTATTCGTTTTAAAAACAGTTTTATAATGATATGTGTACAATTTAAAACTATACTCACTAAAATAAAATAGTCTGCAAAAAAATTAAAAATTAACTTCTCATTGAAATTTAATTTTAAGTAAATATTACCATCTGTATTAATAGGTATTATTTATGTATTGTGAAATGTAAAGAAAGGAATATTACATTTGTAATTTTATTTAAATTAAGTTGTTTTGATTTGATTTGGCATTACTGACAAACTAAAATCCAACTTTTCTTAGTTTTTGAACAACAAAAATCTTTGTAGGTTAATGTGGCTGGGTTGCTCACTTATACCACGAGGTACAGTGGTTCTAACAAATCTCCTAACACCACTTTATGTCATAACAGTGTTATAGCCAAAATTATTGAAAGCCCAGCCAAAATGCAGTTCATGAAACATTGCGATTTTGTAGAAGGAGATAGATATACACTAAAGTGAAAATAATGATTGATAAAAAAAGAATCAGGCTTCAGAATTAATAACGTGAATAAATACACATGTATTTTTACGTGTTAGGTAGAAAAATATCGGCCTAATTAAAAAAAAAAAACAGTCAATTATTACATATCAGCTAAATTCACTAGTTCTTATTAGAATACAATTTTAGAAGATATAATAGGCAATGAGTGTAAAGCACTTTTATTGAAGATTTAAGTGAAATCATTAAAATTTGCATTAATCATGTTTTTTGTTGCTAAAATTATACATTAAAAATTTACATAAATCTGAAGGGTTTTCATTATTTTTTCATAATTGTTTTCTATAAAATCTATTTATAACAATGTATTTTAATTTATCTAGTGACAATCCTGCATGCTTTAATGTATAATAATATATTGTTCATTGATCACAAAAGCAATGTAACTCGAATTACTAACTGCCAATAATTATATAGCCATCTCTTTCTACTAAATCGCACCTTTAAACTGGGCTTGAGTCTGAGTTGGTTTTGAAAAATCCACATCTCGAGTTACATTAGAAAATCTGGCCATTTTTGAAAAGGCATATGTTGATATATAAAGAAAAAGTTCTTAACTTTGTATTTAAGAAGTGTTTATATTTTAATCATTTCTTCTATGACAAATTTTTCTACAAGCAATATTAATGATTATTTAAATTAAGTAAAAAGAATTTAAAAATAATTAACAAATTATTTCCACCTTTAAGTTTAAATAAATGCACATTAAAACAATTCTTCTTGGGTGAATACCCTACCAGACATTGAATTATATTGTAACGAAAGTGAAAGAAGAAACTGGAAATATCACTCTAGAATGTTTTACAGAACGCACGACTTTAAACGCGGCGTCGTCGAAAGTTCTGGAAAGTTCGAGAAAGAAGCACGCTATATATGCGAGCGCTAGTGGCGCTACAGGCAGTCAGTCCGAGTGCTCAGCATAGCATTGTAAATAAATAGTGACAATATGGTGTAAATAAATGTGTTAGATGTACTCTAAATAAATAAATAAACATTGTTTTACTTATTTCCGAATCTGATTAAACCCCATTTCGTAACAATATAATGTATGGTACACTTGTTACTGCATATCAATAATATATTGTATCATGCAACAATTTTAGATTTGATATGCAATGTAAAGAGCAAACAAAAGTTACTTAATATGAGGCTATCTGCACGTGTTTCAGAATCAATCTTCTGTCAGTACAGCTCGGCCTTACATAATTTACAGATGTTAAATTAAGTTAATTAAATTAAACTAAATCCAATTAAATGAAATCAAAGTAAATTAAATCAATTTAAATTTAAATTAAATAAATTGAGCGTACTGTCCGGACCATGAAAACAACCGAGCTAAAGGTGTAAAAAAAATTTAATTATTTTCAAATTATTTTTAATTAATTTATTTAAATAACTGTGAACAAGTGCGTAAATACTCTTTTTTATTCATTTTAATCATTATTATTTTTATCTTGCTGGAATTAATAAAATACTTTTAACATTACTTGTATTACTGAAATTAAATTAATAAAATCGTATTCACTGATTATCCTATGGTCTACGGATTTTTTTATTATATAACCTTTTCTATAACTGTCAATATCAAGTAACTTCGTATTCATATATACAGTTACTTCGTACTTCTGCCAAATTAATAAAGTTTGTAGTTAACCTGTTCATTTGTAATTAATTTAAAGACATTCTAAAATTATCATTTTAGCAATATCTTTAAACATAAAACAGTATAAGCTTGGTACAATTAATAAATATTTACAATTGCTCTGTTAATCACTAGTTATTCTGTAGATGATATTTATAAAAGACACTCTTACTCCAACAGTGACCGAAATTTTCGGTCATTTTAAAAAATAATTCTGCAATCAAGTTATATTTAAAAATTGTATTAACTTGCCTAATTGGTACATTAATTTCTTTACATGACAGATTGATGCGTTAATTTTGTTACAAATGAATATTTATATATATATGTATATAAATAAGCTTTACAAAATTAATTTCTTTTAATTATCTTACAATAAATGTTTTGCTACACATTGACGTAATCCGGTAAAGATTTTAATGATTATTATCATTGCAATATGTGTCTTATCTGTTTCAGACCACCTAGTTACCTGGAATTCATAACCATCTTCAGTGCAATTTTATTTAAAGACCCTTTGATATTTTCAGACGAAAAAATCAGAAAATATAGCTAAGAGATTGACAAATAAAAGGACATAAGCATTGTCTGACGTATATTGTGATTTCACCTAAAAAAAATGTTCCAAATGGGGTAAAACTCGGACCTCTCTACCGAGAAACACCCAAAAATTAGAGCGATGTACTTCTGGGACACTATACCATAACATCAATCAAATCTTAAATGAAAATTGCAAAGATGATTATCATTAGAACTGCCTTTTCATAATCATAGTTAATCACTGGTTTTCTCAGGCACCAATCAACTTTAGCTGAAAATTGTAAAAATAAATGTCCTTGATAATCAGTCTTTGCATTTTTTAGGCAGATGTTTAGGATTAATATTAATTATCAATGATAATAAATGTAATAAAATTAAACTTTATTAAACTGTTTATTACTTTATTAAACTATTTATTAAACTGTTTATTAATAACAATCTAATTTTTATGCTAAATGATTTACTTGAGTTGCCAAAGCCATAATAGACTGTTTGATAGCAGTAGAAGGGATGACTCATATAGAATATTATTATTATTACTTAAGTTCTATCTAATAAAAAAAAAACATCTTGATTATAAATTTTTATAAGTTTAACACATCTCAAACTTTTTGATAATAAGCGAAAATTCGGCTATTCTGTAAGGAGAATGTTAAGTTTAACGTATACGTTATTTTTTTATCATCACAATCTAAATAGCTGTTTAATATTATACATAGAATGTGAATTTATTTAATAACGTAAACATTAAACTTCACACTTCCTGTACGGAATGGCCCCGATTACTACATAAATATTTATAACAGGAGACCTCTGATCAATAGCCATTTTCCAATTTGTCAATTTAAATTATCTATATTTTGTAATTAACACCTGAGAAAAATAATGTAACTTTGATTTCAATTTATGTATTTGTATGTTAGTAGTAAATTATAATTATAATGTATATCCTTGTACTAAATTTCTCTTTTAGGTAGGTAAATATTATTAATATAGAAATAAAGGTGTTAATTATTGATAATAACAAATACAGTCACTGTCAAAGGAAGAGTGTGATAAATACATTCAAGAAAAATTGAGTGTTAAATACCATTTAAATAAATTAATATTTAATTTTGTAAACACAAACGACTCTATAATTTATACATTTTTCAGTTGAGTTTATTTAGTTGAGTTATTTCAAGATGATGTAATTGTAAGAAAACACACTTAATTAACAATTCTTCAAAATGTTTATGCTGATCATTTAAATTTAAATGAAGTTTTGTTTCTAACATAACTTCTGTGTTATTTCTAATTGAATTCTCCATACACAAAACTGTTTCTTACCAGAAAAAAACTAATGGGCATTTTTTTGAATTGTATAATAACCTCAAATAAAAATCCATAATATTACAATTGACCTAAATAAAATAATATTTTCCATTTCATGATTGATAAAATTATTACAAAATTCAATTAGTTTTTGCTGCAAGGTTAGGATAGATTTTTTTGTTTTGTGATGGTTTGGCATTAAACATAACAAAACTTTATTAGTATATTAATTCAAATTATTTGCTTCTTCTACATCATTGCTTAAACATAGTCTCCGCCGTATTTGCCTCTCTGATATCGATGGATAAGTTAAGTTATTAATATAAACGTTTTTTGATTTTTTTTAATTATGTATTCTATTAATGATCAATTTACTATTTACTATTAATATAGGGTGATACACTATGTATTTGTATTTCTACACTATTTGTAATTTTGTAATATAATTGTGTTCAAAGGATTTTTTCCGTTAATAAAGATTTATTATTATTAAATACTTTACAAAACCTTTCTATACCAGCACAAGTCATGACCTTTAGCTCTATACCAAATTTCGGGAAATAAGGAATTATAAATGCAACAATTAATTCGTGATTTAGATCATTTTCAAGCCTTTAAATCCATTGTTTATGCGAAAATTCCTTACAATAAGAACTTGATTACATGTGGACAGTGAAACATTACAACTTCAGATGATTCAATTTTTCACCACCAAGTAGTGTATTCAAAGAAGGTGGTCTTCAATTATTTGATGAAAATCAGTTTATATTTTAATTGCACTTTTTAACTTTAAGTTTCACAGATAATTAAAAATTAATTATTTTATTAAAATTTTATAAAAACTGATCAAAATCAGTGATATAAGGTTAATCAAAATTACCGGTACACCTAAATAATTTTCAAACTATAAAAAAATGTCATAAAATGTTTCAAATAAAAATATCTTATATACAACCTATCATTTAAATATTTTTTGAACATATGCTGCATTCAATTTTCTTAGAGAAAAACTTACATTTTTTAAATGGAACATCACACACCAGTGTGATTCAGTTTGGTGTTCCACCCCCCTTCTAACTTTTTTATATAGGCAGTAAACTATAACAAACCATATATTTTTGTAAACAGCAAGTAATTAAAGGTATTACCAAATTGATAATACGATGACAACTGTCAAAGTTGCGATAGTCAACTTTTTTATTCAAATGACACCATATCTATTTTTTGTTCAATTCAGATAGGGGGCACTTTCCTACACCCGAATATCCATCACAACTATACGCTTAGGTAACAAAAAAAATTAATAAAATAAGAAAATAATCAAATCCATTTATGCTATGAAAAAATGGAAATTATAAAAAAATAAACTATTTCATTAAGTGTTCAAAATGCCCACCACCTACTTTTAAACATAACTCCTCTCTATGCAAGACTCCTTGAATATTTTATATTTTCCGCTAAGGCGTGCTAGACATTCATCAGGCCGATTGAATAAAAATAAAACTCAATTTGACCAAAATCAACCGACTTATAGTGATATATATATATATTTTTTTTTTCATTAAGGAGTGTATCATCAAGTGGAAAATAAGGGCAAGAAAATAGTTTTCAAATTGAGTTAAATATTGTTATAGTCAAATTCTATTCAACTAGGCCAGTTTATGATATTGCATTTTCACATATAGAATGATTATAAATTTGTGAGAGAAGAGCATAGAATTCCAGTTCCCTATTTATTTAATTGGATCTAAATTTAGTAACAAAACCATAAAGACTTATTATTAATTCGGCAGCTTGATAATGATAGTGTGATTTGAACAATGTTTTCTACTATTAATTTTTACCTATTAAGTAATCAAGAAAGAATCGTTAAACAAGCATGTTTTATTACAATTATTTATTTATCTCATTTAGACTTATGATTTATAAAATCTGATCAAATAAACATACTTTCTATACTCATGTTAATTCACAATTGGAAACAACATTTACTAATAAGTCTCTAAATCTAAAGACATAATATATACTCACACTTGGGGAAATATCAATTTGAGTTTTGAAATTCTTTAAAAAATGTAATGTGTAGAAATTGTGTAATGTTTAAAACAGGGGTCAACAGAGATAATTAAAAAAATTAAAACTATTTTAATATTATTTATTATGAGTTTTGTAAATGTTTAAACATTTGAATTAATTTAATTAGTTTGGTTAGTTTCACATGGTACTTAATTTATAGTGAACATGTTTAAAAATTGAAAAATAATTTTATTTAAAATAGCTAGTATATTATTTTTATCAATCATTTAGTGAAACATGATTATATATCTAGTGCGAGTGTAAAGTCTGGAATTATCACAATAAATCTTTTGGTAAAGGTTTTTGAAAAAAATCATTGAACAGGTCAATTATCATCTTCCTGTAACTCTTGATTGTTATTAGGTTTTTGGTTTTAAAACTATAAAAGCAATTATCTCGAGTATTTCAAAATAAAGCATTATAATTTTTAGCATATTTGGAAAGAGCATAAAATTCTACATTATCTTTCCAAATTCATCATAAAAAAAATAAGGTTTCCATTTAAAAAAATTATCACTTATGTCATATCTCAATAACATTTAAGATAAAAATTAACCTGTTTGAAGATTTTTTTCAAAAATGTTTACTAAAAGATTTATTGCAATAATTCCAGACTTTACACTCATACTGTGTAAAGAATTCTAAATAACACAAGCTTTCATTTAATCAATTTAATATGAATTACAACATAATAATATTCAAAACCATTATGATAGATTTTGTGTCGAAATAGGCAAACTGCTCAAGAAACACTCAACAGGTTTGATCCACTAATGTAATCACTCCTAAACTGGTTCTCAAAAGAGTTATGGTTCTTGTGTAAATCTGCTCCTAGTAAAGAAAAATAGTATTACACTCACCAAACAATTCAAGAGTTTATATGCATTACTGAACTGGTTCGCAAATTGAATTTTAATTTATATTGAAAGCAAAAAATATATACAGAAATTATAAAAAAAATTAAATCAAGAAAACAGAATTATAATAAATCAGAAAAATGTTCAGTATTTTTCTGATATATCATAAATAAATAAATAAATCTGTGAATTTAATAACTCTATTGTTTCAAAATTACAGAGATTTTAAATTTTGAAAACTGCAATTTTTTAGCATTTTTATTATAAAGTCTATAAAAACAAACAAATCCATTTTAATTGCAGTGAATCAGTATGGATCCACTTGCTCAAGCGAACCAACAGTTTTGTCTATCACTAATTTGATGTGTTAAGCAATGCAACCATTTGGCTTATTGTAACTTTTTGTTTATTTTCATTTAAGAAAAATAATAATTACAAAGTGGAACTAACCCAGTACTTTATTCATTTTTATAATAATCTTAAAATACTTTGTATAGTTATTTGAAAAGTTGTTTAAATTAAAACCAATCATCATAACTAAAGATCATAAGATTATTTTGCAAGCAGCTGACCCCAGTTTTAAAAAATAAATCAAAAATAATTAAAGTCTTCAAACTAAATATACATGAAAATAATAATACAAAAATTAATAGTGCAGTTATTCAAACTGAAATAGAAAATAAGATTAAGTTAACACAAATTAAATTATCTTGTAGTTTATGCTGTTTAAAATTATTTAAAAAAAAGATAAGTAAAATGGACAATAAATGATTTTATTTTGATTTTTTAATCAAATAAATAAACTTCTATGAGACTAAACTGCAGTGATTATACAGTAAAATATAAACCCCATGAATACTTTCAAATTGAACATGTGTTTTTCTATTTACACTAATATAAAAGAATTATTCGATAATATAATTTTTGATAATACACCCTGTACATTGATTAAAATGAACAGATTTGCACCTCACTAGACAGGGAATACAATATTTTTTAAGCCTCCAAATTAAAAGGAGCACCAAAAAATTGTGAAAAACATCTTCACTAATGTTCAGCTTGAAACTATTCATTCAGTACCATAAGTATTCTTGACCTGCCTGTAATGTTATTTCATACAGCATTGGCCGATTAATAAAACAATTTAGAATTTATTGAAAAAGCGCCACAATTAAATAGTTATTAATATTTCTACTTTGTTATACATTGTAACTTACAATAATGAAACACTATTAAAACCTGGCGATATACAAAAGACAATTTTTTGTCACAAAGTGAGTTTTCAATAGGAAAAATTACTTTATGATAATATTAATTGTTAAGGCTTCCACTTTTAGAGATGTAAAAAAAGGTAATTACCTGTTACTTAAGTAATAGTTACTTGTTGAGAACTTGAGTAACAAAATGAATATTAGCATTGATACTTGTTACTTTATGAGCAGCTATTAAAATAAAACTTATATAACAAATTTACTGAAATTATAAAATATAATACGCTTACATTGAAAATTTAAACAATAAATCATTTGAAATCATATTTTATTATTTATAAATATGGGTCAAATGTAATGATTACAAGTCTTTGGCAGAAATACTTAGAGTGCACTTATATAAATGATGAAATTGAAATCCATTTGTTGGAGGTGTATTTTAAAAACTGCTTATTATATGATTGTCCTAATTTTGTTCTGCATTTCCATAGACAACATAAATGATTACTAGTAACAAGTCTAAAATAAGTATTCTACAGAAAAGTAACAATTACTAATGTTGAAGAATAATTGAATAATCTATTCAGTTAGTTATTCATCAGATTTCAAATAATGAAAACATTTTTAAGTTTATTTGAATTAAAATTTTATTATTGCCTGTACTAATTGTTGAGGATTGATCCGGAATTCTTGGATACCATTACAATAACTTAACATACTTAATCCTGGATTACATTCTAAACAATTTTAGAATCAACTAATAGGCGCGTTCAGGGAACTGTAGCTCTGTAGTGAATTATGAAAGCAGTGTCGCTGAACGGTACCGCTTCATGTGTGGCGCTGCAGCGCTTTATCAAGCAGTAAAGCATATATATTTTCCGCTGGATCGCTTTTAAAACCGTGCAGCTGTAAACAAAACCACCATATTTTCAGTACAGACAACTACAATTTGTCCGTTCAAGGAACATCAAGCACTTTGCGCTGCAGCACTACATAACTAAAATTTCCCTGAACCCAATGATATTCGCAAATCTAGGATTCATAAATCCTAGATTGATTCCAGAATTAAACTGCGGCTATTAGTATGATCATTTGTGACATATAATTCAACATAATTATCAAATATACAAGTATAAATGTTTTCATTATTTAAAGTATTAATGTTTCATTATCATAATTACTATATAAGGCCATAAAAGCAAAAGGCTATATTACAAAGTGGCCATACAATGAGATATAAATGTGATTATGTTAATTTATATATAGAAAAAGGGCATAAACTGCAAGATTTCCAAAATAAAAAAAAATAATGTAAATAAACTTGAAAAATAACTAATCCAAAATAAAAAGAAATTGATGGATGGGATGAGCATGAGAGAGAACGAGCTAGAGCTTTTTTTTCGGTAAACCAGCTACGGGCCAAACGCCTTACCAGGGTCCCTCTTTTCTTTCGTACCATTGGCCATAACCTCACCTGCCATTCTGCAAAGAAAAACAAACACCACTCTGATCAACTTAATCTCAAATCCAATCGAAAAACCACCACACTAATCAACACTCAACAACAAACTGCTTTTAACAACTACATTTACAACAATCCGCCGATTCCGCAACATGAAACGCCCGCTGGAAAACACCCGACTCGGCGTTTTATTGCCGCAAATACGCATTTGCTTCGTATTATCTCCTGTTCCGTATTGTTTTTCACTGCGGAGAGGTGTTTAACCTCAATTCTGGATTTTTTTTTATCGTTTAAACAAATCGGTTGACAGTTCGGTGGGGATGTGCGTGGGGTTATCGCGGGGGTTAGAATTTGCGTTTTATGCGGGGATCGGTTTGTGTTTACCTTCGATTTTTGTAAAATCCGCTTCGATAAGTTGCAATCCATGTAATCAATCAGCTTCCTGGAAATTTGGGACTAAAATGGCCGATCAGGGTGGCCAACCCTTGAAAAGGATCGGATGCACGCAAGCGGTGTTGCCGGATGTCACGAAAAGATCGCATGAGGTTGACATGTGCATTATCTATGATTGTAGGAATTTTTTAAAAAATCATTAACGATGCAATTAAATAGTAATTGTTATAATCTTCTGTCAGCTATAATATAATAATATTTTATTCCTTTCTTTACTTTTAATTTTTTATTACTAGATGTACATTACAAGCATAAAATGCTCTGTATCAATAGTTAAAAATTGATAAGAAAGGTATAATATATTATTATATTATATCAAGAAACTTCACGTACTCACCAACAAATATCTTCTGCCAGCTAGTTGTAGAGTCTCTTTAGTTAATTAAATAAAATGCTTGGCCTTTCTTCTACTAGATTTCCATCAATTAAATTATTTAATAATGAATCTTCTACTTTGTTATAAATTATTTAAATTTCAATAAACATACTTTTAAAGTTTGTTGGTATAAATGAATTAATTACTAATAAAATTAGATTTTACAAAATGATTGTATGAACATGAATTGCAACATAATCTATAATTGTGGAATTTTTTTAAATAATCATTAACACAAAGATTGAATTATTAATGATTTAGGCTTCTACTTCGTTATACAGTACTCTAATTTCAATTAAAAAAAACACTTTTGAAATTAGTTTGTATTAATAAAAGTGTTTTCTTTTGGAAACTAACCATGATTAACTGCAATATGTTGGTCCGAAGTTTTTCTCTCTGTTATTAGCTATGTTTCTTTTGAAAGAAACGATTAAGAAACTAAACTGTGGAAGTTATTTTATTTTAAATTGATTAATAATTTCTGGTGGTTTATGTACATCTAGGCGAATATGAGGGTCTAAAAATATCTTAAGATAGTATAATTCATATTAAAATGGAAATTACTTAAACACTTTTATTAGTTGTTATGTTTTACTCTTTTCTATAAGTTGTAAATATTTCTGTAATGGATTGTATTAATCCCAAGTGAAATATTTTAAACAATCAGTGTTTAAACACAAGCACAATTTGAATGATCAGATTTAGCACAGTGATAGTACTTTGTTTTTCCATCTTTATTTGTTACTAAATGAAAGCTTAATTGTTATACGTAAGATGTAACGAAGAAGAAAACAATACTTTTTTTATTTACATGTTTTATCAAAAATTAATCAACGAATCACCTACCTGAAGATTATCACAGCTTTTCTGGCCACCTTGTATTTAAGAACAAATTTAAGGAAATATGAAACGACAGATGTGGCATTCCATTAATTTTATATAAAAAATAGTGGTGTGTCCATCATGATACTTTCCCCAGTGAATTCGGTCAAATAAGTTGTTGATTGAAAATTTAATAGGAAAGGAAAAATTAAAATTGAAAAATGTCTTTTTCATTTATTTAAGCTGGAAGCGTTTACGAATAATGTATTAAACATGACCGAACTTTGATGTTTTAATTCACGTAAAAATAATTATTTAAATAGTGTCTCCACAGCCAACATAAAGTAGATGATAAAAATAATTGTTTATTTCTAAGGGAATTTATCAAGTAGATGAAATTATTCCTCTTATGACATAAAAACTATAGGTCCTACAAAAAAAGTTTTATAACAAAAATTATTTACTTTTTTGTTCTACATCTGCAACTTTTGTTTGAAACATTTTTCTATCCGAATTAAAAAATGAAAAATCGCTTAGAGTAAAGTTGCATTTAATGAGTTTTGATGCTAACCAAAAGCTTTAGCAATGGGTTCGCTCCTTAGTCCCTTATTAGCAGAAGTATTTATGGAAAACTTCACAAACCAAATCCTCAACTCCCCCTTAGGCAAAAGACATATCAACTGGTGGTATCGATATGTAGATGATATCATTGCATGCTTCAAAGTTACAGATAGGCAAGTCAATCAATTCCTAAATTATATTAATACAATTCACCCATCAAGTAAATTTACAGTTGAATTTGAAAATAAAAACAGCCTAAATTTTCTAGATCTATCACTAAAACCAAAAACATACTAACTTTTGATATATTTCGCAAACCCACATACACCTACTCAATAATTCCCTCCCTTCACCGTTACGATCAAAAAATTGCTGCATTCAATTTATTTATTAACAGAGCAATCAAATTACCCCTTTCTAATGAATCGCGCCTTAAAGAATTTTCAATAATATAACAAATTGTTACAAACAATGGATACAATCCAGCCCTAATAGATACTGTCATTGCAAAACAGGAACTAACAAAAATTCAAAACGTAATTTATGCAACAAATAAAATAAATAAAACTAATTTCTATCCAATAACATATTTCGGAAATATTAGTAATCAAATTAAAAGAACCCTTGAAAAGTGTAACGTCAATATAGTGTTTAAACCCTTCTTCAAAATATCTAATATTATTCATAACCCAAAAACAATTATAAATAGAAACAAAAAATCTGGAATTTATAAATTAACGTGCGAAACATGTAAAGGAGCATACATTGGTCAGTCTGAGCGAAATTTTTGAAATTAGATTAAAAGAGCATTCAAATTCATTACGTTTTAAAGAATATCAAGTCCACTTTTGCAACGCACTTAATAGATAACAATCATACCTGCAACGAAAACAACATGCTCTCCGTAATCCATTCGTGGGATAAATGCCAAAAAAATGGATTTACTGGAAGCGCTGGAAATTCACAAATTGAAAGCTAATCCGGAAATGCCCCTCATAAACGACCAGACCGACATAATGTATACTCCCCTCTTTGATGCAGTATTATAAAAACAATGTACAAATAATTTTAGGTACTCAGTTTGATAATGACTAACTTGTAGTCGAAAGTATAGTCACTGTAAAAGTTAAAAATAAAAATGGTAAAACAAAGTTAAGTTTTTTAATATTATTTTATCAAGATGTATCACAAAGTTAACGCCAACCAAATCAAAGATTTAATTATTAGGGAATACTTTTGATAAGAGAGAAGATCTTGACCAATCGGGTATTTATTCAATTAGTTGTTGCAACTGCGATAAAGTATATATTGGCCAAACACAACGTAATTTATGAATCAGATACAAAGAACGCATGCAAGAATTTTGAATAAAGAAAAATCAGCGGTAGCCAACCGTATAATCGAAACTGATCATAAAATAAACATTGGAAATATAAAATTATTCAAACCATCGTCGAATTATCTATTAAACATGTTAGAAGCAATCTAAATGAAAAAAATCGAAAATAATTTAATGAATTTTGACCTCGGTCCACTTCAAAATACGTTATAAGATTTAAACTCCAAACCTTAATCTGTGTTTTCCCAAATGCTGCCCATACCGCTACCCCTATTTTTCGGCTCAACTGTTAATTTTTTTTTTTTTCGTAATTACCTACCTTTGCTCCCACCGCTAGATATTGTAATCCTTTAAGTATATATTGTTTTTTATTTCAGTGTTATAGTTAGTATTAATCCATTGATAATGGTCACATTGTGTCCGAAATGTACATATGGAATAAAAATAAAAGTGTGAAGAAATGATATTAGTGCTTTTTATCAATTAATATACAGAGAGGTTTTTTAACAGTATACACATCCTCTATGTATACATGCAAAATACCCAAGTCAAACGCATGGTTGCCTATAATACGCAACCCGAACAATCGATTCCTTCAACTAGGATAATTCAAAAAACAATTAAACAATTTTCTATTTCTGTTTATGACAATATCGAAATGCACTATGTGGAAGAATTTTCACGATTCGACTTTTTCTTCATTTGTATACATTTTCGATCAAATATTTCACACATTTTGAAGTTTAGCGTTTGACGTTTAGTTGTGTGTTATGTGCAACTAAACATACACACATTAATCGGTTCAATGCGTTTGATTTGGTTTTTTTGCAGGTATACAGTTCGCCTAATGTATACTGATAAAAAACCTCTCTGTATATTTATTTGTATATAAAAAATAGTTTTGGATCTTTTGATAGATTTTTCACTTAATCGAAATACTTTAGAGTTAACTGCAGTTCTTTATTGTATTTATAATTGTATTTATATTATCGTAAAACTCTCTGTTAACAATCATAAATTAAAATCCTATTTTCCCAACTTTAAAAGTTCCACATGGTTCATTTTTGGCTCCTTGTTCTTCAAACTATTTATAATTTTGTAGCTACATTAAATTGTAAATTTATTTTATTTTGAAATTAATAAGGCCTACAATAATTAGATTTCAACATCTAATATCTAAATTTATTCTTTTATAATATATTGTTATTTCTTCTTAAGAATTAAGCTTAATCATTTAACTCTAACTACAGTAAGATTTTTTTACAATAATTAAGATTACCATTAATAAAAAACAGTATATATGCTGAGAAATAAATAAATAAATAGTGTGTGATAAATACAAATAATACACTTACCTTTGTTTATATAGTTAGTTTAGTTTAATTACGGAATTTGAAACCATACACAAAATATAATAATATACAGGGTGAGTTTTTTTCGGTGTTCTCAATGGGGATCTCGGAAACTATAAGAGATAGAAAAACGGTTAAATGGGGAAAGACGTGTAGTTTTATAAGACGAATAAAATGACACTTTCAGAATATTTGAAAAAGACAAGGGTAACTAGATATTTTGAAAAATGTAAAATGTGTCAATTTTTTGAAATCAATATATCTCTATTATTATTATAGATAGAAAAAAACTGTAAAGAACAAAGTTATATAAAATTTTACACAGATTAATAACAAAAAATCCAAAAAAATGTCGCCCAAATTTTGGGAGATATGACACAAATTTACCTTTTTTTAAATGGAAACAATAGTTGGCTATGACTTTATTAAAAGGGCTATTTTTTTCCCTTTAATCCGATATAACATATGCCATAGTTATTTTTAAAATAAAATAAGTTATAGTCGTTTTTAATTTTACCATACACCAAAAAATAGTTAGCCATGAAAAAGACAAAAGTAAAACAGTGTCATTTTATTCGTCTTATAAAACTACACTTCTTTCCCCATTTAACCGTCTTTCCATCTCTTATAGTATCCGAGATCCCTATAGAGAACATCGAAAAAAACTCACCCTGTATTATAATATTAATAAATAAAATGATTAAAATTATAAAAGAACAAAATTTATGAATAGAAAAAAAAAACATTAAATTTAGTTGTTTGTAATGAATAAACTTATTTAATTAGAGCATTCAAAATTCGCTATAAATTCTATGATAGATCATAATATATACAGGGTGTCCTAAATAGAAAAGGATTGCATGAGTATCTTTCTTACTCTTAAAGTTACAGATCTGGTTAAATGGGCAATGTTGTACAGTTTTGTATGCTTGTTCAGATTATGTTGAGGAATTTTCAAAATTTTGAGCAGTTTAGAAATTATTAAAAAAAAAAACTAAAAATCGTGTTTTTCTAAAAAAAAATCAAATATCTCAATAGTTAAAGATGCGAAAAAAGGTTCAAATAAATGTTACTTGTTTTATTTAGGTGAACATAAAAATCAAGTCAAAATGAAATTCAAGATGGCGGTTTTCGCGATATTAATACCAACTTTCTTATTTCAAATGGCTGCCATATTTGAGTTTTACACGCCTAAATAGACTTTTTCTCTTTTCAATGATGTATAACAACCATAATCTGAACCAGCATACAAAACTGCACAACATTGCCCATTTAACCAAATCTCTAACTTTAAGAATAAGAAAGATACTCATGCAATCCTACTCTATTTTGGACACCCAGTATATTATATATTATCAAAGAAAATCTTTATACCCTTAAGAGCGTCGGGTAGTAGATCACATTAGATAAGAAAAATCTATGTACAACGACAAACATAAAAAGTAATGTCAACATATTAGCCGACCAATAGGAGATCAGTATTTGGCAAAGAGGAAAAAAGAGCATGCACCTGTTTAAGTTACCAAGTGATAACATCGAGACCAAATGTGTTCATCTGTGTGCGATTGCACATTTGGTCTCGAGGGATAATATTACATATTTAATTAAATAACTACCCATTTTCAATTACCACTAACATCATTAGTCATAAATATAAATTTAAAAAATTAACTCCATTAGGAGAATTACAAAATTGAATTAAATACTATAAAAAGTATAGCAAGTAATAACGGTTACTCAGAAGAAGTAATAGAAAATTTAATAAAAAAATAAAAAAACATAATGAATTATTAACATATTTTTATGCAACCATTGAAAAGCCAAAAACTACCTGGCATAAGATAGATTTTGTGGCAGACCTCTCATTAAAAATAAAAAAGAATTTTGGAAACCAATTTCATATTATACTGACAAACCCCATCAATTTTAGAAGAAATGCACAATTGATAAATCAGATTGATATACTGAACAAGGAAATTACTAGTATTCGTGATTCTGTCATCCATTTAGAAAGGCAAAAAAGAGAAAAAAAGTTATCGTTACTGGTCTCCCCGAAACTGACAACGAAGTGTTCAGTATAGTGGTCGACGATTTATTAAAAAAATAAATTAAAAATAAATATAAATACTGATTTTTATGAAGCACACCGCATTGGAAAATCGACTTCTGGTAAATCTCGATTGATGAATATAAAATTTTTAAAATCAGTTTATAAAACATTAGTTACCAAAAATTCAAAATTGCTTAAAGGCACAGGAATATATATTAATAACGATATGTCCAGGGAAGATAGAGAAATATCTTCTATTTTAAGAGATTGTAGGAATAAAGCCAAAGGTTGTGGTTTATCAGCTATTATTAAAAGAAACAAGTTGCAATTGGGAAACACATTTTATGAAGAGCACGAACTTCATGATTTTCAAGAAATTTTAAAACTTCATTATGCCGATGATACAGAAATCGTTCGTACATATTCGTCTGTTGGACCTGTAGTGTAGCGACGTGTATTTTTTCCAGCTGGTAGGGATGCGTCGACCCTACCAGCTGGAAACAATACACATCGCTACACTACACGTTATACGAATAATAAGGCGCCTCTTAATACATTTTCCAAATAGTACACGCACTTTTAAAATCTACTACCAAAACTCACACGGACTAAATTCGAAATGTGCCAATGTTTACTGCTCTAGTACCGTTTGTACCTTTTCGGTTATTGCATTTACGGAAACATGGCTGTCGAGTAGCGTTTTGGATAGCGAATTATTTAATACAAACTATATTGTCTTCCGTAAGGATCGTGACTTCAAGATGTCTAACGTCAATAGAGGTGGGGGAGTTTTAATTGCCGTTTCTTCGAAACTTCAATCTTCCGAAATTATCTTTAATTCAGAAAACTTATCTCGACTTTGTGTAGATTTACTAATTGTAAAAGTTTTATTCGAAAAAAAATGTAGTCTATATAATTACCGTATATTTCAGACGACCGGTTAGTCTTGATCAAGTAACTTGTTTCATTAACTTGCTCGACAGCATGCCATTTCTGTTAAATGGCACTACTATCTTATTAGGCGACTTTAATTTAAATAATTTTTCTGTCGTACCAATGAGTAATAATTGCTCTAAAGCACTGCATAACTGTATGGAATTCTACGGTCTAAATAAAAAAACATATCTACAACTACTATAACCGTATTCTTGACCTCGTGTTTTGTAACTTGACTTGTACTGTATACCATAATTCTACACCCTTTGTTGTCGAAGACAAACATCATCCCGCACTCACAATCGAGTGCAACGTTGACATTAAACATAAACAACATTCCTTCTCACATAATGTTCAACATAAGTCATTCAATTTTAAAAGAGTAAATTTCACAAAACTTTATGAATCAATTTTTGATATTAATTGGTCCTATTTATTAAATTGTAATGATGTAAATATAGCATGTGATTTATTCTACGAAAAGTTATACAATATCTTCAGTTTATATGTGCCTTATACTCGTAAATCGTCGAATAAGTACCCGTCATGGTTTTCAGTTCAACTCAAAAAGGAACTACAAGGAAAAAAGAAGTACATTAAACTAAGCAAAAAATTCCCTTTATCACAATTTTCCAAACAAAAAGTTCATTATTTTCGCTTACAAGTTAAAACTTTGTCTAAACGAGATTTTTCATTATTCATAAATAACAGCGAAAATTCTCTACGATCATAGCCTAATAAATTCTGGAGTTTTGTAAACACATTAAAAAACAATAACGGGCTACCAAAAGTGATGAATTATGAGGGACAATTGTTAACTCTTGGTCAAGATATCGTTAATAATTTTGCAAATCATTTCTCGAAGTCATATGTATCTAATATACAACCTATCATCAGCACTGATTCACATTCCTCTAGTATACAAACCTCTTCATTACATATACATTGTTTTGATCAATGTGACAATGAAATAGCACTGAACAAATTGGGCAATAAATTGAGTAGTGGGCCCGATGGTCTTCCAGCACTTATACTTCGGGATTGTCGCTTCGTCTTATCTGAAGCATTAACACATCTTTTTAACCTATGTTTAAAGCATAATACTTTCCCAGATATTTGAAAAAATGCACCTATTCACAAATCCGGCGACAGGAATTCAATATCAAATTATCGACCCATAGCCATTATCTCTAACCTGTCAAAGTACTTCGAATTTATGTTTCGTGATCGTATTCGTGGCTACATCAATTTGCACCTGGTAGAAAACCAACATGGATTTCGACCTAAACGCTCCACTCTTACTAATCTGACATCATATACACAACAGTTATCGACAGGTTGGATCACAGCTTGCTCCTCTCCAAACTATCTATGTTTGGTTGCTCAACATCTTTGTGCAAGCTAATTCATCATTATTTGGTCCAAAAACGCCTGTTTATAGAGTACGATGGACACAGATCTGTTACGTTTCAGGTAACGTCTGGGGTTCCTCAAGGTTCAGTTCTAGGCCCCTTTCTCTTTAATATATATATCAACGATATTGTAAACGTTATTGATACTGATTGTCTTTTGTTTGCAGATGACCTCAAAATTATAAAACCAATTATAACAATCGATGATTGTCGATCAATGCAAGACGACTTAAATCGAATACATGCGTGGTGTTGTTCAAATAATTTGCCTCTTAATACTCATAAGTGTAAGATCATATCATTCTCAAGAAAGAAATCTAGTGTCATATTTGATTATTCATTAAATGGATATATACTTGAGAAAGTATTACAATTTAAAGACCTAGGTATTATATTTGATAACAACTTGACCTTTAAAGCACATATAGATCATATTGTCTCATCTGCCAACCGTTTTCTAGGTTTTATTTTCCGAAATACAAAACAATTTAAGCACTCTGAATCAATTCTCTCCTTATACTTTGCTTTTATAAGATCTCGTTTGGAATATGGCTGTTGTATTTAGAATCCTTACTACACATCATATTCTAATAAAATTGAAAACGTACAAAAGAAACTGCTTAAATACATGTATTTTGAAGAGACTGGTTCCTATCCTGATTATTCCATAACATACGACAATCTTCTCGATAGATTCAGTTTACATTCACTGGAAAATCGCCGTAAAGCTTATTTGATTACCACATTATTTAAAATTTGTAACAATTTAATTGACTGTAGTGACATACTCGCTCAATTAAATATTCGTGTTCCCCAAGTATCAAGACAAACCCGATTTTTTCAACTTGACATTCCCAAATCTAATTTACTGCTTAAATCGCCTTTATTTTCAATGTGCTCTTTGTATAATGATCTACTTTTGCGCGATCCAACCCTTGATTTATTTTACATATCTACACCTAAACAGATGTTCACTTATATTCTTAACATGTTGCACGGTTCTTAGATTTATTGTGTGTAAGAATGTTCACTTTTATATTAATTTTAGTTTAACACTTACAATTATAAGCCATATTATTGATTTGTATTGATTTTTGGATATTCATGATTTTGAATTATTGTTTTGTATTTTATAATTGTGAAATTTGTAATTTATGTATTCCTTAATCTAGCCTTAGGGCTGTTGGGTTATTAAATAAATAAATAAATTCAAAACTAATAAAATTGAAAAGTCGGCTATTTACGAATTAAGGTGTGGCGACTGTGATGCATTGTATATAGGGCAAACAGGTCGATCTTTTAAAATTCGTCTAAAAGAACACAAGAAAGATGTGCTAAATGATAAACAATCGACGGGTATGTCGAAACACTGTATCACAGCCGGTCACTTTTTTAACAATAACGATTTCAAAACTTTATATACAGGCAATAAGGGTCGTTTACTTAATTTTAGAGAAGGTTTGGAAATACATAAAGCAATAAAAGCGGGAAAGCATGTAGTTAATGACAACGACAAACTTTGGTTTTCCCCGATATTAAACGACCTTACTACCTGATTATGTATATATATTTTGTAAAAATGTAATTTCTGTACATTCCTAAATAATGGCTTGAAGCCGAAACTAGTCGGAATAAATCAAATATTTAGTGAAACAAACCAAGTGATTTTTATTTAAATTATTATTCATATATATATATATTTAAAAAAAAGGGAGTCAAATCACTCTGTTGAAAACTTGGTCCTTCCTGAAAATTTTTGTACGGGGATTCAATGAGATTATGTATAGGTAGAAAAAAGAAAATACAATTTAAAGATATATTTCAGTTTTATATTTTATAATTTATTCTTATTTACCATACAGACATAAAATAATATTGTGCATCAATGGCTTATGATTAAAGATTTTTTTTTCATTTATATAAATAAATTATAGTGAAATATATTTTATACAATCTATGTGGAGGGGCAAAGGGGGGCGGGGTAAAGGAGGAAGGGAGGTCGTAAAAACAATACGGAACATAACAGTAAAATTCGAATGAGAGTTATATATGCATACAACTGGGCCGTCAGACTGTCTTCTAACTGTAGCACAACTGTACCGATAATATTATTATTGCGTACTGACTAAAGAGGCTAGTTTTTTTATTCTTCATTTAATAATGCTATGTTATATTTTTGCACTAACATCGATTTCTATATTATGTATATTTTTTTTAATCCTTTTGTTTAAATAGTATACATTAAAATAAAGCTTTTACCTGAATTTGGAGTGGTTACAATCGTCTAAAAAATCTAAAATGCCAATCTCACATCACTTATTTTATTTTATGTTTTTGTTTGCTTATATTAAAGTTTATATAAATGTAATTTACAGAGATATGAAAAAGAACTTGCCATTCAGGGTGGTACCGCACCGAAACGCATCGAAAAACGTACAATTTTGTCGAAAAAATGTTCATTTTAGCAATTTTGGTTGACAAAAGTGGTCACATAGTTTTTTTCTTTTTTAACTTTTCATTTTTTGGAAGGCACTTACTACTTGACTTTTGAACACATGAAAGCCTAGTCGAATAATGTTAAATCAAAAAATCGGATCTCTACTTTTATTGAAAACGAAAGCACACTGCCGAGGAGCTCGGTTGTGGGGGAGGGGAGGTTTTTGTTTCCGAAAAATCCTTTTCCGCGGGCGTCCAAAAATCCGCGAAAACGCTCGTAAATCAAAAGAGAGAGACTTTAAAGGCCACTTTTTTTTTGAAAAATACTTTTTTATCACGCCACGTATTACACGAAGTTCAAACAAGCTTGGCGTACCCTAAAATGGCAGGAAGGCATTTATAATTTTTTTTCTTTAATTTAATCGATTTTCTACATTTACATTGTATTTTTTTTTAAATATAAATTTTGTACATTATTTCATATCCTATAATCTAAACAAATCACAAAAATAATTTTTATATTGGCTCAGTGATTTTTTTTATCTCCTCTTCCTTTATTACGACCTATTCTATCTGAAAGAATAAACGTTTGTGTCTCTTAACGTACGTGCTACATTGTGGAACCGCGGAAAAAAAACATCCTTTTTCCCTTATCATTATTCTCATCATTTTATTTTTCCCTTTTATTTTTGCTTCATATATATATATATAATAACTCCGTAACTTCCAGGCAGTTGCACTACACTTCTTTTTTTTTCTTTGTACATACACAACACCTATATTCACTATTTTATTGATGCTACATCGTAACATATATGATACATTTGGCATAGCATAGCTAGAAAAAATATAATATAGGAAAATTATACAAGAAGGGTAATGGGGGAGGGTTTTGAGAGAGAGGGGGGATGTTCGGGATTTAAAACGCCGGGAGAGAAAACCGATCAATTTTGATTCATTAAAGCCTTTACAATACAAATATAAATACCTTTTTTTATCCTCAATATACAATTTTTCCATAAATTTAAATAAGTATTATAATCAGTCCGAAATTTTCTTCCTTTTTTTAAAAAATGTTCCTCAATATATATATAAACCGATATCTCACATTAAAGCGTTCAACGCGCGCGCGTTTTAATTTAAACCTCGTCTAAAACTTCTTTAATTATATATTTTGTTTTTTTTTTTCTATTTAAATAACAAAGCGGGATTCCATACAATATGATATTATGAGTGTATTAAATACCTATACAGTTTCTTCCTCACTAATTACAATATGTACTAAATAAATTAAATCCTTATTAGAGACCAGCTGGAATCTGAAATACTGATAGAGACTGACCTATTTCGCGTATCAATTACATAAAACGGATTAAAAAAAGAAAAGAAACAAATCTTTGCTTTCTTTAAATATATATATATAAACAAGGAATATAGTATTGCACTGATAAAATACAGCGATATATATATTTTCTTCATATTTGTTTTTTATATCTATCTATATATATATTTATAATATTTGTTTTTTTTTGTTGAGTAATAATCGTATGTTCGGTACGCAAATTACGCTCATTTTATATATACATATACAATATAAATTGAGTAACAGTTGTTAGTTTTGTACATGAGTTTTGTTTAACTAATGAAATGACTTTGGTGTACTTTCGTATAACTTCATATTTATTTATTTATTTTTTGTTAAATTTTATTTTTCTTATTAATTCGAAAATAAATTAGATTACAATATAATAAACATAATCGTGTTTTGCCATTATCCGATTCAAAATAATAAAAATGTTCATGATAATTTGAGGCAGAAATATTGAATGATTTATTTTCATTGAACAATAACTTTAGGGTTTTGTTGAATTTGAAGTTACTATTGTATTCGGTTCATAATTGTCAATGTTTTAAATCAATTTGCCTTCATATACAAAATAACATTATATTTACCCACTGAACAAAACGTACATAATAACATTGCATCAATATTACATTAAAGTTTAATGTGATGCAACGTTATTTGTAAACCTTTTGTGTATAGGATAAATATTAATTTGTTACACATACCAAATTGACTGAAAAATGTTTTTATTCATTTGTGAGTCGATTTGGTATGTGTGACAAATTAATAACTATCCACTACACAAAAGGTTTACAAGTTTATTCTACTATTATTATTAAGCGGGGCTATTCCCAATGAGAAAGATTACGTTTAAAGTATAAGTTATTAATTAATACACATTCTATGAATACATATCTATTACAGCAGTTGCTTAGACTGTGATGATAAAAATAACGTACACGTTAAACTTAACATTTCTCTTACAGAATAGACCTGAAGATCCTAAAGTTTTCATCGTTGAATGAATTTGTACTCGATCTACGCCTTGGGTACTAAATACTCTTTATTCAATAAGTGCTTAGTTGAATTAAATTTAAAACAAAAATTGGACACTTCACATAGCTCATAATCCTTTATCTTGCAGTTTTACTAGAGTTGTTCTTGTTTTCCATTTTACTTCAAGTTCAGTTGTAAAAATAAAATAAAAATGTTTTATAATAATGAAACACTTTTACTTTTATTCATTATTTGTCTTACTATTATTCATTTCTATCAATCTCTAATTTTTTGTTTCAAACAAGAAATGTTAATCCCAAAATGAATCATTTTTAATAGAACATATATATTTCTGTAAATTGCTGTAAATTATAATAAAACACATAATCCAAAAAATTGTAATTGCTGGTAATACGTCACCATATTATGTTGGCACAACTGACAATAACATGTTCTTAAGTTGTAACCGCATGGCAAACACCTGTGTTTATTACGAGGCAATAAATCTAAGTTTTAGTTAATACAGTATTTAGCTTATAATTTTGTCTAACACCTAAAACAATAATTTATAGTAGAACAGAAAATATGCTTCAATTTGTAATAAAACAGCATTTCATAAACTTATTTCATTTATTAAAATCTAATAGTTTTCAAATAATCATTAAAATGCCAAATAAATCATTATTTCACAGTACCTTTAATTAACCTGACTCACTATTTTTGCAGTTTTTTTTTTCAGCTTGTTATTCACATGTTATTAATTTATGAACTCATCGACTTCTAAAGTACTTTTTGAGTTATTAAAAACGCCATCTTTCCGTCTTTGAGCAATATTATTTGCAAACTAACATTTTTTTATTAACCAATGAACATTATTATTTGAAAATTAATACCATTTAATAGATACTACACATTGGTATTTGTAAACGAACGCCATCTATTGGTCAATGTATACTGTTGTTAAGAAAACAACACCTTGTATTGGTCAATACATTTGATTATTCGAAATATAATATCTTTTATTGGCTGGTCAAGATAGTTATTTGCGCACCAAAGCCATCTACTTGTTAATAAATACTTTTATTTAGAAACTAATGCGATTTGCTTGTCAATAATCATTGTTACTTGTAAACACATTCTATTCAACAAATTTTATTATTTGAAATATAACGTCCTCTATTGGTCAGTCAATATTCTTATTTGCAAGTTAACGCCATCTATTGGTCAATAAAATATATTCGGGGCTGTCTAAGTAAAATGTTTAGTTTAACGTGTACGTTATATTTTATCGTCACATTCTAAGCAACTTTTGTAATAGATATATATATATATAGAGAGAATGTGACGTTAAATAATAACATTTACGTTAAGCTTAACATTTTCTGTACGGAATAGCCCCAATTATTTAAATATTAATGCCATTATTTGTCAATAAACATTGTTACTTGTAGACACTTTCTATTGGTCAATAAATTTTGTTATTTGAAATTTTTTATTGGCCAGTCAACATTGTTGTTTGTAAGCTAACGCCATCTATTGGTCAATAAATAATATTATTTAGAAAGTAATACCATTTATTGGTTAATAAACATTGTTACTTGCAAACTAATACCACCCATTAGTCAAACGTTATTACTTATATAACAATGCCATCTACTGGTCAATAAACATTGTTTTTCGAATATTAAAGACATTCATTAATGTTTTCAATAAACGTTGTTATTTCTAAACAAACACCACATATTGATCTATATGTATAATTATTTGGAAATTAATGCTTTCCATCGGTCAATAAACATTGTTATTCTTGTCATAATAAATGCAAACAAAGTTTATCCAATATTTTTAAGAATAACTGAAATCTTCGTGAAATTTGCATTCACTGTGTTCACCCTCCATCCACTTGAATTTGAATTGAATGTGGGATAGTTTACTTGGACCTTGCATACATCTTCCTGCACTTATGTTTTAGCCTTTGCATATGCTTCTTATACCACTTCATTCTCTTCTTCGAGCTGTTACATTAGCGCTGCTTTATATCATTTATTTGTAAAATAACACCATTTATTATTCAATATTAATTATTTTTTGGAAAGTAATCAATTTGTCAGTAAACATATCTATCTGGAAACTAATGCTCTCTATTAGTCAATAAACATTGTTAGTTTGCTACTAGTGCCATCTATTGGTGAATACACTTTTTTACAAATTTAAAATGGTAAACCAGCTCCATTTTTTTTTTTGCCAAAACAATGTATTGCAAAGTTGTTTAATTTGATAAGATCTACGATTTTTTCATTTGAATTTTTATTCTATTTTCAAAAATTATTAAAACAATTTGTATTGACATTTTTAGCCGACTTTCATTACTTTTTCAAACTAGAGTAATTAATAAAAAATATTTATTTATTATTCAATATTCATTATTTTTTGGAAAGTAATCAATTTGTCAGTAAACATATCTATCTGGAAACTAATGCTCTCTATTTTAGTCAATAAAAATTGTTAGTTTGCTATTGGTGCCATCTAATGGTCAATACATTTTTTTACAAATTTAAAATGATAAACCAACTCCATTTTCGACCAAAAAATGCATTGCAAAGTTGTTGATTTTATGACATCTATAATTTTCTCATTTGAAATTTCATTGTATTTTCACTCTTTCAAAAATTATTACATTTTTTTACATTTTTAGCTAACTAAACTTTTTTCGCATTAACCTTTTTAATGTAAAATAAAATCATGTTTCAAAAAGTTGTAAATTTTAACAAAATTTATAATTGTCTACTTTGAATTTTTATTCCATATCAAAATTTAAAAAATTAAAAATGAGTTTTTGACCAACTTTAAATTTCACCATTCTTCACTATACATTTTTTTTAATTTTCCTAGAGCAAAACCCTTTATTGCAAAGTTACAGATCTTTTAAAAATCTGTCTTTTTAATTTAAATTTTATTTTATCTTAACATATTCAAATCATAACGTTTAAATAAGTTGAGATAAAATAAAATTAATAAAAATTAATAATTTTCAATAGAAAGAAACACCTAAAATTGGAGATAATTTACTAATTATTTTTAAAGACAATAAATTTGCTATTTTTAGTAGCCAATTTTGAAAGATTTTTACCACTTTTCACTATAATTTTTTGGCTTGTCATTCTAGAATAAAACATTGATAAGTTGTGGATTTTTAAGAAGTCAAACAGTTTCTCACTTGAATTTGTATTTGCTGTTTTTTTTACAAGTTTTCCATTATATATTTTTAAAATTTTTCATCCATACAGATTTTTCAATATTGTAGATATTGATGAGATTTAGAACTTTCTAAATTGATTTTTATTTTACTTCCACTTTTTCAAAGGTTATAATAAAAATTATCCTAATTTTCTCATTTTTTATTTTCACTTAAACTTTTCTGTATTTCATCTTAGGCAAAAACATATATTGGAATGTTATAGATTTTGACGTGATGATGAATGATTACCGTGTAGTTGAAACTAGTCAGAGTGAACTAAATTATTAAGTGATATAAGTTATTAAGTATTTTCTTTATGCTAAAAAATATTGGTTTTACTAATTTTACTTATCATATTATTTTGTACAAAACTGACAATAAAAAAATATAATATTTTAACATGTAATTATTTTTTAATGCAGTTTAAATCAAAAATAAAAGCATTGTTTTCCTAATCAAGGTTGTTGTTTCCACTTTTATCTCTTTTACTTGAACCTCTTCGTACTTCCCTTCAAGAATAATCAATAAAATCAATCATTTGCATCTGCGGTCTCTAATTAATATTTCAAATATTCTTTTTTATTAATCATATAAACATTGTATGTTATAATTAGTTGAGTTAATACTGAAGCAAGGAATTTATAGTTTCTGCAGTCAGAATTTTTGAAGATTCAATTTGAAAAAATCGAGATTATTTGAAATCGTTTGAAATAATTATATTGAAGTACAAAATATGAAAGTATAAAAGTATTCAGTCACAATATTTCAGAGGAACTGAGATATTGTGACTGAAGTGTAATTAGAAATATACAAGTACAATTCCTTTTGAAATAACATTGCTGAAGTATAATTTAAAAAATTAGCATTAGAATGAAATTGCATATTAAAATAATATTGTTGAAGTATAATTTAAGAAAACTCAATAACATTAGAATGTAATTCCTTTGAAATAATGATGTTAAGTGTAATTTAAAAAGTTTCAATAGCATTAGGGTGAAAATGGTTTGCAATTTATTTTATTTATTTTTATTTAATCTTATATAACATCGTTATATGTGCCTCTCTGCTTCTCAGTGTGAGGTGTAGTTTGAAATAACATTGCCGAATCACAGAGTGAAGTGAGTTATTTCTTTTTCCTTTCTGTTGGGTGTAAAGAGCAAGTGAATTAATTACAAAGTAAAATTACTGTGAAATAATGTACTAAATTATAATAATAGTTGTAGGCGGATTACATTGTATATCTATTATGACATTATATAATATTTTGAATTGAAGAAAAGTTTACACCGTTTTATTTAATTAAACGAATTGAATAAAACGCTCTAAAGTTTTCTTCAATTACAAAATAGTTTATAATTTTATAATAGATATACAATTACAAAATATTTTGTAACTGAAGAAAAGTAATTTTATTGTAATTGAAGAAAATTTTAGTGATTTATTTAATTAAATCATTTTCATTTAATTGTACATCTATTATGAAATTATAAAATATTTTGCAATTGATGTTTTATTTAATACCAAATTACACTTAAGAAAATTAAAATTCCAGAATTGACAATCGCATAGTTTTAAAATCATCTCTGTATAAATTCAATAAAAATTACTATGTCTTTACTACTGTAAAAAGTGATACAAAAAATGTAATTTTTCATTGAATTTGATATGTATTACCACGAGGTAACAGTCGAAACCATCGTGATGTTGAATATTTTGACATCATCAAGTCCAGAAGTATTTACAGTTATAGACTTTTTATGACGTTGATGGCGTTGAATAAAATTATAAGTTCATTTGAATGCATTAACTAAAATATATTTTATTTATTTATTCTTATATAACATCGTTATATGTGCCTCTCTACTTCTCAGTGTGAGGTGAATTAAAATATAATGAAATTTTAAAATTACAGCAAGAATTAAAATTTAGGATGAATCGAATAACGGCTTACACATAATTGATATTAAAAAAATTATTAAACGAATCAACACATATAAATATAAAAATAAAACGCTTAAGTAATAATTTTAGTCTTTTCAAGATAAACAAACAGCATCTGCACACACTCTCCTCTACACATATAAAAATCATTGTTACGAATAATCTAACCGATCATCACTAGACGAAAACGGAACGACCACCACAAACAAAATAATTAATAAAAAAACAAAAAATCATAATTTGTATGCGTGCACAGGTGCCTGGATAGTTCCTATTTAGAATATCGTATTATTGCGTAGCATTTTTTTTTCTTCACCTTAACTCTTGTTTTGTTTTTCGTCAATGTTTCTATTTGGGCCCAAACAGCTTTATTTATTTCTTCTTTAAAAAAAGAGATTTTTCACATTTCTGTCGCTATATTTATTACAATATATATTTATAATATGTTTTAAATCTACAAGCATACTGGAACGTATCTCAACGAAAAAATAAATACACACTTTACAATTGTTTTTAAATAAATCTATTCTTGTCTGAATTGTTCCTTAGTATTTTTTCGTATTTATTTTGGGTTAATCTTTTCTAGAGTCGAGCTTGTTTTTTTTT
The DNA here is from genome assembly GCA_963082785.1 of Philonthus spinipes. NCBI lineage: Eukaryota > Metazoa > Arthropoda > Insecta > Coleoptera > Staphylinidae > Philonthus > Philonthus spinipes. The sequence continues at coordinate 8,335,329 of OY720304.1, forward strand.
GTTTGTGCTAAACAAAAAAAGGAAACGAAGTGGATTGTCGTCGAGCGAATGAAGGGAATGTAATGCCGGTTTTATTTCGTTTTCAGTTTTACAGACCCGGTGTTTGTTTCATTTTTTTTTAGTTTTTTAAATGTGATGTGATGGTATTCATTCTTTTTGTTTTTATTTTTTGGGTTCTTTCGGTTTTCGTTATGGATTTTTTCTTTTAATAAATTTTACTTGATTGTTTAAAAGTTTGCAAAAAAAAAATAAATTAAATATTATTTAAAAAATAAAGATAAAATTTACATTTATCTATTGTCAGTTCAATAAAGGTGATTTACAAAATATGATATATATATTTTAATTTCTTTTTAATCTTTTATCTCTTCTACCTTTAGGCACAGTATATATATAAATACCCTACACCCATAAGGGTAGAAAGGGTCATTGAATATATATATATATATATATATATATATATAAATACTGTGTTTTAGGTGTAAAGCTTATAATATATAAATTCTTTCTTTCTTTAATCTTGACGCCTTTCTACCCTTTCAGGTGTAAGGCTACAATATATAAATGAAATTGTGAATTATCATATTATTTTGTAAATAACCATTGTTGAACTAACAATATATAAACATAAATTTTACGATATAAATATAAATACTATAATTAATGAAATCACTTTTTAACTTTGTAAGACTGAAACCGTGTATGATCGCCGACAATAGAAAGAGATTGCGCGTGGAATACCCGCGGTTAAGGTGTTCGAGAGACGCGCTAGACATTCGTCAGCCGATTAAATAAATAAATTAATTTGTTTAGTGACTATAGTTTTGACGTTTGATAATGACATCGAAACTATATTCACTAAATTAATTTGAGTTATACAAACAAAGTTAAAAAGTTTTTTCATTAATTGAACAGCGATGTATAACAAAGTTGAAGCCTTAATAATTAGTAAAATAAATACTATAAGTTATACATCATATTACTTTGTACTTCGTTGAACTGATAATACTAGTAAATCTTCATTATCTTAGAGAAATAATACGTTGTATATAATCTAACATAATATAATAAATAAATATTTTCATAATACATTCCTAAATAAAGGCTATTGACTATAGGTCTTTCTGCCAAAAACTGATAATAAATAAAGTAAAATTTCAAATTTTTCAATAAAACACTTTGTTAGATTTAATTTTTAACCGTTAAAAATTAAAATTTATTTAAATTTTTTTTATGATTTATTTCATATCATTAGGTACATAATTATTTGATCAAAATAAGAAATATTAAATCCTAATATTGTTTAACCAATTGATAATACAGTGGAAATTAAATTAAATTTAAAATATAATTAAATAACTTTTTAATTAATCACATAGTGATATACTTAATCTTAAAATTTTATCACGCTTAAAAAATAAATAATTTACAAAAACGATACGAATTAAAAGTTTTATAGGCTTAAAACAACTATACGTCAAACACATGTTACTAATTGACAATAACAAAAATACTATTAAAACTCGTGTTGTAATAAAATTAATAAAGATTTTTAAAAACACAAAATCATAAAATAGGCTAAGAAATTCTTAAGTTTCTCACTTTTTTGTGTAAAAATAAAATCACTTTTATATAACTTATTTTTTTAATCTTAAACAAATACGATTTTATAAATGTATTGATAACTCAATTGTGATTTACATCATATTATTAATAAATAATAAAAAGAAAACAATGATAATGGATTAGATTGTTTTTATTATGTCTTAATATTAATTTATTAATGGTATTAACGAAATGAGAAAAAAAAGTTTTCATGAAAATATGAATTGGTAATAACTGATGCTTCAAATCATTATTACTTATATTAAATATCCCTATATAATAGTGATGGGAAAGATCGATCAAAAAGATTCAGCCGCTCGATTTTTGCTTGGGGTTGATTGGATCGATCTTATTGAATGATAGTTAAAGATCGATCTTTATGGATCCATTTTTACGCATCGATCTGTCTAATCCATATTTTCAACTAAATCTGATCCCCATCGCAACTATGATTTGATCTTTCTATTCAGCTTGATTATAACACGGAATCAACACAGTGCGAAAGCCGTGTGATGTTTTCAAAAATGTACACAAATGACATTTAATTTAAATGAAAGATCTTTTTTTTAATATTTATTAATAAATAAATGATTTAAGATTTGTTTCATATCTTTGCATCAATATAAAAAATAATTGGTCTTCATTACAAAATAAGAAAAATAAAATCCCTTAACCGTTCATTCCATGATTTATTAATTTATATAAAATTTTATGTGTTATTAATTTTTCGTGAAAAAAGTATGAAGATATCTAAATGTTTATTTAGATATCATCATATCTCTATCACAAAAATAACAGGCGGAAAGACCACTGGTCGATAGCAAATTAACAGATATAAATTATACATTTGATTTTGTAATTTAATTTATTTATTTTGTACATATTGTTGCTGTGTTAATATAAAATTTTAAAATGTATTCCCAACTTGGAATAATATACAATTAAGGGTTACAATTATGAACTAATTTATCAATAAAATAATATTTTTAATATTGTGGTGTATTCATATTAAATCTCCCGCTTTTAGTTTAATTTTTTGTGATATTGTTTTTATGAAACATGCGTTTTTTGATGTTTGTTATTTATGGTATGTTAGTATGATCTGAGCCGTGGATGCGACTACGCGCTTATTATTTTATGTATCTTTATGAGTGTATTAATTTAATGAATTTTACCTGTTCGAATAAATATTATTTTGCAGGCCTAAACAGTGTTTATTATTTGGATTATTTTCCTGGAATACACCATAAATATTTATTTGTTTCTTATTTGTCACTTGATAAAACATTTTTACAATAAATGTGGATTATTATAAATAAAATCACTTTGAGAGTAAAAACTTTAAGTTTAAAACAATCCAACTGATTTTATTTACAAATAATACATAATATTTTGAACATTTCACTTTAAACTCAAACACCTCATACAGTATGTTCTATTTTGTCTCTTTATGAAACGTATCTATGCAATAAATTGAAATAATAACCCGAAACTAATGGAGAATTTAAAGTTTCTCAATTTAATCTGTGTGTTTTATATATCTGTTTCTATTAAAAAAGTATTGTATAACCATATAAAATTGAAATAAATTAAATTTTGATTTTTTTTTAAATGTCCAGATAACCCGAAACTAGTCGCAAATTTACAGTTATTCAAGTTAATCTATTTATTTTATTGGTAGATTTTTAGTAATAAATTCATATTTAGGGCAGAAAAACCTCTGGTCGAAAGTCCAGGACAGACAAACCTTTATTTCAGTGTATAAAATCAATGTTTGTAAAAATATAATTGTCTGAATAAAAATGTTTGTATATATACAGGGTGGTCCATTGAAAGAGTTTTTAGGAAATATCTTGGAAACAATAAATATTATGCAGAAATGACCTGAACAAAAAATAAATGTATAGAAAGGTACCATAATAACACAATACTGGTTTAGTCCTACATCAAGGTCAAAAAAAAAATCCGATTTTTTTCCTGAAAACACTTTAAATGGACCACCGTGTATATATTATTATTTATTACTACAATTTTTAATGATTTATTCATATTTATTATTATAATATGAACTACCGATCTTTAAATATTAAAAATATTAATCATATTAAATTTATTTTCAATAATTGTGACTAAGTGAATAAAACCCATTGTCATTAGCATTTATACAATATTTCATTTATGCCACATTCTTATATGAGGTTGTAATTTAATTTAAAGAATGTTTAATTTTGTTTGCAAACTTTCACTTTAAATTGTTTAATATAAATATTAGAAATAATTTCCCCCTCTACAAAAAATGTAAATTTTTATTAGAAACTCGTTAATTTGATTAATAAAGTTTTCTATTTAATTATCATTTTTACAATAGTATTTTACATAAGCGTATCAATTTTGATTTTAAATTTTCAATAAAAATTGACATTTTTTCCTTTTAAAATCTAATCAATATTTACAATGAATCTTCCAAACTTATTATTATTATTATCACGATTATTCGTAATGTTCGTCCATTTTTTTTTATTTTAGAAGCGCTAACTTTGTGCTATATTTTTTTATTCAATATATATATAAAAAAAATATAAATTGCGTATACCACATTTTATTAATTAAAGAGGAAAATAATTATTAAGAATCAATAAATAAATATTTTTGTATTATTAATATTATTGTTATTAGTCAGAGGTTTTATTAACTTTCTCATATGCAAAAAAAAAGCTAAATAATAATTGTAACATTAAATAAACGACGACGCAAGCGCCATCTTTTGCCTAATTTCATGTGGCATGAAACACACTAGTTTGATGAGATTCGAAAAAACGAAATGGCTATCACTATTTATCCATACATTAGATGAATGGTGATTGAACATTTCATTAAATAATAGTAACAATTATTATTATTAAGCTATTTCCACATTTAGCTCTGTTAATTATTTTCAAATAAATAAACATATGTAGATTTGAAGCTTAAATTATCATTGAAAATGTTTTACCAAGTGACCAATGAGAACAAAATTAAAGAAATATACGTAGAATAATTTACAAAATTATATTCTGAAATCGAAATATGATACTTTAATAAAGAACTAAGAATGTTTAATACACTTATGAGCATACTAATAGTCGTAGCTTAATCCTTGAATCGGTCCAGAATTATAATAAATATGAATAAATTATTATGTCAAGAGAAATGTGACTATAGTACAATTGAATTAACTTATTTTTGTATAATAGTTACTGATTAATTACCGATAATTATTGATTTAGTAAATTTTTGAGACTTTATTAATCGTTTATCAATGTGACATAAATTTCAAGAAATGCACTCATTCGTGTGTTTATATTTTGAAAAGTTTAAAATTTAAGCCAGCTGCAGCAATAGCGAATTTTTATAAGAGATGTTTTGTGACTTTATTAATTGTTTATCAATGTGATGTAAATTTATAATATGTCAAATAAATTTACGTCACAAATTAATGATTAATGTTTATTAAAGTCTCAAAATTCTCTACTGCTGAAACAGACCTAAATGTTAGACTTCCTAAAATATAAAAACACTTGAAGAATTTGGTAAATCAATAATTAATAGGTGACCATTATACAAAAATAAGTTAACTCAATAGACTTTATCAAAATATAAACACACGAATGAGAGCATATCTTGAAATTTATGTCACTTTGCTAATCGGTTTGTAAAGTCTCAAAAATTTTTTGATAAACATTCTCTACTGTTAAAACAGGCCTAAATATTATTACAGATGTAGGCCTGTTGCAGCAGTAGAAAGTTTTTGAGACTTTATTAATCGTTATTAATGTTACATAAATACACAATAAATTTAGTGATATTAAAAAAAAGTAGACTAGTTGAGAATTTAAAGTTATTCGCTTTAATGCGTGTTTTCATTGTGTTTTATTTGTAGATTTTTGTAATTAATTTATATTTATTATTAAAACATGAACTACCGATGTTTAAAAATTAGAAATATTAATCAATATACGATTGATAAATTCCAGGTTTGTAAATATCATTAATAGATCCAACGATTGTTTACTATACAATCCAGGATTATGTAAGCTATTTTAAACATGTTGATGCTATCCAACAATTACTATCCAATTCCGGATTAATACTTGACTATCAATACGGGCATTAGAGTTTCTGAGTTGTTGAATTTAGGAATCAGTGAAATGTGTAAAACAAATCCAAATGAATGTATATTTTTTTGAAAGAATACAATAGTAATAAAACCAACTATTTTATAGATTTTCATGGTATCTGATAATTAATTCTAGATCAATGTTTAACTAATTGTATGGGCATTGGAATTTTTGAGTTATTGAATTTAGAAATCAGTGAAATATGTAAATTCAAAAACAAATCTGAATGAATGTATTTTTTAGTAAGAATACAATAGTAATAAAACCGACTATTTTATACATCTTCATGGGATCCGATAATTAATTTTAAATCAATAATTGACTATTAGTACAGGTATTGGAATTTTTAGTTGTTGTATTTAGGAATCGATGATGAAATATGAAGTGATAATTCAAAAATAAATCTGGATGAATAAATTTTTGTAAGAATAGAATATTAATAAAACCCAATTATTTTTGCATCCTTTTTGTTTAATCAAGTAAAAGCTTAAATATATTTTTAAATAAAAAAAAATCCATAACACAGACGCCCGAAAGAAATATATAAATTATAATATTAAAAAAAGATTATCATGTTTTTTAAACAATTACTAAAATACAGCATCTTATATTCAAATTTCTCTCTTCAATAATTTTACTTTTTTTTGAAAATACCAACTCTAATTTTGAATTTAGAAAAATTGTATACATATACACAACAGTCTTCTTTTTATATATAGAACTGGCCGAAACTTTGGCTAGATAAATTTTATAAAAGTGTCCAAAAACATCGTCCTCTACGCCCTAAAATTTTGAATACATCAACAGTTAATTTAAAAACTCAATCAAGAAGAGGCAACCGACGACCTGTAAGTCCAAAAAAACGGACGTCCCGGTTTAATTTGTGTGTGTTTAATTTCTTTTGTATATAAATATAGTTTGTTTCTTATTCTTTCTTTCTTTTTTTAATAGTTTATCCGAGAGGGTTTGTTTGGAGAGTCGCCCAGGCCCGGGACTTACAGCTCGCGTACAACTTATAATAATTTATCACATTACATTATAACACGGTCTGTGTTCATTCGCCTCGACATTCCGTCATCGGTTCCATTTTTATGGAAGATATAGTGTCTTTTGGGCGGTTCGTCGAGATCGGCGGTTTCACCAACTCGTCGATGTCCTCCTGGAAGAGATTCTCTGGCCTCGGAGAGGTGAACGTCGACCGGGATGGTTTGTACGTCATCCCGGAGCCGATGCCGACCTCCATGTTGTTGGACATGCCCAGGTTGATGGCGTTGTCCATGGGGCTGCCCGAAACTGTCAGGCCGAGCGGTGACGAAATCGGGCTCTCTAATCCGGAGCCGGGAGGGCTTATCCTCAAGTCCTGTATGCTGCCGGCGGGGCTGGCCATCCTCATTGATGTCATGTGCGACATGGATGTCATTTGGTTGATGCTCATCGGCGGGGCGCCGTTGCTGGGCATCGTCACGGAGCCGCAGTGCCCGGCGAGGGCCAGGGAGTTCACTAAGCTGGCGACGGGGTTCGTGTCGTGGGCCGTGCTGGCGTGCTGGGCCGCCGCAACCATGCTGCACATCTGCTGGCGGAGCCCGTGGGCTACTGCAGCTACGGCGGCCGCAGCCGCTGCTCCTGGGGATACGTTAGGGTCTGATCCGTTGCTGCATGAACTGTTGGGATAATTTTGTCCTTGTACTGCTTCCTGAAAACAAAAAATAAATACATCATAAAAGAATTTCAGAATATCAAAACAATTAATCTAAAATCCCGATTATGAGGTCACACAAAATAATAAAATCACAAATATGTTTTGCCTAAGACAATTAAGTAAGATAGCGTGTGGCAATAGTGTCTATCCATCAACTCTATCTCTATCTATCATTTCCAGCGGAGATCGCGGCGTGGACGGTACGTTTGATTAATTTGATTTAACAAATTTGTAATTATATTAGGCAGAGCTGAACTGATGAGAATGAAATCCCGAAACACGTGTCTGCAGAAGGCTTTGTATTATGTATATATTTTATATGCCCATACCGGCAGCTCAGGACCAATAATCTTGAGGCCAGGAGGAAGAAGATAATGTAACATTAATTTATTTTTATAATGTATTGTAAATGAATTGTTTTAATTTGTTAAATAAATATTATTATTATTTAAAAAAATATTTTCGAATCAAAAAAAGTTGCATTTTACAATAGGTTATTGTTATGCAACAGCAAACGTCCATTATTGAATATTTGTTTTAAGTACTTATATAACATAAGTCAAAATGACAACAGTTAAAGAGGGAATAATTTATTACTTATTTTCAAATTATTTTTATTTAATTAAAATAAAATCTTACGTAGGTCTAAGAAATAAAAATTGTTACTAATGTAATCAGAAAGAGGATTCCGAATGAAAGTGTACTGCGACTACGACTCCACCAACCGAAATTCGGAATCACTCAAACTTCATTTTTAGTCGTAATAGATTCATTTGTAATCCGGCTTAGTATTTGTTTTAGATTTAATTGCGCTTAAAAAAAGTTAAAAAATGTACAGCTTTCCTACAAACAATTTTTGTAGCTTTGGATACTTTTATATTATCTTTTCCATTGAATTAAATAGACATAAAAAAGCTATGTCCATTTTTTTAGAGTAATGAAATTTAAAAAAATACTGGGCCGGATTCCGTCAATGGGTTCATGACAATTTATAATATTCCACATGATTGGATTTTTTGTGAAGAATATTGATATCCGGTCATTTTAATTATGATTTTTTTTTTCGTTCATATTTCCATTCAAACTATATAATACAAATTATTGACAGCAACTGCCAACGCCAATAGGACAAAAGAGTATGACTATAAAAATAGCGATCATTTCCGAATCGTGATCACATTTAAAGGTTTGGTCATACGAACATTTTCTAACATTTGGCAATTTACTCCCTGATTTAATGTTGATTCGCATTTGATCACTAGATACCACTTTCTCCCATTTTTCTGGCAGTATATAAATTCCGCGTCGGAAAAATGACATGTCTTTTGAGACTATTCAGGAATCGATCCATTTTTTAGCTTCTTCGCAAGAAAGAAAGCGCTGGTCAGATAGGCCATGTGCCTTCGAAAGGAATAGATGAAAATCGGAAGGGGCTATGTCAGATAAACTTGCCATTGAAGCGTTTCCAGGTAGGTTTTCACTGCGTTGTCATGTAACAAAATCACTTTGTCGAGTCTCTACTCTTTACCGACCGTTTTTCTTCAGCTGCAGATTTCTTTTGAATAAAGTAGTGCAATAAAATTACCCACAAATACACATTATTTGTCACAAAAGTAGAATTTTTCAGAATTAATAAGTGAAACTAAACCAAGTATTTAATTTACAAGTTTAATTTAAAAAATACTTTGTTTTCACTAAAATGAACTACCATATACTGATATTTAAGGTTAGATACAGTACTGCTAGTGTCATTTTTGAAGAAACAGCAAGAACTTATTCAATATATATATTTTTTAAGACGCAAAAATTCTTTAATTTTCATTAATTATTTATTACATAATCAGATTTTTGTAAATGTTTAAACTGCTTTAGGTTGAGTTGAATTGAATTAAATGACGGGGTTGTACATCGATTCTATGGATCATCGAAAAAGTTTTTATGAAAAAATCTATAAATGCTGATTCAATTTCGTTTACGACTGGAAATATGAATCAAAGCCCCGGTCAAATGGTTTTCTGGCGATTTTAGATTTTTTCTTTGAGCTTCAAAAGCACATATTTTTTCCTCTTAGAACTCAGCATGTTCAAAAATTAAACGACTTGTTTGTTTGTATTAGTTCGACTATTAGTTTTTTTTTTACCTAGGCGTTTGATATTTAGTCATGACCACGAATAGCTAGATAAGAAAGGGTACTTATTAAGGACCAAATTTTAGATATGATATATTTTTTAATGTCAATTTTTTTAATTTTTGTCAATATGGGATATTTCAAGGCTTACCTGGAAAAGGTAATCATGTTCCCAATGAGTATATCATTAAAATTATGTATATCTACAATTGTTCGTTACTTGTGCCACTTTGGAACACATCATTATTAAAAATGTAAGAAAACAAGGAACTATTTTCAAAAGCCATCGTATGAAAAAAATATATATATTTAATATGTCCGTGGAATATTGAAAGAGACACAAACAATTCAAATTCATTGTATATATTACAAGTATTTCTGTAATCACTATTTTCAAGTTGTATACTGAAATACATGACATAAATGACCAACATTAATTGAAACAATGCCTACTACAGATATAGGTCTGAATGTCGGAGTGAGGAGGACTCCGAGATGCATACGTAGGTATGGCCTTGAAGCGCATGCTCGTCTCGCGCAAGGCTCTAATGCAAGCGAGTTGAATTGTAACAATTAGTTTCAGACGCAGTTGTAATGACAAATATTTATTTTTTGCAAAAATATATTCTAAAAATGAATAACTAAAAATCAATATATTGAAAAATGTAATTATATTAACCATAAAATGTGGTACAATTCGAAATAATGCATGTAATTGAATTCGAGCGCATCCGCAGACTCCGAGATTTCGAATTCCCCCACTCCGACATTATGGCCTGTATCTTTAATAGGCACTGATTGAAATAATAGTTCTGCATTTTTAAAACGATTATTTCAATCCCATTTTATCTCAAGGTTAATTTAATTGAAACATTTTTCCTTGTAAAAAAATATGCTTTTCGGAAGGGCACGTCCCTAAATGGAAATTTTAAAATTATATGCCTACCATTTCTGATTTTTGTCCGTTTAAGCTTCGTTGCTGATTTGAGAATTGAGAGTACTGAAAGAAAAGAAAAGAAATTAACGAGTGTACTGAAAGTTCGAGAAAGGGTGCGTTTTTTTTAAACATGCAATTTATTTAGAAGCGAAATACTTGAAATAAATAAATAAAAACAAGAAAAATAAATCAGAAGCAAGAAGGGATGTTTCCAAATAGAAATAAAAATAGCGGAGGTTTATTGAAATTCCTATAATGCGGTTTAATTTTAAAATAAGGAGTATCTAAAAATGTAGGGATTAACTATAAATAATATCTGGCTTATAAAACGTTTAAGGTTATAAAATTTTTACAATAGTCGAACAGTTTTTTCAATTGCTTTTCTTTTATTAATCATTTAAATCTTCACACAACTACAACCATTTATATAAATTTAGTAGTGATTAGTTAATCGACTATGCATATAGTTCTTAGTTTTAATGGAATCATACTAAGTTTAACATTTTTTTTAAGTATTGACCTTTACATTAAATAAAAACACTTTTAACTTTATTTTGCATCAATGGAAATATTTAGAAATCAATATCTTGCGAATTAAAGTCGTGCTCCCGAGGGACCAAATATTTTTGCACTATACTGAATAAATTAACAATATCACTGTGACATATTTGTAAATAAAAATTGTTTCACTAGTTAACGATGAACATTCTTCGAGAAAGACAGGCAAAATTGTATTGATTAGAATTAGAATACACAAAATATTAGTAATGAAAATGTACTTAAATACTAAGTACATTTTCATTACTAATATTTTGTAATATTAATTTGTACTGCTTCACAGTATTCGAAACAGTTGGAAATAAATTATAGTCATTTTTGGAAAAATTGACGAATTTCCGTAAATTTTAAACATTAAATGATAACTAATAATATTTTTTAAACTCTAAACATCTCATAAATCCAGCATACATGTTATAGCTCCTTGAAACAAAAAACAATAACAGCATTAACTAATAGTATAGTTTCCTACAATAAGAAATCTAAACAGAAAATTGTTTATTAAAAAATAGGCTTATTATATCTCTACACCCTTTTATTGTTTATTCATATATATATATATATTTACATTTATAGCTATTATTTTATCTGCAGTACGAATCTGCACGTTTAGAAATACTTACGTGAATGCGTGGATAGGCGATGTGCGGTTCTTCCTTAATTTGATGCGAATCCCTGAAAACTACGGCTCTGATTACACCTCTTATGTGCTCGTCAGGCCACACTCCAAGGAGAATTCTTTGCGGTCTTCCTCTGCCTTTAGGTCTCAAATCTGCAACAACAATAACAAAATAGAAGTTTTATATATTTTGTAGTGGTAGGGAGACTTTTCTGAATAAATTGTGGAGTAGTACCATTTTCTATACTATTATAGAGGAGACAGTAAAAGAATCTAAACGGTATTCAGGAAGTAATGACGAATTTAAATTTAGCACCATCTTGTCATATGGCGTTAGGAAATCTTGGTTGTTTCACGTTTGTTGTTTGCCAAAAGCTATTAAGCTACTAATGGGAAGAATCATTAGTACCCTGATAGTTTTTGGGTGATGACTACGAAAACATTTATGTCGTGCATTATTTTTGTTTTCTACAAGAAGGTGTGTGAAACGATTAATCTGCTCAATGAAAAGAATCTATAAAAATATCTCTTTTAGTGGTAGCCAGGAATGGCTTGCCAGATCATGATGTCTTACGTCTTGTGGCGTTTTGGGGGATTTTTTTAAAATCCAAAGTATACATGAAGAAACCAAAAACAATGCAAAAATTGGAAGATAAAGTTCTAAGGGTTAAAATATATATTTTGGTGGTAACCAGAAAATGTTTGCCTGATCATCATATATTACGTCTTGTGGCTTTTTGTGGGGATTTTTAAAAAATCCTAAGTGTACATGAAGAAATCAAAAACAATACAAAAATTGGAAGATAAAATTCAAAATCTCGACAAATATATCTCTTTTGGTGGAAACCAGAAACTGTTTGCCCGATCATGATATATTACGTCTTGTGGCTTTTTGTGAGGATTTTTATAAAATCCAAAGTGTTCATGAATAAACAAAAAACTATACAAAAACTGGAAGATAAAATACAAAGTCGTTGAGAATTTCAATGAACGCATTGGTTATTGCCCTGCGGCCTTGGGTAGCAATATAGAAGATATATTTTTTCATCTTTTTCATACATAATTGGGAGATGTTACTTAATGTGTTTATAAAAAAAATATATATATAAATTTTGTGTATTCTATAGGACTTTAATATTCATCTCTATTTCCTCTTTTTTTCTGAATAGTCTGTCCAGTACTAATTTTAATAGTATTTTAAAATAGATAGTAAATAGGCTTATTGGAACTTATGTAGTGTTTCATAAAATCATTAAAGTATTTATATTTTTTTAATAAATTACAGAGAGACTGTTTAGTACTATTTTTTAAAGTATACTAGAAAAGACAATGAGATACTCTATTAGAACTAACTGATTTAGCGTTCAAAAATGAATCCTTTTGTGTGAATAAATCGTAGAAAGACTGTTCAGTACTAATTTTTATAGTGATTTAGAAAAGATAATGAAGAGGCTCTATTAGAATTGGCTTATGTAGTGTTCTGAAATGATCAATACTGATTATTTTTCCCTTGTTCTGCAAAAAATAGTAATGCACATTATTCTAGAAAAAACAGCGAAGAGGCTCCATCAGAAATAACTTATGTTGTTCTATAATGATCAGTACTGATTATTCAAGCGATAAAGGATGTTTATACCTTATTCTATATAAATACAGCAGAGATTGTATAAGAAATAGCTTATGTAGTGTTCTAAAATGAACAGTATTGATTATTTAAGCGTTAAAGGATTTTGTATCCCTTATTCTCCTTATTCTGAAAAAAAGTAAAATACTGAGAACAGACTGTATAAAAAATGGATTATATAGTGTTCTAAAATGATTAGTACTGATTATTCAAGGGATTTTTACCATTTTTTTTTTCTGAAAAAATAAAATAAAAAATGTACAATATTCTAGAAAGCTTTATTAGAAATAGCTTTTGTGGTATTCTAAAATTATTAGTACTCATTCAAGCGTTAAAGAATTTTGTGTTCTTTTTCACGTCCAATCCTTCATATTACTTCAATTTGTAATCAATTTCCTTTTCAAATAATTTCTACCGAAATAAAATTAGTGTATTTTTTTTAGTTAAAACACACACACAAATAGAATAAATAGTCCTAATATTCAAAAATAAATTGCTATATTAGATCTCATTGCTAACAAAATTCACTAGGCAACTACAAGGGTCGATTTAAAATAATTAGTACTTATTCCAGTGGCGCTATCTATTAATATCTGCCAGAGTTGGAAAGGTATATCCTCTACAGACATTGTGTCAAACGTGCATGACTTATAGAAACTGAATTATAGCGTCATAAATAACAGCGCAAAAATGAATATCGAATTATTAGTTATGTTTTCAATTTGATGAACTTTTTACCGGTACAATTAACGAAACAATTGATTATTTATCCTGTAGTACAGTTCACGTGGGGTACACCCTTTAAGTATGACCACAGTATAATTCTAAGCTGTATTCTTCCTTAGTATCGGCACTTTTGATCTTTTGAGAAATGAGCAAACCTCGCGCATTTGAACGGCCCATCTACTGGCGGCTTCATTTCCATTTTTGGTCCATCTGTACAGCTATGGCTTATATAAGTACCAAGTTGTTTAAATAAATTAATCAAGCGTACTATCCCGGCTTCAGTGGAAATGATCGAGAACGTTGACGAACGCGATTGCTACGCGCAATCTCAGTTAATTGTCTTCGGAAAAAAATATTTTCGATACAGATTTAAATAAAGCCTCGCTGGCTATTAATAATAATAGAAAAGACTATTTATTCACATGGTTACAGTTATTTAAATAAATTAAATAAAAGAATTTAAAAATAATTAATAAATTAAATCTTAAAAAGGGAATTTGTTTTTGTATGAATGAGATGAAATTTGTAATTACAATTATTGTTTGTACTAGAAGAAATTAAAATAATAGTAAGAAGGAATTAATTTATTTATTTATTGAATATATACGACGTACATTTTATATAAAATCTTAAAACTGAAGGAAACAGTAATATCTAAAATTAAATAATGATATAAAATATAAAACAAATTAGTGTATTATCAAGAATATTTGTGTAATTTATTTTTACAAAAGTCAAAAATCATAGTACAATATTATTATATTAAATAACTTGTATCAAAATTGGAACATTTATAAGTAATTATCGTTTTAAATTGTAATGTATTTGCAAAATTATCATTAAAATACCTTAAAGAAAACTCTGATAAAAATGATTTAATTAACAAAGTGAACGTATGACTGGTTGTGAGGGCTGCGCCGTTCAATCTCTCTATTTTGTATTATTTTCGGAAGTGCAACTATTACTTAGAATTATACTGTGGTAGGATCATAAATGATGACCTTGTTTAGGTTTTTTATTTCAATTTTGAATTTTGTGTATTTCTGTTTTTGTTCTGACAAGTTTATTATATGCAGTATTATACGAGTCTGCATTTATTTTGGTCTCTGTATATATAAAATGAATAAATATTATTATTATTGTTGATTATGACCAACCAGCCATCGAAATTTCTGAGAAACGAAGCTGCGAAGTATTAAAACTGTACGTGAATTTATCAAACAACAGCCAACATCTTTACTGAAATAGTTGATGATTGAGGCTTTTACTTGATGAGACTCCAATATTACACTATATTTATATAACAACGTTTTTTAAGTTTCATAAAATTTCTTGTAGATTTATTGTGTCTACAACAAAGTTTATTGAAATAGATAGTCATATCTCTAAAACTTCATCGCAATTTAACGGTTGTTTTGGGCCTACGAAAGTTAAGTAGTGAAGGAAGATAGCCGATTCTAAATCCTCCTTCGACCTTGACTTTAATCAGGATCAAGATTTCCCCTTCTTTTATAAGAAAGAGGAGGAGGCCATTATTTGTTCCGAAGAAATAGATTGATAACCAAAAATTACAAAGAATTGAACATTCAATAAATCAAGGAGTCCAAAATGACAGAAACTCCTTGCACCGCTTTGTGATTGGTGATGAAACTTACTTATTTATATAGGATTCAGAAACCAGGCAGCAAAAGGCATAATGGAAACACTCAGATGTGGAAGAAAAGCCGTTTGGAAAAATCAAAAGTGAAGACAATGTTAATTCGTTTTTACTATTCGGAAGGAATAATTCATGAGAAGCTCGTTTCACCTGATGAGACGGTATTTTATCTTGGTGTTTTGAAACGTTTGTTGCCAAAATATCGCGAAAAGAAGGTTAGCGTCTCAAACCAGAAAAACTAATGGTTCGTGTTCGAGAGATACAAAAATGCAGTTTTGGCGGTGTTTGCCAATGGCCGGTCCACCGCCTTCGTCATCGACAGCGGTCTCATACACACATCAGCAGGACTTGTTTTAGATGGTTATGTTATTTCTAATGTGGTCGTTAAATCGCCTCTAGGTGGCGATTACTTGATTCTCAAGGCAAGGGATATGCTGGAGGCACAAATGATTCATCACCAACTGCTAATAAGGAAGTAAGTCATCGGGGATAAAAATAAGCCTAAGTTCATAAAGAAGACGCTGCCATTTGCTCCGATTGCCAGTTAGTTGGGATACCACCAGGATTTCGGACCAGAGAGATTGAAGCTAGTTGAAAGACTCTTTGACCATGCCTCCTACGAAAGGTAGAGAAGATTCTAGATCCTTGACTTTAATCAGGATCAAGATCTCCCCTTCCCCTGTAAGAAGAAGGAGGAGGAGGCCATTATTTGTTCCGAAGAAATTGATTGTTGACCAAAAATTACAAAAAATTTAACATTCGAAATACATCAAGGAGTGAAATATGATCGAAACTTCTTGTCCTGCATTGTGACTGGTGATAAAACTTGTTGCTTTTAATAGGATTCAAAAACCAGGCAGCAAAATGCATAATGGAAGGTTACATAGCTGCTGCAAGTGCTGGATTGTGTGATGTTGATGTCCGGCCAGCTTTATACAGTTCTGTAGTCCTGACCGGAGGAAATTCTCTTGTTCAAGGATTTAGTCATCGCCAAAGCAAAGACCTGTCTTTTCGAACACCGTGTTCTATGCGTCTGAAGGTAATTGCTGTCAACGGGATAGTGGAACGATGGTTTTCGATAGTTTGATCGATCCTCGCTTTAATAGGTACCTTCCAGCAAATGTGGGTCTCGATGCAGGAATACCAGAAATCGGGGAAAGTCCAAATTGACCGAAAGTGTCCTTAAATAACTCATTACAAAACTATATTTTAGATATGGATTTAATTAATATTTAGATTTAGCTGACCTACGACACCTGACGATTTTTTATAACTATTTATATTTTAAACATATTTTACTATAATTAAATATATTTTATTAGCTGGGAGAATGAATTTTCCGAAGAAACTATTATGCAGACATGAAAAATATCTATAAGGCTTGCAGTGATAAATTCAAAGACATCTACACAGATGAAAAACACTCGCTCGATATACTTCTGGACCTTTGATATTTCTGTGTGGACTCGCAAGAAGACTATTTTCAAGGCTTACCAAAAATAAGTTTTTATTTTCATTTTGAGGAAATCATGTTTTTTTTTCTTTCAAACTTAAAATTGTATCCAAACTAAAGAAAATTAACACGGAAATGAATTTCCTGAAGAAAGGATTCAATTATACAGACGTAGAGAACATACAAAAGGCTTGCAGCGATATTCTCAAAGACGTATCTAGAGATGACCAAAAACACTCGTTCGACATGTATCGTGGATATTTCTCCAAGGACTCTCAATAAAATCAGAAATCTTACCAAAAATAACGTTTTATTCTCATTTTGAAGAAATCCTGTTTTCTTTGAAACTGAAAAATATATTCAAACGAAAGAAAATAAACTTCTAAATGAATTTCCTGAGTAAAGGAAATTATTTTGCAGACGTAGAGAAATTCCAAAAAGTTTGCAGCGATTCTCAAAGACGTATCTATAGATGAAGTAAACACTCGTTCGGTATGCTTCTCGACTGTGGATATTTCTGTATGAACTCTCTAGAAGACTATTTTCAATAAAATGTGAAAGTTTTGCCAAAAATAAGTTTTCATTCTCATTTTGAAAAAATTATGTTTTTCTTTGAAACCAACAAATGGATCCATTACAGGTAACGAGCTTGGTATTCGGGGCTATTCCGTATGGGAAATGTTAAGTTTAATGTGTACGTATTTTGATTGTCATAGACTATGCAGCTTTTATAAATTTATCTATTATAAAAGCTGCATAGACTGCATAGATTTATAGAATGTGAAATTAATTAACTTCTTTCGCGTTAAAATTAACATTTTTCATACGGAATAGCCCCGATTATTTCTTTTAAGTTAACAAGTGGCTTAAAAGAGTTTGATTATAAAAATAAAAAATAACGCAAAAAAAATCGTTTCGTCGTTGGAACTCACCCGAACCTCCATCAGCGGAGGGTCCCAGCATGTTGTGTACCCTGTTGGCGTAGAGCACAAATGTCGGATAGGGGATGTCGTACTTCCTGGCTGCCTGCGACAGCGAAAGTCCCTCCTTCAGCACGGAGAAGATAGCCTCCGCCATCGTCTCCGGCCGCCAGGACTTGAGCGGGCCTCTTTCCCGGAAGCGCAGGTTGTGCACCAGGCTCTGGTTCGTGTTCCAGCACTTCTGCCACATCGACTGCAACTGGTACTGGTAACTGTCTGCTGAAAAAACCACCTTTATTAGTATTCAATACGTTCACAAAAATAAAATTGAACAATTATAAATTAAACTACATTATGAATTAAATAATAATGAATTATAAAGTAATAATAATAATAAAATAAATTACCAAAGTTACTTCAACACAACAAAAAATAAAAACCTGCAACATAAAGCGATTAGACATAATAATAGTAGATGTAAGTCAATTACTAGACAATATAGCCTGATGATTGTGGTCGGTGCTCGTTTAAAACAGCGGCTCGTGTTTTCTTTCTTTATTTTTTTTTTTCTATTATTTCCTTTCTTTCCCGGGCATAATATAATCTCGAGTAATTGCGAAACAAAAGGAACTCGGTTTATTATTTATTATAATAATTTATATTTCTCGGAATTGTTTCGTAATTTATCCTCCACGGTTTTCACATTCGTAAGCTGTTTATTGTGTTCGTTGAAGGATGGAGAACACTACGGGGGCCTAATATTTAGATTTATTATTCCGTTTCGAGGCATTAATTACGGGGATAATGAGATGGATAATTGAATTAATTTAATTGTATATTATTTTAGCCGTACATGTCGGCTCGGTGTTATTACTGCGTTTCCCTTTTTTAATTTTATTTTTTATTGTTCTTCAAACTGATTTTAATTTCACAATTAGTTTCGAATTTAATTTCGTAAATTGTTACTATTGGGAATTTAAAGATTTTTTTTCCTGATTTCTGTGAACTAATTTTTATACATTGCTTTATTTCCTGGGGAATAATGTATTTCATTATAAATTGTATTTACTTAGTGGTACACGTCGACTCTGTTTCTTTATTTTAGTTTTTTTTTTTTTTGTTTAAAACAGTTTTCAGTTTTGTAAAACGCGGTGATTGCAATAAATTAATTTTTTTCTTAAACCCATTAAATGGTTAAATAAGCAATAGAAAAATTCACCTGCGAAATTAATGGCCCTGACATCGAAGCCCTGTTAAATCAGATTTTTTTGAACTGTAGGGGCTAAATCCGAGTAATTTTGGTAATCAAGTCTTTCTGAATTAACTATTTTAAGTAGCTAAAGTTAAATAATAACATACGCCGTAAATTGGCGTTTATTAATAACCTGCGAAATTAATGACCCTGACATCGAAGCCCTTTTAAATTAGATGTTTTTGTGAACGATAAAAATATTATAAATTTTGTTAACGGAAATTCACCATTTCAAAAAATAATATATAAATATTACACCAAAAGTAACATAATAAATAATATTATAATTTTGAATTGTGTGTATAAATAACATTAAAAAAACAATATTACATTCTACTTCTAACAAAAAACATATATAAATTAACAGCGCGAAATACAAATGTTAATATTCTTATTTATAGCAAGTGCTGAGAAAATCAAGCAATTTTAGTAATCGAGTCTTTCTAAACGAATTATTTTAAGTAGTTAAAGTTAAAAAATAATAAACGGCATAAATTGGCTTTTATTAATAATCTGCGATATTGATGGCCACGGCATTGAAGCCCTATCAAATCAGATTTTTTTATGAACGATAAACATATTCTTACTTATAGTAAGTGTTGGGCAAAATCCAGTAATTTTAATAATCGATTATTCCTAAATGAACTGTTCTAAGTAGCTAAAGCTGAATAATAACAAACACCATAAATTGGCGTTTTTTAATAAAACAGGGGGTTTCTAATATTCCTACAATAAGTTACATTAAGAAAATTGTCATTTACTTAATTTTTAAGTAATAAAAAAGATCGACTTTGCAAATCTCCTTTTACAGCAGCAACTCAGGTTATCGATTTGTGCACATTGGGTTGCATGTAATGAAACATATATTTTTCATTTTTAATAATTAAGTAACTGAAGTGAGAAATAATGATAGAACCAAAGAGTTCTTAAAAGAGTGGAACGTCAGGGTGTTAAAACTAAGATTTTTTTGACATAATTTTCCATTCTGCCAGAACAACCATAATGTTGAAACAGAAATTTATAAAACAACATATATACATTACTGTTATAGTTTTAGATATTTGGGGCTATTCTGTAAGGGAAATATTAAGTTTAAAGTGTACGTTATTTTTATCATCACAGTCTAAGCAACTTTTGTATTAGATATTTATTCATAGAATGTTAATTAATTAATTAACGTACACGTTAAACGTAACATTTCCCATACGGAATAGCCCCGATTATGAAGTCTATGTATGTATTGTCTATACTAATAGAAACAGATTCATTGTTAAAGATAAAACAATTTGATTTATTTGATAATGGCCAGCAAAATGCGTCATATTCAATTTAATTGTTATTTATGTTTAGATTTCTTGTTTGGTTCATATTTTAATTAATCAAAATAAATCGAAGTAATGTTTCACGTATGTTTGAATACATGCTTGATTACGACAAGCCAATTTTTTACCCTAACATTTAATTATTATTTATGTCTAAATTTCTTTCTTTAGTAAATAAAGAATTCAGAATTTAATTAATTTAAATAAATCTAGAAAACCCAGACAGACTAACACCTGCATGTATTGCTAATATTTATGTTGTATTATTTGTATAGTCTTAATAAAGATGTGAATATATATATATAAAATAAATCCAACGACTGTTTAACAAATTATGTTTGATAATGGTGGGAAAAATTTGTTTTATAAAATATAATTATTAATTACGTCAAAGAAGGAAATATCGAGTAATTTTAACTTACGTAACATAAGTCAAAATTTCGCAGTAGCTAAAGAGGGAATAATTTATTAATTAATTTCGAATTCTTTTTATTTAATTTAAGGAAATATTTCTTTGGTAAGTAAAGAAAGTAGATTTTAACAGGGGGTTGAATAATGTTTGACATTGGCAAACACGGCAATACTTGTCCACTGATGTTTCAAGTGGAAAATTTAAAATAAATTTGTCGAATTTTAAGGTATATATCTGAAATATTTGTATTTTTAATTATACATTTAATATCTCTAACTAAGGATCAATTTGTCATATTTTAATTTGATTGGTATAAATCATATGAATTATTATTGTCAGTTATCTTGTATCCGTCACATTACTTAGAAATAGAAATAATAATATACAACTATTCAAAAATCCCGCCAATGGTTATTACATAGTCCATAGTCTGTATCCTGAAAAAGGTTTGAAATTTGGGAAATACTTGAGCACTACATGGCGTTCTCCGCCAAATATATGGATCTGACCCACTTATTTTATATCTATATATATATATATATATATATATATATATATATACATCTTTATTCAGACAATAACTTTAAATGTAGTATACAGTTATATAGTACAATCACAAATTTGCATGAAATGTTAGTCTGTCATGGCTTATCTCTATCTCAATTAATTAAAGTAAATTCAAATAATGTTCATCGAATTAGAAGTTAATGTCCTTCTAATTCTGCACGTTGTGATTTCTCTTATTCCTAATGACTCTATAGTTTTTTACATCTTCTGCAAAGAGAGGAAAATTGCAATTCTTAATGTATTGATTTAAGCTATTGATAAAGAATAAAAACAGAATTGGACCGCAATGGGATCCTTGTGGGACAATTGATGTAACGAGCATAGGTTTGGAGATGTAATTGTTAATTTTAACAAATTGTAGTCTATCCTGCAGACAACTTTTTATCCAATTTATAACGTTGGACTCGAAACCCATTTTATCTAATTTATCTATCAAAAATAGCAAGCTATTTTGAGGCATGTATTGATTTAAGTCATTGATTAAGAATAAAAACAGTATTGGTCTGCAATGGGATCCTTGTGGGACATCTTATGTTACATGCATATGTTTAGAGATATTATTGTTAATGATAATAAATTCTAATCTATCCTGCAGAAAACTTGTCCACTTTGTTACATTGGAGTCGAAACCCATTTTATCTAATTTATCTATCAAAATACTATAGTAAGCTATATCTGGTTTGTTCTATACTTATTTGTGAAGGTTTATGCTTTATTTATTTTTGTCATTATATTGTACTATTAACAATATTTCACTAGTCAGTTAAAATTAAAGATTTAATATAAAGTCTGTTTTTTTTTAAAGTGTGTGCTTATTACAATAGCATTCGATTTTTATCACTGAATATTTGAGACGTTCGATCAACCTGACGTACAAATCATGACTTATAAAATTATTTTAGATGTTACTGAACATTTTAACACACAAATAATCATATTGAGACAAAATGTAAGAACGCAAAGTATTTGTTAGTTATTTAGTGATTATTATATAGAAAATTGAGTTTATTATTGTCAGTGTTTGAAGTGAAAAATAATCAACAAATTAAAATAATCAATTACAAGATAACTCAAGGTAACTCGAGAATAATCTTGCATTAACCTAAAATACAAAGCTTGCACACGCTAAATTAAAGAAAACGTGCCTTATAGCAGATAACTTATAGAAACCAGAATTTAAGGAGAGAAAATAATATCAAAGGTTGGAAAATATTCCATCTTCCTTATATCATTTATACTGGCAGCAATGTGAGGTGAATATTTACATCAGATTGATTAAAATCTTATAATTAAAGGTATGTTTAATATATTTATTATAAATTTTTAAAAACATGCTTTATAGCAGATATATAAATATTCCATCTTTTTCCAACCTTTGATATTATTTTCTCTCCTTAAATTCTGTTTTCTATAAGTTATCTGCTATAAAGCATGTTTTTAAAAATCTATAATAAATATATTAAAAATACTTTTGAATTTTAAGATTTTAATCAATTTGATGTAAATATTCACCTCACATTACTGCCAGTATTAATGGTATAAGAATTGTTGCGGTAGTTTATACGACGAACAATTTTTGTCTAACACGAATTACGCGTGAATCAAGAATATTGTACAAAACCAGAGCAAGAAGTAATGGTCGTTAAACGTTGAACACAAGGGTGATCGGAGAGAGCGACCAAAAAAGGCAGGAATTAAATTTCTTTCGAACTTATATTGTATTAACCAAGCTTTCGAGACTAATAATTTGTCCTCTCTCGACATTGAAGGGTTCTTAACTTAAATATTTGTTAAACCTAACCTATAAGTAGACATTAGTTGTCAAATTGATTTAATTTGGTTCAATTTTTCGCTTCATTTGTTAGTTTAATTACTTTCATGAATAACAGCAAAAAATAAGGGCTGGGATAGCCGAGTGAGCAAAGGCGTTGCTCATAAGGCAGAGGACTGCGGGTTCGAATCCCGTTTCGGATGGAATTTGTTTGAGGCTACGATTTTACGCCTAATAAATACTACATATAATTTTAACTATAGAATTAGTTGCATACATTAAATTGCCAATGGTCAAAATTAGTGAAAAAAGAACCACCTGTTTTGGCGCATGTCACAGAGATATATAATTTTAATTTGTTGATTGTTAAGGCTTTCACTTGGTTATACATTTTGAGTTTATCATTTTTATATAATTTTAACCTATCAGTAAACGTCTGAACTACTATGTACTGTTTCATAATAAAAATGACGAAATAAATACGTTCTCATTGACTATTTGATAAGATTAATAAGTAAACAAATAATATATTATGAATGTATTAAATATTGATTTTCAGGAGAAAAACTAAAGGCTATTTTTAGGCAGAGTATGTTTAATTTAGATTAAATGTACTTTTATAAATTAAAGTAATTTTGAAAAAAAAAAATATTGCTTTTAAACAATAAAAATAATCTGATGTCATTCGTCAACAAATAAGCCTCTGCCTCTATTTTTTTGTTTGTTTTTTGTGAACCTATACTACTGTTAATCCTATAAAACGGAAACGTATTGGCGGGATCGCAGCCTTAACAGACAAATTTCATTCGGGGTCCATGGGTGTAATATGACTTCTTAAATTAATATTAAAATAGCTGTGACTGATCGAAAGGCCTATTATCCTCATTTCATGTCCTTCATGTCCAACGACAAAAAATGTTACCCTACAAGGAGAATAGAATATGATTAGATTATAGTTTCTTTTTAAAATATTATTCTAAATAAGTTATAATTTATAATATAATTTCAATTACTTTTATAGAAACTATAACCAAATTTTCATAAAGCATTTGTAATAACATTAGATCAATTAAAAAAAGCATAGGATTAATTAACAGGTTGAAAAATACACTTGATTTGTTTCACTACTTTATTTAAAGTATTTCAACCTATTAATATTGTGATAATGTTTCATCAAGTGATTAATGAGAACCAGATTAAAGATTTAGGATTAATTATGTAAAAAAAACAAAACAAAAAACTAATTTAATTTGATAATATTTTTATTTCCCATTGAATGCAGAAAAAAATATTATGTATTCCTCAAATCTTTGATGACAAAAAAACATCTTGCTTGCATGTATAAAATTTTAAATTGTATACAGTTTAATATTTATTAGTTGTCAAAGTTTGATTATTTTCATGAATAACAACACAAAATGTTACCCTACAAGGAGAATAGAATGTGAATAGATTACAGTTTTCTTTTAAAATATCATTATAAGGCTAAAAGACCTCCGGTAGATAGCCGATTCATTCTAATTTTATATATTATTATTCAATAAAATCAGTAATCTTTATTCAGTAATTTTTATTCTCATTTTGAAGAAATCATGTTTTACATAAACACATTTGAAAAAGGATGTTCAGTTAGTTAGTTATTATTTTAAATTAAATAATTTAGTTTATGAAAATTATTATGTTTTCGATAACAAAAAAATCATCTTATTTGCATGTATACACTTCTAAATTGTTTACCCCTTAAATTTATTAGTTACCAAAATTTGATTATTTTAATGAAAAACAATAAAAAATGCTATCATAAAAAATAGAATAGAATTTTAATGGATTGATAGGTATCTTTTAAAATATTTTCCTAAAAATTTGGTGTAATTTTTATTATAATTTCAATTTCTTTTATTTGCGAAATTCCACATTTTTAACAAAGCTAACAAGATCAAGAAAAAAAATCGAATAATTATTTAAAGAAACAAAAGACGTATTTTAATTATTTAAAGAAACAAACAAACATATTTTAATTTGATAATATCTTTATTTCCCAATGAACACAATAAAAAATGTTATGGGTTCGTCAAATCTTCGATAACAAAAGAAATCCTCTTATCTGCACGTATAAACTTTTAAATTGTAAACAGCTTAACATTTAACGTTTGTTGATTTTCTGCAAATATCCCGCAATAATTTGCAGAATCAAATAAAACCCGTTGATAAATCCCCGTAAAACGTTGCTTTCAAACATTTATATATAAATAATAAACAAAATACGCGCGTAATCCATATAATTACAATAAAACGTTCGCGCTCACCCCGCGTGAGCGGGCGAGAACGTACCGCTGAGAGAGAGCAAGGGGAGGGGTGTTGTTTAATTGGCTACGTGTGAATTAATATAAATTTAAAAGGAAAACCGTGCCGCTGTTTAAACTGGTTTTTAACGCAAAAATAACGCTGATATATTATAAATAAATACGGAATAATGCGCTGGCGCGAAACGCCAACTCTCCAAATAAAACACTTTGCAAAAAAAGCAACTGGAGAGATATGCGCGGGGCTAGAATAAATAAATGAATAAATTTTATAACGGCCCGTTTCCTGTGCGCGGGGTTTTATTTAGAAAAAAAGAGAAAGTGTT
Organism: Philonthus spinipes; assembly: GCA_963082785.1. NCBI lineage: Eukaryota > Metazoa > Arthropoda > Insecta > Coleoptera > Staphylinidae > Philonthus > Philonthus spinipes. Next base: position 8,361,365 of record OY720304.1, read on the forward strand.
ATTTTTTTTATTTAGTTTTGTGGAGAATAATTACGTGTGAATTAAATTGAGTCAAATAAAAATTATATAATTTAAAAAAAAAACGTATTTCCACAACAAAAGTGAGAAATTATAAATAATTAATATTATATAAGGAAAAGTATTAAAAATTAGCCGGAAAGACTACTGGTCGTTAGCCAATTAGCAAACTCTTACAGCATGTATTGTAATATTTTATGTTATATGTAGTTGTTGTATTACGTTCGTCAATAAAGATTAAGTATATATATTAAAAATTATGAGTAAAAACTCCATCGTTCCCTGTTTCGAAATTGCAATTTTTATTGACCATTTTTAATGTACAAAACACAATACAAACATATTTTTCAAACAAATATATTTACGAAGAGACCATCTCCGAATACATGCCATAGAAATTTAATTAAATTAAATTTTTAATTCCCTTGATAATGGGCTAAAAACACGCCAGGAATTTAAATTTACTCAATTTATAACAAATGGAAAACGACACAAGCGCCATCTTTTGCCTAATTTCATGTAGCATCGTCATCACTAGTTATGGCGATGCTACATGAAATTAATTAGGCAAAAAATCCTTTTGTTTGCATGTATAATGTTTCAAATTGCAAACAAATAATAACAAGAGAATAATTGTATTTAGAAAGGACATCCGACTTTGGAGGAATAAACAAAATTGTGAGATAATTTCCAATATTTTTCCTTATTCAATTTTAATTTAAATAACCGCTAAAGTCTCAATCACTTCTGTTTTTCCGATCATAAATAATACTCGCTATTTAAGCCCTCCACAATCCAGGAATTATATTTCATTTATTCTTATCCTGAAAAAAAGTTTAGTGAAATAAATAGATGGATCGGTTTAAAAAATGAAACTGCAATTTATTAAGAATCAAAATATCAGTATCTAATTATCAACCAATTAAACATTAACTTAAATTGTACGTTTTTTTTAAGAAAGTAAATCCTCTTAACAATAATAATAAACATAAGAAAATATCTATTGTAATATGTATTCATATATACACAAAACATATTTTTTTTGAAACAATTGATGTTTTCGTAAAGCACGCACGCTGCACATAGACTTTCCGCTAAACTTAAACAAACATCCGCTTACATAAAGTATACAAGAAAAAATATAATTAAAACAAAATAATTATTGCTATTAATTATAGCCAAAGTTTACAAATAATAAACGTTTTTTATTTATTTATTTTAGATTTTAGTGATGAGAATAATTGAGATTTTTTATTGCTTCGTATAATAATATAAACTTTATTTTTTATATGACTTTTCTTATTTAAAAAAATGCGTGAAATACAAGCTGCCTGTTTAAACTTAAGGCAAGATTATTCTAGTGTATTCTTTTGTTGTATATCAAGCTAATAATTTCTTTTATAGGAAGGAAAATATGACAAAATTTATCAAAAAATCAATTAACTCGTAATTCACAAGATTAATTGGGTCGAGTAATGTGAAATGTTATGTATTTAAATATTTCAATTTTATTTTAATTTATTTTTTACAATTATAGGTTATTGGATAACTTAAATAAAATTGCTTATTTCAGTTTTACAGCAAAAGTTCATCCAGTCTTTATTTTGTTTATTATCTTAATCAAGACTGATTGTTTCCAGCTTTGTCTTTTTTACCACTTCGGACTTTTGCTGCATTAAATCTTCAACAAAAAATTCTCTTGTTTGCATTTATATTTTTTTTAAATTGCAAACCAGTAATAAGAGGAGGGTAATTGAGTTTAGGAGGGACGTCTGGGTTTCGTGAAATGAAAAAAAAAATGTAAAATAACTTCCAATATTTTTTCTTATTTAATTTTAATTTAAATAACAGCTAATGTCTAATTTAAAAAAATAAAAAAATAATTAAAATTGAAATATTTAAATTTTGTTTTTAAAAGATATATGTTGGTGAGCATGTGAAATTTTCTTGATTCTTTCTTTATTTCAATTAATTGTAAAATATGAGAAAATAATAAAATAATAAAAAATCAAATATCACTCCCAAACGTAAACATTTCACCATCACCATCACCATTCATGATTTCATTTCATCATTTCATAACTTTAGTCATACTAAATTAAAGATGACGCAAGCGCCACCTTTTAGTGATCACGACGAGTAAATTCATTTCATAAAACAATGGACGACATTAGTGATCAAAACTTTTCGACACAACAACTGATAAGAACAGACGCCTACAAAACCAGGCGGACAGACCAATGGTCGATAGTCAATTGGCAGAAGAATGTATTTTTATGTATTTATTTATTATTATTACTTTGTTAAAAATAAATCTGCTAATAAAGATTTATAATAATAAAAAATCAATTAACTTATAATTTAAATTAAAAAAACTTGTTTATTCCTTTCTTAACTATTTTATTTTTAAATGTTAGATGTACATTTCGAGTATTACGAAAACGTACTCACGTAGACTCGATATGTACATCTGATATTAAAAATAAAATGGTGAAGAAAGGAGTAAACATGTGTTTTAATTTAAGTTTTATAACTTCACACAACTCAAAACCAAATAGTGAATAACCCATAATTGTAAAAAAAGTAAATTATAAGGAAAATAAAATATTTATTTTCTGCTTTTTTCAAGAAATTTGTTGGTGAGTACGTAAAGTTATCTTGATAATTTATTTTTCATGATTCATTAAAAAAAAATGTACTCGAAATGTTTTTGAAATAAATAAGTAAAAACGTCATTAGTAATTAATCTTATTCATTACATAAAATAATGTATCTATAACACTAATAAAATTTATAAATTATTAAAAATCATCAATGAGATGCAAAAACATATGCAATTGAATAACTTTAAGGGCGCGGTTTAGTAGAAAGATATGGCTATAGAATTACTGGCAGTTAGTAATTCGAGTTACATTTCTGTTGTGCTGAATTAACAATAGTGTACTACAAACAGTAATCTTAAAGTATGCAGGATTTTCAAGAGATACATTAAAATGCATTGTTATAATTAGACTTTATAGAAAACATTTATGAAACAATTAATGAAAATCTGTAAGTTTTATGTCAATTTTTAATGTATAGTTTTAGCAACAAAAACGTGCTTAATCAAAATTTTAATAATTTCACTAAATTCTTCATTAAAATAGCTTTACACTCATTACCTATTAATTCCATTTTATCTTCCAATTTTTTATTCTAACAAGAACTAGTGAATTTGGGTGATATGTAATAATTAGTGTTGCGCAAAATCGAGTAATATTAGTAATCGAGTATTTCTAAATGAGCAATTTCAATTAAATGAACTCAATAATTAACAATAAATTGATATTTTTCAATAAATTGTGAACAGTTACTGATATTAATATAATATGTTGTATTAATAAAATTGTCATGTACTTAATTTTGAAGTAATAATAAAGATCGAAAAGACCGACTTTGCCCATCTCTAGTAATAATTGAATGTATTTTTTAATCATGCCGATATTGTTTTACCTAACATGTTATTTATTCTCGAGTCCGACTCTTTTTTATCAACAACCTTAAGAGTGTTCGTTACGGATTGGCCTTGAAACTCTCTTATGGGAATTATTAACAATTTCCCTCATCTCTATAAAGTTTATTAATAGAGATAAGCGGCTTTTTTATGCATATTCTTGTATTATTTGATTATAGGTTGCATAAAAAATAAACTTTACAAATATTTAATTTTTCGCTCTAAAAAAATAGAACGTTCAATTTCAACTACTATTCCAAATTTTTATTATAAAATCCTGTGAATATATTGAATGCATGAAATTTTTTTCTTTTAACGTAAGATTATGCATAAAAAACGCATGTCATTATTTATATTAATAATCTCTGTATGTTAATTGTTATGGGAATTGTTATCAAATGCTCTTGTTCGTTGACATTTGATAACAATTCCCATAACAGAGCTTCAAGGCCAATGACGGACACTCTTGAATTCTGGATTAGTTTTTAAAATCTTTCTATTTTAAAACCAGATTTCCACATTCTATGTAATATATGTCTATTATAAAATCTGCTTAGACTGTGATGATACAACGTTAAACTTAACATTTGGCTTAAAAAATAGCCCCGCTTAATTTTGTTCCATACTTTATCCCAACTCTGTATATTATTATTAAATAATTCTTGTGAAATAATTGCTGTGAAAAAAGAGGAAATATTAAAATATTTATTTTATTACACCACAAATATTTATCAAAAATAATTGCTTTAATCAATTATTCCCATCACCATATAAAATTTCATTCAATATATTTTAATATTTATAAAATTAACAATTTACGCATTTCGAAAATAATAAAAAAAAATATTTTAATAGGAACGTGTCATAAATTCTCTCTCTACTTTATTTACTCTTTTTTATATATAATATATATATAAAATTTATGCATATACATAACAGCCGATTTAAACTACAAACACTCAAACACACAAACATGTACAAAAGGAAAGGAGTAAAAGAAAAAAAAAATACAACACATGTCGTAATAACGTCGGTTTACCGTACTCGGCCCTAATGCGACATGTAGCCAACATAAAGTAATGAGTAAAAATAAATGTAACTAAACTAAACATGTAATACAATATTGCATGTCGGAGAATACAATCATATACAGCACGCAGGCATTATTAGCTATGTAATTAGATGCATAAATATAGCTCGACATAAATGCAAAACGTTATATTATTATAATCGTTAAATTGTAACATCGATATGTTATGTGTGTATAAATGTTGAAGGATGGGCTCGTGGGGTGTGTTATTTTTTCTTTCGAGCTAGATAAATTAATTTTATTCAGTACTTGTTTTGTTTTTCATTGCAGTGATGTTTTAATTTTTATTCAAATTTAGTTAAAAAATGTTTATAGTTGGAAAACAATTTTAATTATGAATATTGATTTTATATAAAAAAATGGTATTTTGTCATAATTTGTGATTGGTAATTTGCCTTTTTTTATACATATGTTTTGTAATCTTTTTAGAGCGTCACACTTTTCTTATAAAATTTTTAATATGTAATTATAATTGTAATTTGGAAATGGAGATTCCGTTAATAAAGTAAATTGAAATAGCAAGATATGAAGTCCGTCGTCTTGAAAAATATGATTTCGCAAACAAATAAACGCAATTAAAAATTGAAAATTGTGTTATTTTGAAAATTGTTTGTTCTATCTATGATTTAACTTAACATGAAAATAATTATAAGTGTTTGGATTTGTTATTGATTGCACGAATATTTGTCATAATAGCAATATTTAAGATGCCGGATGATATGTGATGGATAAAACATTAAAAAAATATTAGGATGTAATTTTTTATATTTTCAACGTAACTTTGGACTTCATTGACATTAAAAAAATATATGTTTTTTTTTTTTAGATGAAATTTTTTACTTCTTTAGAATTTTCACCGTGACCTTGGGTTTCATTGACATTTAAAAAATATATATTTTTCAGATGTGTGTTTAGTATTTCCACCGTAACTTTAGAATTCATTAACATTCAATTTTTTCGGATGGAATTATTTACTATTTTAATATTTTCGCCGTAACTTTGGAATTCATTGAGATATCATTTTGAAAATTGGTTACAGTATTATTTAAACTATCTGAAATAGATTTACACATTTTTTTAAATACACTTATGTAACCTTTTAAAGAACTGCAAAAGTGCGAATCATTTCATTAACTTTTGTTAGAATAATTATTGAAAATCTGAATTTTTAAGAATTTTTTATAAATTTATTTAATTTTAAATCCCTCTTATATAACTGCAAAAGTGAGAATTATTTTCCTCTCTATTATAACAATAATTATTATTATTCTGATTTTTCAATATAGTTTTTATTAATTTATAAGCTCGAATAAATAACAGGTTTTAAGTGTATTTCGTGTTTCAAATGAATTTCCTTATTTATCTCAATTTTTTTTAAATATAAAGTTGTAAAAAACATACAAATAGTTTTTATTAATAAAAATTGAAAATGGAGGGTTTTTGTAATATTAAGAATAATTTTAGTTAGCCATATGCATTGCCTAGTAATCGTAACTAACTAAATTTGTTACCATAGAAAGGTATATGCAAACTATTTAGTAGTGATTGCAATTAAGAGGCTAAATTAAAAAAAACACTTATGTAGTAAATATTTCATGTAATAAAAAAAGTTGACACTACTACATTTCGATTAATTATAAGGAGCACCTGCAAGGTTTATTGTTTTATTTATTTAATATTAAAATATTTGTTATACAACAGCAAATATTCATTGTGTAGTTTAGTGTCTGAAGGGGTATTTGTCCGAGAAATAGTTGTTTTTTTGCAACTTTTTGACTTACGTTAAATATTTATTATACAACAGCAAATATTCATTGTGTAGTTCAATGTCTGAAGGGGTATTTGTCCGGGAAATAGTTGTATTTTTGCAATTTTTTTACTTACGTTAAATGTTTATTATACAACAGCAAATATTCATTGTGTAGTTCAATGCCTGGAGGTGTATTTGTCCGTGAAATAGTTGTTTTTGCAACTTTTTTGCTTACGATAAATACTTATTTAGCAACAACAAATACTCATTGTGTAGTTCAGTGCCTAAATGGGTATTTGCCCAAGAAATAGTTGTTTTTTCTGCAATGTTTTTCTTACGTTACATATTTCCCCGAGAAGTAGTTGTTTCAATGGATTTTTGTTCTTTTTTAACAAATAAAAAGAATATAAAAATTATTAATCTACTCAATTGAATGATTAATTAATTATTTTCTCTTTCGTTAATGCAACTTTTTGACTTATGTTACGCAAGACATAAGTCAAAAAGTTGCATTAACGAAAGAGAAAATAATTAATTAATCATTCAATTGAGTAGATTAATAATTTTTATATTCTTTTTATTTGATTTAAGTGAAAAAATATTTCGAAAAAGTTGAAATGACATTTTCCGACTAAAGAAGAAAATGAAAAAGTTTATAAAGTAACTCAAATGATTACAAACTTATTTAAGTCCTTAAAATGTTTCTTTGAATATTTATTTTTGGGAGTATTTATAAAAAAAATATGGTTTTATTGAAATTAATTCTTATTTTTTTATAAATAAAGAAATTCATTTGGATTATTAAAAACAAATAACAAATTAATAATAATATTCTGCGTTAAACTTAATTAGGTACGTAAAAACTATAACAGAACTAAAGAATATTTATATAAAATGGAATGCGAGGAGGAAGCACGTCTGACCTTTTTTTTATTTATTTAAATGGATTGATTTCTTTATCAACGGTTTATTTACAAGTCTTTACGAAAAATAAATTAGAAAGCTCCTATCAGTCTTAAATTCAACAATCAACCGGAACGCACCGTCAAAACTTGTTACTCGAATTTTTAAACTGAACAGCGACGTCGTTGTTGTGCTTAGGCGGGCTTTCCCTCTCCCTTTCCCTCTCGCCCTTCCCGCTAACTTTCAACGGACTCTCCCCGTCGCTGTTTTCATAATATAACGATACTATACTATGTTTTTTGCAGAAGGCCCACCACCACCGGAACCCAGAAAGCCCGGTGAACATAAATTCCGGATCGCGGGCCCTCCGCAGCGTCTCCACGTAATTCAACACCGACGCCAGCGACTTTTTCGTCCGGCGATTATACGGCGAGAGGGAGACATCGCAACAATATTCGAGAACAGAATGCTCCTCCATGGGGGTCAGACCCGCTTCCTCCAGTACCGCCATCCGTTTCGTTTTGCCGAGGATGTTGTCGTAGAGCGTGCCCTTCGGTATGCCGTACTTGTGCGACGCTTGCGTGAAGCGCATCTTTTGCTTCACGACAGCGTCGATCGCTTCCTTGAGTTGGTCCTGCGTCCACGTCGGCGATTTTAGTTTTAACAGGATGGGGTAATCTAGCCGGGAGAAACGAAACGGAAAGAAAAAAAAAACACTGTTGATTAAAATGAAGCGAAACAGGACGAAAAATAAAAAAATTGCATGCAGTTTTGTTATGGTTTAAAAAAGTCAGCAAAACAAGAAACGACAAGCTGAAATAAATTTTAGAAAAATATTACAACATTTATAAAAATCGGTTATTTTCACACAAGAGCAAAATTGGAACATGTTTGGATACCCTTTAAAAACGTTTAGAAACATTTTAAATGTTTATTTAGCTCAAAGTAAAGCTTATGCTAATGAGGATTTTGTAAAGTTTGAAAAATTGTTTAGAAGTACTATTCAGTGGTTCCCAATATTTTTTCAACCACGCATCATTGTAAATTTTTAATTAGCGGAGTATCCTAGTTTTAATGAATTGAAAATGTTGATTTTCATATGCGCACAGTTAATATTTTGCATTAAGGTAAGTAGCATTGTATTCTGTAATAATTCAGCAACAATTTTTGTTATATTTTTATATTGCTTTGTAAAAGTTGAAACCGTTCTTTTCTAAACAAATCCTATTTCAGTTGGCCGATTGTTTATATTTAGAGTTTCAATTACTTTATTCATAAAATGAAGTTGCGAGATGGTCCTTCGAATAGAGATGGCTTGTTGGCCTAAACGATTCCTCGTTCTACCATTAATATAAAGAAGCCTCCGATAAAGTTCGTGAAATATTATGAAATTCTTCACAGGTTGTCATGCTTGAATTTTTATTTATTTGAAAATTAAAAAAAAAAATAGAAATATGTATTTTTTATTCAAAACGATATAATTTTGATCAAGAAATTAAATTTTTCGCATTTTTTTTTTTAACAAATTATGACTTTTTTAAATAATATATATATATATAAAAAAACCTCCGATAAAGTTCGTGAAATATTATGAAATTCCTCACCGGTTGTCATGCTCGAATTTTTATTTATTTGAAATCTACCATAAAAACTAAAAACTAGAAATATGTATTTTTTTATTCAAAATGATATAATTTTGATTATGAAAGTATTTTTTCGCAACAAATTTTGTTACACAAATTACCACTTTTTTTCTCAGAGAAGTTTGTTTTCTTTGGTAATTTCAGGGTGTGGCCATACAAAAAAGTTTGAGAGGTTAATTTAGTAAAAATAATATTTAATTCTACAATATTTTGCAGATTATTTTTTATTTTCGCGACCGCTGATTTAGTTCAAGAAGAAAATTTGTGTTTAATACAAGAGTAATGGTGAAATATATTCGAACTAATTTTGTTAATATATTTTATTTAATAAAATTGGGCAATAGATGGTGCTTGAGTTATCTTTCGTTTATTTAATTTTAATATTTCAATAATTTTATTTAAAATATTTCTAAGATACTTCCAAACTAGTTTTCATGATTTTATAATGTTTCTAAAACGTACATTCGATATATTTTTTTTCTAAACATGTTAGTAGATAAACGTGTTTTTTTGTATATTCAGATACCTTCAAAGTGTTTCCAAACATGTAAAAAAATAAAAAAAATATTCACACTAGATATTTAACTTATAAAAAAAAAAAACAGGAATTATTTTCATTTTAGAGCTTCAATATTAGAAAGTGAGGGTGTGTATACATTTTATAAATTTTCCGAGTCTGAAAGCATAAGTCTTAGTCAAAAAAAAGCATGGATAGAGTTTTTTCACTTCTTGTGTATTTTTTGGTCACGCAATTAATGTTGCTATGGCACGATAGATGAGTTCTTAATACCCAGATAGTGGAAGTAATGTGGTTTTAACAAAATAATAATACCTAAATAGGTTGAAATTGATGTGGAAGTAATATGGTTTGCGTGTCATACAGAAGATTAAATGTATTTAAGTTCGGAATGCTATGCCGCATTGACTAGCATATGTTGTATCTATTCCACTACAGGAACCCTTCGACACATGGGCCAATCAATATATGCTCTGATAGCAAATCTGCGATATCTGCTCTTGATTCTGGTAGATGTACATCGCCACAGTGAGGAGATTGTAAAGATGCACTTCGTAATCTGTCTGAGAGTATGAAAGTCAACCTGGTATGAGTGTCTGGACACTCCGGAATATCATTTAATGAAAAAGCGGATGCACTGGTCAGGGAAGGGCTTAGACCAGAACAAACATTGGACCTTCCACAACACCTGGGTAAGGCAGCGATTCGCGGATGGATGAAAGGAGAGATGTTACAATGCTGGAGGAACGCTCCTGGCATGAGAGTAGCTCTCCAGGGCAGTGGTTCCCAAAGTTGCATAGCCTTCGACCCATCTAATAAAAATGTCCAATCTGTCTAATCATCTCAGCTGTCTTATAGAAAAGAGGGCAAATATTGGTAATGCTCACATTCCCCAATGGCGAATCGTGAAACTACCTAATGCGGTCTTATTTGTTCTAATTGAAATTAAATACCGTATTTTTTTTAAATGCATGTATACAGTGGCGAGGGCCCACTCAATATTCAATTGCGACCCATTAGTGAGTCGCAATCCATAGTTTGGGAAATGCTGCTTCAGGGACCATCCGGGAACAGAGACAAGGCTCTACTAGATATGAACTCAGACGTCCTCGGAACGCAGTGGCCATTCTAACTGGACACTATCGCCTTAACCACCATCTTACCAGAATAGGGGTACGGGATAACCCTACCTGTAGACTGTGTCTGGAAATAACTGTTTCTTGGGTCTACAGAGCTGGACCTGAATGCGATCAATAGAATTCCTCTGAGTAACATCATGGGATACTTAGAAACCGTGGACCTGAAAAACGAGGTCTAAGGTCTCAAACATGAACCACAATAGACCGTCTGGTCGCGGTGGAGGGAATGACTACCCACTGTATAGAATATTATTGTCTATTCCGTTGTCTGTTCGGATGATTTAGGATGAGACACTGCAATTCTTTATTTGTTTACCACTTTTATATAATGAGTCATAAAGAAGGCGGAAAGTGTTGTAATTTAAAAAAACGGAATTTTGACTCCTTAGAAGGGAAGAGAAGTAACATTTACAACTATGTTACTCATGTGTAATATACTTCAAATATATTGACCTTTAATGCAATATAGTTTCATTGAATTTTGTGAACATTAATTCGGGAAATGAGTAATTAAGCCCACCTTTAATTTTCAGACCTTGTAGAACAATTTTGCAATAACAAGTTACAGTTTCACTGAATTTCGTAGTATTCACTAGAGAAATCACAATTAGTGATTGACTGTTTCGAAATAATTAAAGAGTCAAAACAACAATATATATTTTTGTAACTTTTTTTTGGCTCATTAATCTAAATCGATTAATTAAACCAAAATATTATTATTTTGATTTAATTCGAATAATTTGAATCATTACTAATTCAGACCACCTCTAATTTCCAGACCATGTAGGACTATGTTGCAATAACATGTTAGAGTTGTAAAATATGTTTAATTCTATATGATACAGACCACACTAGAGAGTCTATGAATTTGTCAAATCTCGAGTGATTCCGCCCACTTCCAACTGCTAGATCTTGTAGATTGAGATATGTGACGAGCATTGAAGCTGCTAAATATATCAGATATAAAATAAGTTTAGTTGAATATGACACAGATAACACTGGTGCGTTGTCACTGTATAAAGTGGAAAACAAATCTACAGCAATTTTGTAAATAGGTTTCACATTTCGACTGCAAAGATGAGACGCGTTTAAAAAAAATGCGGTGAACGTGTTTCCCACTTCAAGGACTTCGTTAATTTGTCTGTGTCATATCATAGAGAATTTATTTTATAATAAAATAGCTTGAATGTTCGTCACATATCACAATCTGGAAGGTTTACCAGTTAGAAGTGGGTGGAATAAACTAAGACCTGACAAATTCATAGACCTCTGTTGTGTGGTCTGTGTCATATCGAATTGAAAATATATTATAACTCTAACTTGTTATTGTAACATTATTCTACACGGTCTAATAATAAGAGGTGGTCACCCAAGATATGACAAATTCAGAGACGTCTGTAGTGTGGTATGTGTCATATTGAATTATGTATATTTTATAACTCTAACTTGTTATTACAACATTGTTTTACATGATACCATATGGAATTAAACATATTTATTGACTGTAACTTGTTAACAAGGTCTGTTAAATAGAAATGGGTTGAATCTGAATTGAAGTTCCGGCAAATTCAGGGAGCTCTTTAGAGTGGTATGTGCCATATCGAATTGGAAATATTTTATAACGGTTACTCTTGTTAGTTAATTTTTTTAGATAAACAGGCCAAAAAAGTTATAGAATTATTTTTTTTAATAGTTGAATGGAAAACTTGTAATTATGATTGGTTATATCTTGGTCGATCACTCATCGGGAATTATTCGTTAATTGTACCACACATTAATAAAATCGGCCGTTTTTCTTGTTTTACAAATCGAAAAATCACGGAATAACGTGATCTCGCAACATAAAACAAGATAAAAGAGAAAACATCGCATGTATACACACCTTCTTCCCGGCTTTCACGTTTATTGAAGCTCTGTAATTTTCAAACGGTACACTCGATAAATCACACGGGGGCCAAAACTGCGCATGAAAGCACCGTTGATAATAAAAAATAAATAAATAATAATAAAAACAACGCACAACAACTAAGAAACACACATAAAACTAACGAGAAAACTTATCCAATACTAATTCTCCAATTTTTCAACTTTTACAGCAGTTTCTCGATGCGCGCTCGAAATTCATTACGACGTGATCTGTTTTTATTTTTTAATTTTTTTGATGAGTTGTTTTTATTTTTTGCGGAGAGCCCTGCTGCTGACCACGCCGGCGGCCCTCGTGCGCCTCCAGAGGGTCATGACGGGCACGCGGCAGGCCTGCGCGGCGGGTTTTACGGGGATGCCCGATTTAACCATTTCAATCGCCCTTTCGAGCGTCTCGGGCGTCCATTTCGGGGATTTTTTTAAAGCGGACTTTGATTTACTCGCTGCAATTTTTATCAAGGAAAAAGAGAACGAATAATCAGCGTTTTTTTTTAATGTATCAACAAGAAACATAAATTAATTAAGATGGCTTCAAACTTTCCACTTAGTTTTTGTCACCCGAAATACGGGATATTTAAATACTTCAAAACAAACAATTTACACTAGTGATGGATAAAATTGATTATTTGAAGAATTGATTTTTTTGAAAAATACAAAATATGAAATTTTAATTTAAAATTATTTCGAATTATTAGGAAATAGTAATAATAGTGATTATATTTGAGTTTTTAATCATAAATTTCACAGATTCAATTATCAATCGATTATCGAAAGTAATCAATTATTTCGTATTCGATTGTTGAAATAATCGATTTTGGCCAAATAACACCAAATTAAAAGAATTTTTATTCAAAACCTTTTATGTCGGAGAATCTTGTAGTTCATCCAATCAACACCAACTTGAAAGAAATTTTATTCAAAACTTTTTATGTTGGAGAATCTTGAAATAAATTATATTCAAAACTTTTTATGTTAGAGAATCTTATATTCATCCAACTTACTACATTTTTTTATTAAAATTAGCCATAAATTGGTGTAAACTATTTGTATTGAAGTGTATACCAGAATCGCACTCTCTCTCTCTCTCTAGATGATAAAAACTGCGTGGAAGATTTATCGGGTTCCTAATTTACGTAACATAATAAAATTTAAAATAATGATGAAATGATACGAGGGTAAATGAACAATTTTATGCTACAGACTGTGCGAAATATATCTCGATACTTAATAAAATAGTAGGAATACCAGAAGTAAATTTTATAATTATCCACAGCTTAGCTACAAATTTAGAAACATGAAATATACACAAAAATAACAAAGTTGTAATAGATTAGTTGTAATTATTGACTTACCCTCGTATAAATATTATTTCTATACATATAATTTTAATATGAATGACCAAACAATATACACAATAATTTTAATATTACACAATTTGATTTATTTTTCTTCGAATGTATGCAATGATTACTTCCCCATAAATTTAAATTCGAATAAAATATTCAGCTTTACACCGAACAGTAGACGATGCAAACGATTATATACAGGGCGAATAAGCAAAGTGCCCGTTTTCTATATCTTGTTAGAAATTCAAATTTAATTTACTAATAAAACTTGCTTGTCTACGGAGGACGCATAAAGTAAAATTATTTTCGTATATACAGGGTGTTCCATTATTCCGGAATTGATATCAACTTTGTTATTTTAAATGAAGAACCCAATTTTTTTTTTTCGATTTCTCTTTAAATTATCTTTACAAAGAGAGTTTACACACCGTGATTAACATTTTACCTTATCGGTATGTATTTACATCAATATAACATAGTTAGTAGTTTTGATAAGTCGTTACTGCATATATTTTTAAATAGAGTAAAAAAAAGAAAGATCTTTTTTGGCTTAAAACCCTAACAATAATGAACAACCTCAATAGAAGAAGAAGAGTTATAGCAGAAAGAAATGAAATGGGAGGAGGAGATAGATGCATTTTGAAGAGAATAAAGAAACTGGGAAAGAGAGAAAAGAAGGAATAATAAAAATAGAGTATGGTCTAATCTCAAGAAACAAAAAAGTAATGATTTTTTTAGTACAATCATTACTTTTTTGTTTCTTCAGATGGAGAAATGAAAAGTTTTATTCATATAAAATAAAATAGTAATCTTATACTGAAAATAGTTATTTAAGACATTAGTTTAATAATGAGGCGATTAATTTTTAATATGTGCGCAAATTTTCTCGAGTATATGTTTTATAAAAAGATACACAATGTTTTTTCTAAAGGGAGATTTTTCATTCCGGGAACCAGTTAACGTCATCAAAATAAGTCACTACATATAAACTATGAATTTGTTATTACCTCAATTTTAATTTTACCAACCTCCTGATTCAGATTAATTCAGTATTTATTTATCACCGGCTTTCGTTTTTAAATCGAATGCGCTTGTGTCATTCACTTCTATTAATAGTCCTGCGCAGACTCTGTTAGTTTTTCTAAAGTATAAAAAAATCCATATTCTCGACGATCCGGCGTCTAATTTCTGATTTGCAAACCCACATCTCAAACAAATTATTATTAAAGAATCGCTGTAATTTTATTGAAAGAAAAAAAGGAAAGAAAAGGCAGAGTTTCTTGAAATGCATGAAGGAGAAACATAAATTCACTGAGATGGTATCAAACTTTCCACGCAATTTTGCCTATACAAGAAATTAAAAAAACTGCCGTTTCGGGGATTTTTTAAAACGAATTTTGATTTACTCGCTATAATTATATTGAAACAAAAGAGAACGAAAAATCAGCGTTTTGTTTATAATGTATTGTTGCTTTGTGTCCATGAAGTGTTTGCGTCGTGTTCAATATATAATTTTAAAATAGCCATTATCATTTAAATAAACAACTATATTTAAAGCAATTAAAAGGCACTAATTAAACTCGTGCATTCCTGTAGTTCGGCGTAGCACAGCGAAGAAAACTACGAGAACAATGATATGAAAACGTTTCTTGGTAAATTGTTAAATAACTGCAGCGATTCGCGTTTGAAAAATTCATCAAATACGAATAAAATCGCGATATTTCCGCGAAAGAAAATTTCCACACTGCAATACTAATTTGTGAGGCCATTGTGAGCGCAAAGTCGCGATTTATATAAAACGCGAATACAATAACGCCCGGGCCCGCCGTTTCATTCCCCTCCGAGTTCCGTACGGTTTTATTTTTATTTTTTTGCGTCTGTTTTGTTTTCCCGTTATTTTTCAGAAGCGAATCGATACTTTCAATTATTTTAAGTATTACATTAAATGTGCGACATAACGCCGTTTTCGTTACATTTCGAATCGAATCGATGGGCGACAAACGTGGACGGAATTTCGCGCAAACGGAAATAATAATAATAATAATAATAATCGGGGAAATATTAACTTCTTAACGATATTACGAACGATAAATAAGTTTCCGCTTTATTTTAGGCGTATTTTTAGGTTTTTGTTGTAATTGAAAACATAAAGCACAGACTAAATACGGACAGATTGTAAAAATATGTTGCCCAAAGAAATTGCAGTCACCAGTTTCGCCATCTAGCAAATGTCATCTGAACTACGAAAATTTCCGAATTTTGTATGTTGGAGTTACTTCATTAACAGGAATATTGTGACAATTTGCGATGTCAATAAACATTATTTCCTCACTATCATTTAATAAATAGAGAATTTTGCTATCAAGGGCATGGGCTTATCCAGTCATTGGATTTAGGGGAACTTCACTATTTACTTTTCTTTCAAAATAATTTACCTTATTATTGGTTACAGAGCTTCTTAGATGATAGGGGTGGAAGCTGGTCTCTTCCTGGCTAAGCCCATGATCAGGGGCAATCACTAAGTAAATACATACAATGGAGAAGTTGTTATTCTAGGCGCTATTTTTGAATTAGTCGCCTTCGCGCGCCATCTAACGCCGCGGAAACGAAATGTATTTTATGTTGGCTAGACTTATGAGATTTTAGAGGAGCTATGTTCAGGTTAAAAAATCATGAAGAATGATTAGAAGATTGAGGTTACGTTACAATATGTGTATTTCTTAAAGGACGAACGCCAAATCTTACAACAGACCTCGTTAAATAAGACAGGAAAGTGGTCAAAACAATAGTGGGTCTACTAACAGGACACTGCAGGCTAAACAAGTATTTAAGCAAATTAGGCCTATCAGAAAATGCGATCTGCAGATTCTGTGAAGAGGAGGTGGAGAACTCCTTCACATACTGTGGCAGTGTGAAGCCCTATCAATGATTAGATACTTACAGATAGGGGCCACAAAAGCTAGTCCAGAAAGGTACACCCAAGGCTCACTACCAACCCTGAGTTGGTAGGGCTAATCAAGGAGGCGAAGGTAGAGCTAGTCATCTGAGATATAGGGGAGCCGACTTGTGGACGCGAGGAGTACGTCGCCACAATAGATCTGGAAAGGTCGCGGTGGTACAGGCCAAAGGACCACCCAATCAATATCTATCTATCTACATCATGTGAAATTGTTATTAGCGAGTATTAAAGTTTTAAACAAATGCAGTTCGTCAAAATTCCAACCCCACGAAGAGGCCAACCCCGACTGCATTATAAAGAAGAAAAAAATAGTAAAAATATTCATCTCAAAAGTGATTTTTTCATCAGAACATTTCATGTAAGTGCGTTGATAATGCATATTCGGTTTAGGAGAATAACTACTAAAACCATGGGGTGTCAACTCTTACGGGTAATTTGGAACCATTTCGCGCATCCTGTCTAATATATGAAAATTTCGTATACTCTATTTCAATCTCTGGTTACCCCGTCAAAATTTGGGTGGCGCTAGTAAACAAAAACTAACGAGGAAACCGTAAAAATGGAAATGTTCAGTTTCTAAAATTAAGCTAGATGTCGCAACACATTTTTTTACGAGCATTCTGTTTCCATCAGAAATTGGAAAATTTTATTTTCGACATTTTTAAAAGAAATTCCGCGGCAAATGCGTCCAGGTTTTTTCAAGTGTTGCAAAATTTCTGAATGTGTTAACAGTAAAGTAAACGTTATGTTTTCTATTGAGTGATGAATTGTAGATATATGGACATATTTATTTATATAATTCAACTTTTGATTCTAAAAAAAATCATTTCATCCACATCTATAGATATGTATTTCATTTGTTACAGAATCACGCATGTGCATTGCAAATGGGATATCTGCGGCAATAATTTTTCCCAAAGATGAAACTTGAATTAATAGTGAAGCATCTCTTCAAAGAATCCGCAACAAGATCTTCCACATCCTATGAGCAACATTTAGAACAGTCGTATAATCTTTTAATGTGTGGTGAAAGGTAATGGTATTACCTTCACCAATTTTAATTGCTGTGCAAAAACACTATACTGTAATTAGGGATTTGTTGAGTTTATTAAATAAAACACTTTTTCACTTTGTATAACTTGTTATTTTATTTTAGTGACTATAGATTCGAAACATAGAGCATCATTATCAAACAAAGTGAAGAAGTGTTTTATTTAATAAAATCAGGGATTTACCAACACCTATCTTGATGAGGTAGGCTGGAGTGCTGATACATGGAATAAGATGGAATACAGAAAGAAAGCATTAGGGGCTTACATGTGCCTCCGCAACATGCGCACTTCCCTCAAAACCATAACAGTAACTACGCTATAGTGATTATTATTTTTTATTTAATCGGCTGACGAATGTGTAGCGCATCTCACGAGCGCTTTATCCGCGGGTATTCCACGCACAATCTCTTGTCATAGTTGCTGCTTGAGATATTCGTGTCGGGGTTTACCCGAATGGATATTTGTATTTTGTTTGGGACAGGTATCCAACCTGCCGGGGACTATAGTAATTCGTTTATAATAATGTGATAATAAGTCATAGCAGAAAAATAATTAAGAACACACAAATGAATAATCATTAAAGTCCAAATTTTCCATCACACAGTGGCATCATTAACTCGAAAAGGTCGGACCTTTGAACAATCCATTAAGAAACGAGCTAGATTAAATAATTACCGCATGAATTAAATATAGGGCATAATTATAAACGAAACAAAAAAAGAACGAGCCCGGAGGAAGAAAAAATCCATTTTTCGAGACCTTATCCGAAACACATACACAAAAAAAAATCCGGCGACTTCATGAATATGCGACGCATTTTTCACAGTCACGCTCCGTAATTAATTTTCGTCATTTGAATATTTTCATTTAATGATGATATTGTGGCCGGCGCCCGTATTTAAATAAAATTAACGCCGCGGCCGCGCGGGATGAAAGAAGAAAACGACGGCGACGTCGGCGTCGCCAGCGGAGGAGGAAGGAGAAGAAAAAAAGGCGGAACGTTAATTGTTAATTTAAATACGAAACTTTTCGATTTTCTCGCTCGCTTACTTTCTTGGCGCGCTCGGCTTACTTACAGGCTATCAAATTGTACGACATGCAGGCGGTTTTATCGATTCGCCTGTCGGCATTATTTATGTTGTAATTGCACCGGCGTTAATACCAGCGTTGGGCTTCTGTGTGTTCTGTGTGTGTGTGAGTTGTTGGTGGGATTCGGGATTAGTTTTGCTGAAAAAGTGTTGATGTGTTTAGAATGGGGTGGGAGAAATTGTTATAACTAGTTACAGCGCGTTTGATCGTTTACTTCAATGAAATAATAATAATAATAATAAAAACATTTTAATACAATATATTAACTGTTTATTTTTTCATTTTTATACTACAATAGAAGACTCTACAGACTCATCAAAGTCTTCTACTTCATTTTATGAAGAGTCTGTAGAGTCTTCTCCTTCATTTTATGAGGACTCTGCAGAGTCTGTAGAGTCTTCTACTTCATTTTATGAAGACTCTGCAAAGTCTTATACTGTAGTATAAAAAATGAAAGAATAAACAGTTTATGGTATTGTATTAAAATGATTTTTGAATGAACAAATATCTATTGTGTAATCCAATGTTTGGCAGAGTATATGCTCGGGAAGTAGTTGTTTCAATAGATGTTTGACAAAACTTACAGTGTAAGTAATTTTTTCAATGATCGATTTTTTTTACCATTGCAGTTAATTTTTCCTTGTTTGATTTTATTGCAATTCATTGTATATGTTAACTTCATAATGAAAAAAAAAAAAAAAAACACTTCCATTCCTTTAAATAAATGATTTATTAATGGAAGTACCGAAAGCGATGGCTTGTGTCCACCAAAATCTTCAGTCCAGGAGTGTTCTCGGATGAAACTACTTGATCTTCAGTAGTTAATTAAAACGGATGTGCAAAACTTTTTTATTGTCCTTTGCGGCATCGAGTTTTAATTCCTAAAAATCGTAAACAAAAGACGCAAAAAACACGATGTTAATAATTTTTAAAATAAAAAAAAACAAAGAAAAGACATCGGAAAAAGCAACGAAAAAAATAATAAGTCAGTTTTGAATAAGTTAAGTAATGTATTCGAAAAAACAAAACGGGAATGAAGATACTTTACAAAAAAAAATGCGAAATACAAATTATAAAAAAAGTTTTTTTTCTTTTTGTTTGTTTGTTTCTCAGGTCGAGAATTAAATTAGAGACTAAAGTTAATACAATTTTATTAATATTAAGTAGTAACTTAGATTTCAAACCAAATCGCAGTATTTTAGTAGTAACTTCAATTAGTTAAATTTCAAATGGTCCTGAAAATAATTTATTCAACAAATCTTGCTAATCCGTCGATCGACCAGTTAGTCCGCTCGACTTGTCTTTTTTATTCCTTCCACTTCCCCGAAACCCCCCATATTTTTTGTATTCCCTTCCTTCCGTGTAATTTATTTTTCGGTGGTCGAACTATTTAATTGATCCGGAGGGTCTTAATTTTTCAGCGCCGAATGTAAACCGGAAATAGTGCAGTCCCTCATTAAAGCCGACCCCTGATTAGAATATTTAATTGGTCGGAACCCCCTCTCCCGCCGCGCCGGCCGAATGTTTCGGGTATTTAATTAAATTGAGTCATTATTCAGCAGAACAGTTTTCGGCATCGATCCGTCCCGCCCCGACTTCGGGACAGACGTAGGAAGGAAGGAAGGAAGGAATGAGGGGTCGTACGTCATAAAGTCTCCAAAACGGCGCTCGGCTCGGCTCCTGTGCATTCCGCAGACGCGATTCAACGTTTTGTTTCGTGTTAGTTTATGGTATTGTGATTGTTTGTTGCAGGCAGCAATTAATATCACAGGCTAACGATAAAAAACCCTTTTTAATAACTTTAGCTAATTTGTGTGAGTTTCTTCGCCGGAAGAAAATTTCCATACAGCAATCGTTGATTGAAAAATTATAATATAATATAATATAATATAATATAATATAATATAATATAATATAATATAATATAATATAATATAATATAATATAATATAATATAATATAATATAATATAATATAATATAATATAATATAATATAATATAATATAATATAATATTATTGTAAACACAAAGTCCTGGAAATGTTTCTTCCGATAGCGTTTATCGTGAAAACGAAAGAAATACAAACCTATAAAACGAGAATACAACAAAGTAATCTCTGTGCAATTTAGTAGACTGATTAATCACATCACGCATCAACGACTAACAGACTGATATGACATAAAGAAATTGACTCCTGGCTGAAAGACCGATGGTCGATAGCCATTTAGGAAGAATATTATATAAAATGTATTGTATTATACCTAATGTAAATTTTACATTAAAGTTGATTACATATATTATTTTAGAGAAAATTAACTATACACCTTATGATTGGATACTAGGCGGAAATTCAAAAATTATCTCCATACTCCTTGGCCAATAAAAGGGATTTAGAAAATGTACATGCTTTTATAAAAAAAATCTAAAAAAAGCTATGTAAGACAGAAAAGGAACAGAAAGTACAAAAAATACGAATCTATTTTTTAGTAATTTGATATTTATGTAAGTAAAAACCTTTTCTTGGCTTGTATCAAAATTTCACATTTTTTCAAATATGAAGTATTTAATGCTATATTCTGAGAGAAATGCGGGTGGTATAATAAATTAAATTAAATATGGTTTCAATAATTTTTGGGTGTTCATAAAATAATAGCCACTGCAATTAAATATATTATTTGTATTATTCGTCATGAATAATTTAACTGACAAAATGTCACGTCCATAGAAAATATGTAACATTGGAAAACGTAATGATTTCCATGTCTGAGCAAACGCAACACATTATTTGAGCTTTGATACAATCTCATGTCCAAGCAAACGAAATAAAATTTAATTTTACTAAAATGGCTTAACAATTTTATTGCAGATGTTACATATAGCAGTTTTTTTATACACAGTATCTTTAATAAACAGAGATGCAATCCATTACGTAGGTTTAATTTACCTGCTAAATATTAGAGTTTTATCAAGTAACAGCCTCAAATCTCGAATGTTTTAGGTCTTTTATCTCATCCTTAATGTTTGATGCATTGGATTTTTAGATTTGTAGACTAACTTGCAAGGCAATACTAAAGTGACATCAGAGAGCGGATAGGATAGTTTAATAAATATCTTTAGCCTAAGCCAGTTCATTTATTGACTGCAACATATGTTTAAACCATCGCGCAGCTGGACTACTTCGCTTACAATAAAGGGGTGTGTCGCTCAGCTGTAAACTCAATATGTTGTAACTGTACGTACGCCAGAGAAATTTTGTTTGCATTCTGATTAACGTTAGATTTGTTCGTTACATGAATTAATGCATCAGTTCTTACATTTTCTGTACTAAAACCGTTCCTTACATGCACTAACTTGAACTGATATTCACTAAAGTATATTCGTTTGCGTTGGTTTACTTCCATCGAACCTGCACTTTTTGCACCTGCTACTCCTAACAGGAGCAAAATGTAATGATTGCAAGTTCAGTGCACGTTAAAGGTACAGCTGTACTGACGAGGGATCAAATCCCGAAACACGTGTCTGCAGACAGCCTTATATTACTTAACTTTTTTTTTTTTTTAACTTTTTTTTGTTTTTTGCATTAAATATTTTCGATTAAAAAATTATTGCATTATACAATATATTATTGTTATGGAGGCAGAAAGACCGATGGTCGATAGCCATTTTCTGAGGCTTAACTAGAGATTTATGATTGTAATGTAAATATTGTAATGTAATTTAACGTATTTCTCAGAAATAAAGATTTTCTATATATATATATATATATATATATATATATATATATATTGTTATGGAACAGCAAATGTTAGACATTTGTTAAAGTACTTATTATGTCACAGTAGCTAAAGGGAAACTAATTTATTAATTAACTATTTCAAGTTCTTTTTATTTAATTTATTCATATTAAGTTAATTTGCAAAAAGATGATTGCTTAACCTCGCTGAATAGTTGGTTAGGTCTTTCTAGTTCTTGCTAAAGATAACGATTTTTGCGGATAACAAAGTAGTTAGAAAATATTAATTGTTATCTCTATCATCTGTATTTCTGTTAATATTGTTGATGGATATAATACAAAATAACACAAGTTTATTTTCTTCTTGCCACCTGTTATGTTTCGCGTAGTTCCAGTTGTGGTTTGTATTCGAAATGAATAACAATTCTCTGATAGAAAAGCATCAAATGATTACTCCTACAAGAAAACTTTCCTAGTTCCGTTATGTTTTTTTTGTATGGGAAGAGAGGAAAAAAGTTCTGGTGCTTATTTGGTCGTGATGAGACCGAATTTATGTTGATACGCTGGAAAATCGGAATGAACCCTCACGGAAAAGTGGGAAGTGTCGCCGTTTTTCCGGACCTAATTCCGTATTCCAGACGCTCGCGTTCGAAAGCGGGGCGCGCCCGATTCCCGCAAGGAAGAAGGTCGTGGAATGGGGACGCAGTGAATCCGTGGCGGCGAAAATGGGCTTTGGGACATAATCTTATCGTCCGCCTCTTAACTCGTCCTTTTGTGCTCTCTTTCCCTTTTTTTATTCTTTTTTTTACAGCG
Source organism: Philonthus spinipes (assembly GCA_963082785.1). NCBI lineage: Eukaryota > Metazoa > Arthropoda > Insecta > Coleoptera > Staphylinidae > Philonthus > Philonthus spinipes. The sequence continues at coordinate 8,384,834 of OY720304.1, forward strand.
CCGCCCCCCTGGAGCACATGGGACGCCACTTGTTGCTCCCGAAACAAATGCTGCACGTGGCCGAGTGCATAAACGGGGGCGGGGGTGGTTTTTCGTGAGTGCGTGTGATGACGGGGGGATGATCCCGCCGGCCAATGCGCGGATCCGGCCGGCCAATAACGAAATTTGCGCCTGATGGAAAATATGGAAAATATATATTTTAATCACGCGCTGCCGGGAAATAATTTTTCTTTGTGCGCTTTTATATAATGCACACACACACACACACTTGCATGCGATGGGAGTGCGATTTTAATAAATTTTATTAACGCGCGTTTTGAATTGTTTTAATGAATGCCGAGCGGCGATCTAATTGTTGAAATGTTAATTTTTAATCGGGGGGTATTTATTAAAAGCCATTACCACCTGTGTGACTGACACATTTTAAACGCGTATATTAAAGGCGATGAATTCATCATGTTTTTCACGATTATTCCACGCTACGCTAACAATTTTCATTTTAATATTTAATCACTTTTTATCAAACATTTATAGATTTTCTATATTATTTCATTCTAATAATTACATATTATACAATGAATAAAATCCTGTTTTATCACTTAACGATATCTCATTTCAAAATAAACATTTTTATTTAAAAAATTACATTTATCCTTTGTTGTTCTCGACACAGTAGACTTTGTTAGGGTATTTTTTTGTTAGTTACTATTTTTTTGTCATGTTGCATTTTATACAGAGTAATCAACAATGATTGTAGATAAGTTAAATTTCCCGCCGAAATGTATCATTATTACTGACAAAAATTCCATTCTGTAATTTGTAAACGATATTTTAAAAATAACTTTATTATTATTTAAAAAAATAATAGAAAGGTGTTTTGAAATAATCGGTAAAATAGAACAAATTGTTGAGAATTAATGAGAAGACTGCTGGCGGAGAAAACTCCATTAATACAATTCAATTTACCCAATTTATTGAATTATTGATGTTTTTAATTAATTTCTCACTTAACACCTGGTTTAATTAATTATTGATGGCTGAGGCTTCTTTTCTGTTACATAATATTTTAATTACAATACAAAAAATGATGTAAATTAAAAATAAATAATTTAATTAAAAACAAAACTTTTAATGCTTTTTATTTTATATGAATTAAAATGTTTCGAAAATAAAACTATATTCGAAGAAATCACTGTGATGTGCATAATAGTTCAAAGTATAAAAATAGAACGTTTAATACAAAACAATACAGTACTTACATTTGACATGCCTGTACTTTTTTGTTAAAGGGTGACTAAAGTATCAATAAATCGTTTTGTAGATAGAAATAATATTAGTTTATCCATTTATATTAAATACACCTGGGTTTTTCCACCGATGTAAAGATAGCCACGGATTTTCCCAGTGCCTCCATCATGATCAACTAAATTTTCTGAAAAGTGTTGTTTTTAATCAGCCTGATGATGATACTGTGTTGACGAAACAATTGTAGCAGCGTCTTTTCAATAAATAAGTTACACAAAATTTATTGCAGAGACTCTGATACAAATGTTTGTCATCATCAGGGAAATGATTAATCATTACAAACAACACTTTTCAGAGAACCTAGTTGATCATGATGGAAGCACTGGAAAAATCCGTGGATATAACTTGTTTTATTTACAAATAGTGTATTATGTAGTTTCATCAAGTAGAAGCCTCAACCATCGATTATTAATAAGTATACTATTAGAAATGTATTTATGCTGATTAAAGTAATATAAACCATGGATAACATTGTCTATTTTGACATCGAATTTCATTAACTTGTATATATTTTGATTGATAAAGTAGAAAAGTTTAAGGATTATTAATATTTTAATATATTTATATGTTACAATTAATTGCTAATGGACTTTAATTAATAATTAAAAATCTCTTGTTGAGAAAATCGGTGGCAATCTTCGCATTAGTAATTTTACTGTAATTATTTTAACTTAATTTGATTGATGCTGAAAACATCAAGAATTTGTTTTATTGATGTAATTGAATTTAAACGGAATTTTAATCCATTAAACGCCGTCTTGTTTTTATATCTATCATAGAGCGAGCGATTGGCAGCTTTTAAAATCCACAGCCCTCTCGTTCTTTCCTTATTTATTTTTTCTCGTCATTGATTGAAATAACATTTTTGTAATTAATTCAAGACATCTTTACTCTGAAGTTGTTTAAGAAATAATTCCACCCGATAATAAAATCAGTAAAATACAAAATTAAATATGCGAATTTAACTTAATTTATTATTCAATTGTATAAATTAACAATAGAAAAAAATCATTATACAGATACGTAATTACGTAATATAAGGCTATCTGCAGACACGTGTTTCGGGATTTCATCCCTCGTCAGTACAGATGTGTTGATTAATTAAAAAACGTACCGTCCCGCCCGCGATCTCTGATGGAAATGATCGATATGACAATGACGGACATGCCGTTGATGTGCGCAATCTCAATTAATTGTTTTCAGAAAAAAATCAATTTGCATTGAAATAAAGCCTCGCTCGCTATTAATAATAATAATAAAAAAATGGTGATGTGTCCTTTCCGGCAAATTCGAAATTGGCGATTCGAAAATTTTTACGATCACAATACTTTCCCTTGGATTATTTATTTATTATTTAAAAAAAATGTTGCATTTTACAATATGTTATTACTATGCAATAGCAATGCCCATTATGTAATTATCTGGAAGGATATTAGCCTAAGAAGTAGTTGTTTTAATGTACATTTGTTTTAAGGTACTTACGTGACGTAAGTCACAGTAGCAAAAATGAATAATAATTACTGTCAAATTCTTTAAATTCTTTTTATTTAATTTGTACAAATTAATTATTTTTAATTACTTCTATCTAATTTATGTTTTTTTAAATACTATTTATTATTTTGAATTGAAATTATACACATATTTGCCTCTATCTTAATGGTTTTTGTATTTTAGTTAATATATGTTTATACTTTAGGTATTGTTTATTATATTATATTGATGTAAGCATATTTTTAATGTTAAGTCAAATTTTAAACTTAATTTAGTCAAGTTTAAGTTTTGATGCGATTTGGTTGTAATGACTAATAAGAACACTGTGACAATTACAATTTCTTTATCTAAAGCTCCATACTTTAGAAAAGATTATATCAAGAAGATAGTCAACAGAAAATTTTGTTTCTGGAATGAAGCAATTGAAATTTCCGAGTGAATGATGAGAATTGCATTGATATTACTGATGGGCAAAGTTTTTTTTTAAATAATCGAATTATATGAAAAATGTAAAAGTCATTAACTTTAAAATTTTTCATTTATAAGGTTTAACTGTAAAATACCTCAATTCGTTATAGAAATAGTATCATAATAATTCTGTGAATATTTATTGTATCTATTACAAAAGATGCTTAGATTGCGCTGATAATAAATAACGTACACGTTAAAATTAAAAATATACTCCAATTAAATCGTAACCAGATTTTTGACTAAAGGGATTAATTGATTATTAATAAATTATTTTTATTTTTTAATTTCATTTATTTTAAATAGCTATGACCAAATGAATAAATACTCTTTTCTATTACGACTTGAGTTTCAATATTTCTGCCATTGTGAGGTTGTAACAAAAAAAACGTAGTAAAAATATTTCATTTATTATAATGTATTACCATAAAGTAATGTTCAAAACCATTTAGATTTTAATTTGAAGCTAATTTACAACCAATCCGTAACTCAATTGTAAACCAATTGCAAATCAAATGGTAATCAAACCACAACTAAATTGAAATCAATTCACAACAAAATTACAAGCAAGCCATTGTTAAGTTACAGCTAATTTAAGTATACATTGATTTTTTTAAATTACCCGCATTTTACTCAGTAGAATAATTTCTCAGTTGTAATGTTCCATTAAGTTATATATTGTACTTTTTTAAAAGGTGAACAATGTATTATTATTATTAATGGGCAACCAAATTTGTTTGCTGATTAATTTGTTATTGAATAGGTGTTCAACTATAAATTAAATCGTAATTAAGCCGCAGATATATTTAAACCAAAGCACAATCAATTTACAATTACTGGGTTTTTCAATTGAATTTTACTTTATATCATACATTTTTTTTTATCTCCAATATATTTCCCTTTTTTTGACATTTATTTAACTGAAGATGGAAATATAGTTTCCGAAATATATCTAGTTTAATATAAAATAAGTAGGATAAAGGACAACTATTTTTATATTTTGAATTAATTTCTCACTTAACCCGTGGTGAAACATATTTAATTAATAGACTTTGATTAAAACACTTGGGTTGTTTTACTGATTTAAATCAGTGAAACAAAACAAATGTTTAAATCAAAGTCTATCAACTATTTTTATTTAAATATTCATTTAACAACTTGAAATATATTTGAGATATGGTGAATAATTTGAATGGATATTTTAATTTAGAAAAAATACTTTGAAATGTATATGTCGAGCATATAAAGATTGTGCAACTTGATATTTATATACAATAGTTATATTTCCTAAATTATAGGAGTGATTTAGTACAAAGAAATAGCTATATACTTATTGGAAATTACTAATTCGTGGCTACGTTGATGTACTAGTCCATAGACAATTTTCATTTCAATTCATCTCACAACATGCATGTATGATTTAAAAATTATTTTATGTATAATGTAAGTATTCATAAAATACATCACAATATTTACATCATTACATTTACAACTACCTAAGCCTCAGAAAATGGCTATCGACGATATTTTTAATGAATTCAATAAAACTACTTGGTGGTGAATGGCGGTGAATATATTACTTTTATATAACTAGGTTTAAAAAAAACTCACTTGGTTTAGTTCACAATTATTTATTATTTATAACTTCTCCGACTAGTTTCGACCTTTAGTGATTCTCAAGGAGTAAAGATCGAAAGAGGTTATAAATAATTACACACAAACACAAACCATGTATGTTTTTCTTTTTTGCAAAAAAAAAACTAGTTAGTTTGAAAAAGGTCTCACCTTCTCAAGTGAGAAGTTAATTAAAAATATACTTTTATATAATAAAAATACTTAAAAGTAAACATGCATGAATATTGTGAGATAAATTAATATGAATAAAATTAAATAAAAATGATTTAAAAATAATTAATAAATTATTTCCACATTTAGTCCATTGACCTGTAAATTAATGTAACACGAATTAGTAACTGCCGAAAAACATATAGCTTTCTTTTTCTATTAAATGACATCCTTAGTTTTATTGAATTCATAAAATCGCCGATAGCCATTTTTATTTGAGGTTTAACTAGTTATAAATGTAATGATGTAAATATTGTGACATAATTTAATGCAAATCTCAGAAATAAAGATTTTCTATACATATAATCTTAAAATTACATGAATATTGTGACACGAATTTAAATTAATTTTTATTAATTACTTATATTAAATAACACTATTTAGTCTTTCAAAGTCTATTGTAATATCGCTACAATTGTTTCACCACACTGTGGCTTCTTCAGGCGATATTACAATATACTTTGAAAGACTAAATAGTGTTATTTAATATAAATAATTATGAACTATCAACAATTATCAGCCTCATCAATCAATTATTTTATTAATTAGTTTTTCTATCAACACTACATCTACACCAAATTAACACTTCTTTTCACTCCTTATCATATTTTAAAAATACGAATATAATTTATAGAAATAAAGTGGACACACGATTCTAATTAGCGTATATATATTTTTTAAACAAGATAACAAAAGAATTTCGAAACAAACAGGAGGATCCCGTTGTTACGTCCCCCATCGAAAACCTCCCCCGCGCCAATAGATAGCTTTAATCTAATCGATCTATTTAATTAAACTTACGTAATTAAAATTGCGTACTCCTCCCGCCCGTTCTTGAGGGGGTGTGAATGGGGGACGACTCCTCCGCGGGGCGCGCGGGATCATTAATATTTCTCCCTTCGCTCAATTTATTCCGAATGCGAACAATTCCGGCCGCAAAGTCGCGAAATGGGGAAGTAATCTTTCGCAAATACGATATCATTTTTTAAAATTCAAACTCATATTTTTATTTATTTATGTTGCTTTCCTTCTCTTCGGAAATTAACGGAGAAGAGTGCGTAAGCCCTTTTAATTAAACACAACAACAAACGAGAGAGAAAAAAAACCTTCAATTATGTATCGCTTAATTAAAAAAAGTGTCCCGCGAAAAAATAGAAAGCGCATTAATTAAAAGCAAAAAAAATTAAATAAACGGGGAGGGAAAAGAAAGGGGGTGGAAATTGTTAATATTTGCGACTGGTGTTAATTTTAATTTGAATGCTGGCGAGTGGGATGTATTTCTCCCCCCCGGTTTGCGTTTTCGTAGTGCAGTTGTTTCCTCTGCTGTTTGGAGTGTGTGGACCGACGAAACCTAGACTAATCTAGTTATGGTGATAATAATGATGATGATTATAACAGTGAGTCCTAGTGGATTATTATTATGACGGCGGTAATACGGAGGGGTCGTTATGTCGGGGTTGGGGGCGTAAATTGAGATTTAACACTTACCGGCTATCGAGGACGTCGAGGCTCCGAGCCAAGCGTGTGAGGATTCTAATAACTTGGCCTGCAACAAAATACAATTATTACATTGATGAATATTCTAAGAGATTATAAAATTTAAATTACAACATCAAAAATATCGAATCTCAACTTGGAAAAATAAATTGATTTTATAGATTATTTTGTATATTTTTTTCTTTCTTTATTATCTGAGAAAAATAATACATTGTATATAATCTAACATAATATAAAAAAAAGGGCAGAAAGACCTCCGGCCGATAGTCCATGACAGACTACTAACCCATCTAAATGTATTGTAAATATTAGTATTTGTAAAGAATTGTAATTCTGCTGTCTGAATAAAGATGTTTGTATATATAAAAACTAAATATTGTCATAATAAAGGCTATCGACCATAAGTCTTTCTGCTGCTCAAGAAAAATGCTTTCTTTATCTTAATATTATATAATTAAGATAAAGAAAGCATTTTTATCCGGTTTTACTTCAGATAAACAAACAAAATGTTTTCAAAATTTCAACAAACCTATAGTGAAACAATATTTAATAGCACATTCTAGTGGAGCCATCTATTGCTGCTTGCTTAACTTTGAAATGTTCCGGCAAACATGGACGACAATCAATTGTGAATAAAAATTTTCAAATGAATAAAACACTTTTATTAATTAATTAATTGATTATTTTCAAATTATTTTTATTTAATTTATTTAACTAACTTGTGACCAAGTGAATAAATCCTTTTTTTCTATTACTTTAAACTTTGTTTATATGACACAAAATTTGGATTTATTGTGACTAATAATTTACACTTGTCAATATTATCACTATAAATTACAATGTTTTTGATGTGTCGGTGAAAAAATTAATATCGATCATTGAATTGTTTTAAACTTGTCAAACTTCTTGCAGAAATGTTTCAGTTTCATAGTTTACTGTAAAGAGTTTTAATCTTTTAGAAAATTTAAATGATGAATAAAATGTTGAGCAATTAAAATTTGCAGTATATATAAAATAATAGTAGAGAAAAAAATAAAAATCATTTCATCATTATATAAAAAAACATCAAACTGTTACGTGTAAAGTTAATTCATTTTAACGTGTTGAGCATCCCTCAAATTATTAAATTATATTTTCCAAATAAATTCCACTCACACTTTCAACCCCTTTTAAAAACCCCCAAACGATATTCCTTTTTCCTCACGCCGACGCGCGAGCACAACCAATCAAATTAATTTCACCTCGCCCGATTCTTTTTCACAAATCGTTACACAAATAAAGACTTACGTACATTAAATAAATACACGCGAGTGTATACCCCATCTATTCACTCATTCATTCACGTTCGAGTGTAATTCGATTTGAGCCCGACCAGCGGGAATAATTAAAAATATAATTATGGGCGCTTTTGATTAAGCGCCGATGCCCCGGAGGGGTGTGCGTTTTTTTTTTTTTCGATTTTCTGAAATTGATTTGCTAACAGAAGAGAGGACTTGGATGGATCCCTCCCCGCCCGTATTTATTTGCAGTTAAATTAACATTTGCCCAGCGCGCCGATGTGTAAATAAAAATATCGTGTGTATCCGGTCAAATCGGGAGGGAAATTATGTAAATTTGCTCACTGATGAGATTATTAATTTCGAAAAAAAAAAAAAATACACTGGTAATGTAAGGCGAAAAGAAAATATTGGGTTTGAATTTGTGGAATTTGTATTTTTTTTTTCGTATTTTGCGTGGATGTGGGGAATAATGTTTGTTTTTTTGCAATAACGGGTGATTGTTTCTTTTTTCAAGGGATGTCAGTTTTAATTACATAAAACCCATTTTGTTGATTTAAGCATATTATACATTTTTTTGATACACAAAAACACAATTTGGCAATAAATATGTTTACTCGTATTTATCTGAATTTTGAATGCAAAAAAGTTTAATTAAACAATATCTCTTATATAACTGTTTATTGTATTTTATCCTTTAAATGGAAAAGTATTAAATGGTTTCTTTTGAATTATACGCTACTTATGATTTTCAATAGTTAATAGAAAAGAGTATTTATTCACTTGATTACAGTTATATAAATAAATTAAATAAAAATTATTAGAAAATAATTAATAAATTATTTTCGCATTTAGCTCTGTGAACTTTTGACTTACGTTACGTAAGTTCTCTAGACACATGTAAATTAAAACAACTACTTCTCGGGCAATAGTTGTTTGTCACTACACTACATTTGACTACAATTGTTTTGCTAAAATATCAGAAACAGTGTTTGATTTAAAATTATCACGAATTTTCGAAAATTAATTGAATTTATAATCAAAGAAGAAAATAATATATACATACACATCTTTATTCAAACTATGTAAATAATACAAAACAATTTAACATTAACTACGATACATGTAGAAGTTAGTCTCTTTGGGCTATCGACCTGCCCTGTCTGAATTTATGATGATGTCAAAGATAAAAGTCTATGCAAGCTGGCTGAATTGTCAAGATGATTCGCACAAATGAATTGATGAATGGTGACGGGAGACTATTTGTATTTATATTAGGGTTACGTGGAAAAGAATTTTGTATGAAAGGGTTATTGGATTTTTTTTGCCTAAGGCTAATATATTCTGGGATGAATAAAAATCTTATTATTATTCTCGAAAATTTACAATTGTCGTTTTAATACTCAACCGTAGAGAAACTAATATATATTTTTCTCCTCTGTGGCTCAATTCTGGCTTCCAATGTCACATCTTAATAAAAAAAATCGTTTTTCAGTAAGTTTAAGTCTTACAAAACCACTACATAAGAAAGGTGATCACTGAGAATTGGAAAACCATCGACTTAACTGTTTTTTTTTTTGTTTTTGTTTTTTGTGTTTGTCGGACTCCTTCCAGATTTTGTCTAGGAGTCTACCGACTAAAAACCTCTCCCACTTTGCCGGCGTCGACTGCCAGGGTCATTGGCCGGTCTCCACAAAAATTAAGCTAGCTAACTGGCAATAATTTATTGAACCCTGATCTTTTGAGGTTAACCATGGAATATCACATTACATATATAAAAAGAAACTTAAACCTAAATTACAATATTTACACTGGACATACTCATATCTAACCTAAAATATATAACATATAAAACTTAACCCTAATCTAAAACTAAAATAAATTTAAAACTTAAACCTAATATCACAGGTTGTTGAAAGACCCCGATACCGAGAACCTTAAAACTTAACTTAAATGCCCCAGAGTAGAAAAAGGACCCTGGGACGGACGAAACAAATCAAGAAACACACCACAATAAGATAAGACGAATACACATCACGACAAAACACCAAAGTGACATCGAAGTTGTAAAGGGTCTTCATGTCACTGTATACAAAACGAAATAAATTAATACAAAAGATAAATCGCCATAATCGCTTCAATCATCTCGTTTCGCGTAGAAATTGTACACACAATTCTACGGACCCCTAATCGTTTGCCAGTATTTCCACCACAGTACCACCAAGCCTCAGCCTATTGCATATAACCGCATAAGCTGGACAAGTTATTGGGATAGATTCCCCTTTCCCATATCAAGTTATACATCTCCAACAAATACTCCCTTATAGATGAGGGGAGTTGTTGACCTGGAGTTTTTGACTACCCTTAAGTAGACACAATAAAATGAAAGTGTTTGTCTGTCTTGGATCATAGACCAGAGAGTATTATTTTATGATATAATAATAAATTATATAATGAATGAGGAAAATACCTGATTTTCGTGAGGTGCAAAGCGCTGAGCAAGAAAGCAGCTTCTTTCTCGATGTGTTTTTATTATTGAAATGTGTAAACAAAAAACATAAGTTGGCAATGACATTAATTTATTTGTTTTCTTTGATATAGAGTTTAGCTACAGAATATATCAATTTCGTTATTTAAGCCCGCTTTTAAAATTATTAAGTAATGCTTATTTAAGTTTCTGAAAAAGAAGTTTTGCATTGTTAAAAGTACTTCTTACTACTTAGTTTATCATATTCTCCGAGCATGGTTTATTCCTCTTTTGGTTCTTTTTATTTTTAGGGAGGCTACCCTTGATTTTCAAGAAGTAACAGAAACAGAAACGATGAAACTCAATTTTTGCCTTTAATTCATATTGTATCGACCAAGATATATCGATATTTTCAGTTAATTTCTGAAATGTATTGAAGTTTCTGTCAGATCTTTGATTAATGACCCTTTTTGCCTTTTCCCATAATTGCTACATTATAAACTTTGCTATGATTATTTTCGGGGATAACCAACTTAATGTGCTACATTCTTCTTCATTAGTTTATCACATTCTCTGAGCATTATTAATTGCATATGGAATGAGCTGCGAAAAACCGAAATGACCATCACTAGTTATTCATACGCTAGATGAATGGTGGCTGAACATTTCATTAAATAAAAGGTTTATTTTTATTTTTAGAGAGGTTAAGCTTGATTTTAAAGTAAAGTAAATTTTATATTACTGCACCAAAATAATTGTCTAGCGCACCGCAGAAACCACGAAGCTCAATCATTGCCTTTGGTTCATATTAAATGTACAAAGATATGGCGATATTTGGGGCAATTCCGTATGGGAAATGATAAGTTTAACGTGAGCATTATTTTTTATCAGCACAGTCTTAAAAGCTTTTGTAATAATACGTATATAAAAACATAGAATACTGTTTTACATCAATTGTTAACTGATATTAAACTACAGCGTTATCCATTACCATTCTAACTCACAAAAAGACGCTATTTAGGTGTGCTGCTTACTTTTGTATTTTCTAAGGTTTTATTAAACTACCCAAAATAGTGTTGTGCAAAGTTCTTATAGTATTTTTTTTATTAACATGTAGAAACTTTCACAATCCTGAAGCTCCGACTATTTAAAAAGAATATTTGCCTGAATTAATGATGAAATTATTTGAAAGTATTCTTGAAATATTCATAAATTGTTAAAACCATTACGCTAATGTCCGCCGAGAGAAGGATAAAGAAAGAAAATGCGTGCGAAAGATGTCGGGGCCGGCAATAAGAATAATAAGCGGGAGAATACGTTTGCGGGAAATTTATGTGTTTGTACGAATACGGGCGTGTGTTTGTCGTCTAAATAAGTCATTTAAGTTTTTCAGTCCGCATCAGTTTTATGCGGTCATTCCGAGGCAGTCCTTTAAATTTGAGCGCAATAGCCGGCGACTTATATACATCAGAGCTGACAATAAAGTATTCTTAACAAGCTGGCCAAGTCATAAAGTGGAATGCTTTATATAGACGTAGTCATAAACAAGCGAGAGTCGCGGCAACAGACTGTTTTTCCGGAAAAGAGGAGGGGGTGCGAGGGAAGAGGGTTGTTTCTATTTTTATACATCCGCGATAAAGGAATTTGAGGGTGTAGGGGAAGGAAGGAAGGAACGGATGAAGATGCGTGTGCGGCACGCGCGTTGAAACGAATTAATTAATGGCGGGGATTCGGTTTAATGAAGCCGTAGGTAAATTATAAGCGAAAAGACGGAGCCGGCTAATCGCGGGCATTAATCCGTGCGGTCAACGAGGGTCGCCGCCGCCGTTCCCGCCGCCACCGCCTGGGGACAGAAGGAAACGCACAATTTGTAAAACGCTGTCCGCAAAGTGATCAATTAAACCTCGGCCCTTTCTCATCCGCACTCACTCCACGCATTTATCTTTATATCCCCATTGAAAACAAAACGGGGCATACGCAACGCGTCCCACTCACGCCCCATTAATCCGTCCGGCCGGACGACAAAAACTACCCCCCGGAAACGCTCTCTCTGTGCGTCGCGTTAACAGGTGGCTGAAAACTATCCCACACACACACCCGCAAACACGCGTTTTATCCCGCCCGACCATTTCACATTCATTCAAACACGAAATAATATTTTTAAAAAAAGCAACAATAAAAAAAAAACGCACGCACGCGCTTGAAAACGCTTCTCAGAAAAAAACCTCAACCACGAATAATTACGACAGTAATTTCCCCGATTTTGACGAACGTCCTTAATTACAGAAAAAAAAAATAGAAAGCGGCACCCGTCGCGCTTCATATAGGATGAAATGCAAAACGCTCTGCTGGCCAAGATAATAATCAATGCGAAAATTATGGTTTTCCTTTGGTTAGCTCTTATATTCATATAAAAATTAAATTAGCGAGTTATTAGCATGGCGAATTTTAGAATTAATTCCCGACATAAGCTCACCGAGATATTAATTCAATTCACCCGAGCGTGCTGTTGTTGTCTGTTTACATGTAGAAAATCTCATTTCTCTCTCCCCCCTTTCATTCATTGTTGCAATCGTAGAAATTAAACTTAAACACAATCTATTAAAACTTCACATCCTGTTTTCACTTATTATTAATTTTTTTTTGCTGTTTAATAATAACTCATAAATTGATTCAGACATGGATAGAATAGTTTATTTAAAGAAACGATTTGTTTGAAACAATATTTAATTTGAAAATACCTCAAATATATATAATTTTTTTTTCAAATAAATATAGTATTCTCTTCCAATCCTAATTTCTAGCTTCTAGAATATTAAGAATGCGATCAACAATACGTTTCCGTTTTAAGGGATTAACAATGTTATACAGTCATAAAAAAATAAACATTAAATACAGGCAGATAGCTTATTTACTGATGAACGACATCAGATAATTTTTATTTTTCAAAAACAATAAAAGTGAAAAAAATATTAAAAAAAAAATAATTTACAAAATACATATAATCTATATTAAACACATTCAACTGTATGTAGAAAGACTTCATCTTAAATATCCATATTAAATACATTCATAATATATTATTTGTGAACTCGTTAATCCTATTAATTAGTCAATAAAAATAAATTTAGTTCGACGTCATCATTTTAATTGTGGAACAGTATCTAGTAGTTCTAGTAGTTTTGCCGCTAGTTTGAAAAATCAAAATTGGAATAATATATACACATTTTGTAAAAACCACTGCTCTGGCGCTAATCGCACCGTTTATTAGGCGTAAAATCGCAGCCTCAAGCTATATTTTTATAGAGACGTTGAAAGTCGAGCCTAGACTCAAGATTCTAACATTTATAGATTGCAACTTACAATACTGTTTGTTCGTATGCAGTAGTACAATACAGTTTGTTTAATAGCAGTATGAAACAAGATAATTGTAAGTTGCAATCTGTGAATCTTGAGTCTAGGCTCGACTTTTAACATCTCTATAAAAATATAGCTTCGGTTTTTGCCTTTAATTTTTTATTTGCTGGATTTGATAGCGTTTTTGTTATTTTTTGGAATCAGTAGTCCCACATTTTATTCCGCCCACATTTTTTATTGAACTATGTTATCATCCTATAAAAAAGTCTGCTATTAATTGCCTGTATACCACTACCATTCAAATCCATACATTGAAAGGTTAGAAGAGGTACAAGAGAAACTACATTTAAGTTTCTCTTGTATCTCTTCTAAACCCGCAATTAATCTCAGACTTTATTTATCAAAGAAATAATTAAAACTTACACCTATTATCAATAAATTAATGGTTACAATCATATTTATTTATTTATTTGTAATAAAACTACAGAAATTTATTTTACAAAATTTCCTATCTCTAGTTATATGCTATTTAAATATATACTAAATAATAACTATTGCCTAATTAACAAAAATATAATTACAGTTCTAAATTTTAAGACCGGTGTATTATTTCAATAATACGGTTAAAACATAATCAATGCGAAATTATATCATTAATTCAGTAATTACGGAGTTTCTACTTAGTAAATCAGGAATTACACTGTATTACAAAACAAAGTAAAAAAAATATTTGATTTGACTCAAATCATAAATTTTATAAATTGGAGTAATTCTTTATATTTTTTGGAACACACAATTTAATAATATAAAAAACAGAAAAAAAAGTCGTGATAATTCAAGAAATCAAATTCAATAATCTCCTAAACAATGAACGAACAGAGAATGGAAACAATAGACAACAGTCCATCCGAATACATAAATAAATACGTAAAGGATAAAGCAATAAATACGCAAAGAAATAAAACGTTGGTTATTCATTCCGATAAAAGCACAAAAATATCAAAAGTTCACGCGCCGTGATGTATTACAATAGGAAGTAATTTATACGATCGTGCCCCTTTTTTTTATTATCATTATTCGCGCCTGAATATTTAAAGCGGCGCATTTTCAAACGAATTACAAATAATGCAATAATAAAAAATATATTTATACGGGACGGCTGTGTGCTGTGTATGTTAATGCGGAATGAGTTATTACATTGTAATTTCGTTTGATAGCCCTAATTCCGTATGTATCGATGTTAAATATTTTCTAGTGCCCCTCGTAATTTCACATATTTTATTCAACCGTTTCTCTGGTACAACACAAACACTCACACACTCACATAAAAGTGTGTGTGGAAGGAAATAAACGCACACCTAGACGGATGGTCTTCAACAAGGACAAATAAACCGCGGCGTGAATAATTGATGCTATTGAAATCTATTAAATATTTAATGGGTGTATTTACATTTAAATAAATAAATAAATGAAGCGGGTAATGTAATTTATTTCGAGTCTCGAGTTTTATTGATTTAAATTGATTGGAATTTGTAACAATCAAGTTGTTACATCGATTTTTATGCATGACGACTATAATTTGCTTACTTTTTTACAGAAACTTCAGTTGCCTTGTAACTGTAAATATTTGTAAATTTTGTAAATAGGAGAACTTTTGAGGAATAAACATACAAAATATAAAAAAAGTTGTTTTTTTCTTCGAAACAGCATGACTGCCTTCAAAACAGTCTTTTATGGCTGAAAGATTGATGGTCGATAGCCATTTAGTAAGAATATTATATAAAATTATCTGTTCTTGTTTTGCGTCACGCCAATATTTTAAATTTTGACTTTTTTAATGGAAGTTTTTCATTGTTAAAGCGCCTTTTAAAAGAAATGTAATATTATTGTATTGTTTAGTTTTAAGTTCAGTGTTTGTATCTATTATGTATTTTTGTGTTGTATATTGTATTATTCATGTAAATGGCACGCCGTTGAAATAAATGAATAAATATATTATTAAAAAAAGTATTATAATGTATTATATATATATATATATATATAACGGGTCAAAAGAGTAACACTTTTCCTAGATGGTTTGATAATGAACTGAAAAAGTTAGTAATTGAAAAAAAGAAGTTGCATAAAAAGTATGTTATTTCGCGATCAAGCCTGATTACATGCAATTTAGCTTGATACGCGAAAAATGTAGGTCAATGTCAAAAAAAAATCAAATCGTTGAGTTATTTGCAAATTATTTCTAAACTGTTTATTGCCCATCGCATATCTCTTGTAATACTGCAAAGTCGTCTGATTCGTCATTCTTTGTTACTCAATTTGAAGGTAACTGAAATGTTGGACTCTCTTTGCTCATTGAAAATACATTACAGCTCTGGTCCCGATGGAATAGCGTCCGCCTTTCTGAAAAAGTGTTCATTTTCTTTATGTAGACACTTATGGTTATTATTTAATAAATCTTTATCTTGTTGTGTTTTTCCCGCCTATTGGAAACTTGCTAACGTTGTTCCAATATTTAAAAGTGGTGATAACAAGAGGGTCCAAAATTATCGATCAATTTCAATTATATCAGCAATTTCAAAGGTGTTTTAAAAGTGAATGGCATCATTTTTAACAAATGCTATTCGATACTCAAAATCTTTCAATCAGCATGTTCTTGTTAGGGCTTCAACTACCTCTAATCTATTAGTGTACGATTCCTACATCGTCGATGCTTCGGGAGTGGTTTTCAAGTTGATTCCATATACACTGTGGATCATTGCATCTTATTGTCCAAATTAGCACGTGTTGGAATTTCTGGTAAACTTTTGTCTTGGATTGAATCATACCTTACCTGCCGTATGCAGTTTATTAAAATATGGCAATCTATGTCAAAAACCATAAATGTTACATTAGGGGTACCTCACGGGCCTCTGTTATTTAATTTGTTCATTAATGATGTTATTAGCTGTTTATTATTCGCGGATGATATGAAGATATTTTTAACTATAAAATCATTGGATGATGCAATTAATCTTCTGTTGGATTTAAATTCGTTTTGTAATTGGTGTTTACCTAAATGTGGATAAATGCAAAACCATAACATTTTCAAGGCGTGCTACTTCAATGTACACTTCGTACACTTTAAATAGCATTGATGTAGAGCGTGTCACTTCTATAAAAGATCTTGGAGTTATAGTGAGCAGCAGTTGGAATTTTTCTAACCATATTTCTGAAATTGTTTCTAAGGCCTACCAATTAATTGGTTTCATTAAGTGAAACAGCAAGGATTTCTCTAATGAAAAGACTATGTTGCTGCTATATAATTCCTTAGTACGTCCACATTTAAAGTATTGTTCCTCTCTGTAGTCACCTTACATTCAATGCAGTATTAATAAAATTGAGTAGGTCCAAAGGAAATTTTTAAAATATGTTTCATTTAAATTTGATATGCCGGAGTCATACACAAATTAACTGCATGAATTTAAACTTAAAAGCTTGGCGCAGAAACGCATTGACGCGGATGTACTACTGGTTTTTAAAGTTTTACACGGGCTTATAGATTGTCCGGATCTACTTGAAAATATTGGCATTCGAATTCCAGCTGCGTAATGATGACATGTACGGATTATGGGAAAAAATCGGCTTCAGTGCGTATTCTGCGTCACGCTAATACGGTCAACTTTGATTTATTTGCAGGGAAGTATACATCTCTCAATAAAACATAAAACAAATCATTGGCTTCGCAAATAGGTTTGCGAAGCCAATGATTGCGATAACGTATGGTATAATAATTGCGTATTCCTTAATTGTGTATTATAATTTTAAATTTTAATGTTAACTATTTATTATTCATAATGTATGTATTTAAATAAAATGTCTTTTTTCTTAGTATTAAGCTAAATTGTAAATGGTCAGCCGTATTTTGAATAAATAAATATTTTTTAAATCCTATTTTAAAATGTGGGAGCAATTTCTACCGCACTCTGTATTTATAATATTGAAGGTAAAACCGAGAGATTAAATTGATTAATTAAATATAATATAATTATTTAAAAAAATAATACTATATCTACAATACGCAAATAATAGAGTAAAGGTTTTGTACTGAATTAAAAAGTAGTTTAATGTATAATTAAATTTACTGAAAATTAGTGCGTTTTTTTATATATATGAATAATAAAAAATCGTATGCAGTTTTTTTAATAATACACCCGTGTTATTAATTTGCGTTATAATAATAAAACAGGCATGTATTATATGTGTGTTTTATACCAAGAAAAGCGGATGTTAAGCGCGCGGAGGACTGTTTTTTATTATTTAATAAGCAATCATTAAACCGAGTAATACTAAATATATTATTAATGGAGCCCGAGCAAATACACACAATACCCGGCCAGTTCGAAGAAAACGATTGTACATAATTAATCGAGTTGCGATTGCAGTTGCCATTGCCATTCTGTGCGTTTGTGTGCACAAATCGCAAAATGTCAACGCGGGGCGGGAGGTGTAGTAGGTGGGCAGGCTAAAGCCCCGGTGTGTATCGATATAAAATATACAATTGTCGCCGAAATATAATTACAGTTGATCGGTCCCGTAGCACGTGCAACTGGGCCGGTGTTGACACGTGTCAGCTGCAGCGTCGCGCTGTCACATTTCTGGTTTGTACTTTTCAGAATATCTGAATATCCGTAATGGAAATCCGTGTTTTGCGGGCCGAGGCGTAAAACTGCGAAAAGAAAAACCCGATTAATTATCAGCGATCCGGCCGATTTTCGGGGGATTTCTATTATTGAAAGTCCGCCAGTGAATTATTCCCGAGCCTTTCTTCGCGATCTGAAATTTAAATAAATATCGACTCTGTTTATCCGGCCCCACGAAATATTTAAAATTTAAAATTGTAACGGAATGGAATGGAAAACCCTCTTCCTCTCTCGCCCATGTTGCCCACGGTCGCATTAATTGGGATGACAAGATGATTTATCAAGCCTCTCTCTCTCTCTCTCTCTTTCCATCTATCGAGGATAGATGACGGCCCCCGTGAATCGATATGTAGATTAGATTGAGAATTGTTCGTTATGAATCAATCATGGGAATGTTTTAAGTATCCCTCTCTCTCTATTTGGATACATTCAAAGCCTTAATTTACTATCTGAATAAGCAATGTTTCTTTGAATCCATGAATTCATTAAAGGACTTAAAAAAACAACAACATAAATATACACAAATGAATAAAACACGCTTTTTAAACATAAAGGATGATTCAAAAATATTGTAATTAGAAAAGAAAAAAACGCTTCACATATCATTTACCGCAAAGTAGGCATTAGATTTATTCGTGTATTTGATAAATAGCGTGAAGCACCAATTGAAAAGTAATATCGTCAACAATTTGTATCTAACTCGAAGACAAAGTGAAACTATGGTCAAGGAGATTATTCTTAATTTTAATGAAAATTTTCTTTTTAAGTAAATGTACTACTAATAATGGAAACCAACAAAAATGTGACCCTAACAAACGGTTTGTTCATTACATGAATATTAAAATTGGTTGAATTAAATTAAATGCTTTTAAGTCTGTTCACTTGCTCTGCATTACGTTGAATCCATGAGTAACCATAATGGTTAGTGCAAATAGTGAAAAAAAATGCACTTAGGTAAATTTATTGCAGAGCAAACGAAAAGACTGACTACTATGATAAATTATGGGTTATATCACACCTTTTCACTAAGTTTAACAAACGAATAGACATAAATTTATACACCCCGGCTCGCGAAATAGTTGTTTTAATGTACATTTGTTTTAAAGTATGAACGTAATGTAAGTCAAAATGTCACATAGCTGAAAGGAAAATGATTGATTAATAATTAATTATTTTCAAAATCATTAAATAATTCAATTATATTCAATAATTTTTAATGTTCACGTAATGAACAAAGCTTTTGTTTGGGTGACATTTTTGTTGGTTTCCTTTATTAGTAGTATATTTACTTAAAATGAAAAGTATTTTCCTTAAAATTAAGAATAATCTCCACAAGCAGCTCATAGAATACTTATTTGAAATTTAATTTAATTTTTCTGATTCTACATGTAAAAATAAATTCAGGTTGTCTGTTGTTTGAAATAAATTCAACTTTAAAAGCGAGTTGAATTTTCTTTATGGCAAACTTCCGTTATTCTATTTGCCGGATTTTATTTTGTAATTAGTGAGGATGCTATATATATATATATATAAAAGAAAACATTTCGCAAAAGAGAGGGGGGCGAAGGAGAAGAGGAAGAAAAACGTTGGAAGGAGGATATTTGCATCGGGCGCCCATCAAAGAGGGAAATTACAAACGATGTAAAAATATAAAACGGCAATCATAAAGCATAAACATAAAACCGATGATGGTATCTTAAGAATTCGCATTTGCATAATCGAACACGGCATTAGGGATCGAACATTACTTATGCGGACGGCGGGAGGGCGGCGCGCGGGGGTATTTCGCAAGAAACGCGCGTCTGTCGTGTGTGATTAACGCGGAGTGCTTCCCCAAGGGACTTATTAAAATAATAAAAAAAAAATACACACACCCATACAACAGAAGAGAGAAAATGCAAGAGTCGCGATCTGATAAAGCCGGGGCCCCGTAATCGGTTATCGCGAAAAGCATTAGCGCTACTATACAACTAATTGTGACAAGGTGTTTAAACGGGATTTTAATGCGGCCGTCCTCACGCGACCTTCCACGCACACATGCATTAAGTCGACTACAAAACCCACACACACACATACGTGAATACCTTGATAATTCATTCATAAAACTTGTACTATAACTAATTACACGCATTTGAGGACTCGAACAGGTCGGAATTCTCTTATGTGTGTGTATGTGTGTGTATAAATGGGACCTCGTCGGATTTGAGTGACATTTCAAACGGATAAAATGTATGTAATCTGAACCGTATCTAAACGAGCCATTTGTCGGTTTGTGCGTGTTCCCACCGTTTCATCTGGCTATCCAACTTACCGTGTCACTTGTCGTCACTCCGTGAATAACGAGCGACTTAAAGCCGCACGAGAGCTCCCCGAATTCCGGAATAATGCCCGATTCCCGCACACCCTGTTCTTTCCTTCCACGCTGTACTCTACCAACTGAGCCAAATTTGCAATTAACCAACTATTCAGATTTAATTTAAGGCTGTTCGACGGCGACGAAGAGATTCATTCACTTAGAGGGAGTAAATGGGCCTAGTTGTAGGTTCATTTCTTAAGATATGACCCTAATAAAAGGTTCATTTGAAAATGAAATTATGCACTTATTTTAATCTGCAAAATCAGTAATAGTAATAAATTATTGATTCTACAGATTAAAAGAAGTACATGATTTTATTTTCAAATAAACCTTATTTTAAGGTCATATCTTAACAAATTAATCTACAACTGCGCCCATTTACTCCCTCATCGTCGCTATATAATAATATCATGTACTTCTTTTAATCCGCAAAATCAGTAATGGTAATAAATTACTGATTTTGTAGATTAAAAGAAATACATGATTTTATTTTCAAACAAACCTTTTGTTAGAATCATATTTTTGATGGAATTATCCTTGCATCAAACATGTTTCAGTCATCATTAAAAGTTAAATGGAAAATAAAATTATGGAAAATAAATGTTTTTCTACACCAAATTAATGGAACCGAAACAATTTTATGTAAGCCGTGCAAGTTTACTGCGTTTCCAATCTTATTAAGCAATTCCACAAATTAAGAAAGCTCCAATAAGCTCACTTTCTTAGTAAAATAAAAAAAAACAGTTTTTGAAAGATACGGAAATTTTGTAAGCTTCATAAGCTTGCGTTTCCAATGTTGTCAATCAATTCCATAAATGAAGAAAGCTCCAATAAGCTCACTTTCTTAGCAAAATTAAAAAGCATTTTTTAAATGATACGGAAATTTCGTAAGAAAAGTCAACAATTGGAAACATGTCCTTTGCAGGCTTATTACACCCGCAAAGCTGTAAAGTAACATTTATGAAGCCATTGACTTTAATACGTTGATTGTCTATTGCAAGATGTCTTACAGATATTTTAATTTGACAAAAGAGAGGGGCGAAGGAGAAGAAGACTACACTACAAGACTACTACAAGTTATATCACCCCCGTCATTATTTGTCGTATTTATGCATTTATGAAGAAAGTCATAACATACATATTGTGAATATTTGTTCTTAGACAAAATGATTACTCCAATTTTTTCTAAGACCAACTATTCACATTTTGGATGTTATGACTCACCCTTATTATTTTAGAAATGGTGAGTTTTGGATAACGGTCACAGATTAAATGAAAATATTTTTGGGGATTTTTGGGGAAGAAATCTCAAAGTTGTGAAGGGTATGAGGAGTGATTGATCCTCGAAGAGACCACATAGATAATTTGTGGCAATACCAGTCTAGGCTATATTTTCATGAACCACGCTCTGCTCGTAATCTTTAGAACTCTCCTTGCCGATGGAACGTCTTATATTTGACAGCATCTATATTCCTGGCGAGCATGTCCTACTGGCACTCTTTTCCTCGTTGCAAGTCCTTCCCTATTATATGGCTTCTATAGGGCACTGTTTCTATTCTTAACCTTTATTTTCCTTTCAGCTACTGCAAATTTTACTAACATATCGTAAGTACTTAAAAAGAACCAATTATACATTGAAACAACTACTTCCCGGGCAAATACTCTATCGATTATTAGGTATATATAAAAAAAATATTTTTTTTTAAATATTCTCAGCCACCATTCCTTTAGTGGACCAAATAATGATTCTCGGTCGTCTACCTTATACACCCAAATTATTGACGATGCTACTTATAAATTTAGCCAAAGATGGCATATAGCTTTGTTTTATTTTTCCAATTAAATTATTTAATTTTTATTAACAATACCCATATAGCACAAACAAATCCAATGGATATACATAGAATATCCCTTTTCGAATATTGGAATATCCGCGGATATTGAGCGTCCAATGGAGTTGCAACGTATATTTTTATGTTTTTAAAATGTACGGAATAATTATTTTATGGATATCCATAGGATATAGTAAAATAAATATCCATATTTAATTCATAAAATGATATCCATTGATATATATATATGCTTTGATGAATATTCATTAGAGAATATACATTGAATATCCATTGTATGTTGCTGAACATATTTGCTTATTTGGGATATATGGTGGATATCCATTGGATATTTTGTGCTATGTGGGTGACAAGTATCGAAATATTTCATAAATACTTTTAGAATCTCACTGGAGAGATTCAATTGTTTCAAATACATTTAAACAACAGAGTAAAAGTGGAATATGAAAGAACTAAAGGTACATAGCTAGTAATTTCTAAAAGAACATAGTTGTTCACAAACCTTGAGAGGAAGCAAGGGAAGATGAATAAAGATCCCGAATTTTTAAACGGAATAATGGATAAACAAGAAGGGAAGATGAGTAAAAATCCCAAATCTTTAAATGGAATAATGAATGAGCAAGCATTCCTATAGATCGACTGTTCCACCTTTAAATATAGCCTTTAGCTGTAAATCAAAGTTACTTTAAGTTCATTAAATGTCGACAGGGCAGATTTAAGGTCAGTGGTAATAACAATGTCATGTTTATCGGTGTTGATTTTTATGATTATTTTAGCGCTTTTCAATAATGTCGGATATATTAGTCTGTGTGGCAGTAATATGTCCATCCAGGGGTACTGAAGGGATTATTTTCAGCTGAGTTGAGAAATCCCTTGTAATGATAAATTTGATTTATTTAACAAACTTGCCCTGCTGTGGATCTTTTCAGATTTACAATCTATTTTTGTGCTAAAGTTAAATGAGTTTGTGTCTGTGTGGCTGTAATATGTCTATTGAGGGATGTCGAATGGTTATATCCAATTGACCCTGGTATTGATATATTTGAATCATTGTTATGTATATTTTTTCTAAAGTGAAAAGCGATTGTGATTTGTTGGAGACTCTACAGTCGTAGAGAAAAATATCCAATTCTAGAACCCTCTAACCAGCAGACACATGGCTGCCTATTTCACTGCCGAAACTCCGTATTTTGGAAGACGTGAACCCGTCGATTCCGTACTGCTGCAATCAAATTTGATTGCCGACCATCGTGTTCGATTTAAATTCTTACCAGTCCCGCAATGATATCATGACCTTGGTCACCACAACTATGTAGACACACAGGAGTCCATCAACTTGACGCAAATACAACGAACACCGTTAGAATATAAAATCACACTGGATGGATGAAACACATTTCAATGTAGGGGAATTCTGAGATAAAAGGCCGCTTTTCCTGAAAAGACATTTTTCATACACCCTCACCCCACTTTGGTGGAGTAATTACACGCCAGTTTCCGACACCTTCCGGATCAACTGGTCTAGATGAAGCACGATTAACATAATTTGAAGGCTAAAACAATTTAAACAGGAAGATTTAAAAAAAGTTCAACTGCCTTCATTACCCATTGTACTTGGAACTCAATAGTCTGATGAGGTCAGATTGCAAACTCGTCAATAATTATCTGCTACATATGTTAATAATCCACGGGTTTATTCAAATAATGTCGAACTGTGCCTTCATTACGCATTGCACTTGGAACTCATTGGTCTGATGAGGTCAGATTGCAAACTCATCAATAATTATCCACTATATATGTATATAATCCACGGGTTCATTCAAACAATGTTGAACTGTGCTTACTATTTTTTATAAAAAAAAGTTGTCTTTAGATATTTGTAGTACAAAAAAGGATTGCAAGTAATTGCTATCTTTGAACTTGTTGAACTATACTTATCTAATTTATAAAAAGGTTTCTTATAATATTTTTAGTAGAAAACTGATTTTACGTAATGGATATTTAACAAAAAAATATGGTGAGACAATGAGCGACCATAACTCAAATCCCACAAATCGATTCCAAAGGACGGGATGTTTAATTGCAAAGGTGCGCCCTCCTTATGACATACCCTCCTCTTTGTTTGCCTGTGTGTATGTGTCGGACTCGCAGCATATCACACATACCTGACACCCAATGGCCGTTCGAGCCCGCGTAATTACCATAATAAACAGTAATTATAAACGACAGCGTAAATACATAATGAACGGCAGGAGTTGGGAGTCCCAGATATCTCCAGCTTGGGACATTACGCTGAAATACCGAGGTGGCCGTGTTTATATTTGCGGGGCCATTACCGACTCGCGACTGCATCCATCATTTATACGACCGTTTGGCTTGTTACACGCAATCACCATAAAAATTTGTCTTGTGTACTTAACTTTTAACGGTAGCGCACATAACTTATAATAATAATTAGCGGACGGACGTAAATTATTTTTACATCTGGAGAACCGCACCGCGGCGCGGAAGCGTGCCCGCGTTTTTATTCCTCTTATTTCCCCCCCATTCCATTCTTTTGGTTATTCATAAGGAGGTTGTGACGTAAGTGAGAATAGTGTAGCTGAATCGTGTGTATATTGTCAAGAATTAGTAAATGAAGGAAAACTCAATTACTTTAAATGCCTCACCCATTTGGTTACAAAAAAATAATAATAATAAATTGTGTTTATTTGCAAAAAATGCTACAACTTAAGTTACATCACAGAATGTATGAAATTCAGTTAGTTGCACCAACTAAAACTGCTCTTCCACTTAATCAATAAATCAGATAACAAAAATTATTTTGACGAACTAAAAACGTTTGATATTAAAAAATTATATAATAATAAAATACAACTGAACTTTTTATTAATGGCAATAGTAATAGTAAATATCTTTATTATCATACGTTTGTACAATAGTTTAAAATAATACATAACAATTAATCAAATTTTGATAAATGGCTATCGGCTAATAGCCTTTCTGCCATAGTAACTATAGTTTTGATCGAATTTATAATAATGTGTTAATACCGTCGAAGCTATGGTTATTAATAAACAAATCAGTTATTCAAAACGTAAAAATGTTTAGAGAGAGATAAATAACAATATCTTTAATACCAGTATTATACAGAGTATTATAAACAGATATTTGTATAATATTACAGTGCTTGTAAGCAGTTGTCTGTAATTGGCTATCGACCTTTTCTGCTCTTCTGTGTTTATTGATTTGAAAGGCAATTTTATTAGAGGACTGTTTAATATTGTTGATGGGGAGAATGTTAATCTAAGGAGAATGGTAGGCTCTCTGAGAATGTACATTTTTTTGAATATTTTTGAAATTGTTGTCGCAGCTATATTTTTTGCGAGAAAAAGTGTTTTATTATTATTATAAAAAATATTTTTTAATGCAAAACACTTTAGCAGTGATTGCCAGTTTAATTATACAACTATTAAAAAATCAGTTATACAAATTAAAAGTGTTTTGTTATTGTGAATTACGATATATCCAGCCTTAAAGATTAATAATTAATATCATATTTCTTGCATAAATTTCCTTATTTATTAATTGATGAAACAGTTTTTTTTGTATTAAATTATGCCAAGAAGTTGGTCAGAGGATTTTCAGGCAATATTTTATATTAAAATAGAATAATTAAACACAACAAAAAAAATCGTGTGTGTAAGCATGAAGTGTGCCGATATTGCAGCCCTCCGCCTCGACCAAAAACCACCCACTACCCCACCCCCGTCGTTCCAACAGTAAACAATTGTCGTTGGCTGTATATAAGAGGCACAATCAACATCAAAGTATATGCGTGCTCCGGCTTTATAGTGGAGGTCGTGTAAACGGAGTCACTGGAGAGCATTTACGGTAACACGAGGCAGAGTGCTAATGTTTAGTAAATTATTCAAAGTGCATCGCACACGCTACAGACAGAAATGCATTAAAGAGCACTTCGATTCCTGACTGATTGATATTTCAATTCAATTACGGACGCAATTATTTTACGCCAGACTTCATAATAAAGCAGCGGTTTCCAACCGAACCCCCCTGCACGTCCCGCACCCGCCGTCCTGACCTCCGCCCCCTCGACCGGCCACCCCAAACAGTCATAGTAATTCTATACTTATGTGCCCTGCTCTTATTCCTGTTTAACTATATCCGCGCAACACGCGTGCGGTGCCGATCGATGAAATGCAATTTGATTTAGGCGACAATTTGAATTTGATAAAACGATATTATTAAATCAGGAAATTAATAGTAATTGGGCAGAAAGACCTCTGGTCGATAACCCCGATAAACAGACTAACACCTACATGTATTGTAATTATTTATGATATATTGTTAAAACTATCTGTATACTCTGAATGTGTATATTTAAATCATTTTTTAAATCGATTTTGTTCAAATTGAAAATCAATCTACATTAATATAAATAAATAAAATTTATTACACAAAAATTCTTTAAACTCTTCTTTACTATCATAAACAGTGATATCTGAGAGTAAAAAATAATAAATTTCAATTATGAAAACAGTGTCGACATCTGTACGTCAATACAGAAAATATATTTCAATTAAATTGTTACAGATTTCTATAATCTGATATTTTTAGATAAACACAAATAAATGTATAAACTTTGGCAGAAAGACCTCGGGTCGATAGCCTATGAAAGGACAACCTCAAATTATATACCGTATTATACTTTACAATACTGTACTTAATATAATGTAAAAGTCCCTTGAATAAAGATATTTGTATTTGTATAAACTTTAATTTTTTAATCAGTTATAAATAAGCTTCTCCAAATAATTAAAAATAATAATAAACTTTATTTGTAGTAAGTAGATACATTATAACTATTTACGATACTCTGCAAATTTAAAGGCTAGTATCAATGTGAGCAATAAATGCTCAACTAGTCCATCTAAATCTTAATATATGAAATAAATTGATTAATTATACAGAAAATACTAAAAAAAATTTCTGTAGTTTTATAATAATTTCTAAACGTAAAAAAGTCAATAGAAATTAAATTTGAAAATAGTGTCGACATCTATGCGTCAACACAGAAAGTATGTTTCAACTAAATTGTTACAGATTCCTGCAATCTAGTTTTAGCAATACACTAATAAATGTATAAATTTTAACTTTCGAATACTTCAACAATTTTTGAATAATTTATAAATTTATTCATGTTTCTTCACGTAATTTCTATTAAATACAAACATCTTTATTTAGACAATATGACAACAAAATTTTACAAAATTTATTATAATAATATGTATAATTGTGTTAGTAGTCTGTCATGGGCTATCGACCATAGGTCTTTCTGCCCTGTATGAATTTATGGTAATTTGCAAATTAAAACTATGCTAGCTAGCTGAACTGTCATGTGTGCATGAGTTAATGAATTGGTGGATAGTGACCGAAGGTTGTTATGTTTTGGGGGAATATTAGGGTTGCGAGGAATGCTAATTTCTATTAATTTAAAAAAAACACAGAAAACTTGTATTTACTCTTATAAACTAATATTTGAGATTGATAAAATAAGAGAATTTAAAAATCCAATGGAAAAAGTTTGAATTTATTTCTGTATTATATAATTTATAATAATTTGTTTAAAATTAAGGAATTTCCATAATTCTTTGTTTTAATTAAACAGAAAAGTTTATTGTGCATTTCTATTTATCTATGATGATCACTCAATTGGTGTAATTATTGCTATATCTTAATTTCGAAATTTCAAACCGGACATTTCCTTTTTAGCTACACCTGTTTGATTAAGTATAACTGTATGTTCCAACTTACTCTAGCAGAAACAAACATTTAAAATTTTTTTGCACCGAACTAATCTAAATTCAAAGTCATCTATCGATATTATCTGTAAATGTTTTTAAAAAAATCTGTTGTGATAAAATCTACAACTGTAGCTAAGTCATCTCTTTATTAATTTGCATAAAATATTTATTTAATTGCATCTCTTTTTTTTTGAGAGTCAGTTTAAAATTACTTAGAATTATTGTGATGGCTGTCTAGCTTTAAATTTTATGTTTTGTAATTATTTCTGTAATTAGAAAATTCTTCCAGTTGGAAAATAAATTATTATTATTAAAAAAACAGTGCTGACATCTATACGTCAACACAGAAAGTATGTTTCAATTAAATTGTTACAGATTCCTATAATCTAATTGTATTACACAATCAAAAAAGTAATTATTGTAATTCCTCTTCATTGACTGAAGCACATATCAAGAAATTTAATATAAAAATATATTGTTATATTAATAATTATATTCATTTTTTTATAGAAAATGAGTACGTAGTACTTGAAATGCACATTTGACATTTAAAAATAAAATAGTGAAGAAAAGAATGAATAAGTATATCGGGTGTCGAAGTTGATTCTCTTCATTCTCCATCTCTTTTCTTTACCAATTTGTTCCATTCTTTTTTGTTTTTTGATATTTCCTTTACTTTTGTGTAGGTGATGAGTATTTTGTCTATTACTTGGTCCCACTTATTTCTTGGTCTGCCTACTTTTCTTTTCTCTATTACTTTGGTTTTATATATCTTTCTCGTTTGATTTGTACTATTTCTTCTTAACATGTGTCCCATAAATTGTAATTGCCTGTATTTTATTTATTTGTTCAGTTCCATAATTTCTAGTTCTTTTCCTTTCTGGAACTGTCTCGTCTGGCTACTCCATAAACTTTTCTCAGGTACTTCATTTCGAAATATATGAAATTACTTAATCAAAAATAAATGCACAAATTTTAATTTAGGAATAATTCAAAAGTTTACATTTTTACGTTAAATCATGTTTCGCTAAGTTATTAGTGCGAATACAGTAGAAATTACAAATACATACATAAAAAAAAATCCTGTCGTAAAATTCGGTCGATATCTAGATGTCATCGAATGAATTAAATTCTGTGTTGTATAATTTATAACAATTTGTGTAAAATTATCCTTAATTTTACTTCATTATTTTTGTTTTGTTTTAATTAAAAAGTTAAATTTATTGTGAATTTCTATTTGTTTATTATTATCGTTCTATTTCTGTTAGCGCAATTATTGCTTCCTTCTTAATTTCGCAATTTCGAACCGGTCGTTTCCTATTTAGCTACACCTCTGTTTTCATTTGCTAGACTTCCTTGTGCATGTTTTATTATAACTCGCTCCACTATTCTCTTTAATTACTTCTTTGACCTTGACAGAGAGAGAATCAGAATATCGATTTATCGGCTGAACGTAATCAATTTGAAATTTTATTACCCTACAAAAATTAAGTTTTATATCTAATATAAAACCATTTTTAATGTAGCTGTTTATAAAATTAATTGCTATAATGTGATAATATTAAATTTTTGAAGAATGTAAAAACTTTAATTGTAATATTTATCCGAAATATAAATTAAAAAAAAATATTTGAATTCTTGAGATGAAATATGTAAAATTGTTTGTTACAAAATAAAATAACTAATTCTTGTTTATTACTTCACAGTACATTTTCAATTTAGTAAACTGAAAAACTCTCAACTATAAATTAAATTGGTATAAAAGAAAAACACGTAACATTTTTCTAAACGCGGGTGTATGTTTACTCAGACTATACAAATAATACAAAACCAAATAATATAAATAATTACAATTCACATAGGTATTTGTCTGGGTTATCGACCAGAGGTCCTCTGCCCTGACAAGAATTTATTTCTATTATCAAGAATTTATGATTAAGTCAAAGAAAAAATCTACACTAGGTAGATGATTCGCACAAATGAATTTATGAAGGATGATATGGAAGTACGATTAGCTATTTACTGAAATAATTGGTATTCCTTTCTCTTCTTTTTCATTAATCGCCCAGATATAATATAATAATAATTATTTCATTTCATTAGAAAAAACACTAATAACATGTGTTTATTAGTGTTTTTTAAGGCTCCACTGTTGACATGTATAAGCCAATGCGTGAATTATATTTTATTTAAATTGTGAAGATTCCTGTTATTTTGTAATAACATTAGTCAAATATAACTTATAATAACAATTGTAAAGTTATAAGTGACATCGTCAACAATTTGAGTCTAGAATGTGTTCTATTTCCAATTAAATGATTCCTATCACCTTTAAAGAGTACAAAGCGCCATCTTTAGTCTAATTGATATACGGCATCGTCAACAATTTGAGTTTAGAAGGTGTTCTCTTTCCAATTATATGATTCATATCTGCGTTTATCATGGCATTGCGGAACACACTGGTCTGACGAGGTCTAAAAGACCGAAATGACTATTCTAAGTTATCCAAACACTGAATGAATGGTGGTTTGAAGTTTCATTAAATATAAAAATATATCAATAAAATGTAAAATTTGAATTTATTAATCCCGCAATTTTCAGATTATCCATTATCGTATTATGTTGTTTAATACCTTCATTTGTGTTATATTTTGTAATTTAATGAGCATAAAAATAGGTGAATTCCGTAAATAAAGATAATAATAATTTTAATTTACAACCCCCCCCCCCTTTCTAAATCACGAAATTTGGTTTGCTTGCCTGGGACAAAATAATCTGAGAACCAGTGAAAGATAGTAAGTAATTACAATTTTCAATATAGGACAGAAAAAGATACGATGAAACAGCAAGACCTTGTCTATTATTTTACGTGTGTAATGTCGCTTTCACATATGACAACAATTTTCCTATTCTTACCGTAAACAAATATAGTTAAACTGTAATCACAATGCAAATACTCCCTAAACAAATATTTTTCATAGTTTCCAACATCAATTAATAACCTATCATCGCTTAAGCAAACATTGATTGTGTTATTCCAAGTTACGCTTGCATTCGTTGTTTTCGCAGATTGATCATTATTACGACGAATAGAAACACTTGATGATCCACCACAAGAGCATACATTTAAAATAAGGAAAATAATTAGAGACAGGAGTGATTTTTTTGGATGCGTGAAACAAACACGACCTGCTTGGTTTGTCCACACAGTATTTTATAAAGGAAAAGATTGCAGTAGTGAGGGTACTTGTTTGCTTCTATGCAATCCATCTTGTAAGGACTAATAAAACAAATAATATTTCACAAAAAAGGCGATATAGATTAAAGGATAATGTTTGGGCGGCCTCATGGCCTGTACCACCGCGACCTTTTAAGATCTATTGTGGTAGATTAAAGGAATTAAAATAGTTGAAATCTGATAGAAAATCAAGAAAATTGTTATTCATCGGTTATAGTAAAGAATGTAAAGGATATAGTTGCATTGATCCTATATCAAAAGCAATTTAGATTAGTAGAGATGTAACTGAGCTACCGACTGGATGAACCTTGTCGGCAAAACTGCAAACAATCGTGAAGTCAGCAGTGGTTTTGTACACGAAAACTGCACCTGTGGTTCAGGCACTCACAAGATGTCCCAGACAACCGATTAAGTAAAAGTAAGTACAAGGTTCCTCGAGTGTTGAAATAAGTATTAAAAAAAAGGACAATCTAAGAGCAGGTATTTATTTGAAAAATAATCTATTTTGCTGGCCTCTTATCTCCATGACACCTTAAATGATACCTCCCGCTGATTGAATAAATATAAATGCTAAAAAGCGCTAAATCTCCACGTCGCAAACCAACCTAGGTGTTCTTTACTTATACTTTTATATCCTGGTAGCAGTTCGTATGTAACTATTTATTATTATGCATTAATTATTATTTGTATGTGTTATGATTATTATAATTAACATTAATTCTTCGCTGTTGAGTCAGTTTCTAAATGTTTGGTATTTGAATACAGATAATTTTTGGAACGGCAAACATTGCCGATTGTCTCGCTGATTCATCTTAATGCGTCTATTGATTGTACAGAGTGCGACAAAACAGACAGTGCAGTTTGGATTCCTGGGCATTCCAAACTGCACTGTCTGTTTTGCCGCACTCTGTACAATCAATAGACGTGTGGTGGGGGTACCTACCTGGAAGGGATCTCATTGTGCCGGCGGGGTGTTGGTCGTGCCGTCAGAACTTAATGCATAAAACGGCATGATCTTAATCGGTACATTAAGATAAAATAAATCCCATAGCCCTTAAAAACTGCACTGTCTGTTTTGCTGCACCCTGTATCTTTGTCTTGTATTTGCTATTATATAAAATTGTAGGAGTTATAAAGTGGAGGAGGCAATATGATTGTAATGCTGGTGTTGGTCACTTGAAAAGTATCAAGCACTCAACAAATTAGCGAAAGCAGACCACAACAATACCAATTACCAATTACATTATTAGTATTTCAAAATGTTCCATCAATAATAATAGAAAAGAGTATTTATTTCAAGTTATTTAAATTAAATCAAATAAAAAGAATTTGAAAATAATTTATATACTCAATTGAAGAATTAATCAATATATATCAAATAAAATTTTCGTTGTTTCTGGCGAAAAATTAGAACTTGCGATAAAAAATGAGGTTTCTCATTTATGATTCAAAAGTTGCCTTCCGCTTCACTAAGAAGAAGTAGTGGTATAGCTACTGCAATTTTCTAACTTTCCTTACGTAAGTACTTTAAAACAAATATCCATTGAAATAACTACTTCTAGGGCAATACCCCATCTGGGTTTATTTGATTCAATGTTTCGCCAAGTATAAGAAAGCTTTTCATTTCAAAGTAAAGTGATTGTTAAAGTATATTTTTTTCCAGAAGAAATAACCATAAAATAAAATTTTACACTTGAATAAAAAAAGTGTTTGCTGATACTTTGGATAACCAATTTCTCTTTACATTGACGTAACTCATATTTTTCTCAAGGTTTAATATTCTTCAACTGAAAAAATAAGAAAAAGAAAGCTGAAGAAATAACTATAAAATAAAACTTTACATTTTAATAAAAAAATGGTTTGCTGGTAACAAATTTTCTTTTCAAATTGATATAACTCTATTTTTTTTTCTTAAGGTTTATTATTCTTAAACTGAAAAAAAAAAAAAACATTTCAAATTGATATAAATAACTCTATTTTTTTTTTCTTAAGGTTTTTCCGAAAAAAAAAAATAATAATAAGAAAAAGAATGCAAAAAAAAATAACGATTTCTTGATGAACTTAAGCCAAAGAATAGCAAACAGCATATTTTGATTAGAAAAAACTATTCGATTTAAAAGAGTTAAGTTATGATTATTAATATAGCTAATAAGAAAATAATTTATTCACTGCTGTTATTTAAATATTTTTCTGTTTGATCTTCTGTAAGAAATAATAATTCTTCAACTGAAAAAAAAAATAATAATAATAAAAAAAAGAAAGCAAGAAAAAAAATAACGATTTCTATGTAGTGACGTGAATTAAAACCCAACCCGGAAGCCGATAATACTTTCCGCTCGTACTAAAGAACAGAGAGGAAAAAAAAGAGGGTAATCCGTCGAGTTCCATCCCACACGGTTTGCGCCCTCGAGCGTCTCGCATTTTTCTTCACCGCAGTTCACGCAAAACCCTAATAACACACAACCAACAATATAATAATGACACATTCATCGGTATGCGAGATAATTGGTAAAAATTGCGGGTTTATATCGCAGGGGATGCACACCGGATGCATAACGATGATTATTTTATAATAACATTTTTTATTGCGTTAAGACCATGCATGCGATATATATTACACACACACAGAAAAAACACACATATGTAGGAGTAATTAATTTGTGACTTAATATCGCAGTATAATGTATTTGTGTTATTCCGCTGTTCTCATGTGGAAAAAAAATATAAATATGTGAATGTGTGTGTGGATGCAACTGCCAGCACCAACTGCACTTGCTTAATTACGACCAACTCGCAATTAGCTTTATTTATAATTATATATTTGTTTAATTAATAAATTGCGCGCCGAGGAATTACTTTATTAAAGTTTTATAATTATTTCAATTAAGGTTTCTCTGCACTGGTGGATGTGTGTGGAAATTTTGCCACTTTTTTTTACATATTCTCCATGTGTTGCAATTTAAAGGGGCTGGGTTTGATTTGAGGGATTTTTTTTAATTAAAAACAAAACAGAAAAAAACACTGGACGTATCCTTTAATTACGATTCTTATTTTTTACCTTTCTATCTTCAGGTAATATGATAATAACTACGATGAAAAGTATATTGGTTGAAAGTAAACACTGAAAACTTTGATATCTCTTTCTTGTAATGGTTTTAATAAAAATAATAATGGTTTTAATAAAAAATAAATAATAATAATGTAGAAACGTTTACAGGTTTTACTTATAATTTATGTAATATTCACGTAACTAAAATACTCCAAATGTATATTAGGTTGCATAGCATGTGCTTATAAGCAACTTAATATACAAATGTTGACATATTGAAAAAATTATAATAATAATAACTTTAATGAGCTTGTACATAATATAACATAAAAATTCTTCTTCTCGAATTTTTATACCATTTCAGGTATTGGATATAACATAAAAAATACAAATAATATAAGAAAATATACAGTATATCCACAATTGCACACAATTTAAACTGCTTTCTTTTACTTTAATATACAAACATTTTTATTCAGACAATATGACAACCAAAATAATACAATATTTATTATAACAATATGTACAATTGTGTTAGTAGTCTGTCATGGGCTATCGACAGTAGGTCTTTATTTACTTTAATTTACACAAATTTTTATAATTTTTGATAAAATATTTATTATTATAAGGAAAATAGACCGGTGGTCGATAGCCGTTTTCTAAGGACAACGTATAATATAGTATAAGAATTGTCTTGTTAATTTATTGTATATAAAATTGTCTACAGAAATAAAGATGTTATATATATATATATATATATTATAATGAATGGAAGACGAAGCAAGTGCCATCTTTTATCTTTTACCTAATTTCATATGGAATAGGTTCGAAAAACCGAAATAGCCATCACTAGTTATCATAGCGTAGGATAACTATTAATGGTAGTTTGACATTTTATTGAGAGATATTTATTACCTATTTATTATTATAACTCTGTAAGTATTGTGTTATATTCTTGATGAACTTAAGCCCAACTTAAGAATAGCAAACAGCATATTTTGATTAGAAAAACTACTAAATTTAGAAGAGTTAAGTTATGATTATTAATCTAGCTAATAAGAATAAAATTTATTCACTTTAAATATTTTTTTTATTTTCTGTGAAAAACAATAAGTATATAATTAATTGTAGTAAATGATAATTAATAAACGCAACCCGATTCATGGAATAATTTATTACAGTTAATTGAAAATGTAATATAGAATGTAATCATGAAATTTGTATAGAAAGAGAATGACTAAGTGAAAAAAGAGTATATATAATAATCCTGATGAATTTTCATCGTAACCAACTAAACACGTGTAATTAAAGTCGCGTGATTCATCCGGCATGATTAAAATTAAAATAACGTAGGTGCGCTCATTCCTCGAAACAATAAATGATTTAGCGTTTGGGAAAGAGGAGGAACGGGAGGAGTAAGGCCTCGCCCAAATAAAAATAGCCCGTAGGAATTTCCTTTGAAGTCCCCCCTCAGTTTACACGAAATATAATAATATAATGTATTTAAGAGTGTTTGAGTGGTAAATATTTGCAGGATTTACAAGCCCGGCCCGGCGTTTATATTATTATAATTGTTTCTATAAAATAAAGCCTGGCACCGTTTCGCCTCACATATGTTGGTACAAGTATGCATATATACATAAAATAAAGCGGTGTAGTCGTAATTTTATATATACTGTGAATCATACACACACACGCACATGAACACGAACTCTCAGGCTTTCGGCTTTGTATAAAACGCGCTCGTGTGTGTGTATTGAATATTTATGGTTCATGCAAGAAATAGAAATAGTTGAAAATTAAATGGAGATTTATAAATGCTTTATTGCAATTGAACGCACGTGTGTTCCATTTCAACTTTTAATGAAATTATTGCTGGCATTAAAGCATCACTCTTTGTGCCAGTGCAATAAGTTAATTATAATTATAACAGGAAGTTCGTAATTGTAATCTAAATAATATAGGACATTGTAATTAAGGCCCCCATCGTCAACAAAATGGCCTCACAATCTCGGTTGCTGGTTAACATTTTACTATCGGCGTTATAATCAGCATCAACATAATTAAATCATTAATCTGGAATTGTAATGTTTGTAATGCTATGCGAATTGTTAGTTTGTTTCTCTTTATTCTACAACAACAATTTTATTTACATCAAAATGAATATACAATGTAGAAGATATCAAAAGATCAACAATTTTAAAATTAACAATTTAATTATAATATTTCATTATTTTTTTTATAACGTATAATAAAAATAACAATGCAGAAACGTCTACAGGGTTTATTTATAATTTATGTAATATACATGTAATTAAAGGAGCCAGAAGAGTCTGATGACGATATGGGTCTTGGTCTCTTCGACTAAGATGAGGTGTTTTTTTATTTATATGTGATATTTATTCGCATAAGAATAAAGTGTATATAAAGTATATAAATATATATATATATATATATATACATGATAATATTTGAAATTGGAAAACTCGATAATAATTGTCCACTTGAGCACTGGTGGCGCTGTAGTCTCATGTGGAAAAGCATTATCAACAGTATTTACTTTTTAATGTTAAAGAGAAATTTAATTTAAACCTTCAACAGTAATACTTAAAAATATTTCACCAGGTGATAAGTGAGAAAACCATTCAAGAAACAGAGAGAAACATTTCTTACAGATTAAAAAAGGTTATTCGTAATTAAAAAAAATTCTATCTTTTTCTCCGCTAACTTAAGAACAATTTATTTTTTGCAATGAAATTTTCTTCGGTTTAAATATCTTTTATCTTTTTCTTTGCTAACTTAAAAATAATTTATTTTTTGCAATGAAGTTTCTTCGGTTTTAAAATCTTTTATCATTTTCTTCGCTAACTTAAGAACAATTTATTTTTTGCAATGAAGTTTTCTTCGGTTTTGAAATAGTATTATTATTGTAATAATCACTGCCAACTTCACTTTTATGAACGATCTATATTTCATTACATGGAATATACGGTATAAAATGTTTTTCTTTTATTTAATATCATATTGATTTGTAGTGCATTCAAAGATTTGTATGCATTAGTTACAACTGTTGTACATTCGGCTGCGGAGTATTTAAAGATTTACATGAATTAATTATTTGCATATTGTGTTGCAGCGCACACAAAGCCTTACATGAAACTGCAAGCTTTCTTTAAAAGCGACGCACGCATGAATGAATAATGACGCATGGACGCATTACCGCTTTTTATTTCCACCTTGCAATAACAACGCGGAGGGATATTAATGTGAAATTGTAACATTTCTTACAGGAATAATGAGCGCGAATATGTTATTATTTTATTTATTATTATCCTCCGAGAGAGGGAGAACAATGGGCCGTGGAAACACAATATCCATTCCCTACGTGTCATATTTGCATGCGAGCGTTTCTTTCGCAACGTACGTACGTACAAATGTAATATAATTTAAATTGCATGTTTATTATATATTAAGCATTGAGCAAGATCTTGAGATAATGAGGAGCGCAATAAAATACGAATAATACGTAATTTGTCTCCGTAAATTGCACACACACATACATACAGTGTTCTCTCTCTCTGCCAGTGTCGCAAGACGGCCAATTTCAATTTATAATTGCATTTTATTTAATGACCCCACGCGAATTCCCGCGCCCACCGACGTTTTCTCTATCTTATTTTAATTGATTTAATTAAATTGATGACTTATTTGCAACAATTTATTACATGCACGGGACTAATAACGGCTTATTTACGTTATCAGATGGACTTTTTTTCACTGCGCCGGTTGTAATTTATTTTTAATGAATGTTTTTTTATTGCATCGATTGATTGATGATTAGAAATTATGTTTAATTAGGCGTCGTGTTTAACATTTCTAGTACAATTAATCAACCATTTCGTTATAATACGAGCATTGAGTAACTTAGTTATTTCATATAAACAATTATTTTATTAACCATGTATTATTGTTTTACTATAATTCCATGAAATTTATACAATATTATTCACAACATTATTCGATATATAAAATGTATATTGTAAAATGGAGAGTCTATAAATAACTCTCAATTTTACAATATACATTTTATTTACAAAAAAAAAAATACAAAATCTAATTGGTGCATTGAATACCAAAATGGTCCAATAAAACCTTATTAATATTAAGATAATATTGTTCAACTTTATTGTTGGATAAATAAATTTTAAGAGCAAGATTCCAGAAATGGCAAGAGAAGACATTAACAGTCGGCCAATAGCTTTGTTATATTTTCTGAGAGTCAAGCACTTCTAAGGGCCCTACGCAATACATACAACTAAAATTTTATATGAAAATGCCCAAAAAAACTTAAATGAAGCAGGAAAAGTGATGTATCTTAGGACACAAGGGTCATGCATCGAGAAATTAACCAAACAAGACTCGTCGATGGCATTTTCTATGGCATCATCAAAATCCAAGAAGGGAAGTACATCAGGTGTCCTGGTGACATAGACATGCGGAACTCATCATCATGAAATCATCGGAAGAAATCATAGGAAAAATTTAGTATAAATTTTCTAAAGCAAGACAGGAACACAAGGGTCATGCCAGGACAACTTAGCCAAACAATACTCGTCAACGGCGTTAACTATTCATTTTATATGGTGTCACCAAAATCCAAGAATGGAAGTGCATCTGTAGATGGACAAACAGACAGAGCTATTAACATCAGGATGAACTTTTCATCAAGAACTCATAGACAAAATTTACCACAAACCTTGTAAAGCAAAACAGAATAAAATGACCAAAATGTTGTCTACCAACAGAATACTGTAGTCTTAATAAACACATAAATACATTGAGTTTAACGAATGTAAATTTTGCTAGGATGAAGAGGAAGACTCTCTTCATATTCTTTGCCACTTTATGTCCATAAATGTTCTAAAGCAAGTCAGAAAAATGATCAGGGCAATAATCGTTCTACCAGCAGAATACTGTAGACTCAATAAACACATGATAAAAATTGGGCCTAACAAATGTAAATTCTACCAGGATGAAGAGGAATACTCCTTTCATATTCCGTGCCACTTCGACAAACCTTCTAAATCAAGATAGAAAAATGGCCAGGACAATAATCTGTCTACCAGCAGAATACTGTAGATTCAATAGAGACATAAATAAATTGGGCCTAACGAATGTAAATTCTACCAGGATGAAGATGAAGACTCTCTTCATATTCCGTGCCATTTTAAATCCACAAACCTTCTAAATCAAGACAGAAAAATGGCCAGGACAATAATCTGTCCAGCGGCAGAAAACTGTAGACTCAATAAAGACATAAATACACTGGATCTAACGAATGTAAATTCTGCCAGGATCAAGAAGAATACTCTATTCATATTCGGTGCCACTTCAAGTTCACAAACCTTCTAAAGCAAGACAGATAAACGATCAGAGCACAATACTGTAGATATAATAAATACATAAATAAAATGGGTTGAACGAATGTAACTTCTGACAGGATGAAGAGGAAGAATCTCTTCGTATTCTGTGCCATTTAAAAAAAAAATGCTAATATTAGTTTTCTTAGAGCTTTTCATCTGAAATATTCGGGATCTTCAATTGATTCTTCTTAGGTCGTAGTGGCTACCAAATTAAAATCTACCTATCTATTATTACAGCCTTGAAAGGATCCAAAGAAAATATAGAATATTTAACCGAGTTGTCTATTTTTTCATTCATGTCTTCAAAGAATGGGATCCTATAAATACCGTGATTATTCAATAATAATTGTGGAAACAAATTATATGAAATATATTTTCACATCAAAATAGATTCGGCATATCCTACGTGGAATTTCATTTTGTATTGCATATATAAAAAAAAAACATTACTACGTAATAATACTTTGCAATCATTTAATATGGGATGAATTTAAAATCATTACAGGCCAGGTTATTTTATAGACGATATTCTTCGCACAATAAAATCAAAGAATAATCCTGAATGACAAACAGTTTCGAATGTTTATGATAGTGTTAAAATAATATTCAATTTTATCGCTCACTCAAAGTTGTTTTTATTAAACAATAATTATTTAATAATAGAAAAAAGATTTATTCATTAGGTCACAGTTATTTAAATAAATTAAATAAAAAGAATTTGAAAATAATTAATAAATTATTCTCTCTTTAGCTACTGCGACAATTAGACTTAAGTTACATAAGTAATTAAAACAGATGTTCAAAAATGGACACTTGCTGTTGCATAACAATAACATATTGTGTAATAGAACATTTTGAACTGTCGAGCCACTTGGGATAAAGTTGACTTATTTCTGTATTTATTATTTGTGATGATATATGTAAGTGCTTATCATTTTGTAGAAAGGAGATTTCCGTAAAATAAATTAAATTAAATTTTTATTCGAAAATATTTAATGAAAAATAAATCATTATATAAGACCATCTGCAGACACATGTTTTGAGATATCATCCTTCATAAGTACAGCTTAATTACTTCGTGATATATTTTACATTATTTTAAATGTTAAGTATTTAAAACATGCCATTAAATAGTTATTAATAGTTTAATAGTTTCGCGACAACTCGACCGGCACACTTTTCAAAGATAAACTTTGGCAGAAAGACCTTGTATCGATAGAATGAAATGACAATCTCAAAATTATTTAAAGTGCTGTAATATACAATTGATGTAACGTAATAGGCCATGAATAAAAAAATTGTATTAATAGAAGAATATAAATAAATATAATATATTATTTGTATATACAGAGAGTTTTATGTAACACCGAACATGCTAGAATGCACTGAATGCACATTTTCCTATGTTCGATATGTGCTGGAAAGCATCAAAGTATTGAGTACATTCTAGCATGTTCGGTTTTACATAAAACTCTCTGTATA
Organism: Philonthus spinipes; assembly: GCA_963082785.1. NCBI lineage: Eukaryota > Metazoa > Arthropoda > Insecta > Coleoptera > Staphylinidae > Philonthus > Philonthus spinipes. The sequence goes on from OY720304.1 coordinate 8,426,443, forward strand.
TATGTATATAGTTAATATTTATTTGTACATAAAATAACACTTTTATTAAGTCTCGCAAAATTTATTGTAAATACAATTGTAGCAGTTTCTCTCCAATATTTTTTGTAAAACTTAAAAACTATTATTTTATTTATAAATAATGTAACATGGAGTTTCATTAAGTAAAAGCCTCAATCTTCGATTAGTTATTATTTAATATAAACTTGAGAGTGAGCGATGATTGGAAGCTAAAATTGAATTTCCAATATCACTCTAACACAATGGTCGAGAAACCTGAATTTCCTGGTCTTAACTCCACAGATTGTAATATGCATAAAATAGATATGTATGTGTTTGAACTCTCCAAATCGATTAAAATGAAGACACTATATGAATCAGTTCTCAAAATATTTGTTTCTTAGTTTTAAAATTATCAGATTAGCTTTTGTCCTTGTTCAATAAAATGTTCAGCCACCATTAATCTAGCGTTCTCATAAACAAGACAAGTTCGCCTTCCTTAAGTCGACGAAACAACGATTGTTTGTTGTCTATCTTGTAGAATTAATGTGAATAAAACAAGTATCCTTTTTCTTCACTGGTTTATTTTGTACTACTAAATGCACATTTCGTCCACCAAGTGGACATTATCAATAGTTGTAGACTCGAGTCGTTAACGATGCGAAATTAAGAGAAAGATGGAGCTTGTGTCGTCTTTCATTTATTATGATTTTGTTCTTATATATATAATTGTAACTCGTGTAATAATCCAAGTTGACTGAAAAAATATTTCTATCTGTATAGACAGCTACGGGTTACATTTTTTTTAATATAAAATGAAATGTAAGAACCACACTTAGAATATTTGAAAGAATAGTATTTGTTTCTTTATTTATGTTTACCTTGAAAGAAAATTTATTGAAGAATAAATATAATTTGGAATATTTTCCCGCGAACATTTATCTGTTATGTCCATATTTTTGGCTATAAATAATTGAGAAAATGTCAGCTTTGAAAAAAGTAGGTTAAAACAAAACAGTCACCGCTTTAAACTTCGGACAGCTTGAAAATAATGAAAAAGAAAAAAAAAACAGTAACGGAGCGGCTAAATTTAAAGTTGTTGTGAATGCATCAAGAATTTAAATCAAAATGCGCATGTAAATTTAAGCCCGGTGCATGTGTGCATAATGCACACACATGTGTCTTTCGGCGTTTGTGTGCGCGTTTGAATTTGTGTGTTTGTGTGATACATTGAAAAATAAGTCAGCACTTGCAGTCCGTTCCCCGTCCATAGTGTAAATATGAATGCGCGCTGTGTAAATCATTTAAAATAATGTGGTGTATTAATAATTCAGAGAGTATAAGCTACCGTTTAATGGGTTCTCTGCTTATATTATTCCCAAAAATAATATTTCACTGTAATTACACTACGTATATATTTATGTGCAAAATAAACTTGTTTATGAAATCTGCTCGGCGCCGCTTAGGGTCAAAAGACCGATACATTTTCTTATTACCGAGGCGAGCGCATTCCCGTCCGCGAGTTCTCCAAACGCTAAATCCTACATTTTCCGACTGTTTTATTCAAATTTTATTCGCGCTCGCCGTTTCTTATCAAAAGATATCAATTATGACCCCCTCCGCCAAACCACCCCCCTTCGCGTATTAATTCAGGAAATGTTCGCCGCGAATACGTTCTCTTCCTTCGCGTTCCGCCCGGAATTTCTGTTGTTGTGCTACACACGGAATAACAAAATATTTCAAAATTAATTAAGGTGGTTATTATTTCCATTCCGTTCTAATCTGAATTAAGATTGATTGGAATTTTATTCGAATTATTCTATGATGTAAAAAAAACGAAAATACAAAGGTGATGTAATTCATTTGTTTATACTGTAATGTTATTTTAAAGATGATTTAACTATTTTCAGGGGAAACCTCCAGATCAATACATAGCACAAGTAGTTCTTAAAAGAACAACTGGGGAATCCGAATGAACGGTATTGCGTTGGAGTTCTCTCTATCAACACCGTGATTCGGATTCGCTCCAACTTCGTTTTTAGTCGCAATAGACTCATTTTTAGGTAATACCGTGTAAAGCTTTCTGATAAAACAAGTAACAAATAAGCCCGAGAATTATTTTTAAATTCTTTTTATTCAATTTAAACAATTTAATTTCAACTTACCGCCGTTTACACCCAATAATAATAAAGCAAAGAATGATGTACCGAGTTGATGTATTCAGTTATTCATAATTTGTCAGTACATTATTCTTTACTTTATTATTATTGGGTGTAAACGGCGGTAAGTTGAAATTAAATTGTTTAAATTAAATAAAAAGAATTTGAACATAATTCTCAAACTTATTTGTTACTTCTTTTGTTAAATTATTATATTTTTTTAAAAATTTAATAAAAAGAATTTTAAAATAATTAATAAATTATTTCCTCTTTAGCAATTGTGACATTTTGACTTACGTAAGTACTTAAAGTACTTAGCAAATGTACAGTCGACGCAACCCAAAAGTGAACGCTCTTTCTTTGGTTTTCATGGTATTCGTTACTGTAATCCTGGCTTTGGCCAGTAGTATTACAAAGAGAGGGGACAATATTGAAAGCAGAAATATAATTTTTATTATACTTATCTGAAAACACGTTGATTCCATATGCCTCTAGAATGATGGAATCGTCACTTTTTCAGGCGACCGCACAGAAAAAGTTTGTTTGTGCGATCATTCCGTGCACTAACCGATTTCCATAGCAACGATGTATTTTTCACTTCTGTGTTTCACTGACGTTTTATTTTCCGTCTGTGAAATTCGTAAATTTGTTCAAATGTACACAGACTTAGAATATACTGATATTGTATTTTGAAATAAAGTGCTTACCAGATCAAATTCCGAAAAACAGGTATTGCATTTAAATTTCTTTAGAATTAGTGTAATTATCAAATAATTTAAATATTTAGTTTTATATTGTTGTTTTCAGATAAGTATAATAAAAAATAGCGTTCATTACACGTCCAGAAATGGATTTTTCCGTGCTTGCATGACGGTCAGCGCGCACGGAAAAATCCTTTTTTCTGAACTCCTAATGAAATATACTATTTTGAAAGATTTCAAATTTAATTGCGACGAACGGCTATGATGCAAAGTGTAAATTACATCATTAAATTTTGTCGTTTACATGATTTTGTTCTTATTTGTTTTGAGTTATATCGACTGTACATTAAAACAACTACTCCCAAGGTAAGTACCCCGCCAGTCATTTCAATAACTGTGACCAAGTGAATGAATACTCTTTTCTATTGATAATAAATTGTTTAGTTTTAAATATTTCACCATACAATAAATAATAAAGCAAGGAAATTAAACAAAAAGAATTTGACAATAATTAAGGAATAAATTATTTTCCCTTTAGCTACTGCGATAATGTCACAGTATGACTTATGTTACATAAGTATATTAACAAAGGTCTAATAATAGAAATTATTTATTATTTTCAAATTCTTTGTATTTAATTTAATAAAATAACTGTGATCAAATGAATAAATCCTTTCTCTATTAAAGCTAAGAAATCCGGAAAGACCTCTGGTCGATCGTGGAGTTTGGAACATAGAGTCAAACACCATTATATATACATATAAGTATATGTATTGTAAATATATTTAATGTTTTGAAATAAAGATGTTATATCGAGCGTATAACAAAAATCGACAACGAAGTTGGCATTGGAAATCTAAAGTCATGTCTGAACTAAAATCACACGCGCACCCGAAAATTACTGGTTGTCATGTTGACAAATCAGTTGTCAATAACCCCTAATTAACTGCAACCAGTATTTCACGCGTGTGATCTTGGTATAGACATGACTCGAGACTTTTTGTTATACGCTCGATATATATAAAGCAAAGAATTTAATTTTGACGGCAAAAAATCTTAAAATTGACATAAACATACATCATTCCAACCTAGTAGTTTAGGCAAAGAAATATACTTACTGTCAAACATTACATCCAAATCAATTACGAAATTTTAATTAAAAACACAGCGTAAACACCGAAATCAATTCCTTTCTCATTTCCCACATTCAGACCACATCTCCATATTTAATCGATTTGTTTTTTTGATTTATTTTCAATTAAAGAGATATTCACGTTGCAATTTTAATTAAACGTTAATTAATTAATAATTTTACGACGAGTTAAGTTCGAAGAGGCTGAAAAGTGTGTGCGAGCGCTGTGTACGTGGCTGTGTGTGTGTGCTTGTGGATAGACGAGGAGTGACCTCGTTTCTTTAGCGATTTTAATTAAATTAATTAAAAAGACATAAATTACACTCCGCCATAAATATTGCCGGGACAGGACGGGACGGGACGTTCCTGTCCGCAATGAGCGGCTAAATGGAATGTATTGATGAATCATCTTCAAGTGAGGGAATTATTTGTGTTGCGCTAATAAAAGGCGCCGTTGATCTTTCCTCTTAAAATGTGCCTATTTATACTAAATCATTTAAAATTATCATTTTTATAACATAATTTATGTTTAATGTACGCCAATATATATATATATATATACAGAGAGTTTTATGTAACACCGAACATGCTAGAATGTACTCAATGTAAATTTTCCTATGTTCGAATTGTTCAGGAACGCATCAAAGCATTGGGTGCGATGTGATTGGCTATGATTTCTAATGTCAACTATTATGTCAAGTGCAACATGTATAATTATGAATATTATACTTAACCGCAATGCATACCATAAAAATCTTATCCTCCTTTGTATACATTAAAAGATGTCCAACTCATCGTCTACTTCTACTTTAAGAGCCAGAACAGTAAATAGCACTTGCTTGCGATAACTGACAAGTGTAAGTCATTTTTGACGGAAAATGGTGTAGTTTGGGTTGACTATATTATTTTTAGAAATAGTAGCCAATCACATCACACCCAATGCTTTGATGCGTTCCAGTACAAATCGAACATAGGGAAATTTACATTGAGTACATTCTAGTATGTATATATATATATATATATATAGTCATTTTAGGAAGTAGATATTTATTATTATTATAATGTAATTATATCTCGCTTTTTTTTTGCGGTGAGTTAAATACCTGACAGCATTTTATCCAATGTACATTATATTTATTATATTTATATTTAGTCGTTATTTAGAAATCTTCTTGTTATATTGCAGGTGCTCAGAATAACAGATTTTTGTAATTGTAAGTAGATATTTTAATGATGTCCATTTTTTTATGCTCTTGCTGAGATTTTTTGGGAATTATTCCAGTTGCAGATATAACTACTGGCAATATTGAAATAGATTCACTTAATAAAATCTAGGGGTTAATGTAAAATAAATATAAATACATTCATGACAATTTGAAAACGGCGCATTTTGTATCTTAGAAGAATTCGTGAGCTGTAGTTTGTTTTCAATCCATTCTAGTGTGGCAACATACAAAATATTTATATTTAACTGGGGTCCCAACAAAAAAAAAACGGAATCAAAATAATTTAAGACTAATTAAATATTCTTTGTATAGTTCCGAATGCATTCATAAAATACAACGTACATGAAATGAAACTGCTCAATAAAGATGATAATGAATTTAATCATCGATTATCCACGAGTCACGGTGTTTTATCTGGATTTAATATCATCACCATTAATAGTTAATGGTTTACAATCTTTTATTATGTATTTGTTTTGATTGTAAATCAAGATAGCAGCTCTTGACGGTGCAAATATGAAAATGATGATTAATTAACGCGTGAATTATGATGATTATTTGATTAGCGGATGCGACATTGTGTCTGCGGACCAAACACGATGCGGGCATTAATCGCGAATACGGAAGAGGTGCGTAAATTGTCCGACCGTTTCAGCAGATGTCTTATCGGGGGGAAAAATGTTTTATGACAATGGCGCGCTGCACGTCCGCCGTCTAGACGCGCGCGTTAAAAACGTGGGCAGTAAATATTAATTGGCGATGGGAAAGGTTGCGTAAGTTAAGAAGAACGGAGGGAAAAAAGGACGCGATATGATGGTGATGATGGCGGTTGAGGGTTAATTTTTATGGATTTGCAAGAGATGAAGCGCGGGGGGACGGAGAGATCGTGGCGGGCCATGTGCGTGAGTGGTGAGGGTTGGTGGCTGGGATGTGGAAGCTTAGTCTGGTAGACTGTGTCAATAGAAGGGTTGCGAAATAAAAGCCCTAGTAAAAGCTCAGTCAAGTGCCAATAATGTATGATATAACCTATACCGTTATACCGTGCATACATTGTACGAGCGGCGGGGTAATAAATACGGGCTTAAATCCGCGCCCCATAATGGGGGCATGCATAGAATTCAACGTTTCAGAATGTATATGTATTCTGGAAATTTTAAATTAAATTCATGCAACATATTATAAAATTAATAAAGCGATATTTATGGCAGCAATTTTTGGCGCGCCGGTGTAATACGGGCGTATTTCAGGCGTTTATTCTAGATTAAAACAGTTTATTTTAGATATTTATAATGGGAACGTGGCTTACAATGCAGATCAGTTGTCGGCAACAAAAATAATAAAAATACAAAATGTGACGTTACGGCGAATTTATTGTTTTAATAATGGTAAATAAAGCAGATCGAGGCGCGATAGCGATTATGGCGGGCGGTTACAATCCTCCACCCTCTATCCACCATCCTCTTCTACCCCGCTGCTGCTACCGAACGGGGCTGTAACGGCCGGGAGCGGGGGTCTACACTGGGCATCAACCAAGTCTCTGCTAAATTGGATTTTTATACTACACGTTCATAAATTACCGCCACACACTGCGTGATATGTGTAAATTGGAAATGACAACTCCGTTTTAATAAATTAATGTGCATCATGAAATTTAAATATTTCAGAAAAATATGCCCCCGTTCGCGCCCTCGGTTTATTTACGGCCCTTTAATACATCATCCACGCAACTTAATAAATCCGTTCACGTTCACACCAGCATAAATCCACCGCGACAATATTTATCCTCGGCATTTTTAATTTTCTTCTAACATCACACAGATCTTCAAATCATTATTTCATCACAAAACAAATATTACATTCCCATTATATCACCACATATTATTTAAAACAAAATAAATCAAACCCATTACTTTACAGCTGTAGGCGGTTTACATGGGAGCAAACGCTGGTGCCAAATTGCATGCACTCAACAGTGATGGATGCAGGTGAACGATTTTAAAAAATATATAGAGTATATGAAAATTCGGATTTTGAATTATTTAATGTAAAATGATGAAATAAACTTTCCAAATACAATCCATTTTAAATAATCTTAACATGTACTTCATCTCATCTTATCCAGTGATTATTTCAGACTTATTAATGGGGAATCATACATGAGGTATAAGTAAATTCATATTACATGTATGGAATATGCTTTCTCTGTGAGTTGGTAAAACCAACTGCCTAAAAAAACACCGGCTTTCTCCTCCAAGATGATGCTACTCTTGACGATTATGATGGATTATTTATTTTTTTCCTCGCGAAACTTCTCTTGTTTCCTTCTTCCGCATCTTCCTCGACATCGGAAAAGAAGAGAACAACTTTATTGTCTTTCAACTGAAGTAATGAACATGTTCCATTTATACAGAGATGAAATGTTAGGCGAATCATGCATTTATTCATACTTGAAAGAGTTAATTTACCAAAATAAATTCATTAATTCACCTTTAAATTATAATCTTGTAGCTACGAGAAGAGTAAAGAATAGCTCTAATAATTGTAATAATAGTTGTAGTATAGTGAATATTCAATCTATTTTGCTTATTTCTCTCATTCTAGTATGAAATATTTATTTAATCGGCTCCAATTAAACAATTAATACTTCATCTGATTGTTAAATTATTAAAATAATTACTATAATATGAAAATGGCTGAACCAAAAGTGGTATAACATAAATACCTTAGAAACTGGAAAAGTAGAATCGTTATTCTTGGGTCTGATTTCTTTCCAGTTGATTAAACCATTTCTTTTTTTTAAATTTAGCTTCCTTTCGTCATTTTATATGTGAAATTATTTTCAATTCGACTGGAATACTGCAATTCATTCGAATTAAATAGTCAACCGGGACGTATTTCTAAGGAGTGTAGTAGCAGTAGCTAAAATGAGAACAATCGCACATTGTACTCCTGTTAGAGCAGATTGTTTTCTGTGGAAGAAGAGCTTGATGGTGGGCGATTGATCGTTGAGTGTTGATTTGCTAGAATTTTTATTTATTTTTAAAGTGCAAGCCAAATTCAAAGAAGGCGAAGATAACTGGAAATAATTCAGTCCTAAGAATAATCGATCTACTTTTCCAATTTCCAAGCTGTTTACGTATTTTTGTTTGCAAAAGCAGGAGTTGAAATAAATGTCTCTCGCTTCAAAATTTGGAGAAATTTGTGACACAAAGTAAGTACTTGGGGTAAGAGTAAACATATGTTCAATGTATTGACATTTATCAAAATCTAGTAAATCATAAAAATATAAAGAATACGGGGGCTGAAAGACCTACGGTCGATAGCCCATGACAGACTACTAACCCATCGATATGTATTGTAAATATAAATATCTGTAAAGTATTGTAATTCTGCTGTCTGACTAAAGATGTTTGTTTTGAAGAATACGATATTTAGCAAATTTCGTGATTGAGCTTGTGAAAGAAAGGTTTATACACCTCGGGAGAAAACTATTTTTTCGCTCAGTGCATTGTCGGTATTTCTCTTCCTGAATATGTAATATATTATTTCTTCTATAACATCTAAATCATGTCTTATTAAATAGAAATTTAAAAAAGTGTAATCTTATTCTAAAAGTGTTTTTATATGATCTAAGAACAATTATCATCCCTCAATGAAATAAGAATTATAGTTGATAATTACATATTAATCAATCAAACAAGTATTGCTATTACAAAACGTGTACGGTCTGTTTGAAACCCATTAAAATTGTTGCAATTTACTGGTATCAAAAACAGAAAGTACGCACGAAATAAAATAAGCGCGGCAACAAGATGTATAATTAGTTTAAAATAGGTTGTAGCTGAAATATACGAGCGCCGTTAACAGTCCGTTAACGAGAACACTTTATGGCAACTATTGAGAGTTTATTAAAGAAAGTATACGCCGGGGCGTGTAAATTTACGGCGAGATGTGTGCATTAAAGTAAACCAAACAAGTTAATGACTGTTGACATATTTGGTGAGTATCGCACTCGTTAGGGCCGCGCACACGAGACGTCCATTAATTCGCAAAGTGTCATCGAATACACGGCTAATACCATACCGGGACTAAACATATATGGAGAGGGAGGGGGATGGTGGTGGTGGAATTAATTTCATTTTTATGGTAGCGGTGGCGGCGACAATAAATCAATTTTCAATTAATATAATTAATAATCAGCGACGCTAATTAATGATTTATAGATTTCGCATCAATTACGGGAAAAGGACTTGGTGGTGTTTGTGCGTGCGAGTCGGCGTTGTTTAAATCCGGGGTTGTAGATTAAACTAGGAATAAGTACGCCCGCACACCGTCATACCAGAGTGTGTTTATGTGCATAACCATCCGTCCGTTATCCGCCAAATCAAGCTGATATTTAATTTAGGGTGGATATCGATCCGAGTCGTGCGAGGAGGAGTGGGAAGGGGGCGCGAGGGTGGAAAATAGGTTAATTAAATTATTGCCAAGTTCCGAGATAGTTTAAGATTGTTTGATTCATTTAACATTTAGCCCCGGTATTAACGAGTTTGCGGCTCGCTTTCGCGGAGATGGACGTTCGTTCGTTCCCGGTATGCACCAGACCGGATGGAACGGAAACGTGTGCATTGTGAAGATCGCCAAGAGACGAGCAGATGACAGATGAGCAAGGGATGTTTAATAATCCGGCTGTACCGGGGCTTAATTCTATTACATTAGAGTTGACTGCAGTGGCTACACACCTCCACTGCCCGTTCGATAACGTACATAATTAACAATGTGATATCGACCCGCGGGATCCCCCATGGATTGCGGGGGCACTCGCTGGGGGATACGAACCACCCTTGATACCCTTCTTGCTCAACTGCTATTCCTTCTCGAAACACCCCCTCCTCCACCCTTAATTCCCTCATCCTCGGTGGAATCTCAGACGAGATTCTATTCACTTTTATATTGGAACACTTAAACGGAATCTTCAGCAATTAAGTTTTAATAAGCGTAAATAAATTAAACAAATTTTATTCATTCTGATTAAAAAGTAGAATTCGTTTAAATTTATACAATAATCACTATTTCCTTTTTTTCCTGCTATAATCATTTTCAGCTATTCTAGCTATGATTGATTGTCATGCGGCGGATCCGGTGTGTTAGGGTTACATGGCTTCTGATCACTTGGATGATTTTTGAGATCGTGCAGCTAATTCTTAGCCGGCTGGACGACCTTTTCCGATTTCGGCGATTTCTTCTGTTGGGTATTTTCTTGGCAGTGTATTAGTTTTCTTGATGACTTTTGTTGTGGGCTACGTATTCCCCATACACTTATTTCCACAACGCCGTCCACTCGGAGTGGGACACCAACGGGAACAGCCATTGCTGAACACGCGGACAGGTATTCTTCGTCCGACGTCCGGCAGTTGACTGTACTGACTATTTCCATTTAAAAATTTCATAATAATTGGAAAGACAACTCAGGCGCCATCTATTGCCTAATATTAAATGGGATCGTCAACAATATAGGTCTATAAGGTAGACGACCGAGAATCGTTGTTTAGTCTACTAAAGGAGGGAGAACTTATCCTGTTTAAGAGAATGGGAAACGAAATGCATTTAATAAATTTTCACCACCACCATTCATCTAACGTATTGGTGAAGGCCATTTCAGTTTTGCGGAACTCGTCAGACCAGTGCGTTTCAAATTGTTGACGATGCCAATTAAAATTAGACAATAGATGGCGCTTGCGTTATCTTTAAAATTATTATGATTCATATCTGGTTACTTAATCACAATACAAGATCCTTTCACTCACCGATTCTTTGTCGGATCAACTTGAAGAAGATATAGTCGCGTTAAGCATACGATGGATGGTTGTGCTATTTATACTCAACCAACTGTTATATTAATGGGGAGGACGAAGAATAAGATCACCCTGAAGAAGACATAGCTGCGATACGCGCGACAATGGATGGTTGAGCTACTCAATCAACTTTTATTTCCTTGAGGAAAAAACATGCGTTAGCCGGCGGAGATGTAAACTAATCATGTCCTTTAGACAACATTTTTTATAGGGAAAAAAAAAAGTTCAATCGTTAATCATTTTAAAACACAATTTTCTAACAAAGACGCATCCGATAATGCTTCGGAAAAAGAAAATTCGACATTCGATCACTAGCATCAGAGGAACAAACAACCACAAAACCTCCGCTGGTTCATTCAGAAGAAATTCGTAAACTAGTAACAAGAAATCTCCAGAAATCGACGGTGTTCCTAATCAGGTTCTGAAAGCTCTTAATGAAAAAGCATTCACGATACTCTGCAATATTTTTAACGGGGTAAGAGAATACGAAATCTTCTATAAAGTATGGAAAAAAGGAGAGACAATAACCATCCCATAGAGTGATACTGCAACTTAGCCAGAAAAGCAAAGACCAATAAGCTTCCGGTACTAGGCAAACTGGCTGAAAAGACGATACTGGACAACCTCAATCGAAGATTGTAAATAAGAAAATTATCCCACCCAATCAATTTGGATTCCGATCATGACTTGCAGCGGTGCAGCAAGCACATAAAATGATTGTAGCGGCGAGAAACTTCTCAAAACGTAATCATCTTTCTACTCAACATCGACAAGATGTACGTCCGTGTCTGGGAAGATGCTCAGATCCACAAGATGCGATTGATATGTAATTCCCTCTTCGGCTGACTAAGATTGTGAACAGCTGGCCGAAAAAGAGAACTATTAGGTTTCGGATAAACAACTCACACTCTTCGTAGAGAAGAGTTAATGAAGGTCTCCCGCAAGGATCAATAAAATAAGTGTTTTATGTCTTTTAAAAGTTATTTTAGAGAAAATTAAGTAATAAGTTTTTATAATTGAAACGAAGACCAGATTGATGCACTGATAATTTTATGTATTCCTTTCTATATACACTTAAGCGAATTGAAAACCGATTGAAATCGGCATAATCATAAAATTTCATCAATTTTATAGCATTATTTACTGAGGCTCTCTGAATCGGCGCGCGATTTGAATGTACGGCCAATTGAATAGTCTCTAAACGGCGTGCAAAGTTTCCATCCGGCGTCGTCTTCGTCGTCGTAGTCCGCGCAATCCGGCAATAACAAAGCAATAACTATTATAATATTATTCCGAACTTGTGCCGTCCTGACGTGTTAACGCGGGATCCTGTTATGTCTAGACTGTTTCTCGCCCCGAAACTGGGGCCCCCAAGTTTCCAGTCTTCGTTAACAACCCTTTCCCCTCGCTCCCTTCTTCCCTTTGATATAACACCCTGCCGGAGAGTCCGAATAATATTATTGTTCCTCCTCGGACACGTATTGTGCGCCCGGTGGCATTATGCGCGTGTTTCAGTTTCAGGTTTTGGCGTGCATTCAGCGCAGAGGAGTGCGGTCCAATTAGCGGAGGATTTTCAGTTTCAGCGTTTCATTAGCGCGGCCGTCGATTGACGCCGATGAAACCGAGCGCTTGATCTTTCGTTTATTTTGCGCGCACACAAATGTTTTAAACAAACGGTCTAAACACTAATTATTGCACTATTTATTTTTGAAGCTCCAAATACTTTACAAAAAAAAACATGAAACATATTTGTAGTAGGTTGGAAATTAGACGGACTAAATTTGTTTAAAACTTTAATAATCGCTAACAAGAATTTCACATAACCTAATGTAACCTTAAACTTCTAATCATCTCTATGATTTTTCAACCTGAACATAGCTCCTGTAAAATCTCATAAGTCTAGCCAACATAAAATAAATTTCCTTTCCGCGGCGTTAGATGGCGCGTGCAGGCGGGTAATTCAAAAGTAGCGCCTACATATTTAATTTTTTGGTACTTTAAAATCGCATTATTTTACAATAAGGGGTGCGATTTTTTTAATTTGATATTTAATAATTTGCAATTTACCCATGGAAATCTTGCTCGTTTGGATAGAATAGCATAGAGCGCTAAACATATTAATTAAATACAAAGTTGGCAACCGATTTGAATATTCTAAACTAATTCTCAAAACGAGACACAATTGTTGCCTCGTTTGGAGAATTATTAAAGTAAATATCGTTCTTTCTTAATCTTATCCAATTTTACCCGTTTTGGGTGTCGAGGTTAGGTTTAATCCCTTGTAGAATGTTATCCACTCCTTTCTATTCGTTGATAGTTCCTTTGCCTGTGCCCATCTCATTCCTTTTTGATAAATTGTTAAAAATTAATCAATTATTGGTAAATTTTTAATATATGATTTATTTATATTTATTATAATAATATTAATTTTAATAAATGAAACACTTTTTAACTTTGTATAGATCGGAGTTATACAAACACATTTTATACAATCAAAGTAAAAAAGTGTTTCAATTATTAAAATTGAATTACTAAGTAAAAGAAAGTAGAAGCCGCAACAATTAACAAATATAATAATATCAACTTCCAATCTTTCATTATTAAAATTATAAATCATAGTAAAGTTTTAACATAAATAAATGCATGAATTCATATCATCTATATAGTGATGATTATTCGATATAAACCTTTATCGTATCTTTAGTTTGGTTCATTGATCACATAGTGAAACATGATTGAAATAAATTAATTTGTAAATAGGAACAAAACATACTTGTTTTGTTTCATTTAATTTTATGTATCTATGACTAGTTTAAACTAACATTCCATGAAAATCACTGTTAGTTTAAACAATTCATAAATACATAATATTAAGTAAAACAAACCATGTGACCTATTTTCTATTAATTTTTACAAATTACACCTTGTATATAAAGGTGTACATAAAATGAGTGAAAACCTTCAGGTAACTCAATTCATTAATTAATTTTTAATAGAAAATCCAAATAAAAAAAAATGTTGTATGCTTCTTTATTGAGGCTTACGAGGTCTTCGGAATTTTAAATATGTGACTATAAATTAATATTGTTTTTTAAATATTTTGTCAAAAATCAATAGCATTAACAATCAATTAGACATGTGTATAATTCCATTGATATAAATAATTAATTAATCGGATATTTTTACAATTTTATAACTTCATCAGAAGCATTCTTTTAATGAAAATAGATCTGGCAACGACGCACGCTCGTTTGTAAAAGAAAAGGTGTATGCAACACCTACAGCGGATGATGTAGCAGTTATAAACAGGATAAATGCACACTTGTTTGATCCAGCGTTGCCAAATGTATAGTTCTTTTAAGTGGCCCGTGAGGCTTAAGGAAGGACCGTGTGACTTATTTTCGTTAATATTTTTATCTAAAAATTAGTCAAAGAGTCACGCTACCTAAAGCTTTTCACTCATTTTCTGTACACCTTGTATAAACCTTTATCATTTCAAACGCCTTAAAACAACACCGACTCTACCAAAACCGATTATTTATAATAAACTAAAATCCCTGTTATTTCAAAAAGAGAAAAAGAGCCTGCACACAAATGCCGGATGTTTGGGGAAGGAGCGGCTCGCGCCCTCCCAAATATTTGTCTCGTACATCTTGAGCGCGCTCCTCTTGATCTCGCGACTTGTTGAAAACGCATAAATAACACCCAACTGGAGTTTATTTGCTCTAATAATGAACTTTAAAAAGGGAACCCAATTACCCGGGCTCCCCAATTATTCCCTGGCGCGAGAAAATGGAATTTCATAAATTAATAAACAAAAATTTCCATTTACAACCAACAACGGATATTTCAAGTGGAATTTGAAAGGAAAATATGGATATAAATTAATCAATTAATTAACTTAAATTAATATTTTTCCTTGACAAATGTTATAAAAAATGGAACATTTTCAATAACCCTATTTTGACTTCACTTTAATTTTATCTCTTCTTATCGTTTCTACAGTTGTTTGTATTTCTTCCCCAGATCACTTTCTTGAGTTCAATGTTTTTTTTTGTGGAAATTGATCGTCATGTGTGTATGATATTGTTACACATTAATAATGGACTAAATCGATTATTTCAATAATTTGGTACGAAATAATTGATCATTTTCCAAAATCCAATGCCAAATTAAACGTTTTCACTTTGTGGTAGATTTTAAAAACACTTTTTAACTTTGTTTTATCCCTGTATTTTTTTCTGTATATATTGAAATTTAGTTTATTGTTAGTTTTTGTAATCGTTAAATCTAAGAAATTGATTTCGTTGTTGGTTTCTATTGTGAAAGTTATTGAAGGGTGTATTGAGTTAAGAAAATTAAGAAATTGTTGGAGTTGTCTGTGTGTACCTTTGAAACATGCTAGGATGTCATCTACATACCTAAACCAATGATTGTTTTTTGCCTAACTGGGATATACAGTGGTAAAACAAAGTTAAAAAGTGTTTTTATTTACAAGTGTCAAATTAAATATTCCTGCGATGTATATAACACAAAACTTAATATTAGTTGCAATAATTGTAAAAACAAATATGAATAAATCATAAAAATATAAATGAAATAAATAAAAATACAATCTATATTCAATAAATAAGGTTATTAATCTTAAACTGAGTTTTTATTAATTTTATTGGTATATTTTTAATGTATTTAATTATTGAGGCTTTTATTTGTTGAAACTGCGTCCTCGTTTAGATAAAATAAACCAATAACATGTATAGTTTAATTTTTTTAAAACTATTCACTATCGTGTTTTATTTTATATTTTTATTAAAGATTTTGTTTTTAAATATTTTACTGACAAAATTAATACTTACAAATTATCACAAGCATTACGATAAATTTTGTTTATGAAAACAAATAAACGAGTCGAAACTTCAACAATAAACAAGTTAATTTTAAAATTATATAAGTGAGCATTTTCTGCACTGTTAAAACAAAGAAGATCCGGTTCTAAGAACTATTTATGACAGCAATATAAAACCATCGCAAACGTGCACTTGTTTAATTAAGCTTTGAAGAGGCATGTAATCTTTTTCAAATGCGTTCACTTTATTTTAATAATAAATAGAAAGTTATGTAAAAAATAGTACTAAGAAAGTCATATTTATAAAGTTAGTTTAGGTTTAAAAAATGTATTTATGTTAAATCTATTATTTTGTATACACAGATATCTTTACTTATGTATTTACAGCAATATATTGACATATTAATTGTATAATATGTTGTATAATTAATTAATAGTGTTAATTTATATTGCTATTGAGAATATACCTCGAAAAGATACTACATTTTTATCTTATTTCTGCCGGCAATACACATTTGTATGACTTATGTAAACTAAAGAAAATAATACTTGCCGAAACAAGTTTTTTTTTTGCATTAATAAAGATATTATTATGATATAATACATAACTAATATACACTTCACAAATTGGGTGTAGATCAATGGTCTTTCAGCAAGTATTATTTTAAATTACTGATCTTCTATTTCGATATACATTGTGTAGGATTATAATAAAACACTTTTTTAACTTTGTATAGCAGAATTTTATATTTAGTGACTATAGTTTCAACAACTTACACTTGTCATTAAAGTAACACTTTTAATTTGATAAAGACAAGTGTAAATTGTTGAAACTATAGACATTAAATATAAAATTCTGTTATACAAAGTTTAAAAAAATAAAATAATACTTATAATAATATAAGTATTATTTTATTTATTGTGACTATTATAATTTTAGTTTTTATGTGTGTTACTGTATGAAATAGCCTCCGTTAAGTAAATAAATAAATATATAAATTTTTGCATTGCTTATTTATTATTTATTTATTTATGATACAATTACAGAAATATAATAAATACATTTTTAAATATTTAATCCCACTTTTGTTACTTATTCTAAAAATAAAGTAAGCGCATTTGAAAAGGATACAAAATTGAATCCGCCTCTTAAAACTCCTCAAACTTCCACTGCCGACCAATTTCGCGAGGATCAATATGTTGTGTAATACACACATATATAAATATTTTAGTATACATATATTTTTTAACCGATAAAACAATGCGCAAGTAATTCGTAATAAAATCCAGTTTAATTTTTTATGGCCGCACTAAATTCGATTTTATTGTATTTTTTTGCGTTGTCGTTTTTTTTGTTAATGCTTCCTTTTTTTCAATCCCATCGCGTATAGAATTTATTTTAAATCCCAATTTCATATTTTATTTACGCTCAGATCAGATGGGACTGATTAAAAGAGCATTTTTGTCCGGCGAATATTTTAAATCGATTTGATAAAAATGAAATGGATGGAAATAAAAAAAATGGAGTGGGTTGAAGAGAAATGCCTTTTTATTGATTCAATTAAATTATTTTGTAAAACGACTGTATATTTAAAATGTCTCCTTTTCTAATCAAATGAAGTAGAATGAATACAAAATAAACTGAGTTTTAATTATTATGGTGGAATTCTTAGAGTTATATTATAAAATTAAATAACTTATATTCCTTTACCTTTTTAAATGCATAAATAACATTAGGCGGTGTTAGACTTAGTAACAATAACTCAGTGTCGGGTCTAAGAATATCTAGCGATGTTCAACAAAATCACATTTAAATCAATATGACTACCCTAATTTTATTCTGTATGCATGTTACTGTATGAAGTAGCCTCCGTTAAGTAAATAAATAAATCAATTTTTGAATTGCTTATTCATTAATTGCTTGCGTCGTCTTCTATTTATGATTCATATTTTTAAATCATATTAAATGAAAGATGACGCAAGCGCCATCTATTTCCTAATTTCATGTGGCGTCAGGAACGATTTGGGTCTACAAGGTAGACGACCGAGAAGCGTTGTTTCGTCCACTAAAGGAAGATAAACTTGTCCTGTTTATGAGAACTTTCCTAATTTATAATTTATTCATATTTATTATTGTAACTAATATTGAGTTTTGTATTATTTAGTCTGTTTTTGGTTTTGTATTATACACGACATATGACAGAAAGCGGACGTAATCTCTACTAATTTTATATTATTTTTATTGCATTTACTATCTAAAATAATGATTTACAATTCATGTCTTTATCTATTTTTAAAGTTCCCTCTAAAAAAGGGCTGCGCCATCTGTTCGAATAACTATTTATTAATAATGACGGAAATGTTGTAATAGACAAAAATTAAAAAGTTTTGGAAACAGCTTTTAGTGACATAATTCAGACAAAAAAAAATAAACAACATCATAATGGTCTCGACTGTTATTCATATTACATTAAATTAATTTTAAAAACATATATTTTTTACCATTTTAAAATGAATAAAATAAAACATATTTATTTTAATTAATTTAAAAATTAATGTTTTAACAACTAAACCAATTATAAACCCATTTAATTTTTTTATAATTTTCATAATTCGACTTTATTATTACCAGTACAATCGAAAAGTCGTTAAACGATGAGAATAATTGACCGAAACCAATTTCCGTCAATATAATTATTTATTGAAGTACACTTATTTGTGTGATTTACATTCATTTTCGCAACGGATTAAAAAGAGATTCGTCATTATTGACTCTACTAAGCTGCTGATAATTTCAATTATTATATATTAATAACAGACGTGTATTATTTACCGAACCTTGAATGATAAATCCGGATTTGTGTTTTCGCTGACTTACCTGGAACAAAAGAAAGAGATAAATGAATACAACAATAAATACATTTATAACTAAATTAATTAAAAAATCTTAAACAACTTGCAACAATTCAATTCATTGTTTTAATTTTGTACAATACTGCATAAATATTCTGACATTGAATGATTAAAAAAATGTAAAAGAAAACACTTAATCCGCGCTATTCTGTAAGAGTTGTGTTGGGTATAACGTGTATGTTAATTAATATAATCACAGTCTAAGCAGATTTTGTAATATTGATAGAATGTGAAATTAATTTATAACATACACTGTTAAACATTTTCGATACGGAATAGCCCCGAATAACTGTTTCATACCGCTTAAGGGTGCGGTAAAAAAAAACAAGATAGCTATACAAATATGGGCAATCACTAATTTGAGTTAGATTGTTGTTGTGATCAATGAACAATATTGTATTATACATTAAAATAATCTTAAAATAAGCAGGAATTTCATCAGATAAATTAAACATTATTTTAATATTTAGTTTCTGTGAAAAATAATTATGAGAAACAATGAAAATTGATCAAATTTATAGCAAATTTTAAATTAAATTTTTGCTAATAAAAACTTGTGCAATGAAAATTTAAAGGATTTCACTAAGTTCTGCATTAAAATAACTTAGCAGACATGACCTATTAATTTCATTATATCTTACAATTTTCTTTTCTAACTTAAACTAGTAAATTGACGTAATACACGAAAATTAACGATTTATTTTTTATTTAGACTGATACTTTATACTTGGTAGATAAAAAAAAATGTAAATACACATTCATATTATGAAATCCAAAAGAATAGCTCTATTTTCAAGCGATTATTTCCATTTTAATATATAGCTATCTCTTTCCACTAAACCGCAACCTTAATAATGAACTTAAGTGTTGAGATTGTTAATTTTTGAAAGTCTGTACTTTTTAGCATTTTAAGGTTTTTAAAAAACATGAAACACCCTTCCAAAATAAAAAATTGTTTATTTGCGACAATTGTTTCGTACGCTTTTACGTCGAAGAATGATCTTATTCTTGGACTGAAGAAGCCGCAAAAGCGCGTGAAAATTTTTTGCGAATAAACAACAAATTTATATTTTGGAAGGGCGTTTTTATTTTTTTAAAAACACCTTAAAATGTCACTTTTACAAATTAACAATCTCAACATTTAAGTTCATTATTAAATAACATAAAACAGTTATTCGGAGCTATTCCGTATGTATGTTAATAAATAATTTCACTGTGAGTTCGTGTTATTATTTTTCAAAATTTCTATCCCATATTATATGATAAAAACGCATTTAACAAAATAAAGTAATAGAAAACCTATATTCAACGCGAAAGTAAAAAGAGCCTTAAAGGCTTTGTTTTTCATGTTTAAGTTTATTTTTTGGCTTATTGTAACTTAATACATTAAAGAAGACGTAAACGCCATCTTTTGCCTAATTTCAAGTGGCATCGTCAAAGATTTGGGTCTACAAGGTAGACGACCGAGAATCATTGTTTCGTCCACTAAAGAAAGGCGAAAACTAAATTCGCATTAATTATTGTTTATTTAATATTAAATCAAAAATAAACTTTTAAGGTCTTCCTTATAATCATTCGAATTGTAGTAGTGACAATACTTTTTCAATATATGAAATATTTACCACATAAATGGGTTTGAAATTTAGGCATTACTTTAATATCTACTAAATAATGTCGGAGTGGGGAGGACTCAGAGGTGCATACGTATGCCTGACCTTGCTAGTCTCGAGTACTGCTTTAATATAAGCGGGTTAAATCGTAACAATTATTTTTGTATGTAACATGTAATGCCAAATATTTTCTATTAATATTAAAAAATGATAACTTATGGTTCTCAATTAAAAATATTTTATTTAGATGAAAATAAAATTTCAAATTAGGTAAATGTCAAGAAGAGATGTTTCTATCACGATGGTTTGTAGGCGAATGAATTCTCTCGCGTCGACTCCGAGATTTCGATTTCCCCACTCCAATATTCCGGTTTATATATTTAGTAGGCTCTGATTGTATCCATTCCTCTTAAAGATCAGATTCATCAACTATTCAGTTACACCAATAATGTTGTTTTGATGCTTATTTACAATACTTTTCGAATTATTATAAATATAACTTATGTATGCTTTGGTATACATAATTCTGTTGTAATCAGTAAAATTTCGAAATTTATTTTTACTCTGATTATGGGAGACACTACAATGGGCCAGAGTTATGGCCTAAGTGGTCGCGGCCTTCTTGCTGCCCTCCCTTCCCTAAATCCTTAATCCTTTACTTTGATTAACCTGCTGTATTTTATATAGAAAACACTTTAAAATATTGTAAAACTGGACGCTTTATAAATCAATAAAAAAAATTAAAAACAACGCGTAAAAGTTTCCATATAAAATACGAAACAATATATAGCGAAGAAAAAGCCACGGTCGTGGTAAATATTTTAATTTATTAATTGTTGTTTCATTATCTGAACACGAAAGCGTTGTTTGGAATCACATGCTGTCAACATTGATCAATCAGTACCTAAAAGGCGGAAAAGTGCGATTTGCTTTTCGTTTCGTGGAAACACGGAACGATAAATCGGTTTAATTGATAATTAATCAAAGTTATTATCGCCGTTGTTTGTTGTTGTTGTAACAAATACCCCGCCGGTGATAACAAATACCGATGCGCCTGTTGTAAATGGGGGTTAAAGTTGAAATAAAATTAAGTCGAGAAACGGAAGACAGTTGTTGGTATAGTGTGGAAATATATATCTTTATCTTCGTTTCCTTAATAGATTCTAGCAGCGCTATACAGAATTTGCCGGCAATTTATAATCCAGTATAAATCGCGGCCATTCGGAAAGCAGATTAATGTTGCCACATTTCAGCCACGTTTACACCGCGTTTCACACTCGCACGGGACGAGTAATTGAAATGAATTTTACAAATTATCCACAAATTATTATGATAGGCCATATATACACGTCCAAGCCGGATAAATATATTTTTTTAAAACACAAACTAGCTCTGATAAAAAAAGAAATTGGAAGAACCCCTAATGTCGGAAAGAGGGGCCGAATTAGCTGCGCTCCGCGTGCAATAATGGAATTAGGTGTTGGTAAAATAGTTTTAGTGTGATGAATGTAAATTTACGACATGGCGCACGTTAGTCGGTGTATAAGGGGCGCCCAAGTGGCAATGAAACATGTCTCTTTGATGCGCTCGACCTAATTACTCAATGAAGATAGAGCATGTGGGACTCCACTTTAGCTCTACTACAGACTGGGAGATAAAACTACAATTCCGGAATGGGGTCTTCCCTCCACCCTCGCGAAAAACTATTGTCTTTAAAATGCAATTTGTTTCAACCAAATAAAATCAAAGATTCAATACTTTATTTTTTGAATCAAATTCTCACTTATCCCACGGTGAAACATTTTTTATGTAATAATTATAAAGTATTTTAATTAATACACTTGGTTGTTCGCTTCACTAAACGATCAACCAAGTATATTAATTAAAATACTTCATAATTATTCAATACTTATTTATTGAAGACATTGATTTGGCGGTTAATTTTTAATTTAGTGTATAGAAAACAGAAAATAAACCATTAAATCGCTGTATTGATTAATTTCATTCACACTTTATTTCATTGTCTCTCTTATCAACTTTGTATTCTCTCACAAAGTTGATTTTAATTTTATTTTAAAATTGACATATCTGTTTTTTTAACTGCTAATTTCGTCGGAAATGTTCCCTCAACTATATGAATATAATTTATTCATATTTTATCTTCATTTAAAGTAAACTATCAAGACATTATTTGTTTAATAATACTGAAAGCCATTTAAAAAGAATTTTATAACACATATTACATATAAATGAAGCATTCTTTAAAATGCACTACCTAAAAAATCGTTAAACCTAAATATTTTTGGAAAGTTCCTGTACTTACCAACAAAAATATCATTCAAACAAATATGAAAGAACAATAATAAAATACTTTTACTTTGTATAACTGAAAATTTTATTAGTAGTTATAGTTTCGACGATGCGTTAATAGTAAACTCAAATTATCGTCGTCACTATAGTCACTAATAAAATTTTCATTTATACGAACAGAGTAAATAATACAACATAGTTACTCTATTCTGTATTGTGAATTACGATGTATAACAAAATAATAAAATATAAGCTCAACAAAATATGAATGGAATATATGAGTGAAATGAATACGAATGAGAAGGTAAACGAATTGAACATGAAATTGGCAATATTTTTGAAATTAGTAAGATGAAGAGTAATTTGTCTAAAAAATAAAAAAGTTACTTGCTAAACTAATTATAGAAAATAAAAATTAATTTTTCTTTGAGATTTTTGTAATTATACAGGGTGCGACAGCATAACTTTCTTTTTTTTAAATGCGCGCTATTTAATCCGTTGATATCGTAGCGGACTACTAGTCGTTTCTTTTAAAAGGCGCGACTATCAAGTTTTGTCCCGACACAGTTCGATCGCTATCAGGCGTTTGAACAGTGATGAGTGTGCTTTTGCAATTAAGACTTTCCGATCTTTCTGTGAGGACAAATCTTCATGATGATCTTCATTTCCATCCTTACAAAATGGCAATTTTGCCATCTGAACGTGACTTCAATTCTAGGATGAACGCGTCTGAGTTTCTTCTCAATGTCCTTCCTGAGAACGTTATTTTCTTATGATGAATCCTATTTTAATTTGTGTGGATCCCTCAACAAACAAAGCATGCGATACTAGGCTGACATCAATCCACGAAAATTACATCAACGGCTTTTACATTCACCTAAAGTCACAGTATGGTCTTAGCTGGAATTATTGGTTCTTGGTTCTTTGAGGAAAATGAAAGCGAATTGAGATCGGTAAGCGAACATGTTACAGGAATTTTATTTTCAACGGCTAAATGTGTTGGACTTAAGAAAATTTGGTTCTTAGAAGACGGTACAACGTCACACACTTCAAGAGTATCGATGGTTGTTTTGGGGAACACTTCCAAATGCACCTCATCTCAATCATCACTAAAGTGTTTATGTGAACCGTCCAAGGATCCTACAAGGTACATCAGGAAGAAATTGCTAAGATATGCCAGCATAGCAGGGTAAACGGGATGAACACCAGAAATCAGTCCACTTAGTTTGTGGAGAATATGTCTACATTATAAAAAACAAAAAAAATGTGGCGCTTGCGTCGTCTTTAATTTATTATGAAAAAAAAAAATGTACTGATTCATGCAATGGATTTCATTAAGTTTTTGGCGATAGTTCTAAAAGCCGCAAAGAATTAACGACTGCAGTAGTCGAGCAGATGTAAATCCGTTAACACGTGTAGAGATTTATACGATATAAGCTCGTGACTTTATATCGAATTGCTTTAAAGTTAAGTAATGTGCATACTACAATTAATTAATCGGTGGATTAACAAATTATAGATAGTGTAGGCAACATATTTTAATTTAATCACATCAATAATAACTTGTCAATAGGTCTTTCTTTTTTCAACCTAAGGGTAATTATTTAAGTAGAAGTAAGGATTTTAAATAATATATATATATTATCAAAAACCCTTGTACCCTTACGGGTGTTGGGCAGGATTTTAAATAAAAGACATTTTTATTATAAGTAAAGACATTAGTGTGATGTCTTAAGTGGAATTTTGTTGTAAACATTTCATATATTGAAAAAAATGTTGTCACTACCGTATTTCGAAAATGCTTTAAAGAGAACCTGCAGAATTTATTTATTTAAAAGTAAGTAAACAAGTTATAATAAGTCATAAAATAAACGTAAATATGAAAAACTAAGCTTCTACGGCTCATTTTACTTTAGTGCTGAATATTATTTTTCTATTACTGTATCTTCTAAACAGCGTAATTATAAAATAAATGGGATAGAAATTCTGAAAAATAACGACCCGCACTAATCTGCCATCTTGCGGAGAAATGATCGAACTTTCAATGCTTGTGGATAAGGAGGCGTGGCTCAGTGGATATTAGATTTGTTATCCTTGTCTTGCTATAAGAATTCGCATATTCTTCACGGCATTTACTCTTCTAAGGTGTGTGTGGATTAAACATTTAAGTATAAGGTAAAGGAAAAAAAAAAGCATCCATATTATTCAATGCTTTTAAGGTTAAGTAATGTGTATGCGCTCTCTTGGTGGATTTACAAATTATAAATAAAGTTGGCAATATATTTGAATTTGGTAACATTAATAATAACCCATTAATTGATCTTTCTGTTTTAGGCTATGTATAATTAATTAAGTAAAATGCGGAGAAAGTAAAAATATTAGTGAGATTGTGTGTTACAATAAATTGTATTGAGGTGAAATAATATGGGCTCTATCTATGGGAAAATTAATAAATTATTTATAATTACTCGAAAATCATCTACATGAAGATGAACGAACTGAAAATAAAGTTAGAAATATATTTGAATTTGGCAAGATCAGTAGCAACTTAACAAAACAAAAAATGTGTTACTTTCTAAAATAATCGTGAAAAGTAATTATTTCTTTTATATTTTTTTTTAATTATGTAACAATAGAATTTGCATCGAATTATTTTAAGGTTTGATATCGACATATTTTTAATGGCGAGTACGTCATTTGTATTTAATCCATTATTTTATGATTGTCACTAATATAAAAATTAATCTAAAGCATAATCATTAAAATAATTGCAGTTAAACATACAGAAATGTTATTTTGATTTTCCATGTAAATTGTAACCCATAAGGCGTATTCATAACTTTACAGGACTTAAAAAAACAGCACATTCCAGTAGCGCCATCTATTGATTCCTTCACTTATGTACGTACGTGACGCGTATTCCATCTATTGGAGGATTAACAAATTATAAATACAGTTGGCAACATATTTAAATTTGACTATTTCAATTATAACATGTTAATGAATATTTTCCTAATTTCGAACAATTAATTGAGTAAAACACGCAGAAAGTAAAAAATAGTGTAATTGTTTAATGAAGTAATCAAACGGGAATAATTAGTTATGTGAAATTAAACGGCCGAGTGCGTTCGTAATTTGGGCGATAGTTCTAAAAGCCGCAAAGAATTAACGACTGCAGTAGTCGAGCAGATGTAAATCCGTTGACACGTGTAGAGATTTATACGATATAAGCTCGTGACATTAGCAGTATATCAGCAACGTTGTAAGACACCTTCGAAACGAGTCGTTAAACTCGCAGTTAGGAGCTCGTTAATGTTTTAATTGTTTTGCCGAGTTATCTAAATAAAGTATGTTGCAGATGCCCAGCCCCGGGAGTTTCGTATCGTTTCGTTTCGGGCCGAGCGAAGAGGGTAGAACGGCGCGGCGCGCTAAGTAGATTTATAAGCGAGTGATAGAGTAAAGTAATTTTCATGATTCACACTGTCTGGGCTATTAAAATTAAACCATGTATTACATTTTAATATATAGCGCCCGGGAAGTTGGTGCGCCGCGGAAGTATTTTTAGATAGTTATTTGCAAGTTTCTACATAATATGCAAATTCCGAAATGCTAGTACATCTCGAAAGTTTCCAAGATACATTTTTACATGAAATATGTGCCCTCGTCTGCGTATATATTCTAATTTAAAATATAGAATACAAATTTATACGTAGCGCACCGAACGGAGTTCAATTCCCTGTAGGGGCGTTCAATTTGATAAATGTGAAATAAATATTAAACAGAGTTTGTCTATTTCTCCTTACGTATGCACTCATACTAACGCATACATGCATACATCCATACGTCTAATTCAGATAGTGCCTTCGCTTCTGATTTACATCCTCCGTCGGTTTTATTTTTTCCCGTTTTTTTTTATTTTTCACCCTCATAGGAGGAAGAGTTTTATTTTAAAGGGATTCCGAGTCAAGGGTTTTTCTCTCCTGACGCTCTGCGTCGTCGGTGTATATGTGTGGGGGTGCTTTTTTGTCGGTGTGGGAAAATCGATATAAAGCCTAGAGCGAGTAAGTGCCCTGTGAACTAAGTGTAAAGACATTGGCACGCGGCGCCGCTTTGTTACTGACCTGCCTCGCGTCTCGTCGCCAACGTCACAAGCGTCGCGGCGCCGTAGGACGCACCACTCTTTCACTTTGATGTTGTGCAGATTACAGAAAACATCTGCTGCTACTCCAAATCTCACAAAGTTTATCTTTCGCCTCCCGTTTCTTCCTTTATAATCATACTCTTCGCATCCACTGCGAATGGGTGGATACACTCACAGGATTTTTTTATTATTACTATTAGGATATATTCTAATTTACATCAGATTTATTTCAAATTACTAATAACACTCATTTCGACAAAAAATTATATCGACATATATTTTATTATAAGTCATTATTATTCAATTAGGCAAAAGATGGCGCTTGCGTCAACTTCCAATTATTATGATTCATTACTATTCAATCCTTCAATTATAGTTTTCTTTTGATTTTCCATGGAAATCTCAAACTATTTGGCGCATTCCAAAGTAAGCAGTACACTTTCTAAAAATAGCTCATTCTAGTAGCGCCTAGCGCTTTAAAGTTAAGTCGTGGATTACGAGTTTTTAATTTTGTCTAAGTCATGGAGTCATTTTTTTTTTTCATCGGTTAAAGAGCCAGAGTCGATTACTCAATGTAACGACTCCAGGGCGGTGGCGCCACCTATTTAATAATTTCACTTTCTGTCAAATGTAAGCTACATTCGGACATGTAAAAGTGGATTTATTGCGTTATAAGTGAATGGACTGTAGGTTGCTTTGTTTCCTGAACTATAGCAGCACTTTATATACTCTCTTGGTGCAAAAATTAATTTCATACATCAAGTTCTTTTTTAAACTTTCATAAAAAGCGCTTTATTTCTTGAAACACTATAAAGTGTTAATTCTGTAGCAGAGTTCACGATTGGTATATCTATTTTAAGGATGGATGTGAAGAAGTAAATAACTGTCGCTCATACATATTTATTGAACATCGTTTACTTTCGAAATTTATCATAACAGAAAATGACGAAGATGAAAACTGTGTGTGAATTCATCAAAGATCATTAAAGTATATCTGCTTTAAGGATGGTCGTGAAGAAGTAAATAATTCTCGCTCATACATACTGATTAAACATCATTTACTTTTAAAATTTATCATGCAGAAGATGCCGAAAATTATAAATATGTGTGAATTCATCAAAGATCGGTAAAAAATCTTCATTGAAATTAATGGAAATGGAATTGAACATCTCTAAATCTTCAAATTTTCTTCATTATTGTTGGAAATGGAATTGAATATCATTTAAAAATCATTTAATCACAATTTGACTGAGCTGTTGGGCATCCTTTCACCTTTTGTTCCGCATAAATTGACTCAAGACCAAAAATTTTACAGAATTCAATACTCGAAGAACACCATTAAGTAGTCAACAAATGATCGGAGCTTCTTGTACAGCATTGTAACTATTTTTGAATTAATTTCTCACTTATCCCTTGAAAAGGGTAACAAGGGTTAAGATTTAAATCCCAGATAAGGTGAGGAAATAAATAATAAAATAAAATAACTAAACAAGGAAAACCCATACCTAACAACATCGCTGAAATTTGGAAATTTACGACCGCCCTTTTGATTTGACGCTACTTGTCATTAATGTCATTGTTAATTCTCTCTGTATATATATCGAGATGCTTGTACTTCTAGTTAATTCGAAATTAGTCGCAACTTAAATAAAGTAATAGTGAAACGGATAACCAAGTGTCTTGATTATAACATTATCAAGACGAAACAATACGATTTCAATACGATCCAGAAAGCAAGCATTAAAGTCAAATAAATGAGTTTTAAGTTCACGTGAAGTGTTAATATCAATAATAACACAAGAGTTGTTTCGTTACTTCACTTTTTATTTAACATGTTAACGTGTTTAATAAAAACTTCAACACGTTAACGTTTTATTTAATATATTAACGTGATAAATAAAAACTGAAGTAAGGAAAATAGCATTAAAGTGCAAAATGGAAGCAACTACATAAACCTAATCAGAAAAAATAAGCTTTTATAGAAATTAGAAGAGAAGATTGTTGAATTGCCTTGAAAGAAAGTGTCGTTTGTAAAGAGTTTTCATTACCATCCAAAAACCAAGCATCAAAGTGTAGAACTGAAACAACTAGATGTACCTAATCCGAAAAAAGGAGCTTTTATAGAAGTTAGTAGTAAAGAAAGTTTATTTTTCTTGAAAGAAACTATCGTTTGTAAGGTGACGCATTATTGCGACCTTTGAAATGGTTGCTCGAAGGTAAAAATACTATTTTTAAAACTTTGTTTCATTTTATTCGACGGTACTCTTACAATTCTAGAGGTTTAATAGTTACAAGATAACGAATATTTAGAAAAGTAAAAATATAGAATAAATCGGGGGAATTCTTTTTTTGTGTTGTCGGTTAAAAAAAAACGTGATTTTGTACAAAAATATTATAACATTAAAATTAATATTTAATGTTTTCACTATTTTTAATATATAAAACTGTAATGATTAATAATTATTAAAAAATTATAATTATAGAACAGGATGAAAATGTTATATTTTATTTTTGCATTTCACATTATTACAGGTGACAAAATTAATTATAAAAGAAATGTGTTTTCTTTTATTAAATAATATATATTTATTTTATAATTAATTTTATTACTTGTAATAATGTGAAATGCAAAAAAAATCATCGCATCTAATCATCCGGATATTGACAATGACTTTAGAGATCATGACTTTTAATTTGTAAAATTTGTAATTATTAATGTAGCGTAATGGTTTTCTTTAAATTTTCATTGCACACGTTTTTATTAGCAAAAAATTAATTTAAAATTTGCTATAAATTTGATCAATTTTCATTGTTTTTCATAATTATTTTTCACAGAAACTAAACATTAAAATAATTTTTAATTTATCTCATGAAATTCCTGCTTATTTTAAGATTATTTTAATGTATAATACAATATTGTTCATTGATGACAACAACAATCTAATTCAAATTAGTGATTGCCCATATTTGTATAGCTATCTCTTTCTTCTAAACCGCACCCTTAAAAATCAACGAATAAATAAATAAACACAGATTAGATTGAATAACTTTTAATTCTCAACTAGTTTCGGGATATTAACTCATTTTCAAGAGAATGTATATTTTTGGAAGAAATCACGAAACATATTTTTACATTATCTCTTCTGTGAGCTCTTTGTGAGAGCATGTTCTTAATTTCATAAGATTACTTTCTTGTTTCCTACTTTTGTTATTTTATACTAAATATATTTCGGAAAAGAAACTTAAATAATACTGATGATGGAAACTTCACTTCCCAAATATATTTACTTAAATTTAAAAAAAAGTATAAAAGTAACTAAAGTATTTTTATTAAAAATAGTTATCCGTGGACACACACGTATAAGAACCACTGAACTTTTGTATAATAGACCTTTAAATTACTCACGAAATGGTATATTACAGTGGTCGTCGATCTTCACCATGTGTCGTTGTGCAGAAAAGTCATTAGATGGCATATTCAAATAAAACCTAAGTCTTTAACAAATGTGCCAATGTGCATAGTATTTAGCATATAACATTTTGGATTAATTTTTCATTTGGCATTTGGTGAATAATATTAATTAATGCAAAGGTTTAAATAAACTTGGTATGGTTTCAAAATTGTGAAACCATACTAAGTGTTATTTAAACCTCTAATTTACTATATAGTTGTGTTATTGTATTGCATTTTTTATATTTTTTTTATTTATTGCACTTTCCTTTATATTGTTCTGTTATTAGGAAATCCTATTGGTCAATAAACGCTATTATCATTATAGATAACCACAAAGTGAATATTCAAAATCGACTTAAGATTAAGTTTAATTCAAACTGAAATTAATTCACCGTTCCGTTTTTAATCTGTTAAAAATATTTAACGAACATTAAATATTAAAACAATTAATTATAAAATAATTGTTCGGGAATTGTTTGCGCGCGTGTATTTTTTATAATTCATAAATAAATATCCGGAAATTTTAAATTATAAATAAAATATGTGTGTTCAGCGCAAACACGCCCGCCGACACAAAATACAATATTTTATGAAGTAGAAAGTTTTTGATATGATATTTCAACACTCGAATTAATTTCAGTCCAATTTAAAGCATGAATAATGCAAACGGCGGAATAACTATATAATACATCTGTTTAAAATAATAAAATTACAACGTTCCGCCGTCCGTAAGTAATTGGTGTGAATAATGGAATACGGGGAGAGTTTTAATATAATAGTTTTGTTATTTCGCGAAATCGGTTGATGTAATATTATAATTCTCCTCTCGGAATAATTCGATCCGGGGCGCGCGGTTTACGTAATAATACGGGGTACGGGTGTTTGTGTGTTTCGTTGTGTGTTGTGCAGTGTGTAGAATTCAGAATAAGTTGGTAATGCATATTTGAAATAGAAGTTGTTAATCTTGTTTATGGCCGTTGTAATCTTTTAATGATATCCGAGCGAAGGGCACAATGGGATATATTTGTCTCGGGGTAATTATTTAACAAATATAACAGAATTCATTTGGATGGAATGTGAATTGGAAATGGTAACTTATCAACGTGTTTCGCTTCTATTCAATTAATTTACCCACAATACGATCCTCTTAAATGCTTAAAACATTTAATATTCTCACGACTTTAATGTTAATCAACAAATTGAAAATATTATCCCCACATAAATGCAATTTAACAACAAATGAATATATTGTAAGGGAAACTTTGAATTACAAAAAATTACGAGAATGGAGGAATCTACGATTGATCAAGCACAGGCGAATTTTATGCAAGGTATAAAAATGCGCAGATCCTAGAGAATTTTCTATATATTGGGAATATAGTTTAAGGTAGCGAATTAGAACCTGTTGGTAATACGTAACTACACCTGTATTTTGATGTGTCGGTCAATTTGAAAATCAGTTTCACAATTTGCTATTATTTATTTTAATACCTGTGTTTATTTGATGTTTTTATTTATTCATCAAATGTCCTCTGAAATTATTTAATATCACTTTGTTAAATATTCTATTATTTTATTACTAAGTAACCTATACCAACGGTATATGTACAGTCGACGCAACTCAAATGTGAACAACAAAATTTAATGGTGTAATTTACACTTTATTGTAGGTAAGACCGATTCGATAATAAAAGTAATCATATAAATAGAAAAGAGTATTCATTCACTCGGTCACAGTTATTTAAATAAATTAAATAAAAATTATTTGAAAATAATAATTTATTAATTATTTTCAAATTATTTTTATTTAATTTAAAAGTAATCATGTTTATTTTGAATTTATAAATACGCATAATTTTAAAATACAATAGTTTACACTTTAAATGGTTATAAATCATTGGTTTTTAGCCAGAATCCATGTCTATTATATTGTATTAACTAATAGTTATTGTAGATGGAATTCATTTAATTGTTCTATAAATAAATAGTGGATTCTGGGTTTTGAAAGTTGGTAAGTATATTAGGATTTCGATTAAGACATATTTAATAGTTTTTTAGGTGATTCTATGTGATGCCAGAGCTATAATTATCTATTTTCATTCATTCTTGACGATCTGTGTAGATGCAAAGCCTTTTTTACGTAAACTTGTGTCATCAGGAAAAAAAACTTCATTTAACATATCTATACAAAAAATATTCTGTACCAAAACGATAACATCCTTAAATAAATAGTTATTAACTTTCTAAATGTAATTTGCAACAATATAACGAAGCAAAAGTCCCAATTATCAATAAAATTCCTAATATTTAATCACAATCCCTCAATCGTGATGATTTTCTACTTCATCATCATCAATTTTCAAATGGGAATTATGATTGCTGCAAACAACAAGCAACAACGAGAAGAGAAAATATTATTTCTCCTTTTGTCGATCTCTTCCTCTTCTCGTCCGCATAGAGTTATAAGGCGAGTCGCTGAAGGCGCATCTAGATATAAACCTCAACATATCATTATTGTCAATTTAGACATAAATGACCGTCCGGTTGGGTAGTTGATAAATGTGTACGTTTGTAAATAGTAGTCGGGCTGCATGCTCGGCTTCGAGAAGTACGTGCCACTGTTCTTAACTTCTCCTCTTGGTGGGTGGCGTGCCTCACGACTCAATAAAACGATATGCTACGTCTTTTATTTTAATTTTATTCATACGCCACGGGGCGAGGGCCCACCGGCTTTATTCCCAGAAAAAAAAACGCTCATGTCTCTATAAGCGAAATTAATAATATTACACAATATTAAATTCCATTGAAATTTACGCTCGATTGTAGGGATTATAGTTTTAAAGTTATAATGAAACGTCTAAAACATAAAGTTAATAATCACATTAATTTATATGTTTATAACATATTAATGCTTGGAAGTTTACAAAAATTAATCAGTAATTTATGATTTTCGCCAAATTATCAAATGATGTAGTTCACGTTAGTAAAAATGTCATCTACGATAAGATTATTTTAATAAACCCATTTTAGGAGACACACTAGTGTAATTACAATGTGTATTTTGTTGTTATTGAAATCCAATTGCAAATTAATTTTTCGGTAATACAATTAATAAAAAGTAAGTATTTTCAATTGAAACATACATAAATCAAATTACTCATTCACAAGTCATACAATTCGGTAAGAATATTAAAGAAGTGAAGTGTAGGCAATCGGCTGTCGTAAAAGGCAAAAGCAAGTGTGAAGAATGGGCACTGCAAGGGCGGCAATTTTACCAGAAACATATGCCAAACGAATTACTCGTTGACTTAAAACGGTGATGAGAAAATTTTACATATATGTATTTCGGAAAAAAATATTATAGAAGTGAAGTGCAGGCAGTCAGCCGTCGCAAAAGGCAAATACAACACAGCAAGGGCGACAATTTCACCAGAAACATACACCAAACAAATTACTACTTGACTCAAAACATTAAATACGAAACTTTATACAAATA
Source organism: Philonthus spinipes (assembly GCA_963082785.1). NCBI lineage: Eukaryota > Metazoa > Arthropoda > Insecta > Coleoptera > Staphylinidae > Philonthus > Philonthus spinipes. Next base: position 8,460,280 of record OY720304.1, read on the forward strand.
TAATTTGGCAACAATATTAAAGAAGTGATGTGTAGGCAGTCAGCTGTCGCGAGAGGCAAAAGCAAGTCTTAAAAATGAACACTGTAAGGGCGGCAATTCCATCAGAAACATACACCAAATGAATTACTCGTTGACTCAAAACAGTAAACACAAAATTTTACACATATCATACAATTCGGTAAGAATATTAAAGAAGTGAGGTGTAGGCAATCGGCCGTCGCGAAAGAAAAAGGCAGGTGTTAAAAATGGGCACTTCACGGGCGGCAATTTCACTAAAAACATACACCAAACAAATTAATTATTGGCTCAATTAGTAAAAAAAATTACACATATCATACAATTTGGAAAAATATTACTGAATCATATAAATAAACTATGAAGCATAAAAATGTAATGCATTTTTTTTATTGCAAACCTGGAGACTTTCAGTCGGTGTGTGGGAGTTCACAGCATTTGATTATGTAACCGCAATATTAACTATGACTTTCGGTATAAATGGTGCGAAAGTGTATTTATTATTATTTCATATAGATTAAAAATTGTATTACACAATTTCAAGTTCTTGAACTCAGCATGAGTTGGAGATATAATGGAAACAAGTTTTAAACAATAAAATCCAAAAAAGTAAATGTATAAGGGCAGAAAGACTTATGGTCGATAGCTCTTGCGAAAAGGAAACATTTATATTTTATATTAAAGAATGTATTGAGTTTATTTATTGTATTCCTTTTTTCAATAAAGATAATATAGAAGTAGTAAATGTATGAAGGTTAATTCGGTTAAATTAAATATCGTAATTAATCATACTAAATAAATAAAAATATTTGATGAAGTATTTGCGAATTTCAAATGGATTTGTTTGGTTAGATATTGTTAAGATCATTTTATCCTTCGTGGAAGAGAGCACGCGTGAACGGATAGCAAACAAAGAGAAAACTGTGCAGGTGTACATATTATAGGGATACGGCAAATAGAAAACAAGCGAAAACAAAACGAAATGCCGTCGTATTAAAAAATAATATTTGCGTATTTGTCTGTCGCCGTCCATCGATTTTCATCACGTACGGTGATTAAAATTATTCCTTTTTTCGCAAAGAATAATTTAGAACGTGTTTACATATATATCCCGTTGTCGCATCAAATACATAAATCTGAAACAAACATGCAAAGCGCATGGACATACATATGTAAACGTAATACCATAGTCAAACGTGATAAAAAATGGAGCACATATCATAGAAAAAAGGGACTCTAAAAAAGCGGCGCTTCATTATCAAAGTGTCGAACTGTATTGAACATGTATGATTCATGTTTCAAAACGACAACTTCAATGCAAAAATATGCACTTCGCGCGTCATAAACAGGACATATATTGCACTATACATTATTAATAGGGAATGAAATATGAATCAAAGGCATGAATACTCTCCCTCCATCCCTTTTGCGCTCCCCTTTCCCCCGCGCGCGTCTTTACCTTTTTTCCCCCTCATGATTTTCGCCGCTGCACAAAAGGGAAAAAAGAAAGGAGCCCAAACGACGCATTATTATTTTTTTTCCTCCTCGCGTTTCTCCCGATTCGGAATTAATTATTCATTTTTGGCGCGCAGGGGGGGAGGATTTTAATTAAACATATAGGTCCCGGGTTGTGGGGTTAAACGAGTTGCCGTCCGAGTAGTTCTTAATAGGAATTACCGTCGGAATAGTTTCCACAACACTGAAATCGGGAAATCAGGATTCAGATGGACCTTACACGTGTGGTCCGACGAGCACGGCTTAATTTGAATTTCACTCAATTATTCGACCCGGAATTATATTCCCGACACATTTCAATGCGGCGGTGAAATCGACTGAAAATGAAATCGGCGGACATCAATTTTCCAGACTATATAATTTCGTGAGGCCAGACTAGCCTCTACTCCTCTCCTCCAACTCCCCCCCCCCCTCCCAACCATTCCACCGACTCCGAAACAACCCCTTCCTAGATCGATATGTAAACATTTCAATCTTTCTTTTTTTAATAATTTCAAACTTCATAAACGATATTTGTAATCTTCGATTAAATACTTTCTTAATGAAATAATTTCAGCTCTATACGATCTCTTCTTGTGAGTTACGTGAAGAGATTCGAACAATTAAAAATAAAACACTTTTTTAACTATTGATAATGGATAATGCCCGAAATATATATATATAGCATATAAATAAACAAGTGAAGAAAGGAATACAAAGTGTATTATTTTTAATTGTTCAGCTCTATACTTTGAGAAGATCTACCTATAAAGTTGACTATAAACAGAGAAAGTTTTGTTGACGTAAATTTTTGAATATTCACTTTCGAATTTCCGTTTTGAAAAAAGTTAAAAGATCTTGGTTAACAATGTTGAAGGCTTTATATTTCGTCTATTTGGCTACGATTATCTAAAAAAATTGATACATAATTTGTCAGAATGCAAAAATTGGACGTGATTGACTTGCCACATAATGTAATTATAGTTATTTCGCATGAAAATACGTTAGAATTAATGTAAAAATAAATAGAAACCTCACAATGGAAGTATACATATCAATCATAAAACTTGCACGGAAGATGGTAGTCGATAACGTGACCGATGTGAAGTTGCCAACGGATTTCCAGCCATGGATTTGCCCGTCTACTCCACCATCACAGATGCGCTGGGTAAATTATATATTTTAAAATTTATTAACGAATAATAACCCAATTATACAAGAATTGTGTTAATACAAATCTAACTAAATTTAAAATATCTTTTACTTTTAATTATTAGTCTCGAATCAAGATATATCAGATTCAAGTCCAAAACGAAGGTGTTTGTCACATGGACCTATTAATATCTGGACGGCGTTTAAGGTCGATGGGAAGGTGCTGTAAGTGAATGTTAGTGCGGCGGGGAGGTGCGCCATTTTATCCAGCGATAACTGGCGGTAAATTTAAAATGTAGTAAATTAATAATTTTATTCATAATATTTCATTCACTATATTTTTATAATTCAACGTTATTTGTTACACAGCATTCAAATAATATGTTATAGTATAGGAGAGCAGGTTATAAATGTACTTACCCATGGAAAGTTATTCCTTTTGTTTTTTTCGATTTTGACTTGCATTATCGATTTTCTGTAGGTTTTGTTCTAACATTCCATAACTACACATTGCGGAATTTTAATAAACTTATAAGTTGAGCTTACACAAAACGCACCGTGCAATGTATATAATAATTTAGTGCTATATCATCGCTGGATAAAATGGCGGATTCTCCCTCCGTTTTTGGCTTCACCCCCCTCATATATCCTTACTACTTAATAAAATGCACAACCACTATTCATCTAGCGTATGGATACTGGACCATGCCACATAAAATTAGGCAATAGATAGCGCTTGCCTCGTCTTCCATTTATTATGATTCAGACACTTGTTTTTAGTACTAGATTGTTGCTAAAGTTCTAGTTAATGATTTAAGACAATAAAAGAAAGTGTCTGAATTTCGTACCTTTTTTAAAGAATTTTTAACGGATTCTTTTTAGAGAGACAACATTTTCTAAGTTTAAAACGAAGGTGTTTGTCACTATTTAACAATAAAATTAAGGGTATGTATTTCGTAACTTAAAAAAAGCTGTTACCGGCGATTAATTTTAATCGTCGTCAACAAAATTAAAATTTTTAATTTTAATTTTTTCTTTTATAAAATGAGTTTTTGGCCAGCACTTTACCTGCCGGCCGGCGCGGATTAACCATCGGGTCAACATTTACCTGACCCGAGGTTGGAAGATCACCGCCCGGCCCTCCGGATTATCGTGCAGTAATTAGGGCCCGAGCAGCGGATTAAGACGCCCAGGGAGAGGACACGGGCCGCCGTTGCAATTTGAAAGAAGAAAGATTATAGATTAACGTAATTCTTTCAAATTGCATTTTAACGGTTGGATTTAAGAATTCGCTGGAAATAATTATCTTGTTTACAATAGTTATTTTCCAGTGAATTCTTTGCCAACGGCCACGTGGTCCTCGAAAGCCATCCCTACTCCAGACGTTGTTTCGGCGTTTAAATACGGGATGCATCCACCCAGATCGGGAGTCCACTCTGGTGCTGTACGGGGGGCAGCATGTGGATTCATGAGGAACTTTTGTTCCTCGAAATTTAACCTTCTCTCTGAGACAGGAAACTCTGACCGACGCAGACGCCAGATGTTCCAGACGTCGTTCCTGCCAGAAGAAGTCGACTCCAGGACCAGTGCTTCCTGAAGTCCACCAACGCCGAGCTTCACGGTTACTGGTGTAACCGTCTCGACGCCACACCGACGCTACTAGTGTAGTGTCCTTTGCTGTTGCCGGATCCAGTCCAATCCAGGAACCTGCCGACTCCAGGAAACTCAGCCCGACGCCGACGTTAGCCGTTCCGCCGTCGTTCCTGCAGTCAACACCGACGCCAAGCACCTAGGTTGCCAGTACAACCGCTTCGACGTCAACACTACGAGGGTAGTATTTGTTCCTGCCCCTGGATCCAACCCCTACGCAATAACCCACGGACTCCGACGCCGAATTCCGACGCCGATCACCGGACGCCGAGCTGCCGCCTGAACGCCGCTTCCATCCAGACGCCGACGCTACATCAAGTCTACCTACATGTACACTGTGTGACTGTTCTCTCTGTTTTTTTTTTTTTTTTTTTTTTGCAATTTTTTTGTAAATAAATTATTTAAAAACCAATTGTGTTTTAAAGGTTAGTTGCTTCGTCTTTAAATCAACCTGAGCTAGTTGATAATCTGCGTGAGGTACCTTCCCTCCCGTTGACAAAGCTCAGTCACGGATTCCGTGGAGCCGGGAAAATCCGTGGGTAACTTCACATCGGTAATAACGTGTACGTTAAGTTTCACATTTCATGCACGAAATAGCACCAAATGTCTAGTTGACTTGAGATTGAATTTAACCGGCGGATGAATCAATTGGTATGGAAACATCATTCAATCCAACCACTGGTTGAGATCAACCTCTAAGCAGGTAGATATTTGAAAACCGAGTGTTTTTATTTCATTTTATTAAATCAACTTTCTTTTAACTTAAACCATTATACACTTTTGGGTCTCGGGTGTCTTATATTTATTTCTCGTGTAACAATTTCGCCCACTCCTTCTTGTTTCTTACTAGCACTTTTGCTTCATTTATTGTTAATACTATTTCTTATATCGTATTTTCCACTTCTTCGTCGCAAGTGTTTCTAGGTCTTTCTCTTCTTCCATGTATGTTCGGGCCTGTCATATTCTTTTAGCGATTCTGGTGTCCTCCATTCTGTGTTAATATCTCCACCAACTTATTTGCCGTCTTTTTATGAATTTGAATATCTCCTGCACTTCTCCATAATTGTAGTATTTCTTATTCTGTCTATTGTTGTGAGTTCTTTAATAAAATTAATGAAATTAGGTTTGGACACATAAATAGAATGAACGAGAGAAGACAAGCTAATTACGGTCAGGAGATCACAGTCAGTGGAGGAATCACAACACAGAAGAAAATGGAAGTGATCAACAACACACTGCTAAGGAGAGTTTTGGACGCCGAATTCTACATTTCAAACCGAGGCCTACAGAGATACACGAAAATAGAAAACACGATAGAAACCGCCACCAAAAGAACTGATCGAGAGTCTGAAACACCACGATAATGAAGAAATCGCCGAAATCGGCGCAAGAATGGATTTAGCCGGCTAAAGTGTAGCCGCAGGTCCCTCAAACCCCATCCTACGCGGACAAAGGAACTAAATCCAGGATTTTTCCTTTAAATACTGGATCTGCCCCATGCAAATCAAACATAGCCGGAGGGCTGAATTTTGATAAAGAGTAAAGAAAAAAAAGAGGGACTTTTCAAAGTCCACCACCGAACTTCTACAGGGAGACCAACCGTCGCGATCAGCGAAGGACGCTGACCTGGATTGGGGTTTGGCTGTAGGGAGTAGGCATCGGTCGCGCGATCAGCAAAGGCTGACCCGGCCGATGTTAACTCAGGGACCAGCAACGGCTGCTTGGTCCTGAAAGGAAAAGTATGGGATGAACACCGTAGCTTCGACTGACTGAAATCTTTACAAAAGTAGAAAACTCAAGGGGGTAATTTTCCCAGAAAATAATGACCACACCTCATACTGAGAAGTAGAGAGGAACATAATAGATGTTATATAAGACTAAATAAATAAAATAAATAATGACCAACATGAAAATCATTTCGATGCAGGGAAACACACGGCAAGTACCGTATTCCTCAGGAGAATCCTTTTTATTCAACGACATAAGGAAAAATTACCTAAAGGTGATCTCCCTCTTACGCACCAGCATAAAAGAGCAGGATATATAAACTAATCGTGCAAAGAAAGGAGTTGTTTTTTTAATTAGAAGAGAAAAAAGAGGAGATTTTCTTAAAAGAAGTTTTTATAAATTTTGTATTGCAAGGTGACGTTGATTGTTTAATAAACAAATAACCATAAAAGTCAAAACCGTATTTAAATTGTCATTTGATCTAATTACGAAAGCGGGACATATTTGTAATCACTAAGGACAGAGGCAGTCTGTGCCTGAAAATGAAATTGTCCCATTTTCCCAAAAACGGGACGTATGGTCACGTTACATATATATATACCATAATATCGAGAACTTTTCTCCTCTAGTGCTTCATTTTTTTTTTTTTTTTCATTTATTTGTTGGCATCAGTGATTTAAAACAAATAAAACGTCACATGTGTCATTATTTATCAAATAAAATTCTTAAATTTCTCAGAATAACATAACCTATAGCGTGTGGTTACTTTTATTACCAACATATTTTTTTAAAATAAAACAAATCAAAATACTCTAGAGGAGAAAAGTTTTCGATCATATTGTACTTTTGGTTTTGTTTTACTTGATATATTTGTATTAATTATGATTTTTTTTTCCTCATACTCTGGTATAAGTTAAGTATTTTGTACAATCTCGTGTTACTTTCTAGATCATTCGTTCCATTTTTTATATATTAATATTTATCTTTGTAAGTTAAAAAAATACGGGGAAACATTGCAAATAGAAATAGATATTGAAAAAGCATTAAATATTTGTATAATAACTAGTATAATTAGACAAGCGTGTTGATGATACACCAATGGTGAGTTATAAGAAACAGTTGAATAACATAACGGCAATGATGGATAATTTGGAGGAGAGTATGGCTATACAAAGAAAGATTAGCCAGAAGATTCAGAGTACTTTAAAAAGCTTTTTGAGTGATGCTATTTAATTAACTAAAAAGTTAATAAACAGAACTAATTGAAAAATTCAATGGTTGAGGCTGTCACTTGATGAAACTGCATATTCACAATTAGATAAAAACACAAAAATATTTTAGTTTCACTATTATTTATTGTAGAAACACTGCTACAATCAGGCAGATGATTATTTCGTTTTATATAAGATTTATTTCTATAATAAATTACATTTACCCAATATTGAGCAAAATCGAGTGAATTTAGTAGTCGAGTATTTCTGAATAACCAATTTTAAGTAGCTAAAGTTAATAAATAACAATTGGAGTTTATTAATAAATATGAGACACTTTCCAATATTGATATTATAAATAACATTAAGAAAATTGTAATATACTTCATTTGCCCATCACTAATAATAACATAAAAATCATAGCTATTCCACAATTTAAAAAATTGCATATATATATATATATATATAATAAAGAAATCCTGTGATTAATTCATCAACATTTTTTTATGTGAAAGTAATTGATAGTAATTATGATATTCTTTTCTTATTTAATAAAAAAAATGCTAATAATATTTTGTACTGTTTCATTTTTTAAACAGCATGAACATTTTGTTTGTGAAGACAACTATAAAAATTCGTAAATCGTTTATACCTTCTCCCCTGTGAGCTGAATAAAAAAAAGAAAAGGAAAGAACGAAATTCAAACCAGGGGCGAAAATATTACATCTGAATAGATTTAAGAACACTTAAACGCGAAATTGGTAATTCTGTGTTTTAATCAAGGGCCCGGGGAATACCCCGCGTCCGCCCTGATGCAATTGAAGAGAAACGAGTGGGAGGAGGGGAGGCACAAAAAAGCGAAAAACAAATCCGTTAATCAGGATTCTTATTTATACTATTCCGGGGGGCACATTTCAATAAAAATTTGAATTCCAGGTGTATTTTTTATCCGTCGCCGAGGGTCCATAAAGCCACTCACCAGAATGAATAATCAGTGGCGCGGACGGACGAACGAAAGGCGCGCAGAAAAAAAAAATAAAATAAAAGAAGTGAAAAAGAGGAGAGGAAACAATAAGCACTTGTGAGAATTAAAAATTTCAACAGTTGCGCCGACGACGGGAATAATGTATTTTAATCGTTCGGGCGTTAAAACTGTATCCGTTTCGTAAATTGTATAAATTTGTATCGCATTAAAAACGCAGCAACAATGGTCGAAACGACGGCTCGGCTCGGATATCTTTCTTCATTAATCTTCGCATTTCTATACATACATAATAATCAATAGCAATTATATTTTATTAGCGCACGCATTTGTACATGCGGATTCCTCGAAATGGCCGTCCGGCCGAGTTCAGTTATTCCGTTCTGGTGTTGTGCAATTTATATTATAGTTTTTCAGCGGGCCGAGCGGCAATTAAAATTATAAGCGCGACGTTCTCGGAAAGGTAACAATCGTAAAATTGATTCCGATTTGCTCAATATAAATTCCGAAGATCGGTAATCTGTATTATAAGGGCTGCCACATATTGCAGATGCAATCTGACGCGAGGAATGGTCTTAAAATTTAATAGGACTCTCGGTTATTATTATTATCATCATCATTATTATTATTATGCCGCATTTAATTTTATCGCCCGAGCATTAAACGCTAAAAAGGTCCGGGGTGGGCGTAAATACGCGTTTTTATTGATAACAGTTTTTGATCTAATAATCGCCCCCGCGCGATAGTGATATGTGTGTTATTAGTGTTAAATGTGAGATTTAATCTAGTTACACTTGGTACGCATTGGTACCGAATGAAAGGGTTAAAACTCATATTGGTTACGTTGTGAAAGATTAATCGATATTTTAATGTTCATTAACACGCATCCAAATGAACCTTTTACTCATTTCCTCTTTGATAATAACACGCGCGCTCATACACCACACCCCACGCACACTATAAAAAAAATCTCATCAACCCTACTTATAATTTTATATCTAATTTTAATTTCGTTTTCAAAGCGAAACTAATTACACTCCTTTATTATTATTATAATTATAACATCAGCAATTTATGTTTAATTAAACTGTTTTTTTTTCCTTTTCCAATTAAATTGTATTCTTTACCTAAAGAAATATAATTTAACTATAACATTTATTTTAATAAATATTTTATTTTTATTTTACTTCATAAAATCCAGTTATATTGTATTATGCCCTAAGTATTACTCTGTATTTTTCAAATCGTATGGTATTTAATTTATTTAATGAAATGTTTCCTGTTCTCATAAACAGGACAAGTTCGCCTTACTTTAGTGGACGAAACAATGATCCTCGGTCGTCTACCTTGTAGACCCAAATCGCTGACGATGCCACTTGATATTAAGCAAAAGGTGGCTCTTGCGTCGTCTTTAATTTATTATGATTTAATTTATTGATTATTGAGGATTCTAAAATAAAAAAATATTTTTCATTACAAAAATATACAAAAATAAAGGTAACAATTAGAATAGAACTTCAATGCCAGATAAAACAATTGTTTTATTATATAATGTTTTTATGAATTGCGCATTATGTTTTATAAGAAATCCAAAAAAATACTTTAAGTATGTATGAATAAATATAAGTAGGCTATTATAAATAAATAATAATTATGTAAAATTTAGTGTTGGGCAAAATCGAATAATATTAGTAATCGAGTATTACTAAATGTGTCATTTTAAGTATTTAAAACGAAAAAGTAACTTCAAATTTATGTTTATTAATGAATGGGAAGTTATTTTTGATATTTTTATAATAAGTAATATTCATAAAATTATAATATACTTAATTTAGAAATAATAAAAGATCGACTTTGCCCATCACTAGTAAAATTACACGAATAAAGATGTATTTATATATAAATATAAGAAATAAAATATTTTCAAATAATCGATGGTTGATGAAATTTGTAAATAAAATATATATATATATATATATATATTTCAGTTGGAAATGAACTAGCACGTCCTAATATTGAACATTATTAAGAACATGATTGTATATCTCGATTAATTCAGAACAAATAATAAGAATTATCATGAGCTAAATTTTCTCCGTTAATTTATGACTACTTCGTTTACTTTAAGGTTATTTATTAAAAAAATGAATAATTTCTATAGTATTCTAAAAAATTAATTTGAAAGTTGAAATTTTCGAGAGCCAGCTATTAGAACAATTTTTAAAGAATAAAAATACTAACTTTAAATTAAATTTTAAATATACACGCATCATTATGCGAACTATACAGATAATAAAAAAGAACAAAACATAAATAATTACAATACATGCAGGTGTTAGTCTGTCTGTGCTATTTATAAGTTATATTTGTAAATTTCGGGGCCAAAACTTAATATAGATTTAAAAGGGTTAATAATTTTGTAGTTTTAAAGGTGTCGAATAAGGATTGTAGTGACTGTTGGGTAATTTGAAGGAAAGTGGCATGAGTGGTGAGGGTAGTATTGCCTGAAAATAGTACGGTGATAACCACAACCCCGGTCATTGGGAAGGACTAGTTTTCGTGACAAATTATGTTACAAAGAAGAGGGTAGAAAGGAAAACCTTGAGGAATCCCTTGTAAAATTGGGAATAAGTGTGATTAAAAGATTTTTGTTTTACAGAATCTATTGAAAAGAAAATCATAAAACATTTGTATAAAACTATACAAATATCTTTATTCAGACATTTTACAAACGTCGAGTATATACATTAAAATAAAGGTTTGTCTGTCCTGGGCTATCGACCGGAGGTCTTTCTGCCTAATACACAATATTTAATTAAAATGAAAACATTTTTAATTTTAATTAAATATCATGCATTAAATCAAAAATATTTCACAACGTGTTTAGTGAGAAATTAATTAAGTATTTGTATAGAAGTCTGAAGGGTTTCTGTATATTGAGAAATAAAACCATAGACCGTTGCCTCTTCAGGTGTTTAGAGTGTCCAAAAAAGGTTCTTTCTGTTCAATTTTATTATCTTAACTTTTTATTAGCAGCCTTAGGAACTATTTAGAGAAAGAAAATTAAGAGTGCGAATTTTAGTTATTTTTATGAGTTGTTTCTATCATCCGCATAATTTACAAATAGAAAGATCTGTTCGAATTTAAAAAATACAATGTTTTGTGCACTTTAAATTTAGTTTCTTTGTCTCATGTTGTTGTCAGTTTTCTTGGGAACTTTTTAGAGAAAGACTATCTGGGATATGTATTTTATATATATTTTAAGAGTATTTGCGTCAAGCCAGTAAATAGCTGAATACGAGAGAAGCATGATCAAAGCTAAAAATGACTATATTAAGCGCACTTTACATTAAGTTACGTTGTCTTATCTTATTGTAAGTAGTCTTAAGAACTGTTTAGAGAAAAAAATGATATATGTATTTAATAAAATGTTCAACCACCAATCATCTACCATATGGATAACTGTTGATAGCAATTTCGCCGGTTGAAATAATCTTATGCTGTGATTAAATAATCTAATATGAATCATAATAATTAGAAAGATAGCGCAATAGTAATTGGGCAATAGATGGCGCTGGCGCTATCTTTCCAATTATTATGATTGATATATGCACTTTAGTTATTTTTTATGATTTTGTTCGTCACACTCTTCTTGTATTCAGCCAATTATATATCATGATTAGTACAAATATAACCACAGCTTAAATTGAACAATATTAATCATAATAATTGGAATTAATTAATTTATTTTATTTGTTGTAAGTGTTCCTAATTTTAAGTGTACTAATCAGTATATAGAGGTAAAAATAAGTGGAAATTAATAATGAGACCGGCCAATGACCCTGGCAGTCGACACCGGTAAGTGGGAAGGGTTTTAGTTGACTTGACTGGAAGGAGTCCCACACTTTGTCCGTGACTGGATTTCCCCTTCCACAGCACACACACAAAAAAAAATAATTCGAAAGATAACCCAAGTGCCATCTATTGCCTAATTTATAATAATAATATTAAGTTTAAAGTTTTTCAACTTAATATGCATAGATATTGATTTAACCTGTGTCTTTATTTGCTCTCTCGGTAGATTGTTAATTGTTGTTGTTGTTGGAAGTCAACATGACTTACATGTCTGTACTAAGATCACACGCGTGAAATGCTGGTTGCGGTCAACATGACAACCAGTACTTTACGTACGCGCGTGTGATTTTAGTTCAGATATGACTTTAGATTTCCAATGCCAATTTCATCGTCGATTTTTGTTATACGCTTGATATATATAATTTATAATCCTTTCTACCAGAAGGTGTAAGGAATGATTATTATAATATGAACTGTAAATGTTTACATATTCGAATTAGGGGGATGTTAAAAGACTGATGAAATAATTAGAATTCATACCCCAAATTTTCTTTCTCTGAACAATTCCTACGGCTATAAGCACGAAGTTAAGATAATAGAATTTAATTTAAAGCCAAAAATAGCTCTGTAAATAAAGTGAAAGTTACACAAAGTGAAAAGTGTTTTCATTATTCGAATAACGATTCATAATTTCATGGGCACTATCCTCCTCAAGGGTTTGATCATATTACGTTTCTCAAAATTATCAACGTTGCGTTCCTTGAGCACAGACGTCTTAAAGATAGCATTTTATCTTTATCCTTATATATATATAATCGTAACTCGCATAGACTGGAAAATTCTGTCTGTTTTTTTATAGGTTACATTTATTTTTAAATTTCTAACTGCCAGAGTATAGTACGTTTTGAGTATTAGCGACGCGTTTCATTCTGATCGCAATTTGACAACGATAAGCACTTAAAAAATCGAAATTTCGTTTGAAAAACGGTTACCGGCTGCTAGTTTTTGTATAAGATTTTACATAACAATATCGACAGCAATGATAACAAAGTAGAAACCTTAACAATTAATGAATTAAAATATAACGCATCACATAAGTAGTGCGGAAAATTGAATTATAATTATAAGCGAATATTGCGCACGAGGCGCAGCCGAGTGCCATAATTACGCGAATACACACTCAAAAAAATTTATCAACATAATCATCAACTTACCGAGCCTCATTCCTCCCGTTTATTTATTCCCATCCACCGGGTAAACAAATAAATAAATAGGAATTTTACGAGCGATTAAATCCCCCGGGGCCGCCGCCTCTGCTTTTCCGCGCTTTTTATTGTGACTTGCGTTAATCGCCCCGATTCGAGTTTTAAATAAACACAACAAGATCTGTTTGGCGCTTTTACAACTTATAAAATTTTACACTTTTGTTTACACGCCTTTATGTTATCCCGCGACGCACCGAATTAACACATACCTGAGGATACTCAAATTCCGCACAGACTAAACAGGAAGATTGCTCAGTTTACATTTCGTGTATGTTGTAAAATTGGGTTTACGGCGGTCTTAAATGGATAATGGTTTGAATAATTGAGATTCGGATTAATTGATTGAGTGGCGCGAAGATGAACTTTTTAATATTCAATTTAATGTTGACCTTATTAAAATATTTCATACTTTCATTTCTAATACTACTGAATATTATGTATTAGAAGGTAAATAAAGTAAAATTAAAATCACTTTGTTTAACAAATTTGTTTTTTTGTATTGTATCCGTTATATCAAACAATGGTTTTTATTTGTTAAAGTTCTATTTCTATATAATACATAGTGGCTTCATCAAGAGGTTAAAAAATTTTGATTTTTACATTTAATTAAAAATTCCCGGCGCATTCACCATTTTCATCGATATTTCCTTTATATTAATTCAAATGTCTTCTGATCAATATTTCAATGAATTGAATATTTTACTTTTTGCGTAATGAATTATATTTCTTAAATTGTCATCTCCAATTATATAACTTTTCTGTTATTATTCGTCATGTTAGAGAAATTTTATATGTTAAATAAAACGAAATAAAGATGATTCACTCATTTGCAGTTATTTAAATTACAATGAAATTAAACAAGGAAAATTTCAATAGACTTTTGTTAAAACCTTACAGTGGAAGTAATTTTTGCATCGAATAAAACGGGTATAGTCAAATTTTATTGATTTTCAGTATTTTTCCTTATTTATTTTCACAATGATTCATCAAACGATAAGTGAAAAAGTTATCCAAGAAAAAATATATAGTTGAGGGTGACTCCATTATAATTACTTTAAAATAAAACAATAGTTTTTTAAGTTTCGCAGATTTATTATATTATTATATTTATTCTACGATAAATTTGTGAAACTTAAAAAGAAACCACCAAGTGTTTTTTGTTTTATTCAGTCAAGAAAAAGACTAGTCTCTTGTTTTAATTAATTATTATTGATGGAATTTTAAAACAAAACGATGACAAGAAAAACCCATGACGATTCAATATGAGATTATTACCAAGTGAACTGTCATGGTTATCTCCCGATTTAAGCCAGCTTATACTTTAGGGCTTTATTTATATTTCTCGCTGATTTAATTAAGTATTTCGTAAACACGGAAGGGGAAAGAGTGTCGACGCAACAACAACAAAAAAAAAACACAACGCCGGGCGTTTAACTTGTCGACGAACGTGTTTTGTGTGTGTGTGCGGGTGCGAGGTTTCAGGGCGGTCGGAAAAGCGTGTACGGGAAGAGGGGAGGGGAAAAGGTGTTAAATATCGATGTCCGGCGGCGGCGTTTGAGCGAAAAGCCAAAACTAAGGGTACGCCGCCGCCCCTCCGGCGCTCGACAACACAATTAACGGCCGGCCGGCAATCTCCATCCGCCCTACTAATTAAAACATTTATTTACAAAAGTGGATTTTCGGAGGCGGTGTGCGATTTTTCACGCGCGTTGGTGATGGAGGAGGAGGGGGGAGGGATAAATAATAAAATAAAATGGGGGGTGGGGCGCGGAGGAGCGAGCGAGGGATTTAATTGCGGCGATCCCGGCAATTGGGTATAAACGCAATGATAGATCGTTGAGATGCCGTCTGGATCCGCGCGATGCTTAATTACTGCCCGTCTTGGATTACTGAGAAATTAATTTCTCCAGAGATGGAGAGGGAGGGTAGGGGGGAGGAAAGCAGGCACCGAGCTAAGGGATGAATGTGGGCGTTCGGGGAGCGGATGGGGTATTCCTCCTCGCTTTATATATATATATTATATTAAATATTGCATTATATTAAATTTTCCATCTGGATATTCCCGCTATGTAATCCAGAGCTATTGAAAGTTTTAGTTTGTAGCCGGAGAGAGAGATTCATTCTGAAAGTTGTTAGGAGGCATTTATAATATCTTAAGATAATGGATATCGCTAATGCCGTATATATATACACACTGCATCTTATTGTTTCGAGAGCGGGAAGGCCCCGCACTAATGGCGGGGTAATTTACAATGCACATACATCACTTATAAACTTTACCGATGTTGCCACCTTAACATTTGCTACGGAGATGATTTAGTGCCTCGTTTACGGTCTAACTTTAAAATATCATCAATTAGGCTTAAAACTGCAACGGCAGCCTCCTTCTGCCGTTTCGCGATTTTACCCTCCCCTACTCACCCCCTTGCTTCCCTGCTTGCTTGCTACACGGCTCTGCTTTACACAATAAATTAGGAAATCTATGTTTGCATACGTAATGCGTATCTAGATCCGTGTAATAACTCATCAGCTAAAGGGATCTGCGGCTCTGGCGTTATGTGGATAAAGATGGGAAGGCACATTTCAACCCCTCCCCTCACAACCACACACTCTTTAATATTTAATACCAAAACAACAGGCAACTTCATATATTTACCAAGAAACAAAATAATCTCCAGCTATTTAATTTAATAAAACAGAAGATAATTTTAAAAACATAATAATTAATCCCGAAATTTATTTATTTGTGGCACCACGACAGGTTTTTATACCTTGCTGAAAAATTACTTATACACAATTGCAATTTAATCTAAATAAAAGAGTCAATAAAGTACAAAATTGTTCACCAATTATAAAATTTATTTAAAATAATATTTTAATATTAGGAATCTTTCTTAATTTCCTTCTAGATTTAAGCTGAGAACAAAATCTATTCTAATTAAATAGTATTCGTAACAATAGTAATTGCACTCCTCATTATTAAGGGGAATTGAAGATTTGGTGAAGTGCTCAATCAGATGTTAAGGGAAATAAAGCAAATTCCGGAGACATGACGAGTGGATATACTATGCATATTATACAAAAAAGGAGATAAAATGGACGCAAGGAATTATTCGGTTAAAACTATTATGGTTATCGGGTATAAAATTGTGATGATGGAAGTTATAAACCTGTTAGTATAAGTGGAGGAAAAGTGGCTAATTTCGAAAAAGGAAGATCGAATTGTTACGCTTGGAAGATTACGATGTTTCTGGATTTGATTAAGTGCCGAAAGAAAGGATGACGGAAGACTCGAAGGGAAGGTGTGAGTAAGGTAACAATGGAGTGGTTGAGAAGAATATATAAGGAAACATGAGACAGAATAATGGTAGACGAAACAGTTTTCGAAAGGTTTAGAGTATAAATGAGGGTGAGACAGGGCTGTCCGCTTAGCAAAAACAAAATTGCGATGACGGTAGTGGTTTCTCACTTCCGTCATCGCAATACTGCTAGAAAAATAAGTGGAGGAAAATGGGTTATTACCGAAAATGTAAGGAGGGTTTTGAAAAGGGGGATCAAACTTGGAAAACTACGATGTTTCAGGATTTGATTAAGTACCGAAATTAAGGATGACAGAGTGCTTGAAAAGAAGATACGAGTAAGGTAACAGTGGAATGAGTGACAGGAGTATATAAGGACCAAAGGCAGACCAGAGTTAGACGAAAAGATATTCGAAAGGTTTATGGGTGAGACAGGGTTGTACGCTTAGCTCATTATGAGTATCGAGTACAAAATTAGTAGTGAGATAAACCAGCTAGAAAATATAAGTGAAGGATTAGATGAAACTATAGAAAACGCAGAGAGGGTTTTTTGAAAAGGAAGATCAAATTATTACGGTTGCAAGAGTGCGATGTTTCAGAATTTGATTCAGTGCTGAGAGAAAGGATGGTGGAGGACTTGAAAAGGAGAGGTGTGAGTAAGGTAACAGTAGAATGGGTGAGACGAGTGTATGAGGAAATATAGGGCAGAGCAAAGGTATCCGAAAGATTTAGAATATGGATGAAAATGACAGAGGTTAGCCACTTAATATTTTTCTTATATTGAAAGAGGTGCTAAGCAACGGACAAACGAACGGGGTTGTAATAGGAAAATTCAAGGTGTTGATGTTGACTAATGCTGATGATGTGGTGTTGTTTGCGAAATCGAGAAATGGATGAGATGTTACAAAGAGTGGAGAGATATATGGATAAGTGAGTTTTGCCTGAGAATAAGGGAAATGGATGAGATTTCCTAAATCTCATCCATTAAATTCCGTTAGAAGACGAGAAGGAAGAATAAATTAATTTAAATGGAATGGTGAAGCGATTGACAGGGTAAACGAATTTAAATACTTAAGATTTGTGTTCTGATTGTAGAGGGTTCCAGCAAGCATTCCAGATGGATTCAGATAACGGCAAGAAAAACCGCATATCACGATAGAGGTGATTTGGAGAAAGTGAATCGAGGAAAATTTTCAGATGGCGTACAAACAAATATATGTGTAAAGACGATTTTATTGTATCAATGGAGACAGAAAGAGAGAGAAAGCATATGAATGTATCAAGAGAGAGTACGTGTGATTACCGAAACTGCTGTAAATAGTTGAGAAACGCCCAATTCTGATTCAGGAAACAAGCAGAATGAAAATACTTGTACAGGTATTGGACAGAATAGATGAAATTGTTTGGATTTCATAATAGTATGGTAAGCAAGCACACCAGATAGGTTCAGATGATAGAGAGAAAAGCGTGGTATGCAGTAAAGGTAAAGTGGATAGAGGGAAACTTCCAAATGAATGTATCAAGAGAGTAAGGTGTGGCCCCTAAAACAGCTGTTAGCAGTTGAAAAACGCCCAACTATATTTTGCTTCAGGAAACAGACAATATGAAAATGCATGCGACGGGCAATGGACAAAATAGATAAAATTGATTAGATTGGGTGGTGAGAGGCTAGTAAAGAGGACAACTGGTGTGAGTGTAAAACAAATTGCCTGAAGAAAGAAGAGACGAAAATGTACGAAAGAGTAGGAGTGATGGAAAGTTTCGTAATTGGTTGAAAAAGTGCGTAAATCTAACAGAATGAGCAAAGGAAAAATTTTGGGAAGTAACCATGCAGGAATGCCAAGGGAATATTAATCGAAGTTTACATAAACTTTGATAAAAAAGATGGCAGGTTAGTGGGTTTGATATCTAGTTACAAACGAACAGAGAAATTAAAAAAAAAACTCTAAAAGAAAGCGTTAGCTAGGGCAAGTTGTAGGTCAGAAGCTTCCTATCTCTTCTGACCTACAAGAAATAGGAAGCTACTGATTTATAATTGGCCCCTTCATTAAAATATAGGTCAAAATCTTATCATCTCCTCTGACCTAAAAGAAATGGGAAGCTGCTTACCTACAACTTGCCTTAGCTAACGCTTCCTTTTATAATTTATTCATTCCTCTGTTCGTCTTCCGACCTACAAAAAATGGGAAGCTTCTGACCTATAACTTGCTCCTTTATTGAAATGTAGATCGGAAGCTTCCCATCTCCTCTGACCTACAAGCAATGAGAAGCTTCTGATCTATAAATAGCCCCTTTATTAAAATGTAGGTCAGAAGCTCACCATCTCTTCTGATCTAAAAGAAATGGGAAGCTTCTGATCTTTAACTAGCCCTAGCTAAGATATGGATGAGTGAAGAATAGTAACTGTGTGTTGTATGGAAGTGGAAGAAATACACATTTGGCAGAAGAGTATAAAGGATGGAGGAGTGGATGCGAGAGGACGGGTAGGTGTAAAAATTTTGACGAGAGGGAGAGGGAGTAAAAATAATGTCGAATTTATGTTAATGGTACATAAAACCATTAGATATGAAATGCCAATAATGTTTTTGAAACAAGCTTGAATTCATAATAATTAACAATCGTTTTAAATGCAATGTAAAAACACAAATGAACAAAGATGTCGAACTCTCTAATATCCAATGAAAATTTAATGCGAAAATAATTATCGAGTATTTTAATTGATTGCATGATTCGTTTAAAAAAAATCAATCTCAAATATACAGAAATCATTATTACACACACAACAGACATGGTTTTTGTATATTTTTTTACTAATATTAATAAAAGTAACTTTAATATTGATTGGATTCATCAAAAAAAGTTTTTTATTTTATTTATATATTAGCAATTGTTTGCAAAACACGAGTGATGAAATATTTGTTTTTATTTTTAACCACGCAAATATTTTTCTGTGTTAAAAATATCATTGTGTATGTCAACAAAGTGTCTAGAAAGCACACAAAATAAAAAAAAACGATGTGTAGCCTGATTTATGCTGTGTGATTTTTACAAAAATATTAATTTATTTTACTTTCACTGCAGCAATGAATCAATAATCTTTCTGACAGGCTTTTTACGCCAATTGATCACGACTCGGATAATATTTAATACTAAATCAAAATGAATCTTATTTTCTTTCGTTAATAATTTGTTGTTTGGATTTTAAATTTCTATTTTACGCCATAAATAATTTCTATTTCAGTTATTTATTTATTTATGGCACAATTACAGAAATAAAATAAATACGTTTTTTTAATATTTTAGTTGTACATTGTTAATCTAAAGAAAACAAGGAAATTATAAAATTGCACTAATTCTATTAAATAATTATATCTTTGTAAATATTTCTAATTGATTTTTATGTAGAATAGAAACAATTTTTATCTACATATAAATTTACAAATTTATGTAACAATCAATACATAACATTATCAATGCAGTTCAGTAAATTGGATATCGACCAACGGTCTTTCCGCTTTTATTTATGTGTTCAATTGTATAATTTCTTTATATTTGAATTGCAAATTGAAAAGCACTTTTTTTAAAATTATTATTTATTGAAATGAAATACTAAAAAAATATTACGGATTTGAAATGGTTGCTGACTTGAAACAACAATTTTCTTTAAGATACAAGTATATTATTTTTATTTCAGTATGTAAATTATGAAATAAAGATGGGAATATAAAATAATTTTTAATTTTAATTTTTAAATAGCTTTACGGAGTTTCTGTTATGATAAATTATTGTAGGGAAGTTTAATAAATAAAAATATTGGATTTATGGGAGACGAAGCAAAATGTATTAAAATTTAAGACGGTAGTTTATCGATAGTAAAATATCTATTATAAACAACGTAATATGTAAACAAAACGGGCGCCGTAAATTTAAAATTCCCCGGCAATTCCCGCAAAACCCCCCCTTATATCACTTTATATACAATATAAATATTTATGGAATTCGTCCGTATTGACGTTATTTATTTTTATTTATTATCAAATTTGCTTCATGCACTATGCATTCGTGGCTTATCAGGGATTCATGTATTCAATTATTTAAATTGGTCGGCCAGAGAACGGAACGGAAAGGAACGGGAACGGAACGTACGCCACTGCACGAAGAATGGAAGAATGGGAGGAAGGCCTCACTCTCCGCTGGTTCGTTCTTTTTTCCATAGGAAAAAGAAAAGATGGTAATTGACGTTGAAATGTATGTTCCCGAATAAAAATACCTACAATTTGGGGCCCGCCCGGTTTGTATTTTGTTTTCTTTAATAATATGATAATGCGCCCCTATGCATATTTATGAAACGCTCGAAAAGTAGGGAAACTTTCCATCCCTTATTGGATTTGTTCCAGACTTCATATTTTAATTCAAATATTAAATTATATTTCCCGGAGTCCTATCCACTACATCCGCCCCGAACTTTAATCTAAATATTCAATTTTATATTTTATATTACAAATCTTGTTCCGCGTCCGCATTGCACAATTTCTAATTTACATATTACTATCGGGCCAATTATTTTCTGCGCCGCTATTTTTTTTTTGCTCTTCTTTTCCTCGCTTTCATTACATTTACAAATTTCATTGCTCAACTACGTACAACGTATTTTAATTAAATCATCTGCGATTACTGCAATTTTTTACGCCAGTTCCGAAATGTTTTAAAAAGTATGCATAAAGAAAGTCTCATAATCAAAACATTAATTTCAACTATCTTGGATTTATTGATACTCTTTTCTATTATTAGCTTATGCTGGTTTTATCAAATTTTGTTTCGTTTTGGATTTAATCAGATAATAGCAGATTGGGTTAAAACAAATAGAACAACATAAATCAATTAAAGTATATTTTGATAATATAACTTCCTACGGCCAATCCAAGATAACTTCGTAGAATAATAAAAAAAAGGTATTATATCTAGAATACCCTTTTAATATTTAAGGAATAAATGTAAATAAATTCTCATTTATATTTTTTTTGTTTATTTTTCATTATTTTTTTAATTCAACGCTGTTATTCCTATGCCTGGCAGCGCTTGTTTGTATCGTGAAACAGTATATAGGACTCTTAATCAAAGATGCATCCATGACCTAGAAATATTTATGAACGTGTTTCTTAAATTGATGAGTTGCTCTCTCTTAAACACGTTCATATTTTTTAAATCCGCTAATGATTCAGATAAAAAATGTGCTAATTTCATTCATTTTATCAGGAATTCAAATATACATTGATTCAGAGTGATGAAGAAACTCATTGATTCAAAACAAAAGTAGATTAGGAGATTTTTTTAATTAGAGGGAGTTTTCCTAGTAAAATTTGAGCCCATCCAAATAAAAAAAATATTTTGTATTGTTCTGAATCGATGAGTTTCTCCATTACTCTGAATCAATGTATATTTTAATTCCTGTTAAAAGGAATGCAATTATTACAATTTTGTAAGGGAAGTCGGAAGTGGTTCAGGTAAAAAGAGACAAAAGTGGAAACAATCAACCTGATTGGGACAACAAAGAAAATGAGAATATTACAATTTTGTATCTGTATCCTTGGCGAGTTAAAAAATTGTTATGAACTTCTTAAGCGCCAGTGATTGACCAATTTTGTCAAGAAAACTCCCCCTACTAAAAAATCCTAATATAGTATTTTCCTAAATGTAAAGATAAAAGTAAATTATAAAATTGCACTAATTATATTAACCCTGAATTAAGGGTGATGGAGAAACTCATCGCAGTGATTTCGAATTCCTATTGAAATAAATGCAATTATCACATTTATTTTTGTCTTAATAGCGAGTTAAAAAATGTGTTTGAGAAGAGGGAGGAGGGTCGTGGACTTTTGATATATTCTGTTCGACGGACCAAAAATATTAAGCGCTGTTAGGTTCAGTTTTGAATTTGAGAAAATTCACACAATACTAATAAAACAATATTGATTGGGCTGAGTAATGTGAAGTATTATCCAATAACTTAACATTTATTTAGAATAAATAATGACGATGAAAGTTTTTTTTTTATTTGCGGATTAAAATACAACCAATATATTGGTACCGTTATGCCATTATCTCTTGTGTCTGAGGCTGTAACCACCTTCAATTAAAAATATTAAGGTATAAATAGAAAATTGATTCATTCTCTTGGTCAATAAGTTCTTTATAAACCTTAACATTTTGAAAGTATGTTGTGTTATGAGTTACGTGAATATTAATTCAATTATTAAAAATGAAAGTCCTGTTTCCTCAAGTATTTGAATGTATTAAAATTGTTTTGTTGTAAAGAAAAAATAAATGGTAATTTTCTATTTCTTAATTCCGTTGATTTTGTGGAAAGTCCATGAATTAGAGGTTATTAAAATAATGGAATAATTGTTGGAAATGAATAAGCAAAGTGGATTAAAAATGTAAATTTGCTAATTGTGAAATGGATGAATTAAAATAGGCGCGCGTTATTTTAATAATAAATTTTATAAAATCCGGCGAGCGCGCGCGAGAGCTCGGGGTGCATTCGCGTATATATTAAAAGCCTGGCGGGGCCGTCGAAAACAATTCAAAATACTACAAATAGGTGTAATTATGATGATAAACAAAAACAATTAATCAAACCATTCATGTAATTTTGCATTCCACAATCGGAGCCGTGAAATAACAGTGAAAATTGAAAATAACAGGTGTCAGTGCTCGCACTATGGGCGTGACAAAGCACTTGAAAAACACCAACACACACACACATGCACGGACCTGCACACACAGTGGCAAACGTTTTAAACGGCAAATTCGGCAAGCCATTAATTAGCCGTTTAATTATACAACCTGATACGTGTACGCGAGTGTGTATCATGTAATTTTCACCTGGCCTGATTACGCGGGTTATCAATTAAGCTGCATTCTGCATGATGCAGTTTGCGATCTGTGGCTTTTCACCAGGTTTACATCATCATCATCCATCTCTATCTGTTAGCGCGTTATCACCGCCGGTAAAACTGCGGAACGGCAAATATTCCGCGGGTTGTTATTGTTTATAATGCGCGGGGAGTTAATTTTCTAAAACCGGTTTACGGTTTCACAACAATCCCCAAAACAATATTCAGTTTCACTAAAGAAATATTGCAAATTTTCAACATTAACCCAATAATTAAAATGTCAGCTCAACTACGGTTCATTTAAATTAATTGTAAATCATTGACGTGCTATCTATTGAATTTCTTGTTTTATTATTTTCACATTTTCCGAAAGATAGGGATTTTCTTGATAGAAACCCAAAATTAATTGAAAATTCATTGTGGAATTTTCGAGTTGTATTTCTTTTAAACCTTAAATCCCCAAATCAGCCGAAAATGTAAATTGAAATTATGTATTTTGTCGTAATTTGTGATTGGTAATTTATCTTTTTTATACATATGTTTTGTAATGTTTTTAGTGCGTCACACTTTTCTTGTACATTTTTTATATGTAATTATAAATGTAATTTGGAAATGGAGATTCCGATAATAAAGTAAAATTAAAATTGAAAGTTCAACCTCTAGTGAAAATGCTGAAAAACTACAGCTGAAATGATTTTATAATTTTATATATTCTGAAAGAGGAGCATTTTTTTAATACTGAAATAAAAATTAATTGAAAATCCATTATAGTTGTGCTCCAATTTAGAAATGCCATAATGATTTTCAAACATTAAATCGTTAATAGCAGCAAAAGAACAAAAATAACCCATTATTGATAAAACTATTGCAAAAACAATGAATGGAATGAATGACGTGTTTATATAATTATACGTATTCTGGAAAATGAGGATTTTCTAAACATAAATTTAAAACCAATTTTGCGTTGTGATTGTTTCAAACATTAAATCAAGATAATATAGGTGAATATGAAACTTTTTTCGTTTACTTAATACACCAGATGTATATTTTAAGTACTAAGTACTCATTATCAATGGTAAATGATCATTTACTAACCTAAGTTATTCATCGATTAAATCAAGATATCCATACTTTTCCAGGATTTTCAGTCACAGTTGGGTTTATGTGATTTCTGGCCGAATTTATTGTTGATTCGGCCAGAAATGAAATAAATAAACATTTTAATGAAAATATTGGAAAAATGTGGATATCTTGATTTTAGAATTTTAAATATTCTAAAAGAATAGAATTTTCTTAGTCCAGACACGAAAAATAATTGAATATCAATTGCTTAATAAAATCAGTCACAAATATCATAAACACAAATTTCACTGAAAATTTCGGAAAAACTACGGAAAACTTGTTTTAAATTATTATATATTTTGAAAGAGGATAGTTTCCTTCATGCCAGAAGAAAAAATGGATTATTGTGGGATTTTTGAGATGTGATTCTTACAAATGGAGGATTTATTTAGCGTTTAAAAGAATCAAGCCAAAAATTACAAAAAGACAAAATTGAGTAAAAATACTAAAAAAGTATTAATGTTTTCTTCTTAATATCTTAAACTTTCTGAAAGGGGAAAATTTTCTTAATACAGAAACCAAAATTAATTGAAAATCAATTATGGGACCCACCCATAAGCCAGCGTATATTAGCATTAAGCAAAAAATGGCAATAATTCTTACATAATTCTGTATTCCGCGTAACCCTAATACAAACATCGTCCCATCACCATTCATCAATTCATTTGTGCGAATTATCAAGACACTTCAGGCTAGCTAGCATAGATTTTTTTCTTAGACTTCACCATAAATTCTTGACAGGGCAGAAAGATCTCTGTTTTTTTCAATATTCTGAAGCAATGCAATCGGTAGCCCAGACAAACTAAAACCTACATGTATTATAATTATTTAAAATAAGCCAAAAATTAGAAAAAAAACTAACTTTAAATAAAAAATACTCGAAAAATTGTGAATATTTTCTTTTCACAATTTTACACATTTTGGAAGGGGAATATTTTCTTAATACAGATAAAAAATGTAAAAATTGCCGTCCTTTCAACAGGAATTAAAATATGCATTGCTTCAGAGTATTGGAAAAACTTACCGATTCAGAGCAATCGAGAAGAAGGCGTGGGTATTTGCCCGGGAAGTAGTTGTTTTAATGTGCATTTGTTTAACGTACTTACGTAACGTAAGTCAAAAGTTACAGAGATAAATGTGAGAATAATTTATTAATTATTTTCAAATCATTTTTAAATAACTGTGACCAAGTGAATGAATAAATACTCTTTTCTATTTAGAATTTTTAAATTGCAAGAAAACTCCTGCACTACAAAAAATAATTCCATCGTTTTATGGCGATTAACAAATTTAAAAAGAAAACTCCCGCTCTAAAATAATATTTAATACTATCGTTCTAAATTTTAGCTCATTTGAATAAATAATACTGAAAAAATTTCGAATGTTTTCCTCTCAAAATCTTAGACATTCCGAAAGGGGAACATTTTCTTAATACATAAACCAAAATTAATTGAAAATGTGAGATTTTCTAATTGTAATTCTTTTAAATATTAAATCACCTATACAATCAGTTAAAAATGTCATAAACTCAACTTTGAGTGAAAATTCAAGAAAATCCATAGTTTTTCCCTTATTTTAGAATCTTACAAAAAAGGAAGATTTTGTTAATACGAAAACCATGATTAATTGAAAATTCATTATGGGATTTTCGAATTGTATATTTCTTAATATAAAGTTACCAATAAAATCAGCTAGAAATGTTATAAACTCAACTTTGAGTGAAAATATAGAAAGAACTTTATATTTATTTTAGAATTTTACATATTATGAATGAGGAAAATTTTCTTAAAGCAAAAACCTAAATCATTTGAAAATCTATGGATGGATTTTAAAATTGTTATTCTTTCCAATATTACATCTCCAATAAAATCAGCTAAACATGTCAAAAACTTAACAACGAGAAGAATATTAGAAAACTACGAATGAAGTGTTTTCAGAATCATACATTCCTCATTTTGTTAATACAAAAACCAAAATTAATTGAAAATACATTGTGGGATTTTATAATTGTAATTCATAGAATCAACTTTGAGTGAAAATACAGGAAACAATTTGAATGACTTGACTTTAGAATTGTACATATTCTGGCAAAAAACTTGATCATTTGAAAATCCATTGAGGGATTTTCGAGTTCTGATTCTTTCAAATATAATAATCCAAAAATTATAAACACCCAACTTTGAGTAAAAAATATTGAAAAAACTACAGATGTCTTCTTCTCAGAATCTTACATATTCCGAAAGGGGAAAATTTTCTTAATACAAAATCCCAAATTAACTGAAAATCCAATGTGGGATTTTCGAATTGCAATTCTTTTAAAAATCAAATTACGAATACAATCAGCTAGAAATGTTATACACTTAACTTGAAAATACAAAAGGAACTTTAACATTATTTTCGAATTTAACACATTCTGAAGGCGGAACATTTTCTTCTGAATAATTTTACTATGAGCTTATACTAAACGTACCGTCAACGCTAATATGGTGCCGCCATACATAATGCATAAACAACACCAAAATCATTTTCGAGTTGTGATTGTTCCCAAAATTACATCTCAAAAATAAAATCAGCAAAAAAAGACAATAAGGCACCGTGACTTTTGACTTACGTTACGTAAGTACGTTAAACAAATGCACATTAAAACAACTACTTCCCGGGCAAATTTTTGTCATTTTTAGCTTCGACCAAAATACTGAAAAAACTACGGATAAATTGTTTACAGAATCTTACATATTCTGGAAAGGGAAGATTTTGTTAATACAAAAACCAAAATTAATTGAAAATCCTATTTTAGGATTTTCGCGTTATAACTCGTTCAAACGTCAAAACCTAAATACTATTATATCCAGTATTAAGCATTCCGCAGCATACAGACATTCCGGCTTTAGTACTGTATTCAGGTCTTTGCATTTTTAGAGATAGACTTTTTATGTTCTTAAATTGTGTAATGAATATTTTTTCATAATATAGTGATTAGAAATAATTGATTTAGTTAATAGGATATATAGAATTAATTAAAATGAAATAATATTTGTGTTAATTACGGATATAGAATTTTTTCATTTTTGAAATTAAAGTAATAACCACCGAGCGATAAATAAATCAACCCGTAAATAATTTAGCGTACATCTACTCCGGCATTTCGACGCGAATAAATAACAAACATGGCGTATTTACATTTAATTGAATATATATTGCTTTAATTAAATTATTATGGCTATACCGCGCAGCGAATACAATATAATAATTATATAAATACACACATCATGTCACCATAACTAATTAACGTCAATATTATATGATTAATGCGCGTTGGCCGGGTTTGTTAAATTCCAGGAGATTCAATGCTGGCCCGATTCCGCCCTCTCCACTCTTCCCCTCTCGCTCCAATAATGCGGATCGGAGCGGGACGGCCGATGTTTTACACATAAGTCATCTTCTACATTGATGTAATTACGACATGCCATTGGCGGAACCAGCAGGAATACACTGGATGTCGATAACAGGACAATGTCAGCATTTCCGGTGTCAGATGTATGGTTCCGGGTCCGGCCGCAGGACTCCGGGAAGTCCATGTCCTTGTCACGCAGGAATCATATTATATTCAGCGTCCTTTTAATTAAAATATATATGTTGCATACAGCGGCGCGTCGCATCGGCATCTGCACCATATTTACATATACAATTCTAGCTATTATTATTATTATATTATTGACGATGCACGGTTTAGATTCTGGATCCTTGATAATAAACATACCGTTGATGGTCCGTCTGCACTGTTTCGATGATGATTGAGCTTTTTTTATCTTCACCAGATCTAAATGTGCTATTAAATTTTAATTGCGTTGTTTAACTTGCCGGCCACTGTGAGATAAATTAATCGGCTTCCATTTTTTCTTTCCTAACAGCTCACACTACAGATTGCATTAAATGACTATTACACAACTATTTTAATTTTTTATTACGTAGAAAAAGGAAGTTTAGTAATCGTAAAGATTTTCTAATTCAAGAACTCGAATGCGTTTTAATTTATGTATTGCAAATGAAACCCATAATTTTTATTAACAATAATAATATCTTAATTTAAATGTCAAAATGTTCTACAAAATATAATATATAGTACTTTAACTTTATTTTACGGAATTCTCTATTATAATTGTTTACATCATACAATAATTTAAATATTTCTTTCGTTTTCTTCTATCTTGTAATTGGCTTTCTTTTAATTTATAAGTTGGTATTTTGTATGCTCAATATATGTAAACATATTTTGAATGTAGAAATGGTGAATCCGTAAATAAATAAATATTAAATATTTGTATATATTCAGGTAGGTATTCCTAAACTATTAATAATTAATAAGTAAGATAAGTGCATTCCCAAACGGTTCAAAGAATTGATTGTGTTGCAAATGATCTCACAAACTAACATCTACGGGTATATAGTAGGCGAAGTTCAGTCAGCATTATTCGTTATAGCTCTTCCACATAACTTATAATAAATATTTTATAGAAAATTTGTAGAGCCTACGACAAAGTTTTAAATAACGGCACTGTCAAACGTTTAGGCATTTTAGATTAACTTAATTGAATTTACTAAATTTGAAAGTTTTGACAAAAACTTTAAGTAGTTGTTAAACAGCAAAACAAGAATGGAAATTGCCGCTAACCGAAAAAAATGTCCTTTCATTTTAGAACATGTGTTGATATAAAGTAGGCAATAAAAAGTACTATCAATGATAACTTTAAATATAATAAATAATAATTTATCCATACGCTAGATGCATGATGGCTGAATATTTAATTAAATGTGATAACTTTAATTAAGTTTTTGATTTCAATGTAATTTATTGTTCGTAACAATTGTTTCGATTCGCATTAGTTTTTTTCAGGCGAAGAAATATTTAAAGTTATCATGGATACTTTGGATAACTTTGCAATTATATAAGGCACAGCTGTACTGATGAGGTATAAAATCTCGAAACACGTGTCTACAGATAGCCTTATATTAAATAATAATTTTGTTTTCTTTTTTGCATTAAATATTTTCGATTGAAAAATTGTTGCATTGTACAATATGTTATTGTTATGCAACAGCAAATGTCTATTATTGGACACTTGTAAAAGTACTTATGTTATATAAGTCTTAATGTCACAGTAGCTAATTAATTAATTATTTTCAAATTCTTTTTTATTTAATTTATTTGAATAATTGTGACCACGTAAATATATCCTTTTTCTATTATTAAAAATAAATGGCTTTATAATCGGCAATACTATCTATGCCGTCATTTTAAACTTATTGTGAATAGGCTTTAAAATGGCATTTCCTTTCGATTGGTCATCATGCTCGAACTCTAATAAATTTGTTTAATTAATTTCTCACTTAACCCGTAGTGAAACATTTTTTAATTAATTCAGGATGATTTAATTGAAATTAAAACACTTGGTTTGTTTCACTTATTTATTTAAATAAAATTTCTAATAAATGATGATGATTTCTAAATAAATTCTAATAAATGAGTAATTTGAAAACTATAAAATATTTTTCATAATAAATTAAAGACGACGCAAGCGCCACCTTTTGCCTAGTCTGATAAGGTTCGAAAAACCGAAATGGCCATCACTAGTTATCCATACGCTGGATGAACGTTTCGTTAAATATATTTTTTTTAAATATCTTTTTTAGAAGTTCAAATTAGTTCAATAATAATTCCAATTATTATCAGGTAAAAGTTGTAATAAATAGATCCAGAATCACACTCACATCAATATGTACAGAATCAAAGAAAAAGTATTCTATCAACAAATAACAAAAAATGTGACTAATAAATATTCCACACTACCCTGTAAAAAAATCAAATAACAGAATGCTGAAATTGCTTATGGTCATTAAAATTCCGCTTAGAATCAGTTTCTGTAATGTAGTAAAATGTGTAAAGTAAGGACAGAAAAACCTAAGGTCGATAATTCAGTCTAACTAACTACAAAATCTATTGTTATTGAGGATTTTTAATTTTTGTAGTTGGAAAAAAAGAGATTGATCGAATTTTATTGGGCATGTTCAGGGAACTATAACGCTGCAGCGCTTTACGAAAGCGGTGTCGATGAACGGTACAGCTTTATGTGTGACGCTGCGGCGCTTTATCACGCGGTAAAGTATATTTTTTCCGCTGGATCGTTTTTTAAGCCGTGCAGCTGTAAACAAAACCGCCATATTTTCGTGAGCGTCCTTAACTTTAACCTCGAAAGCGTGTTCAGGGAACATGAAGGGCTTTACGCTACACGTCTAAAATTTCTCTGAACGCGCCCATTGATCATTGCAAGAATTTTTCCTTGTTTAATTTCATCGTCATTTTTCATTGAATGCAGTTTTGTGTTTAATAAAAAAAAATGTCGATAGTAATTATTAATGTCATAAACTTCAATAAACATTAATCAGGTCTATGTTCAATGAAATAAAATTCTCACTGTATGAATATTGTAAGTGTATATTGGATTTGTCTGAATAACGTTGTTTGTTAATGTGTGAAGTAAAAAATATATATATAAAAAAATCTTCATTTAGATGTTGTAATTTAGTAAGTTGGAAGACTCTCATCAATGACACACCATTTAGATATCCATCAGCTGGTGTGATCAGATAAAACCGTTCCCCATCATTCGCCCATTGAAAAGCTATTTTTTTCGTTTCGGAGCGTTTTATAATCACATGGAATTAATTCGAAACCGACATCGTCTCACATAAAGTAGCCATTTATTATTCCGCCGAACAATACGTAGTAAATAAATCCATTCTGGGTAATACACACGCATACACACACCGGCATTATATTCAGCAATATTAAACGGCGCGCGGACATCTGCCCGTTCAAAACAAACATCGCCATTGTTTTAGATTTCAACATTACCACTTAAATATGTTATTAAATTGTTTTATAACTTCCGGACGGCGCGGCGCACTCTCCTCGGGCCCGGCATACATTACACCAGCCGCACATGCATCTTTAATTTATTCTGAAATACGACAAATAAAAAAAAAAAGAATGAACCTCGAAGAAGAGAGGCTCGAAAAGTAGATAGGATCTGCGGCTGGGAGGAACAGATGATGGGTTTTCCTGTTTTCTACCCGCACAATCGGTCATTGTTCCGCTAATTTTACATCTTGATAAAGATTTTACAAGACTTCTCCCCCCGTAGATATTACGCTCTATTTGATTTGACGAGCGCCAGTCTCTTTCATGCCGATCCGGGCCCCATTTCCGCCCGGCAATTCCGGCTTAAACGTTTCACGAACGCCGGGTTTTTAAGAACACCCCTCCTACCTCCTAAGCCATCTCATCAAATAAACAACTAAACACTTTGGAAACTTCTTCGCGATTCTTTTTTTTTTTTTCATCAGTCGGCGTTGCCCTACCTCGTCTCTGAATTTATACTTCTCGTTTTTTGTTACACGCTATTCATGCATGTTTTTTATAATGAAATTGAATAAAAGGGGAAGAACAAAAATATATATTTAATATGGTTTTCCAAAGAGATGTTCATCTAATTGTTCTACTACTCTTTAATCTTAATCATAGCCCAAAGCGGATTTTGTTTTTCATGATGAATCTAAATATTATTAATAATTTAATAATAAAATGTTCAACTACCATTCATCTAGCATATGGATAACTGTTGATGACTAACCCAAATTGTTGACCATGTCACTTGTAATTAGGCAACAGATGGCGCTTTATACTATCTTTTCAAATAGTATCAATAATAGCATTTTCTGCTTTTTACTTATTATTGTCAGTACTGAAACTATTTTGTAGGCGGGAAAGGGTCCCAAAGAAGAGAAGATATGACGTAAACCGCCAGAATTAATAGGAAAAACATTTCTATGTAGGGGAATTAGGGGATTTAGATTTAATAATTTCGCTTTATATGTTGGATAGAGTCGCTAAATTGTTTGGCGCATGAATAGTCAAAGGTGAAAGATAATAAAAATTCTTAAAAAAATTACACTCATTTAAAATGTATTTGTCCTTGAAATGGAGCTTCACTTTTATTAATCGATGCAATAATGTTGCGTTTTTAGTGGTATCGTAGATAAAAGATTTTTGTCATAATTTGATTCACTTTAAGGTTTTTATTTATACAGATACAATTTGTTGTATTAAGCAGATTTTAAAAGTGCGTTTAATTTAAAATAAAATTGATTGGCAAATCCCACTTATTTCTCAACTATTTTCTAAGAAACCCGCACAAACCCAATACCCCGAGCCAACACAGTGGGTACACTCAAATTACACACGACGCGTAATTAAAGAAAGCGCAAATAAAAAAATACGCACAACACACACCGGACATGTTCTAGATTATGCAAAACAAGCGAAATCGGAACGGCGTGCATGATACTTTCATTTTCCAATATAAAACGTCCACTTTAATTAGAAAATCCGAATATTACACACAATGATACACACACGCGTGTAAATACACACAAACCTTCGTTATTTATTAATTTTAAATTTCAATTCATACATAGCAAATTTCGCATCATCCCATGGGGATGCAGTTGCGGGGTCGAAGGAAAACGGTTGTCGCGCAGACGAAAACAATTGCATGTATGTACGACGGCGGGGTGGGCGAGGGAGGGTTTTTAAGGGTGGTGTTATTACCGACAAACAAATTCATCTCGGAGAAATGCATAATATTCTTTAAGCTCGATAACAAAGTTACTTTAATATTATTATTATATTCTATAATAATAATAATAACAGTAATCGTAAACGCTGCGACGAATAACAATAATCATAACAATAACCATTTGTAGAGACATGTATACGACACCGGGGAATTTCATTAGTTCAATCACGTTCCGCCGAGCGCTCGGGTGTCAGGCCTCCGCGCAACACGCCACATTTTATCCGGGCTTATGTACGCGGGTTAAATATTTTTCGAAATTAAATAAACACCATCTCTCTTCTGTTACTCGCTGTTGTTTTATTGTTCTTTTTAATAAAGACATTTTCCTGTATTAAAACCAATATTCTAAATATTTCAAGTATTTGAGTTCCCTGTAGTTTATATAAATACTAAAGGCTATGAATTATAGAAATTTTAAATGTACAACATGTATAATTTAATTGTTTAATTAACTATAATGTGGAAGGCTGAGAGACCTCCGGTCGATTGCAGATTCATCTACAGAATATAATTCTAATTTTATATATTGTTGTAGATAAATATACACATTTGAATAAATATGGTTAGTTAGTTATAAAGTGGAAAAGAAACATATCTGATGGGATTTGAACCCACGTCCCCCGATTGCCGATTAATAAATGCTATTTTCAATAATAATACTGACTAATAATACTAGCTATTATTAACTATTGTTCATTAGGTTAACCCCAATTAAAGAACAATATAAGTTGAAAATAAACAGAACTTAAAGCAAGAAATGAAAAATAAAATTAACTAATAATAATAAGTATAAGTAATCAAGTCTTTACGATAAAGAAGATACTTAACAATTATTTTATTAATTTTCTTGACTAATCGACAAAACGACCTTGATGGGACTTCTTAAGAAAGTAAGGAGGAAGGCTACTGTCGCTGCCACCATTATATTAAGAATTGGTGTTTATTCCATGTAGATTTTTTTTATCTATTGACCCTTTGTATTAGGAACTAAAAACATAATATAATATAATATAATATAATATAATATAATATAATATAATATAATATAATATAATATAATATAATATAATATAATATAATATAATATAATATAATATAATATAATATAATATAATATAATATAATATAATATAATATAATATAATATAATATAATATAATAAAAAATCCCTGAACATCAATTTAAAAGTCAGTTTATAATAAAAACTTAATTTAATTTGATTTAATTTAATTGCATATAATTTTTAAATTACTTTTGTTTTGATAATGATACGTTAAGGTTGTCGAAACTATAGTCAACAATAAAACAATCCGAGTTATACAAACAAAGTCAAAAAGTGTTTCATATATTAAAATTGTATTACAATGTATAACAAAGTAGAAGCCTCAACAATTAACAAGCATATAATTTAATTTAACATCTTTAAAATATCTAAGGCAGAACTATACTGACGAGGAATAGATCCTGAAACATGTGTCTGCAGATAACCTTATATAATGTAACGTTTTTTTGCTTCTTACATTAAATATTCTCGAATCAAAAAAAAAAGTTGCATGATGCAATCAGGGCTATTCCGTACGGTAAATGTTAAGTTTAACGTGTATATTATTTTCATCATCACAGCCTAAGCAGCTTTTGTAAAAGATATATATATACATAGAATGTGAAGTAATTTAATAACATACGCGTTAAATTTAACAATCCGTATGGAATTGCCCCGAATATGTGTTATTGTTATGCAACGGCAAGTATCCATTATATAATTCAATGTCCGGCGGGGTATTTCCCAGGAAGTAGTTGTTTTAATGTGCATTTGTTTTTAAAGTATTTCGGTAACGTAAGTCAAAATGTCACAGAGCTAAAAGAGGAAATAATTTATTAATTATTCTCAAATTCTTTTTTATTTAATTTATTTAAATAACCGTGATAAAGTGAATTAATATATTTTTTCTATTCTCAAAAAAATCAACGTTTTATTCATTTTTTTTAGATAGATACTTAAAAGGCATTTTTATCCGCAGGGAGGGAAATGGGAGTCAATTATCCACTTATTCCTGTCTTTTGAAACTTAAGACCGATTTATAACTTTAGATTTATGTAAATTAAATAAAAATAATTAAAAAATAATTAATAAATTATTTCCAGCTCTGATTATATTGACTTACGTTACGTAAATACTTAAAAAAAATGTACATTAAAACAATTACTTCTCGAGCAAATACCCCGCCAGACATTGAATTACATAATATACACCTTACCATTTTAGGATTTTCACCTTTTCATCATTTTTGCACTTAAATATCGGTTATTCTAAAAAAATCATTTTACATTTTTGCTTCACCTTCAGTAACTTAGAGATACAGATCACATTTCAGATCACGGAAATCTTGTCGGTGACATTACTCCCTTTATCCCCCACGTAGTAAAATGAATGTAAAAATCGACTTTTCACATCTTTAGTCTATAGTAATCGAATGAATTAAATAAAATTTAATATACAAAAAATCTGCGTAAACGTAAAATCTTTATTTAATCTTATTCAAATTTCAGAAAAATAAATGTGTTCTATCATGATGTTTTATATAAATAGAAAAGGGGGATTCATTCAATTGATCACAGTTATTTAAATAAATTAAATAAAAATGATTTGAAAATAATTAATAATGATGATAAAAGAAGATAAGATTAAGAAAGAAAGAAATTATATGACCATTTCAAACACAAAATACTTTATCGCGATAATTGTTTTAAAATTTGATTCTATAATTTTAATTACTTAATTTAAATGTTTACTATCTAAGAAAATAGTACATTGCATATAATACAAAATAATAGATAAATATTTTCATTATATATTTCCTAATAAGGGCTGTCGACCATAGGTGTTTCTGTTCTTATTTTCTTGTTTTTTTTTATATCTTTGTAGTAGTTGGGATTAATGTAGGGGTAGGAGGGTGTAGTGAGGATATAAAGTCAAATAAATTGATGATTAGGTTTTTGAATTTATGAGGGATGAAGGGATTTCTGGGGATGAACAGTTGCTTGAGTAAGTCATAATTATTATCGTTGCATGCGAATCGCTCAGCTAGAAATAGAACTTTATCTTCAATTGGTAATATTTTTATTGTTTGACAGAAAAAAAAATACATTCGAGGGATTATGTAGAGAATTTTATGGATGAAAAAATTTTTTTCAGAGTACGGATGAATAATTTCTCAGAAAATTTCCATTATTTATTTTGTATTTTTTTGTGAATAAATACAATAATTCTATGGAGATTACATTTTTTTCTTGTCTCCTTCTCTTTGAAACAATTTCTCTGGCACTTATGTCTTCACGTTACTCATTCAAATTAAATAAAAAAATAAATAAATAAAACTTGATTAACAAATTAATTAAATTCAACAATAAAAACTAATTGATTGCCAATCACAATTTTACCATTAATATCTTTACGTTGTTGTTGTTGTTATGTGAGTGTGCGTGGAATTTATTCAAATTAAAATTACAGATAATTAGACGAATTTACATAGGTAAGTTATTGCGGCTGTATTATAATTGCATACCCGCGCGTATTGATCAGGGCCGGGGAGAAGTAGGCGGGCGGGGGTAACGGGGGGGCTTTGGTGCCCGCGTAATAAATTGATGTTGGATAAGTATGAATACGTACGTTGAAAAATTAAGTACATCAATCAAACGTAAATAAAACGGAAAGAGCGGACGACGAGGGCGCGATGGAATTTATAATTTATTTATAACATATTGATATTATTAATTACGATCCGTTTTCGGCCGGCCCCATTAATTATTTCGCCTGGCGAACGCGCGTTTCCTCTCTCTCTACCAAATAAAAATATGCTGTACAACCTGAATATTTCCGATGTTATCGCCACTCAATACACCGCCGATTATTATATATTTATGGAGTTTTCAATAGATTTCATAGCCACGTTGAAATTCAACAACGAGAGAATTTTTATAATGTAAAGATATTTAATCAAACAAATTGTAGTTTTTCTCTAAAATAAACAGGGAATTCTCAAAAAATATTTTTAAATGTAAAATCCCTATGTATACCTTATCACGTCAACATCCAGTATTAAAAACAGGCTTTAGGTTTTTTTATACTGGATGTTGACGCGATAAGGTATTTTACATTTAAAAATATTTTTTGAGAATTCCTTGTTTATTTTAGAGAAAAACTACAATATAGGTGAAAAATAAGAATGCCTTACTTCGCTTTAAATTTTATTAATACGTCAGATGTAGTAGTACTAAGTACTGAATTTTTATTTTTCACCTATATTGTAGATTTTCTCTAAAATAAACAGGAAATTATCAAAAAAATATTTTTAAATGTAAATTCCATATGTATACCTTATCGTGTCAGTACTCATTCTGAGTAGTTAGTACTTTAAGTGTACATCTGGTGTATTAATAAAATTTAAAATTAAGAAAGGAGTTTTTATTGTTCAGCTATATTATTAGTGTTGTATAATATATGTCAAAAATAAAAATTCCTTTCTTCACTTTACTCAACATAAGTTATTCAGTTAAAAAATACAAGAACTGAAATGTACTCAGAATTTAATAATGTCCGAAAAACGACTCTTTTAAACTTTTAAAATAAATTTTATTTAAATCTAAAAATAGTTGTCCTTTATTGACTTATTTTTTTATTAAACTAAATATATTTCGGAAACTTCACTACTGAAGATGGAAACATAGTTTCCGAAATATATTTAGTTTAATAAAAAATATACCGGAGAAAGGACAACTATTTTTATTTAAATAATTAAAGTCTCTACAACCAACAACTAACATAAAGAAGATTTTAAAATCAATGTATAATTAGTAAATATTGATTATTTTTGCAATATATTGCGTGTTTTAATTGCATTAGCCATGATTTATGAAAAAAATCCAAATCCAAAAGTGAGATTTATTTTAAATGCATACTTTATATCCAAGCCATGGCTAATGCAATTTAATCATACGATAATTTGCAAAATAATAATAATTACATTTATTATTTATTAATTATACACCAATTATAAAATTCAACAAATCATCAGTTTAGACAGATTTTTAAATTTTTAGCACATATTAATTCTTTTTTTTTTTTTCTAAAATGAACATGGACGCAGAAATTCGCAAAAAATGTTTTCAAATGTAAAATCCCTAAATGTCAAAACCCGGTATAAAAAACAGACTTTATTTCCCTATGTATACCTGGTCGCGTCAACACCCGGTATATCCTTTCAAATAATATTTAAAACAAACAAAAAATAACATTCTATAGAAAGAAAAAAATCAACGCAACTATAACTAATTTATAAGAAAGTTTTTCAACATTGTTCCAAAGAATATAATTGCAATCAAGAATTGAAAGAAGCGTATAAAAGAAATAAAATGTGGTGTTAAAATAATTGTCACATGGCAGAAAATCCTCCAGTGGGTATTTTTATAGTAAGCAGCCGGTAGCCGTTTTCCAAGCGAAATTTTGAAATAGATTTTTTAATTACTTATCGTTGTTAAATCGCGACCAGAATGCAACGTGTCCCTAATACTCAAAATGTAGTATATTCTGGCAGTTAGAAAAATTTAAAAGAATGTAACCCGAGGATGTCTATAAAAAGAAGACAGAATATCTAGTCTACGCGAGTTACTATTATATATATAAGGAATATATCTGATGTGTAAA
Source organism: Philonthus spinipes (assembly GCA_963082785.1). Classification (NCBI taxonomy): domain Eukaryota; kingdom Metazoa; phylum Arthropoda; class Insecta; order Coleoptera; family Staphylinidae; genus Philonthus; species Philonthus spinipes. The sequence continues at coordinate 8,499,349 of OY720304.1, forward strand.
TATTGTACGTTTCTCAACAAGGTAAAATTAAATAATGATAAACACTACTAAAACACGGTATTATTTTAATTTAAAATGAATGCATGATTATAATGATAAAATTATATTTAAAAAAATAAATATAATATTAGCCACGTTTATTCATTTGTAAAATGTATGGTTCAATAAGGCCGCGTATATTGTGTTTCAGAATTTGTCCTTATTTAATTTTACTTATTGAGAAACATACAATATTTATATATTTTCTTTTAATAATAAAAATGCAAATGATTTAATTGAAAAGTCTGTATCGATTAAAACAAACGAATAAACGCGGTCTTATCGAACCGTACATTTTACAAGAACCACTGAATAATTCATAAAGAGATTCTATTAAATATAATAACGAGGTATTGTGTGAAATCGTGTTATTAGATATATTTGTTAATTTATAAAGATTTTCCCGGCGTTAACGTGGCGCCCTCTAATTCGCAACCGGGTCCGTAAATACTTGATGAGGTGATTTAATATTGATAACACTTGTTGTGGAGATTATGTACTTTTTCATAATTGATGCGAGCAATATAATCGTGTATAATATTAACATGAAATATTCAGAAATGTCTATGTTAGTGCTAGTTACTTAGTGTGATCTTAATTTTTAATGAAACGTACGTCTGCCGCTCGCTATCAGCTTCGCCACTCTACATATATTAATAACGAAAACCGCATAATCGACCTATCGTTCCAACAAAATTTATATTTATTTTCGTAAACACAAATTAAAATATTGATTTTAATATTTACCAATTATTTCCATTATTTGAATTATTATTAAAGTTACTTTATATTTAATAAATTTGTTAATTATTATAAATAGAAAAGAGTATTTACTCACTTGGCCACAGTTATTTAAATAAATTAAATAGAAATGATTTGAAAATAATTAATAAATTATTTCTACATTTAGCTCTGTGACTTTTGACTTACGTTACGTAAGTACGTTAAACGTACGTAATGTGGAAATAATTCATTAATTATTTCCACATTACGTGGAATGTTTAGTAGATATTGTATTGTATTATGTTTGACAATTATTATTATTATTATAAAATAATAATAAATTATATTTATTTACATATGAAAGTTTTCTGCAGGTATAGAATAAAATTTCAAATATTTGAAAATTTAAAAATAACAGAAATTAATAATTAAAGATAAAAATTAATTAATATATTTGAATGGATTACCATAAATTAAATAACAATCATTTGAAAATAATTAATAAATCATTTCCAGTTTTAGCTCTGTGACTTTTGACTTACGTTGATCTATTTTAATATCTTTAAGTTATGTAAGGTAGAGCTGTACTAAGCTGTTAAATAACCGCGACAAAGTGAGTAAATACTCTTTTATATTTGGATTACCATAAAATAACGAATCTTTCACGTGTTAAAAACACTTATGTTTTATTTAAAGTGAGATTCATTAAATAGTTATATTCAAATCTTAAAAAATATATAATAATATTAATATATTCAATTTTTAAGATTTAAATAAATAAATTTGTATTATTTACTACAAAATATTAAATGTGTATGTGTATATATAAATTGTTATTTGAGTGTTTAGGGTTTTCGGGAAGTTGAGGGCGTGTTAAAATTTAAATGCCCGCTCCGAGCACTTAGCCGGAACGAATGAAAATATGTCCATTTTATAAAGCTTATTTGCCAAAACGAGCTTTATATGCAGAAATTTAAGTTCACTTTTGTGCGCGAAATGTACGGAACGTGTTATGTATATTTCATCCCGCGCCTCTTGAATAATGACTTTTATTTATTAAGCGGCCGCCGTTTCCATGTTTTATTTTCACCGCAGCTCCCGATATTCCGATTCAATTTTATCGCGTAGACTCATTCCCTCTCTGCCTCTCTCTCTTTTTTTAATTCTGTTATTATTATTATTCCGATCTGAAAATCATTTCCTCCGATAATTACTTTTATTCTTCTTCTGGACGGAGATCCCTATCTCGGCTGTATAATTAAATTTAATTATCATGCACGAATGGGATCACATCGCCGTGGCTCTCTCTATATATATATATTTAAAATGAATAAAAATTTCATCCAGCGCTTATAATTAAGGTCTATTTATGTTTGTAATTTATTGTATCCCACATAATTCAATTATTCCGCGTATGAATATTACAGGTAATAAATTAGATGACTCGTTCGTTCGTCCATTCGTTCGGTTTTTTATTTTTACCTTTCATTCCTCCTTGCCGTTGTATCATAAAACGTGCTTTGTGCAATTTTAAATATTTAATTGAGTTGAAAAGTTTATTATTAAGCAAACAAAAAGAGAAAATATGAAATAATAACAATAAATAAAATCATCCCATACGATATGTAATGTTAATTAAAGGAAAGACACTTCGTATTGTTTCACAAATTAAAACTTTATTCCGACTAGTTTCGATTTTTTAGTTCAATTTCAAAGGAATTTACGGAAATAATTATTACCTAGGTATATATATATATATATATTATTTTTGTTTAAGCTAAGTTAAAATAGGAAAATTACAAAATTTCCTTCTTGTCGTTTACGATTTTTTTTCCATTTTTACTTTCCCCGGACCCCTGTTCTAGGGAAATTATTGAGATTGTAAAAATTTTCAAATCGCCAATTTCACCAAATACGCCCGTTTTAACCTAAACAGACCCTAAATTCCCTTGGAAATAAACAATTATTTTTATAATCTTCTCTATGTTGGCTGTGGAGATTTTAATTAGTGCTGGGCAAAATCGAATAATATTAGTAATCGAGTATTACTAAATGTCTCAATTTAAGTACTTAAAACGTGAAAGTGATTTCAAATTTATGTCTATTAATAATTGGGAAGTTATTCTTGATATTTTTATAATAAGTAACATTCATAAAATTATAATATACTTAATTTAGCAGTAATAAAAGATTGACTTTGCCCATCACTAATTTTAATTATTGAAATAATTATTTTTATATCAAATAAAACGTCAAAATGCAGTCATATTTCAGTAAGTGAATAAATCTTTTGTGAACGTCTACAAAAATGTTCTACACATTTTTTTAGTGTGGGAAAATGTTTTAAGTCATAGTAAGGTAAGAAATGACAAAATAACTTCTAAATATTTGGCTTTAACTTTAAAAGACAACCCGGAATCATATGGTAAAAGGGGATACTGATTATATATATATATATATATATATAACTTTAAAAGACAACAATTCAAATTTTCATGTAATTGATAGATTGTCACTAAACAATTCGAAATATTTTATAATTATTTGAATGGTCATCCAAATGCTCATATGAGTTATCATTCGAATGCTTAAATGCATTATCATTCGTATGATCACTCAAATGTGGTATATATTCCATATCACATTTGGGTGATCATACGAATGATAATGCATTTAAGCATTCGAATGATCATTCTAATTGTGATAAAAATATATAAAATATTCACATAAACATTTTAATAATAATCTGCGCTATTCTGTAAGAGAAAAATTGAGTTTAACGTGTACGTACATTTTTATCATCACAGTCTAAGTCTATTTTATAATAGATATATATTCATAGCATGTGGAATTAATTAATAACGTTCACGTTAAACTTAACATTTCCCGTACGGAATAGCCCCGATTATGTCTGATTATTTATATTTCATATTTTCGTGTTATGAATTTAAAAAGGCTTAATTAGAAATATTATTACAATCATTTTGATTTATTATTTAATTGGTTATTCATATTATATTTGATTGATCATTCGAATTATCATTCTAATGTATATTTAAATGATCATTCGAATGATCAGTCATATGACTGTTTGAATGATCAATCAAATTATTATCTGAAACATCATTCGATACCATTACCATCATAAATAGAAAAGAGTATTCATTCACTTGGTCACAATTATTTAAATATATTAAATAAAAATGATTTGAAAATAATTAATAAATTATTTCCATATTTAGCTCTGCGACTTTTGACTTACGCTAAGTACGTTACTTACGTTACTTTTGACTTAATTTCTAGATTCGGATATTCGAGTAAGAAGGAAAACGGATTTGCAAGCTCTAAACCTTACCCAATAATCCCACAAATGAATTTTAGTCGTTATCATTTTGTGTACTAATTGAATAATAAAATTGTATTTGTTATATATATATAGCCACAATACAAGAACCGTTTAGCCGCCTTGATCGAAACATTGCACATGGAACACACAAGTCTGATGAGATTCGAAATACCGAAATGGCATCACTAGTTATCCATACGCTAGATGAATGAAGGCTGAACATTTTATTAATTGTATTTTTACTTCACTTCTTTACTTTTTTAAATTATATGCATATTTTAAGTAGGAAACACTTTTTAAAAATTCATTAATTTATAAAATAAATTTCTCATCTAACAGTGAAACATACTGAAATAACTAAGAAAGTGATAATATTAATCATAATTAAGAAAACACTCGGTAGTATTAACAGACAGAGGCCTATGCATAATCTGTGGATGAAAATTAAATAATTGTTTAAAAATCATTTAAATTAAAAATGCAAGTTATTGACATGCAGAAGTCAGCAAATAATCTGCTAATGGAAATTTGTTTTAATAATATTTTAAGTTATAAATGTAAGTTATTGACAGGCACAGGTTAGCAAATAATCTGCGAATGGAAATTAATTAAGTTATTTGATTTAAAAATCATTTAAGTGTAAGAAATCAAAACAATTTTTTTTTAATTAGACGTAAAGCTATATTCAATGAATTAATATCTTTTAGCTATCGTTTCCTCTCAGATCACTGCTTAATCTTCCCATTAAAAATTATGTTAATTATAATGATTTTGCAAAAAAAGCAAGGATTAAAAAAAAGTTTGATGATTTGAATATTTGATAAGAAACACAAGCAGTACAATTGCAATAAATTACACCTGTCTTCTATATATTTTTATGTAATGACTATATTAAGGGAGGGAGACTTGATTCCTTGGCATCAATTCCAAAAAATAGTCGTATATTTAGAGTAAGTAGAGTTTTGTTATTTGGATGATTTCTACTAGGTATACCATTTAACCTGACTAAATAATTCGAAAAATATGAATTTTAGGAAAAAACGTTACGAGACCAAAAATTAAAGTTTCCTAAGGGGACATCATTCGATTCAAAAATCAGACCCCTGCTGCCCCCTCAGTAGGTGGAACGGGAAGTAACTTAAAATTTCAAATTGGAACGCCAATTTTTTATTCAAGAATCGGATTCTAGAAATAAAAGTACATAAGGTATTATTAAAACATTATTTTTATTCATCGCAGATGGTGTTGTAATCGCAAAAACAAAAATAATGTTTCAATAAAATATGTATTTTTATCCTTAGAATCCGATTCTTGAAAATGGGGGGTTAAATTTAGAAGTTAACACCTGTCCCACTCACCGAGAGGGCAGCAGGGAGCTGAATTTAGAACAGGATGATTTCACCTTAGGAAACATTAATTTTTGATTTCCTAACGTTTTTTCGTGCAATGCAAAATTTTCGAATTATTTTGTCATGTTAAATATCATACCCGGTATATTAGAAATATATATTTATTAATTTAATCACAATCAACTGAAAGCTATAACTCTAACTGCATTTTTCATATAATCCAACGAGCCACTAATTCTCTACCTTTTTTCTCTCTGGGATAATCCATCGCTGAGTGGTAAACCTAGCGATAAATGGTTGAGCACTGGAATTTCATGGATTATAAGAATATAAATACGTGCAGAAAATCGTGAGTGAAAATGGAAACTCTCTTAGCTTCAAAAAGTGATATCCCCTTAACACCTATAATTTAATTACTGATTTTACATGTATGATTAATTTGTTTCTCATTGATCACTTGGCTTGTTTTACAAATAAATTATTTATTTTCAACTCTTGTTTTCATTCTTGAAAATGGCATTAATTTACATTAAATTATTTATTAAATAACTAAGTGATTTTGCGTTGATGTTCGGTAATTGACCATCAACGAAAGGTCTTTCTGCTGTGTTTTCTTTAATCTAAAACCATATATATCGAAGTGGAAGCCTCAACTATCATCATAAAAAAATATTTATTAATTTAACTTCACGTACTCACCAAGTAATATCTTCGTTACTAACTAATTGATGTTCGAAACTTACCTAAAATAAAAAAAAAACAATAATTAATAAAACATTTTGATACAATAAATAAATTAAAAGTTAAAAAAAAATAGTTATCAGCTTTAATTTGCAAATCACAATAAATTCATACAGGGCAGAAAGACCTATGGTCGACAGACTACTAACACAATTGTACATATTGTTATAATAAATTTTGTAAAATTTTGTTGTCATATTGTCTGAATAAAGATTTTCGTATATAGTTATCAGCCTTCAAACTTAAAATAAAAAATCAAATACTAAATAACAAAATTTAATTAAGGAAGAAGAAAAATAATAATTGAAAAGACAGCGCAAGCGCCATCTATTGCATAGTTTCAAGTGACATCGTCAACAATTGGGGTTTACAAGGTAGACGGCCGAGAATCGTTGTTTCGTTGTTTAACATTTTATTAAAGAAGAAACGTGGCAACACCATCTTGTGCTATCGGTGCAAGATGGGACAACTATGGATCTCTCTTGAGGCGAGGAAAGGAGAAAGGATAGCCATAATTAAAACATCTTTATTCAGAGAATATGATAACAAAAATTTATAATAACAATATATACAGTTGTGTTAGTAGTCTGCCATGGGCTATCGACCATAGGTCTTATATATCGAGCGTATAACAAAAATCGCCGATGAGGTTGGCGTTGGAAGTCTCGAGTCATGTCTGTACTAAGATCACACGCGAGACTTGTCAACATGACAACCAGTACTTTACGCGTGCGCGTGTGATTTTAGTTCAGACATGTCTTAAGATTTCCAATGCCAACTTCGTCGTCGATTTTTGTTATACACTCGATATATTTACTTACATTTGTAATTATAATAATAAATATATACAAATAAATGAATACAAAAATTAGCCTACTTTAACCATTCGGCAGAAAGGTATTTACTTTAAAAAATACACTTAAAATTTATATTACAATTAATTTAAAATAATTAATTAATTATTTTGTTTTTCCTTTTTCTACTATTTCATTGTTTAGCCATCGTTATTATTTAAACTACTCTTCCTGCGAAGAAATTTTATATTGTACATTGACAATAAAATGAAGATTGCTGTTGCCATTCTATATTTGTATTTACATTCTTTTTTGTCTTATTATTCTATATTACCCTGTAACTATGCTTCAGTTTCCTGTTGAGTAATAAGTTTATTATTATTATATTAAGTGTGTGTAATTTTGTAGATAGATATAGCTATGTATTTATTGTCAGTAATTCGTGTTACATTGATGTCCTGGTCAATAGACAATAATGTTTTATAGATTAAATTAATCTTAAAGCATGTAGGTATTTTTTTTTTCACGTGAATAAAAACCATTTCAAAATAAGTATTTTCGAAAAATAATTATATTTATGTATTTATTTATTTTTCACCCAAGTAAAAGCAAGAGGTGGTTTACAAAGAATGTTACATCGCATATTACAATAAATAATTACAAAAAGATCATACGAGGGGAAAAACTATAAGGTATGAATTCAGCGCAACCGAAGTACGGCTGATCTTCCATTCAAAATATAACTTTATGAAACTTTTTATTCTGCGCTACTTTCATTAATAAAAACAAATAAAAAACATATTTCACGATGTATTTAAATTATGTATCTTTTTGTTTGAAATGAAGACATATTATTATTAAAATCAATAAAAAAATGGTCGTATTTATGTTAATATTTATTTTCAATTTTAAACAACACAAACGAATGCAATGATATTTTCAAGGATTTCACGAAATTCTAAACTCAAATTACTTCATACTAATGACCTATTAATTTCATTATATCTTACAATTTTCTTTTCTAACAAGAACCAGTAAATTAGCTTATCGCGCAATAATAAAAGACTCTTAGTTTGATAATGACACTCGAATGTTATCGAAACTATAGTCACTAAATAAAAAAAAATAGTTGTGCAAAGTTAAAAGTGTTTTATTAAGTTATAATAGACCATGTACAACCAAGTGGAAGCCTTAACAATTAACAAGTTAATTATTTTTTAATTGAAAATTAACTCGTTTTTGCCAATTTGTTGTGCAGATATTTCTTTCTATTAAACCTCAACCTTAATACGTAATTAAAGTAATATATAAGGCATTTTTCGGTAAACTCCCAACTTTTGAAATTCCTTCTTTTGTCCAAGGAAAATATATTAAGATTTTCGTTGAGAATTATTAACATTTATTAAAATTTTTAAGCACATCACTGCACATAGGAGGAATAAAAATCAATTCAATTTTTAATTGTTTAAATGCAAACAAAATATACAACGTAATTAATTAAATTTATTTTTTTATATTTTACCCACATTTAGTACGCGTCTTTGTGATTTTGTGCTTATAAATAATAAGCAATTTGTTCTTTAATATAATAAATTGAGACAGAAAGACCCCGTGTCGATAGCCATTTGACAATGACAGTTACATGACAAATTGAAATAATTCTATAAATATTGTAAACACACATACTACGCATTGTAAAATGTAACGTTATTTGTCAATAAAGATGTTAAATATATATAATAAATTGTTAAAGCTCATACTGACAGAAATAAGTTAACAAATGTTTCTATTCATAATTTAATCCGATATTTATCAGCTGCTTTGGAAGTAAACATCACTTATTTCCACAATTATGTTTTGCTGTGTAAAAGCAAGGGAAACATTTTTATATATATAGAATTATATCAAAACTTTTATTTTTAATTGTCGCATAACTTTCTGCAATAATTCTTGTGTGTGCAAAACGGCACTAACTCAGGTGAGGTGTTATGAACACAATAGAAACCGTATTAAAATTAAATCGGAATGTAATTAAAAAACGGTTCATCGAACTTAAAACTAAATGGGTGTTAATTATTCCACTCAATTTTTAGTTTCGGAAGACATAAACAACAAAAAAATACATCCACAAAATCGAATCGATCGCAAGCTCGCCACAATCTACATTCCGATAATTGGCTCTAAATATCAGATGTAATAATAATAAGTCGTCACGTGTGGATGTATTCGTTTGTGTGTGTGTGTGTGTGTGTGTGTGTGTGTGTGTGTGTGTGTGTGTGTGTGTGTGTGAGCCGCCGCCATCGTCTGTGGAACTTGCCGGGAGTGTGCGTTAGATTGTAATTTATGCTAATCAATATGTTAATGTAATTATTCTTATTGGTTAGTAGTGATAGGCGCGAGTATTAAAATAACTTAGCATAATTTATGCGAGCCACAAATCTCTTGTAAATATTTAACCCGGGGTCAGGCGGACAGAATAAACTTATTACGTTATAATTAATATTTATGAGTACTTTTAAATTTGGTTTACATGTGTTTTGAAAGTCCGAGGTGTGCCCCGGCATAATTTAGATCGCCCGATACAAGTAATTAATTAAGAAGTTTAATTTATACTTCGGGATGTAATCGTATATGTCTCTTCCTCGATTTATTCGCATTCTTTCATAGGTGTATTAATGACACTACATTTTTGTTATTGTTGTTATGTATGATATGCTCCGAACGAAAGAGAGAGAGAGAGAAAGACAAAACAGAACTGAAACCTCAATAAATACGAATTGAATAAGTACAGAGTGATCAACAATGATTACGGAGAAGTTGAATTTCTCGCCGAAAAATTTGGGGAGTTTTATAGCTCCAAGTTCATACCAAGAAAAAAAAATGAGGAGGATATAGCCTTGGTACTAAGCCCTTTCAGCAAGAAAAAAATTAATAAAGAGTAATTGTATTTGACACTAGCAGCGTCGTACGTCGTATTTTATCATTGCATTTTTAAAAATCGAATGCAAACCCTAAACTAATTTAAAGCAGTAATTGAAAATGAGATGAGCAACATAAATTCGTGGAAGCTTCAATGAATAAAAAGCGTTTCTATTACTATCAATGGGTTTCTTTAGACGAGGTGGAAATTCTCCAAACTAGTAGACAGATCTCTGACATCTAACAAAAATAAAATAATTGTTTATTTAAGAATTATTATCTATTGATTTTATTACGACTCTCATCATTGCCAAGCAGTAAGAAATATTTAAAATGTCCAGATTTATGTTTACAGAAAATTAAATGAATATTGTGCTACTTCAATATCAATTTTAATGTATTATAATAGATTATCAGGAAGTAATGTTTGATTGTTTTTTTTTATGATAATTCATTACATAGAATGAAACATATTGAAATTAAAATTGAAATAGCACAATATTCATATTATTTTCTGTAAACGTGTCTATACGTTAAGGTGTTAAAATAATTATATTTTATTATTTAAATATTTTGAAAATATGATAAATATTATATTATACACAGATTATATATATTATATAATATACATATTATTAGATAGACAGACAAGACCATATATGGACTGGCTCGGTAAATGATTTATATTTCGATTTTCAAAAATAATTTTATAAATTATTGTACATATGTTTATTTATATAAATTAATATGTTTAGTTAGTTATTATAAAAATATATTTTTGGGGGCAGAAAGACGTTAGGCCGATAGCCCAGGATAGACTAACACCTTCATACAAACTTATAATTGTATTATATAACTGTATATTATATAAAGTTATTGTCTGAATAAAGATATATTTTTAATTCAGGATGATTTAATTGAAATTAAAACACTTGGTTTGTTTCACTTATTCTTCAGGGATGAAGATGACCAATGGTCGAAACTAGTTGGAGAAAATATAAATAAGTGAAACAAACCAAGTGTTTTAATTTCAATTAAATCGTCCTGAATTAATTCAAAAATGTTTCACCACGGGTTAAGTGAGAAATTAATTAAACATAAGATATATTTTTATTGTTTGTGTGAATATTTTATTAATTTTTTTTAAATGTTTACAAAAAATGAAACTAATGTATTCTTCTATATAAAAAAAGTGTGGTCTGCACGAGTAGAAAAAGCGAGTGAAGAATCCGATGAATAGTTAATGCGGAACGTTAGTTGTATGTAGGTGCGTTCTATAATGTAACAGCATTCAGAGTGCGTTCCTGCAAGTAGACGACTTTACCACCCCCCACATCCACCTCCGCCCAACGCCCCCGCGCCCGCAAACCCCGCATCCCATCCCTCCACCCCCAACGCCGGCGTTCCACCCTGTTTACATCACCTATGTATAATATATACATCTATCTGCGTACAGATAAAACTTGTATGAGTGTAAAGCCCAGGCAGTGCATTATTAAACAAGGGCTGCCGCTCTTACAGGTCCGTATTCTTGTGATTTATGGTGTGTCGTTAATTTCCAGACGTGATGAGGTTACTTAACATCCGTGTGCGCATAAATAAAATTAGGATAAAGGGGGCGTATTTCACCGGCCGAAAGGCGGCCCCGCCGTTTTAACAAATTTTCTGACCGCAAAATTGGGTTTTATTACGCCCTACATATTTAAATACAATCATCGTTATTGCCGATCCTCCTAATAAACACTGCAATTAAACTTTAATTGGCCGGCCTCTTGTTTAGTCATTTAGGCCACTTGCTTCCTTATTGCAATTATTTAAATTACGTCTATTTTCTAAAAAAAAAAATAATATAAATTCTTAATTACTATTTACTTGATAACTAATAAATTTTAATAATTGCTAATTTTCTGAATTAATTTTTCGGACCACATGGCAATCGCCCACCAACAGTTGGTGACGATCAATTGAAGGCGATAATCGAAATTGATCCACACTTAACATCTTGACAATGAACCCACCACTTTACAGTTGCTCGTTATTTGAAGCAAGTTGAAAAGATTTATTTATTAAACACATCGTCTGTTATAGTATAACATATAATGATTGAGAATTTTTCTCCTCTAGAGTGCTTTGATATTTTTTTATTAAAATAATATGTCGACGATAGAAGTAACCATATGCTATATGTTACGTTATTCTAACAAATTGAACATAACATATTGTTAGTTTTATCGTCAACATATTTTTTTATAATAAAAAAATATCAAAGAACTCTAGAGGAGAAAAATTCTCGAAAAGTTCTCGATAATACATTTAAATTTAATTAAAGACGACGCAAGCGCCATCTTTTGCCTAATTAGCAGATTAACTAAGGACTTATTAGAAAGGTTGTGAAACATTTTAAATGTTTATTTATTGTACAAACAATATTAGAATTTATTATTTTTTACACCTCACACTGAGAAGTAGAGAGGAACATATAACGATGTTATATAAGACTAAATAAATAAAATTATTTTTTAATGAGAATCGACATAAAGCTAATCTAATCAATGTATTGTTCAATTTAGTAAATTATTCAATTGAATGTACACTATTAATTTCTATAGTTTATTTACGGGTGAATCACTCATTAAAGACAACGCCGTTGTTTTATAGTTCTTACTCATAAAACGAATATATGGATTTTCCATGCGCCTTTTCAATCGTATATGTAATAAAGTACGTTAAATTTATCTATTGAAATTTTCAATTTTAAAGGTATCAATGATTATTTTAATACGGCAATGAATGTTATACATAATTCTTAACATTTTATGTTAATTTTTTAATGTTCGTATAATCTGTAATTGGAATATATATTTTTACATTGATTGAAATGAAAAGGAATTTAATAAAAATTACTTACCTATATCTTAAAGAAAATAAATGAAGACAACGCTGAATAAAAAACTTAATGTACAAATTGGATAAATTGAAATTATGTGTGTGAAGCTGGCAATATTTACAGCAATAACCCGGCACCTCCACCATGGGACCAAATAATAAATGTTATTACATAATTAGAGCATTCACGAGTAGAAATACACACTGTTTCAAATGCTTTTACTAGATAGATTGATAGTGATTAATATAAAATGGAAAACTCGTATTTTTTTTTACTCCATACTTAAAATAAATTCAACGCTTCGGACACCGAATGATAAATTAAGATTTTGCGACAAAACCGGGAGATACAATCCCTGTTTTTTTCGATTGTTTTTTGTAGCCAACTATCCACTGGTTAATATAGAGTAGAATTTGTCCATCTGGGATTTGTAACTCTTGTCGATATTTGACTCGACACTTAGAATATAACAACCAATAAGAAAATTCGATTTTGCGGGAAAACTAGGTTATGAAAACCCCGGTTTTCTCAACTGTTTCTACTCTATATTAACCAGTGGACATTAGCCTACAAAAAATAGTTCAGAAAACCGGGGTTTTCATAACCTAGTTTTCTCGCAAAATCGAATTTTCTTATTGGTTGTTTAATTCATGCTATATTCTAAGGTAAGGATTCATTCGAATATTCCTCAATTTAGAATATACCACTGAAACTGTCAACATTTTTAAAAAATGTTTATTTTTGTAGTAACGGCTAGTTAAAACTACTATGTTATATTAATGTAAAAAAAATTAAAGAGGAATCGAATAAAAATATAATATATATGATGATTTATTTAAAATAACAATGTTGATATCACTTCCGGGAAAATGGATCACCCTGTATATATGAAGCGTCTTCAACGTCATTTCTAACGATCAAAGACGGGCACTTCGATGACTCACCCTGTATATTACAATTACAATTGTTTTCTGATTTAAAAAATATATAATTTTATTTAAAAAAAAATATCCTGCATAAGCATTTACGAATTATAATACAAGAAGCGAATCATTCACTACACGTGTAACAGCTATTTTTTTATTTGTAGGTTTATAAATATTGGAGAATCAATAAAAAAAAAGAACAAGAATGGACAGAACGAATTGAGCATTGATGTTCGTTTTCTTTACTACATATTCATGAAGAATCCAGGGAATAAGCAAATTTCGGAAAAGAAAGCATCTCCGGCGCGAGCAAAAACCCCGATCCAGGCAGTCAACATGTTCCATCTGAAATCCCAAATTACAATCCCTCAAATATTTACACATCCACACAAGAGTAGACCCGCGGAATGAAATACGTCGGACCATAATACCGTCTGTAGTACAGCACAGTGGCGTTCTTGCGATGCACGAGCATAGAGAGCATTTGACATTAAGATGTATGGGATCTCCGGAGCCGCCGCGGCTGCATATTTCATCCGTTTCCCTCCGAAATATATACTATCTATTCATGTGACGCATCGATTTAGTTGCATTTTTCATCGGGCCACCTGAATTATTCCGTCCGGAGGATAATTGCCGCCAGACGTATTCTCTGTTCTCCTCCTCAGCGGTTTCGGATTTTGGATTTGGATAAAGTCTGCTCGGTTTAACGGGCGCCCGCATTACACACACACTCTTTTATTTTTTATTGTTATTATTATGCTAATGCGAGTTAGTAATCTAATGAATAACCGAGTGTGCACGATAAATATTCATTAGCGATGAGCCACGTCACCACCTTGTACTAAATTGGTTCAATAACATAAAATTCAATTACTGTAATAGTAATAAAATATCACCATCCAGAAATGATAATGTGCGCTTAATTCATTATGGGGGTATGTGGATAAAAAAAAAGTTTTCAGTTTATTTATATTTCATGCGTAACATCAAACGTGCATTTAGAAAAAAGGTTTAGCTTTTATACTTTGTGTACTCATCGGAATTATCAAATTGACTTCAATAAAATTAATAGAATATACAATATTATATTTCGATAAATGCTCCTAAATAAATTTATTACCACCAAAATTCCCATACGATTTTAGTTATGAGTTTCCTTCAAAATTAATGTTTAATTTAAACATCATGCTATAACCAATTTGAAGTGACAGAAGTAATAATGATTCTTGGGAACTTATCGGAAATCATTTAGTCACAGCAGCTATCGAAATATAATATTGTATATTCTATTAATTTTATTGAAGTCAATTTGAGGATTCCGATGTGTACACAAAGTATAAAATGAAGGAAAATGTCATAGCTGCTGTGACCAAATGATTTCCGGTAAGTTCTCAAGAATCATTATTACTTCTGTCACTTCAAATTGGTTATAGCATGATGTTTAAATTAATGTTCAATTTACAAACCAACTATAACCAACTTGAAGTGGCAAAAGTGATAATTATCCTTGGGAGCTTACCCGAAATCATTACATATCACAGTAGCACCGATATTTTCTATTGTTTTAAATATTATATTTTTTAGTAGTAAGTGTATTTATATTAAATAAATTCCATAGATTCAATAAATAAATAACCGGAAAATTAAAAGCTTGGATTGCAAAATAACACTTGAATAATCTTACTTGAATGTGATAATAAAACTACAGTCACCGAATAAAGTTAGTTAAACTGAACATACCAAAAAATGTGTTTTTATTTGTGATTCGGATTTTTAAAATACTGAATAATGTTAAATAGAAAAAAAAAAAGAAAAAAATAAATGATTTATTGGTGGCTAATTTTATAATATTCAACCAACAAAAAAAATGTTGGTAGTTGGAAATCATATATATAATTGATTAGAAAAGCAGAGGAAAATTATTCAGGAGCGATTCGTTAACAATGGAAAAGAGTATTCATTCACTTGGTCACAGTGTTTTGAATAAATTAAATAAAAATAATTAATAAATTATTTCGCAATTACAGATTGACTCATTGTTAAAATTACATTTTTATTTGCCCGGACCCCTGTCCAAGGAAAGTATTGTGATCGTAACAATTTTCGAATCGTTAATTTCAACGGATATGCACGTTTTGAAGTCTCTTGAGTTTTGAAAAATGTTTGGGTGCATCTGAGTGTTTCCGAGATAACGCATAAACGGCTAAATATATTGAACCCAAACGTTATATCCAAGCTTTTTATAAAGGTCTGAAATTATTTTGGTCGCAATCAAAACTCGTTAAGTGCAACTTTACTTTTAGCGATTATTATTTTTTTAATTCGGATATAAAACTGTTTGAAACAAAAGTTGTAGATCTTGGAAAAATAAATAATATTTGTTATGAAACTTTTTTATTGTAAGACCTTCAGTTTTCATTTTACAAACTAATTCTTCCGTCTATCTGATAAATTGCCTTAGAAATAAACATTTATTTTTATAATCTTCTTTACGTTGGCTGTGGAGATTTTAATTATTTAAATAATTTTTATGTCAAATGAAACGTCAAAAAGCCGTCATTTCACACATCTTTCGCAAACACCTTCAGAATATTAAAAAATGAAAAATAGTCTGGCGGAATTTTACGACGTCATTGTAAGGTAAGAAATAATAAACTAAATTGAAATATTCTTCCAAATACTTGGCTTTAACTTTAAAATACAACAATTATTTTTTTCAGTTAATATTTTTTTCCTTTACTGTCAACTGTTCATTCAAAAACGTATTTGATCGAATTAATAGGAAAAAGTACCATATGGGCACATCACCATTTTTTTAAATTGTTATATTTTTTTAATATTCGTAAATTCAATTAAAAAAAAAAAAACAAGAAGAAAAGATTAAATTAATCATTAAAATATATTCTTAAGTAAACATGTATTTATATTAATCTAACCTGATAGACAGTGCAAAACACGTCGGTGTTTATATAATTCATGTGTGTGGCGTTGAATCAATATGGATTTGCAGTATTTTAATGATTAAAATATGCCGCGAAAGTGTTACATTCAACACAACTGAATTTTAGATATTATCTCTGAATAATTTCATACATATATACATGTAAACAGACTGAAATGATTTAATTAATGCCGTTTTGTACAGCGGTGACGGTTAATTTTTAATGCGCTCGGAAACGCACACTGATCTATAGAATTTATATATGTATACGAGCGCGGGTTGTTGTTGCTGTTATTATTATTACGGTGACAAATGCCGATGTATGTCGGGGTGGTTTTAATTAATAAAATCCGGAATGTTTGCGCGGTGTTTGTTTTCATTTTTTTTTTGGAAAAAAGAGTATGTAAGAAATGGTAGGGAGAGAAAAGGAGAAAAGGAGAGGAGATCTCCGTCCTTTATTCTTGATCCAGCGGCAGCAGCGTGGTGGTTTCCGAGTAAATAATAAACCCTATTATAAATGTTTTATGTGGCCATCAAGCAGCGCTCGGCATTGTATTATACATATATCGAATCCCATCTTGTCAAAGAGAAGTAGTGCATTCATAAGTTGACATCGTATATTTATGGTGCATTTTATGTCTGATGTATATGTGATTTATTTATTCCAATGAGATTGATTTTCTTTCAAGAATGCTGCCAGCCAGTGCTACTGGCTCGGCTCAAGTGCACACACACAAACACACACACATATGCATTTACTGCTTTTAAACCACACTTTATGGCCTTAATATAAATGCATTTTTTTCTACTTCATTACAGAACGATTGTTTCAGACCACCTACGAAGTTTCACAAACTCTGCATACTCCATCCTCTTGTTCGCGCAGTGTCCACCGTAAGGGGATACAATTGACGCGGCACCACCTAAAACCCCTAAACCGAAACCTGGGTGGTTAGATTAGTCCACGGCGAACTCGCTGAGTCGGTTATATTCAGTGCATTAATTATAAGTTGCGTAAATGTAATATTACATTCCGGCGCTGCCATCCGAATGTTAAATTACATTGGAAGTTGGCACAGCGGCGCGCGTTATCAAGACTCTGTTACCCCCACAGCGCGGTAACCGCGCGAATTATATTATAATTAAAATTAACTTTTAATTGACAGTGTGGATAATTTCTGGATTGCGATAGGCGAATAATGCAAAGTGCTGCGAATAAACGCACCCCGCGCGCGCGTTTCTCTGTGTGTGCGTGCGTTTCAATGCCGTAAACAAAAACAGGATTAAAATAGATTAATTAATATTATTACAATGCTGCGGAATAATACGGCGACAATTTCAATTGTGTGCGTATAATCAAACATTCAACACCGCCATCAACGTTTTTACTTTGTAACACAAACACAATTCCCCATGTTTATTCAAAGATTCACTTAATATTCTAGAAATAATATATGTGTACATAGAAACTAATGCAAATTAAACACTTCTTTTAACTATTCACATCTTAAAAAAAAATCAAAATTAAAAATCTGGTTTGTTCTCATGGTATTTTACAGTGAAAGAGATTTCTGCAGTTAGTGCACTTGTTTATTGGTATGAAAATGTCAAAACTTTCATAGTTCCTCAAGATAAAAAGTATCAATAAATCAATTTTATTTAAAAAAGTCTATATAGGTTAGATTAACAGGCGTTTAATAAAAAAAATATTTTATAAAAATAGTCAATCTAAGGGCAGAAAGACTTCTTCTGGTCGATAGCCCAGACAGGATAACGTATAAATGTATTGATTGTATATTAGTTTTTGTAATTGTACTTTATCCGACACCACAAAGGGTATAAGGATTCGAGAAAAAGAAGAAAAGGTAATTGTTTTTTGTAATTGTCTGAATAAAGATGTTTGTACAGAATGATCAACAATGATTGCAAATTGATAGGTAGGCAAACTAATACGGATGTTTAAACAACTGATCATTTAAAAAGAAACTAAGGGATTTTCTTTTTATATGATCAATTGTGCAAACATGCGTATTTGGTTCTTATCAATCTGCAATCATTGTTGTTCACTTGCCATTGGCGTGGCATTTTTTTCCCTAAAATAAATGAAATGTTTGATCATAACAATATATTTAATTTGCTTTAAGTTCGTTCAGGTTATCAATTCGATTTTTAAAAACGCAATGGTAAAAATTCACACGCAATCGTATATAGTTACTCTTTATTAATTTGAATTTCGAGAAATAAAACTCCCAGATTTTTCGGCGGCAAATTTAACTAGTCTGCAATCATTGGGCGCGTTCAGGGAAATTTTAGACATGTAGCGCTTCAGCACAAAGCCCTTGATGTTCCCTGAACACGCTTTCGAGGTTAAGGACGCTCACGAAATTATGGCGGTTTTGTTTATAGCTGCGCGGCTTGAAAAGCGATCAAGCGGAAAAAATATATGATTTACCGCTTGATAAAGCGCTGCAGCGCCACACATACAGCGGTACCGTTCAGCGACACCGATTTCGTAAAGCGCTGCAGCGCTACAGTTTCCCTGATCATTGTTTATCATTCTTTATGTATAAAGAATGATAAACAAGTTAATTTAATTACAGTACTAATAGTCCTAGCTTAATCCTTAAATCAATTTAGCATTAATCAATCCCGGATTTGCGAATATTATTGGTGAATGCAAGAATTGTTTAAAATTTAATGCAAGATTATGTCAACTATTTTATTCATTTTAACCCGATCCAAGAACTAATACTCAACTCCGAATGGGATTTATATAGTAATACTATTTGTACGGACATAAGAGATCTATTCCACAGGTCATAAATTTCCTTAGCATTTTAGCCTGATGCCAGCTTAATGTCACCTTCTGTTGAGTCCGTTGAGAGTCCGTAAATTAATTTTTATAAATAAAACACTTTTTACTTTGTATAATGGATTACACCTAACGGTAGAAAGGAAAAAGATTAAAAATAAAAATAAAAAAATGGATTGTTCATTATTGACTATAGTTTCGACAACCTAATGAAACGTTAAAGTTGTCAATACTATAGTCAACAATAAACAATCCAAATTATACAGACAAAGTAAAAAGTGTTTCATTCAATTAGAATGTATAACAACGTGGAAATCTTAATAATTAATAAGTTAAAATCCGTAAATTTTGGTTCGTTTAATTTTGCACGCCCGGCGCATGCACCATAATTAATTTGCACTATAAAAATCTGCAATTAGTTTAAAGACTTGCTTAGAATAAAATATTAAATTATATTTAAATTAAGATATGTCACAATTTAGAAAGTGTAATTATAAATAAAAATAAAATGTAATTTAGTCGGATTCCATTTAACAAATCTTGAGGTAAAACTCTAGGATTCTTTCGACCCTTCGCATAAAACATTCGCTTGATGGCGCACAAATATAATTAGAAAGGGAGGATATGGATACGAAAGGGCTGGCGAGATATTTTAAAAAATAACATTAAGAAAAACATACCGTGTTTGTTTAACATACAATTTATAAAAATAGAGAGCGTTCAATGTTGGTATCTTGCCTGCAAATGATGCGCCCATGCATCAATCCTCAATTCGGTTGTTTGTGCTTTATTTTCATTTCCGCGTTTTGTCACCCTACTGCAAATATTTCTTCAGTAAGTAAAAAAATACCACTTTAATACGTGAATCATATATTAATTATTTTCAAATTCTTTTTATTTCACAATTTATTGCGACGGCATTAACAATATTACAATTATCAAGAATGGGAACTGTGACGTTCCGTCAACTGCCGATGTTTATTTTCGCATCTTTCGCCCATTTTTATTGTTTCAACCTGATTGAAATATTCTTAGTAATGTATCCAGCTATCGAACGTGCCATTGATTCGTTCAATCTCTTTTTCCAACTGCAAAAATTACTTACACTGTAAATTTTACAAACATCAGTTGAAACAACTACTTCCCGAGCATTTACCCCGCCGGACATTGGTTTACACATTACACATTATTTCATTAAAAATATGTTTAATAGAAAAAAAAAGAGATTCAGATAAGTTATAAAATTTATGAAATTGTCTAAATCTCTTTTTTTATTAAAGTAAACATTTTTTTAATGAAATAATCATCTCTGGAAATTCCATGTCCTTCTTTCTCTAACTCACAATTAGGTGAGGTATTTTGAAAAAGGGAATATTTTACTGTAAATATTTATCATCGTAAATTAATTCATATAAAATTGCTGCCCCGATTAAATAACCAAAAAATATTAATTATTATTTTTAACAAAACGAGCAAACAAGCGATTTGACGGACGTCTGGTTATCGATGATTTTACGCGGAATAAATCACAACCGGATTTTATTTACGTTCAATTTGTCACGGTAATAAAACCAAAAATGCCCATTTGTGGAACAATTAGTAACGACTGATAAGAAATCAGAGTTTTCTTACCGATACAATTGAAAAGGAAAAAAAAAAATAATTGATTACATCATTTCTCAATTATCAACCGTGGAATGTGCATTTTAACATAAAATTTTATATTCGGTAGTTGAAACTCTTTCTTGATAAAACTTCATTCTATTTTTAAGATAGTTCTTGGTTGTGCAGATTATAATTATTTAAGTAAAAAATGGTTCTCCTACTTATTTTTTATTGAACTTGTAAGTTTGTTCGGTTGTTGAGATCTCCTGGTTCTGAGATCCAACCGATGGTTCATAGATATGGAGATTGAAATAAAATATCTTTAACACTAATACTTCTATTAACTCCAACAAACACTATATTTACAGATATTATATTAAAGTTCACAAAATAGGTGTTTCTTATTCTGATGATCGTAAGTGAGTGATCTTTAAAAAAAATTTTAAGATAAAATTTGCACTACAACTAGGTGGGGGTGTGTGCTGCGCATGTTACAGGACGCAGGTAACAAAAAATGGTTTGGGGGAGAAAATATGCAAAATAGGGAGACCGTTTTCGTGCACGTCCGAGTGCATCCCAGATGTTCGGTTTCACCACGATTTCACGAATTCCCTAAAACTGTCGTTTATTGCCGTATTTGTGGAAATCGAGGAAGTTTTTTTCTTCAAACATTCAAGAAAGATAAAAGGCGATAATGGAATAAAAAATCTTTTGTTAAAATCACGTCGAGTCCTGAATAGAACTAGATATATTTCAGAAATTATGTTGATAAATATAAATATTTATCAAAACTTCAACTACTGAAGATGGAAAAAGATCCGAAATATTATATGAATATATTTCGAAAACTATGTTTCCATCTTCAGTAGTTGAAGTTTTGATAAATATAAATATTTATAAACGACGATCATTTTTATTTAAATACTGTTTTTAAGTGATCATTGTAGTAAATAATCAATATTTAGCATTATTGCCCAGCTATTGAATTCAGTTACTTCTACTTTTATTTTACATCTATGCTTGATGAAAATACAGTGAATCGAATAAAGGAGGTTCCAGAGTTTTTGTTTTTAGGCGGAAATGCTGGGTGTGATTGACAAATTTTGCCAACTAAACTCTAAAATAGCTTATGGACATATTGAGGAAGGGGCTCATTATTCCCATTACCACCCCGCCCTAAATCCTTCTGATTTTATCTACCCCAACCTGCTGATAACAGTGTTGAAAATCATGCACTCGTCGTGATCTGATTTTGCAATTTGTGTCGTCACTCTATGATGTTTCCGTTAAAAATTATAATCACCATCATTTTGATAAACCTAGCGGTGCCAGTTTTTGTAATAAAATGCGATTTTTAAATTGTCGAATTCATTTGTTTATAATTTCATAGTGAAGTTGCAGATCATTTTAAAAGTCCAGATTAAATCAAAGCTTAGAATTTTAGGAATGATTTAAGCCTTAATTGTTTTCCTTCTATTTAATTTTTATTTTAAATAAGAAAATTGTTTTAAAGAAAACAGATATAAAAGTTAATAAAATATATATATATATATATATAATAAGAGGAGTAATCTCAAAGCAGAAGTTTTTCTACTCAATAAATTAATTTCTATTTAATTAAATGAAAACGCATATTTAAAAATCAACATTTTTATTCAAATATTATTTGTTACAATTGCGATAAAACGCGATTTCCCCGAACTCGAAAATTTACATCTTTAAATCATTCTTTAACATCTTTAAATTATGACAAAGCTATGCTAACGAGGAATATATCCCGAAAAACGTGTCTGCGGATGGCCTGATATTACGTAACCTTTTTTTTTTTTGCTCTTTGCATTTGAATATTGATATTCAACATAAATATGTAATTCAAGGTCTAGCGGGGTACTTGCCCGAAAAGTAGTTGTTTTAAGGTATATTTTTAAAGTACTTATGTAATATAAGTTAAAATACCACAGTAGCTAAAGAGGAAATAATTTATAATTAATAAATTATTTCCTTTCAAAAATTTAATTTATAATGAAATTATCCTATAATTACATAAACTTATGAATCACTGATAGCACAAAATAAATAATTCGTGAGGGTGCATTAACTGCGACAAGGGGTTGAATTAAAGCAATGGAAATATTTATCTTAATTACAAAGTATGATTTAATGTTCATTTGGAGATTAAGCGGTTAATTAAATTGATTTTTTTTTGTGAATGAGAGAACGGGGATGGGCCTACGTTCGTGTCTCGCGTAAGTTTAACATGGAGATTGATTAAAATAGTGATTTGCTTTAAATAACTAGTATTTGCGTGCGCGAGCCCACCCAATTTCATTAATAATCACAATTCTTAATATATATTAAGCTCTTTGTTAAATTAAATTCGATTCGATCGGGCATTTCATTCCACGCCGACAACGCGGATCTAATTATGTCGGTATTAAGTATGTATGAAATATTTCATAATTTTTTATTATTAAAGATCGGTATCGCATTAATAATAGGCTGGTGGCTGTGGGGTGTGGCGCTTTAGGTAGGCAGGGGGTATAAATATAATACATTTGATAAATGATGAGATAACCAGTCGCATTAAAATTACAAATGGTCGTATTTTTATTTATTATTTTTTTCTCTTCTTCTTCCTCTCCGACTAGGCGATGCCTTTTCTTAAAGCAGCTTAAGTAGAAAGGATGAATTTGGATATTTTGTTATAAATTATCATTTTTATTGCGCC
The DNA here is from genome assembly GCA_963082785.1 of Philonthus spinipes. Classification (NCBI taxonomy): domain Eukaryota; kingdom Metazoa; phylum Arthropoda; class Insecta; order Coleoptera; family Staphylinidae; genus Philonthus; species Philonthus spinipes. The sequence continues at coordinate 8,523,162 of OY720304.1, forward strand.
GTAAACCCTAATCCAAAATTTATTGCGAGGAATATTAAATTATTTTGTTTGGGATGGGGGGATAATAAATATAAGATATTAAAGTTAAAGACGCGAACGTTTTATCTTCGTATATTTTTATTTTATAAGAAAAGGCGATATTCATCGTTCAACATCCGCACATAAAGTTGAGCTATTAAAGATACAAGTTTATAATCTTTCCATTTTATATTGCGTCTAATAGCTTCATTCGCTCCGTTCGCCTGTGCGTTATTTTCGGAAAACTTTTTATTGCTCCAATTAATCCGATCTTAAATCATAATTATTTATCCCTTTTTCTCCGCCTTATACTTCCTTTAATCTCACCATTCATTCTTATTCAGGATATTAAAAAATTCTTTCATTAAATTCTTGTGAATTATACTTGCAATTTCCCACTATTTTAACGCTTTTTATTACAAACAAATTCATGTTCATACACAGATAATCAGGGCTATTCCATACAAGAAATATTAATTTTAACATATATGATATTTTTCAAATATACAATCCAAATATGCATAAAAATATAAAACTCGCATAGACTGTGGCAATAAAGAATAACGTGTACGTTGAATTTAACACTTGACGTACGAAATAACCATTATTGGATTCACTATCCTTTTTATAAAACTAAAAAAGTGTTTGAGTTCATGTTTGGAAAACTGGTATCGACCTGAGGTCTTTCACAACATATTTTTTAAGTATTTATAAAAAAATATAATGTGAAAAGCGGAAAGACCTCAGTCTATAGCGGCTTTCCAAACATGAACACTTTTAGAGATTTAAGTGTATGTATTGGAAATATATCTAATCGGGGCTATTTTGTAAGGTTAAAGTTAACTTTAACGTATATGTTAATTTTTATAATCACATTCTAAGCAGCTTTTGTAATAGATATATATACATAGAATTTGAATTTAATTAATAACATAAACGTTAAACTTAACATTTTCCATACGGAATAGCCTCGAATGTTTGAAAATAAAGATTATTATAAATAGAAAACAGTATTCATTCACTTGGTCACAGTTATTTAAACATATTAAATAAAAATGATTTGAAAATAATTAATAAATTATTTTCACATTTAGCTCTGTGACTATTGACTTACCTACGTAAGTACGTTAAACAAATGCACATTAAAACAACTACTTCCCGGGCAAATACCCACGCCGGACATTGAATTACATAATGTACACCTGCTGTTGCACATCAATAAAATATTGCATAATGCAACAAATTTTTGATCCGAGAAAAATTTTTAATGTAAAAACAACAAAAGGAACGTTACATAATATAAGGCCATCTGCAGACACGTGTTTCGGGATCTATCCCTCGTCAGTACAGCTATGCCTTACATAATTTAAAGATGTTAAAATAAATCAATTAAATTAATTCAAATACAATCAGCACAATTAAATCAGTTATATTAAATCAAATTAAACTAAATCAATTTAAATTAAATTAAACCAAATTAATTCAATTTAAATCAAAACCGAATAAAATTAAACGAAAAGAATTGAATCAAATTAATTAAAAGAGCGACCCTCACCTGCCGCGCGCTGAGATAGTAATGACCGGCGAAGGAGGACGTGCGCTCGTGTATTGTTGTTATCGCAAATTCACAAAAAACTTCTCTCGGTTCGGATTTGAATAAATGCCTCGCTGGCTATTAATATAAATAGAAAACAGTATTCATTCACTTGGTCACAGTTATTTAAACATATTAAATAAAAATGATTTGAAAATAATTAATAAATTATTTTCACATTTAGCTCTGTGACTATTGACTTACCTACGTAAGTACGTTAAACAAATGCACATTAAAACAACTACTTCCCGGGCAAATACCCACGCCGGACATTGAATTACATAATGTACACCTGCTGTTGCACATCAATAAAATATTGCATAATGCAACAAATTTTTGATCCGAGAAAAATTTTTAATGTAAAAACAACAAAAGGAACGTTACATAATATAAGGCCATCTGCAGACACGTGTTTCGGGATCTATCCCTCGTCAGTACAGCTATGCCTTACATAATTTAAAGATGTTAAAATAAATCAATTAAATTAATTCAAATACAATCAGCACAATTAAATCAGTTATATTAAATCAAATTAAACTAAATCAATTTAAATTAAATTAAACCAAATTAATTCAATTTAAATCAAAACCGAATAAAATTAAACGAAAAGAATTGAATCAAATTAATTAAAAGAGCGACCCTCACCTGCCGCGCGCTGAGATAGTAATGACCGGCGAAGGAGGACGTGCGCTCGTGTATTGTTGTTATCGCAAATTCACAAAAAACTTCTCTCGGTTCGGATTTGAATAAATGCCTCGCTGGCTATTAATATAAATAGAAAACAGTATTCATTCACTTGGTCACAGTTATTTAAACATATTAAATAAAAATGATTTGAAAATAATTAATAAATTATTTTCACATTTAGCTCTGTGACTATTGACTTACCTACGTAAGTACGTTAAACAAATGCACATTAAAACAACTACTTCCCGGGCAAATACCCACGCCGGACATTGAATTACATAATGTACAATTTGATTTAATATAACTGATTTAATTGTGCTGATTGTATTTGAATTAATTTAATTGATTTATTTTAACATCTTTAAATTATGTAAGGCATAGCTGTACTGACGAGGGATAGATCCCGAAACACGTGTCTGCAGATGGCCTTATATTATGTAACGTTCCTTTTGTTGTTTTTACATTAAAAATTTTTCTCGGATCAAAAATTTGTTGCATTATGCAATATTTTATTGATGTGCAACAGCAGGTGTACATTATGTAATTCAATGTCCGGCGTGGGTATTTGCCCGGGAAGTAGTTGTTTTAATGTGCATTTGTTTAACGTACTTACGTAGGTAAGTCAATAGTCACAGAGCTAAATGTGAAAATAATTTATTAATTATTTTCAAATCATTTTTATTTAATATGTTTAAATAACTGTGACCAAGTGAATGAATACTGTTTTCTATTTATATTAATAGCCAGCGAGGCATTTATTCAAATCCGAACCGAGAGAAGTTTTTTGTGAATTTGCGATAACAACAATACACGAGCGCACGTCCTCCTTCGCCGGTCATTACTATCTCAGCGCGCGGCAGGTGAGGGTCGCTCTTTTAATTAATTTGATTCAATTCTTTTCGTTTAATTTTATTCGGTTTTGATTTAAATTGAATTAATTTGGTTTAATTTAATTTAAATTGATTTAGTTTAATTTGATTTAATATAACTGATTTAATTGTGCTGATTGTATTTGAATTAATTTAATTGATTTATTTTAACATCTTTAAATTATGTAAGGCATAGCTGTACTGACGAGGGATAGATCCCGAAACACGTGTCTGCAGATGGCCTTATATTATGTAACGTTCCTTTTGTTGTTTTTACATTAAAAATTTTTCTCGGATCAAAAATTTGTTGCATTATGCAATATTTTATTGATGTGCAACAGCAGGTGTACATTATGTAATTCAATGTCCGGCGTGGGTATTTGCCCGGGAAGTAGTTGTTTTAATGTGCATTTGTTTAACGTACTTACGTAGGTAAGTCAATAGTCACAGAGCTAAATGTGAAAATAATTTATTAATTATTTTCAAATCATTTTTATTTAAAGATTATTATATATATGTATATTGTGAAAACAAAATTATATATCTACTTTATATCCAATTACGTTTATACTTTTTATTTAGTCATAAAGATTAACTCTTTCTTAAGAGAGGTTCTGGACAAAAATCGATTTTTTTATTAAATATGTTTGAAGCCTCACTTGTATACAAAAATGTACTGAAATAAATTTGTCGAAATATAAAGTTTTTCATAAGTTACAAGTTTGAGCTACAAGTTTGAGCGAAACAATGCCCACGCATTTTTTCTAGAACAATATTATTTTTTACGCGTTTTTCTTTAAAAGCACGCGAGGCGCTCTTGTAGTCCATTGTATAGCCAATACACATTATAAACCCGCATTTCAAAATATTCATTCGACTTCGAGAAAAAAATCCAAAGTTTACCGATTTTTCAAGCCTCAGATCCAGAACCTTCCCTTCTGATTCCATTAGATTATTTCCATTTATAATTATTTGAAATTAATGAACTATGTAAGTTTGCGGTTTATTAGAATAAATAGCTACTTCAGTAAATAGTTACTTTTTTTTCTACGAAACCGCAACTTTAAATAGAGAATTGATCAATAATTTCAAATAATCAATGGAAAAGTTAATCTTAATAACAAAATATAAACATAATTCCATATTGCTTCTATTAAATATATAATTTTGTTTTCTAAATATATTTTTTTAAATATTTAAAACCTATTACTATTCCAATACAAATTTAAAGTGTATTCAGATTTGATGGAATAAACTATCACCGTTTAGATGAATCCAATTAGACGAAGAAGAAAAAACCAAATCGATTTCGATAATTAATTCATTGTAAAATATCACATTTTCCAATTGGCTCGGCCGCTAACGTGATGTCAATAATCAATTAACAAACGGGACGTGTTTATGGCGGCCGGGCGCGCTCTAAAAGGAATTTATGGACTTTTATGACTTGTCAGATTGTTATTGGTTTCTTAGGAGCATATTTTTACCTCCGAACATCATAATAAGGATCCAGTGATAATAAGTTATTGCAAATCTGCAGCGATTTATGACATCGCAAGGTGATTGTTATAAATTATAAAAGAAAATTAGATTTTAATTGAGAACGGAAAAAGCCTTAAATTTTCTAGTTATTCTTTTTGTTTTTTCGTTATTGCAATAATTCAGTTTTCATTTTATATTATACAAGGTGCTCAGAAAAGGTGTGATAATCTTCAGGTCAAATTGTTCACTCATTAATTTCAAGTAGAAAATTTTTTTACTTAAATTTTCTACTTGAAATTGTACGGTTCTTCTTTAACACTCACGAGGCCATTAATACAATAAATATGTGACTAGAAATCGGTAATATTTTTGAAATATTTTCATTAAAATTAGTTCTATTAACATCCAGTTAAACATTGCAAATGTTTATTTAATAATAAGTCGATTATTAATAGCAATAATTATACATAAAATGTTAAAAACAAATTCTAGTCACATATTTAAGTGTTTTATTTAATTTATTTTTTTATTTTAAAAACCTTTTTTAGGTTTTTTTTTTCTACTTAAAATTTATTAACGAACTACTTTAACTGAAGATTATCACACCTTTTCTGTATATAAAATCCATATCAGAAAGTTTGAGGTTTGCAAATTACTTACAAAGTATATTTTGTAAGGATTACTTCTCAATCGACTAATGTTCTTTTTGTCTGTCTCGATTTTTGTCATTGCCTCTTTATAAGTTAGAGCGTCATACGGGGCTATTCCATGCGGGATATATTAAATTTAACATTATCGTGTATTTTATTAATTCACATCATATTTAATTTGTATTAATTATAGACGCTATTTTTGAATTACCCGCCTGCTCGCGCCATCTAACATCGCAGAAAGGAAATGTATTATATGTTGGCTACACTGATGAGATTTTAGGGGAGCTATGTTCATGTTGTAAAAATCAAGGAAAATGGGCGTGTTCAAGGAACGCTGCAGTGCTTTGCGAAAGCGGTGTCGCTGAACGGTACCGCTTTATATGTGGCGACGCTGCAGCGCTTTATCAAGCGGTAAAGCATATATTTTTTCCGCTGGATCGTTTTTCAAGCCGCGCAGCTGTAAACAAAACCGCCATATTTTCGTGAGCGTCCTTAACCTCGAAAGCGTGTTCAGGGAACATCAAGCGCTTTGCGCTGCAGCGCTACACGTCTAAAATTTCCCAGCACGCACCCAATGACTAGACGATTAAGGTTACGTTAAGTTATGTGAAATTGTTGTTAACAATTATTAAAGTTTTAAACAAATGCAGTCCGTCCAATTTCCAACCCCACGAAGAGGTCATCCCCGATTACATTATGTATTACAAAAGCTGCTTAGACTGTGATGATAAAAATAACGTACACGTAAACTATTTATAAGTAAGTCAAAATGTCACAGGAGCTAAAGGGAAGATGATTGATTGATAATAATTTTATTTAATTTATTTAAATGACTCTGATAAAGTGAATGAACACTCTTTTCCATTATCTTGCAAAATAGTCCCGAATGTCCACTTTTTGTCATGAGAGTTAATGTTAATTTAAATGACTACTTGAAGAAAAATAATGAATTTGAAGATTACGGTGAGGGGATTTTTTTACGTGGGTTTCATAATAATTATTTAGTTAAATAAATTGGAATAAAATACAAAATAATTCTACATTTTATTGTATTCTATTCTGTGTTGACATTTTAAAACGCGGAAAGGCAGAGAGTTAAATAATAATCCTAAGATAAAAATAAATGTATACAGCGGGGATTCGAGAGCAGTAAAGAATAGAAACGTCAGGGGTAAGGAATCGAGGGCGGTGAAATAAAGTTTAACGCGTTATACGGCGTGAAATATATCTCTCCTGGCGGCATCCGAAAAGAGAGTAATTCGCGAAATTAGAAATCCACCTTTATTATACTTTAGAAATCTTTTATAGAAATATTTTATTGCCACGGTTATACCCAATAAAAGTTTCGGGGGGAGGGCTCTGTTATAAGGCCATCAGTCAACGGCGAAACAAACAAAAAAATACAATGTCGGTAGTTTTTACATTTTATAATGTTCTCCGCTGCAATATACAGCCCGAACGGGGCTCATAAACTGGGATACAGTCTGCAATTCTGATCACCGACAGAGTAATGGAAAACATCCAATAGGCGGCGCATAAAAAGTTTTCATATAACATAATAAAAGTCTGCGTTACGTTTGTTTATAAATGGCGCGTTGATATTGTGTGTGTAGCCCCGCGCGCCCTCTGCCGGGGTTTTAATTTTGATAAAATTTTATTTTAATAACTCGCTGAAATAACTTTGCGGAATAAACAAATATCCGTTTGTAATGTTACAATGTAAATAGTTGCAAAAACTACGGCGCGGTTTCTGAGGAGGGTTTGAAATCTCCCTTTTTTATTTTTTTTTGTTCCTCCTTTTTGCGAGAGGAGGAGAAAAGGGGATGCAAATAGCAGTTCCGCCGATTTAAGTCCCGTAATCCCGCGAAAGCGAGTATTGAAAGTAAAACTTGGGTTGTTGGGCGGCAGATATTCCGCCCAAGTAAAGAGCACTTCCTGTACGAGCTCGCTGCCGAGCCCGGGGAGCATCACATCCGCTTTAAACCGACACCTCAGATTCCCCGACATTCTGGGTTCGCCTCCTCCCCATTTTAAACCACTTGCGACCTCCATCCACTCTCTCCTCGCCCTCATACCCCGCTATTACTGAATTGTTTATGGCACTGAATTGTTCAACTATTTTCTTCTTCCTTACCGTTTTGTCTCCCTCTATATTTCTTTTTTTTAAGCTAAATTTATTTCGAATCGAGCTAATTGCTTTACTTATTCGGTGATGAATTATTTTCGTTAATTATCAAAATATTTGTGTTGAATGGAAATTGCCAGTGTGGGATTCAGATTAATTGTTTATTCAAAACGAACGCTTATTTTCATTTCAAATAAAAAATCGATTAATACACTCATCACTCGATGAATTTCAATTTATCAAGAAACACAAGATAATACAAATTATCCGAGAAGAAAATAAACGAAAATTTATTCAGGATAATTTAATTAAAATTAAAACACTTGGATTTTTTCACTTATTCCATAATAATATGGATAAAATTTTTAATTTTCCCATAATGTATATATATTTAGTTGTTAAAATATTTTGTATATTCCTCACTGAAGACGACCAATGGTCAAATCTACTAGTCGAAAAAAAAAATATAAATAAGTGAAACAAGCCAAGTATTTTAATTTAAATTAAATTATCCTGAATTAATTAAAAAATGTTTCACCACGGGTATTTATATACTTAAAAATATTCTCCTATGAAGAACTCCCAAACAAATCTTAAATATTTGTGCTGAAGTACATCGATCTGTTGTAAGTGGTATTTTTGTAAAATATAGATCCATAATCAATAAAACAAAGTATATAAGGAGCCGAAAACATTCTTAAAATATTAACTGTATTTTTGTTGTTGTGGCTATTATATATGAAATATGAGAATGCCACAGCTATTCTCATGTAAAGCGATAAATGTAATGCAACTACTATGCTAAGACAATTTATCTAAAGTAACAAGGTCTGTATGAAGTCTTTGACGGGTGAAAAACGACACTTGAGATTTTATTCATTAAATATTTTCATCAGCGTTGTTTAGCGATTTAAAACTATTTTGAATTTTATTATGCTATGTGTGTGGAAATCAATAATTTAAAAGAAAAAAAATAAGTAGGAAGCTTCCATGGAGCTGTAATCAGCTGTAAAATGTATAGAAATTCTAATGATAATAAATTAGAGTGATATTGGCAAGGGATGAAACAGTAAATATTAAAAGTAAGGAAAGTGTGTTTTATGTTTGAATTAAATCGAAAGGTAAAAGCAGTTTCTAGATTCGTCGGTGGTGCGGTCCGATTTTCTTAGCACGCGAGACCGAGAGTCCGGGGCATCGCCCATTTCCCCTCCGACCCCTGTAATTTTCCAGAAAACACTATAAATAACAATATAAATATATTAAGTCTAATGCTTTAGTTCGGGCCATAAATATTAGAGGCGGTTATCTAGCATGCTATTACACCAAACGGAGAAAACCTTTCCGAGAAAACTAATATTTCTCCACAGATTAAATTAAATCAAAAGCTCGAGCTCGCTGGCTGCTACCACTACTCAACCCCGGCAACGACCCCACCCTGAATATAATATAATATCTCAACCTATCCACGTAAATACTTTTTCTTCCTCGCTCAGCTCGGGCGTTCCGTTTCGTACGAATTAAACTAAATTGAAACGCCGGCATTAAGTTATTGCTTTTTATTTTAACCGGAAACGGAATAATTGCGCCGGTATTTTAATGAATTATCGGATCCTCTCTTCGAGTTGCTTTAACTGGAAAGGGAAGGGCTGAGAAGGGGGGATTGGTTATATTTATTAATATAATATTGCGGAGACTGCGGATGTAGTTCGGCGGGGGCGCAGTCGCAACTCGGAATAATTTAATTAAACTAAACCAATTAATAAAGCGAAGTCTCATTCATTCTTGTGCGTTATCCTGTTGCCGAAATCGCATATATATCTCATTAGTCGGTGGGGGTGGAAGCGGCGCAAGTAGGTCATATTTCACCCCCATCCGGGTGCGGCGGCGGCGACGGGGGCGTCTTAATCCCACAATCACAACACTTCGGCGGTGTTAACCACCCTCTGAATTTTCGCCGCGCGGCTTTCAATCACCGGCGGCGGCTGCCGGATTCTCCATCCTTCCCTTCTTTTCTCGTCCTTTTTTTTCTCTCGCTCGGTGATCCCAGATGAGCCCCCGGATCGCCGGAAAATCCTTCGCCCTTTTATCAGACACACGCACGTGCCCGCACAAACGACAGGAAACACTTGTTGCCAAATTTACCTCATTGTTAATACACTTGAAAGGGTCGTGCACATTTTTTTTTCTTTTTTTTTATTAATACTATTTCAAATTTCTCAAGAATACTTAGGAAAATGTTCAAATCAAAGAGATAATCGAAACTAGTCTGTACTTCAAGCACTAAATTTTCAGTTTAGTTTAGCAAGAATAAAAATGTGACTTCTTTTTTCTAAAGCAAAAATATTTAACTGATAATGAAATATTCAGGCACCATTCATCTAGCGTATGGATAACTAGTTATTCAATGGTGGCTGAACATTTAATTAAATGTGAATTTCGTTTCCTGTTCTCATAAACAGGACAAGTTCGCCTTCCTTTGCTGGACGAAACAATGATTCTCGGTTGTCTACCTTGTAGACGACGATGTCACTTGAAATTAAGCAAAAGGTGGCGCTTGCGTCATTTTTAATGTATTATGATAATAATTTAATTATCATTTACTATTACTTTCATTTAAATGTATTTATAACTTAGATTTATTTGCCTTCATAAAAATGGGAAAATGCTGAATTTATCCTTTGTATATTTTTGCCTTCTTAAAAAAGCAAAAAAGCTGAATTGTGAAGCGATAAAAATTCTATGTTAAAATATGGTCATTATTTTCTAAACCCAGATGGTCTGAAACCTTTTTACCCTTCCTCCGTCCTCCATCCTTGCAGACAATTATGTTTGAAAGTATGTTTTATTTATTTAAGAAATATTTTTTTTTATATAATATTTGTTAGATTAATGGATTTAAATTTAAAATATTTTGTAGAGAGTAGAGAAAGCATGTTTGAACTAATGAGATATGCCTTAAAAAGTTTTAATTGAAAAGGTAGTAATTAATAGTAATTGTATTAGTAAAGAAGAAAATATGGCGTGCATTGGAGTTTTAAGTGAATGTGTGTGTGTACAGTAGAAATTATGGTAGTTTGCGTTTAGGTGAACCGTGTCGACTTGAACTGAAGCCAGGTAGTAAATAAGTAATTAGAAATAGCGGGCGCTGAATGATCGAGGGGACTGATCAGATGATTAATATTAGAGAGAACTAATATGGCAGAGCATAACATGGCTGCGTACGTGCACATGCAGGCGCGAATGTGTGTTAGTGCATGTAGGTGTATGCACAGTGAAGTATATTGTTGATTAGGGTTAATAATGTAAAAGGTAGTTAGAGCCGAAGCGGGTGGACATAAACCTTAAATTAGATACATGTAGCATATAACCAAATCGGCGTGTTATCGAACAAATCCCAGAACGCGAACGGTTATTGCAGATTAACATCCTGTGCATTGTATTAATTCTGGAAATTATAAACCGTACACATGATAGATAGAGAAAATTTGATTTTAAAACTGTCCTATCTATATTGGATGTTGCTTAATATACGATGCAATCTAGCGTTGTTATTACATGGCGAGCGGATCCTACCTGTGCACATACATACATATGCATGGAAACATTGATTGCCAATTTACAGCTCTAATATATTAGTCCCTGATTGAGTTTTGCTGTAAAATAGGAATAATGCTGACGTACAGGCGCGCAGCATTATTACAGAGCTTAAACTTTGATTAATTCGACGGCCGAATTGCGACGCAACCAAATATACGTCTTCATTTGCACAGTCTGATTGAGAGAGATAGGCTGAGAAGAGGGTTGGGATGGAGGGGGAGGGGGAAGGGGAAGCGATGGATGGGGAATATTGCACGGGCCCCTCCATCCTCTCATTTCCTTCCATATCTCTTCCAAATAAGCTTTTATCCATCCAACCAACCATCCATCCATCCCTCCGAGTGAATAAATATAGAATTGCCAATTAACACTTTCCTACTATTATTATTATTATTTTCTAATCTAATTCAATTGAATTCGATTCAATTCCTGCGAGTTTAATTGAAATCGGCGCGCTGGCAAAAAGGCGCGCCATTATTTCGCGGCGAACCAACGCCAGAATAAAACGAGTCCCCGATAATTAGACACATGAAATGATCCATTACAATAAATAATCACATTACAAACCAGGACCCGTCAAAATAGGCAACCGCACAACACCGCACCGTATTAAAATGACATTTGGAACTAAAATTGCGGCGGAAATCAAACAGCGGTCAACACTTTGCGATAGTATATTTCATAATTAACACACAATGATTGTATTATATCGATTGATCGAGCGATTGTGGACCGATGATCGCATTAGAGGCGCCAACACTGAGTGCGGTCATAATCTCTGGCGTTAAAACAGTGATGATTGATGCCGCTAAACGCACCAAACGATGCAACGCGATGGGTTGAGTTGGGGCTGTTGATGATCATCATGATGGGGCTGCTGGGATGAGTCCGGTCCGCCACGGCGAGGGCTGGGCCCGGATAGTTAGCGTTAGGGCTCTCCTGTGTCGGATTACGTTCAAAAATGATCAACACGATCGTTCGCTGTCCCTCGCTAATATATGTATACGTCCACCTGTGCCGTGTTTGCCGTCCGACGGACAACGGACAACACTCGCTTCCGCCTACCTTTCCACCTCCTCCTCGTCACTCACCACTGACCTACTCAATCCGCTTAACCTTTAAGGACCTTCTTACCGACGCACTAGACCTTCAATCTTAATAACTCAATTACCGACCCACCTATTTATAACTGCAAGACTGTAACTCCAGTTTCAAACTAAAAAAATACAATCCTTTCCCTGCGAAAATTTATGCTAGGCATACTATTTCAATATTTCTCAAGATCATGATTAGTTTAAATACTCCGCAAGGTCTCTTCACACACTGAAAGAAATATTTCCAAACAAGTTGGATTTTCACTTGTTTGGCAGTTTCTTTAATGGATAACGTAATTAACGGAATAAAGTTAAAATGGTTAAATTTAACTTAGTACGTGCTACTAAGTTAATTGGTAATTTCCACCAAATATTCTCTCTTAAACAAGTAACTATAGTACCATTATAATAAATCTTGTTTACTATAAACATGATCTTGCTTGGATTAAGCAATTATTTTATTAAATCTTAACAAAGTTAGAATGTTTGCTGGAAATACGTTACTTGGCATGCTCTTAGGCCTACAAGTTAAATCATTATCATGTTTAAAATGATCACTTATTTCTTTCAGTGCACAAATATCTAAAGACTACATTGAATTAAAATTGAATATAAACTTCCTACAATTGTCAGCCTCATCAATCAGCTATTTAAAATGACCCTAAAACTCATGGCCTTTCTCCATTATTATTTCACTATGCTCTCACATTTTAGTAGAGAAAAATCCATAATCGCATTTTTGTACGTGAGAGAAAGATAAAATATATGCAGCCAGTTTACCCTGAAATATAGAATTGTATATAATTATTTTAACCATTAAAAATAGTATTATTCATTTGATCGCAGTTATTTTAACAAATTAAACAAAAATAATTCGAAAATAATTAATTAATTATTCCCTCTTTAGCTCTCTTTATTTATATTTCCTGGGTTTGTCAAGGTGTACGCAGACGCGTAACTACTTTTCGTGCCAACCACCCCCCGCAAAATAATTATTAAGGCCCCAAAGCGCTGACTGTCAACTATGGCATTAAGTTTACTTAAAAGAGTTGCGCCTACAAAGGTGGTAAGGAAATGTCAATACTTGTGCTTAAAAAAAAAATTGTTATTTTGCCGATCCAGATGGGCCCTTTGGCTTTCTATCGCCTAGCTTCATTATAGTTACGCTACTGGTATGCGTTATTTGATCAACTTAGTTGCAATGAAATAAACCTCACGTTGAGCTTAACTTGAACTAAGAATAATTGAATTTAAATGGTTTAGAATATACAAGAATTAAAATTGAACGGTTTAGAGTGATTCAGTGAGATGAACGCAGGAAAATGTAAAAATAATAAAATTAATGTACGTATAACAAATACAATGTTTACTTTGGTGATATATGATTATTAAATGATGTTAGAATTGAAACTCTGAAATACATTTAATTAGAAAGTATTTGCTTAATTTCTTAATAAGGTCCGTTTTACACACACAAGAATTCTCTCAGAAAGTTGTGCGAGAATTATATATATAAAATTTCGCTATAATTCTATATATAAAAATATATTTCCCGGTTTTACACAGCAAAGAATTATTGTGAAAATAAGCAGAGCAGATTGTTTTTGCAATCGTCCAATACAAACAGACGCGCCATTGTGTAGTATGCTATGCTTAACATTATTGGGAGACTGTTTTATATAATTATTTTCTAGATTATTTTGAACATGTTCAATGTATTTCTCGTGAGAATTCTCCGCAAGAAACATATTATAAATAGAGATGGGCAAAATCAATCTGTTTGATCTTTTTGTTACGGTATTCATAAATATATGACAATTTTATTAAGGCAACATATTCTATTAATATCAGTAGCTATTTCCTATTTATTGAAAAACATCAGTTTGTAGTTACTTCTTGATTTTATTGTTAAAAATTGCTTATTTGGAAATACTCGATTACTAATATTACTCGATTTTGCCCAACACTAATTATAAAAGTCATTGTATTGCGCAAATTTATAATATTTTTCTATCTATAATTATATTATGAATTTATGCGAGAAGTGTGTGTAAAACGGCCCTAAAATAACAAAATCTATTGTAGAGACACTGCTACAATTGTTTCGCCAACACAGTGGCGCGTTCAGGGAACTATAGCGCTGCAGCGCTTTACGAAAGCGGTGTCGCTGAACGGTACCGTTTTATGTGTGGCGCTGCAGGGCTTTATCAAGCGGCAAAGCATATATTTTTTCCGTAGGATCGCTTTTCAAGCCGTGCAGCTGTAAACAAAATCGCCATATTTTCGTGAGCGTCCTTAACTTCGAAAGTGTGTTCAGGGAACATCAAGCGCTTTGCGCTGCAGCGCTACATTTCTAAAATTTCCCTAAACGCGCCCATTGTTTTTAAATAAATTTTATAACGTTTAATCATTCTTCGGTGATCTTCAGGAATTGATATTTCCAGAAAAATACCTTCCGACAGTTCGAAAGGCAATTTTTAATAACAATACTAGTAACTTCCTTAAAAGACTTAATGACTAAGAAAAATAGAGTGAAGAATTCAGGAACTTTTAAACTTTCTCTGAACTATCAGAAATCCTAATATCCCTCTAAAGTTCAAACATCCCAATCCACCATTCGCGGATTGATATCACACATAAATTACCAACTGAAATACGAAACAAAGGACAATAAAGATGATTATGTATGTAGAGTGAAGAAATCTTCATCTTAAATATTAACTACTCAAATGAAGGTCAACAAAAAATAAATTAATGATTAATGTGTGGTGAAACGATTACTATAGTACAATAAGCAATATTTGAAACCTAAACAAATTACGTTTTTTATTTAAGTGATACGATGGAGTTTCAACAATTAACAGCCTCAATGATACAATATTTAAAAAAGGTTATAATTATTATATTCAGCATTATTACATTATCCAATTCAAACCGATAATTAAGCTCTAATCCCAAAGACAGTACGTTTATTTTTTAACAACTTTAAGGCAAAGCTGTACTGACGAGGGATAAATCCAGAAATCCGTTTTAGCGGAAGGTTATGCACTACGAGGGCATAACGTTTTTGTTTTCCAAAATAGATATTCTCAAATAAAAAAAAAACTTGAAATGCGCAATCATTTCTCATACAACAGTAAATGTATAATTGTATAATCCAATCGGTGTTATTCCGTACACAAAATTTTAGAATTAAAAACGTGTACGTTAATTCTAACATCGTCACAGTTTAAAGTAATTTTATAATTGATATATTATACATATTTTGTGAAGTTAAATAATAGCGTGTACATTAAATTTAACTTTTGACAAACGGAATATCGTTGATCATCTGACTGGGTATTTGTCCGAGAAGAAGTTGTTTCAGTTGCTGAAGAGGAAGTAATTATTTAAATTATTTTCATACTTAATAAAATGTTCAAGCACTATTCATCTAGCGTACGGATAACTAGTAATAGCCATTTCGGTTTTTCAAGCCTCATCAGACTAGTGTGAAATTAGACAAATTTCAATTATTATGATTCATATTTTCTTACTTCATAAAAATATTTTTTGTGCAAGACTGACTTAGCATTTTACAGATCTATGCGTTTTACGTGGTAAGATTTTTAGTGTTGATAAAGACAGACAATAAAAATAATGATATCAAAAATAACCAGATTTTTTGAAGAAAAGCCTTTGTATTGAACAAAAGCACTGGGGAGTATTTGGGTTGTGTGAGTTATGTAAAGATGATAATCGGAGCTATTCTGTAAGGGAAATGTTAAGTATACGTCATTTTATCATCACATTCTAAGCAACTTTTGTAATAGAAATTTATTCACAGAATGTGAATTTAAATAATAGCGTACACGTTAAACGTAACCTTTTCGATAGGAAATAACCCCGAATAACTTGATTAAAACATTTGGAAATAAATAATATAAATATTAGCTTTAGGTCGATGGATAATATTTATTAAATTTATTTTATTTTACGGAAATCTCCTTTATACAAAATGATAAGCTTTGTACATTAAAATAATTTTAAAATAAGTAGCAATTTTATCATATGAATTAAAATTTATTTTAATGTTTAGTTTATATAAAAAATAATGAAAATATATTGAATTTATAGAATTTTAAATTATATTTTTTTTAATAAAAACTTATGTATCGAAAATTTCAAATATTTCACTGAATTCTACATTTAATTAACTTCGTAGACATTACCTACTAATTTCATTATATCTTACATTTTTTTTCTAACATGAACTGGTAATTTGACGTAATATGCGAACATTAGCTGTTTTTATTTTATTTAGACTGATATTTTTACTTAGGTACATAAGAAATGTAAACACGTATTCATATAATTAAATCGAAAGGAATGGCTCATTTTTCAATTGTCTATTTCCACTTTACTATATAGCTATCTCTTTCTGATAAACCACAGCCTTAACTATTTGCACAAAATCACTTATCCTAAACAAAGATCTCCATTTTTTCGGTTCAAAGTTTGAAGAATATAAATGCTTTTCTGGACTTTCTATCAAATCTTTTCTTTACAAATTAAATAATATAGATGAAATGGTAATTAAGAAAAGGTTTTCAATTAATCAATAATATAATAGTAAAATGACTAGAAATCCATCTCTACAAGGTCAGAACAGTGTTATAAAATATACTTACCAAATATTAAAAACTGTTGGTTTTTTTTCTTTTAATTTTTGTAAAACATATTTTATAACACTATCTTGACTTTGTAAATATAGATCATCTAATTATAAAAAAAGTGAGATAAAAAGCTTACTATTTTTCATTCACACATGGAATCAAAATAACAATCCGAGTTATACAAACAAAGTAAAAATGTGTTTCATTTATTAAAATTGAATTACAATGTACAACAAAGTAGAAGCCTCAACAATTAACAAGCGAAATATTTTTGACCACCATGGCCAGTAATCTGTTAATTATGTAATATCAAATTCACACTATCAACCTGTCCAAAGCATCGTTCAGTACAACGAAACTGACGCAAACGAAAACATTTGGTTGATGTAACGAACGGTTTCAATGCAGAAAGTGTAAAAAGTTCTGCCTAGGGCGAACAAACCTAATATAAAGAAAAATGTTGGTGAATATTAATTTTGGGAAGTAGCTGATCGAATCATAGATTATTTATAGCATTTTTCAGCTATATTAGTAGATAGAAAAATAATTCTCAACACTATGTAGTTTCCTTTTTTTATTTGTTAAAATATATAAAAATATTTCAATATAATTCATCCCCTGTGAACTTTAATCAATTTTAACTCTCGCGCTGTAAAGCCTCCCTTTCTCTGCATTCACGTACAATATCGATGTATTTTTTTTTTCTTTTTTTCATCCGAAGTGTTAAACTCGAGCGTAAGATGAAAGGTAAATACTTTTTTTGTGTGCGCGGGGATGTGTGTGTGTGGGAGTGAGGGCAACGGCCGGCGTGTGGAGAGTGCGGCGGCAGACTGTGTTGCAACTCTTTTTCAAAGTAGCTTTTGTGCTTTTTTTCCCTTGCACATTGTTACGGCTTTCCGATAAAAGAACTGAAATAATCTAATTTACACATTTGAATTTCTTGCGCGAGACTTTACATTTATATAACCAAAATGGATGGAAATGTTCTTTTGTCGTTCGGGGCTCGTTGCAAATTTTATTCGCATCCATCGAAGAGGGAAGAAAAAGAGAGCGGAAAAAAATGAGGGAGGGGTTGGATTTGATTTGATTTTGACACTTTAGCGGGCGGCTTCTTAGGTAAAGGGGGGTGCGTCGCAATTAACCCGCGAATTCCTCGTTAATTGCGCGAAGGGACGACGGTTTTAATCGGGGCGTTGAAAAGGGAAAAGGAAAGGGGTGCGAGTGCGTGCCGAATAAAACGGCCGCACGCCGAATTGTGAGTCGGGCTACCGAATTAACCGCCGCAGGCTATTGCCTGCCTGCCTGCTGGTTGTTGTTGGTTGATGGTTGCTGCCGCGCGGACGCGTCCCGTGCGTGAAATAGGCAGCCCATTCATGCGTCCGCCGTCAACTAACGGCGTTGATTTTATCTCGTTGCTTGTTCACGTTAATAGCGCCCACAGACCAGTTTGTTTTGTTGTTTTATCATCACAAGATCTGGCTTCCTCATCTAATTTGTTATTTATTGGCGTTATATCTCCACTACGCGGAAAATACACCAATTAAATCAACCACACTATTTCTGGTTTCCTCTTTTTCTTCACAGTTGTAGAATATTTAAAATAACTCATCACCTCCAAATGCAGCGTTCTACTCCTTGTTTCCGATAAAAAAATCTAGTATTTTTATTATTAATGACTTTTTTGCAGAGACTATAATAAATTTCATATAACCAATTCCGCTGGATTCACAGAACCATTACAAAAATGAAAATTTAAGTAACAAGTCCGGTAAGACGGAAAGTAACTTTAAAAAGATTTTAGAAATTTCGCTCGAAATGATGGAATATGTTGAATATTAAATGAAAAAATTATTTGTATTCCTTTACCAAAATCACTCAAATTGAAAAAAGACGTTCCTTCCTATCTCACAAATTTGCCTCAAATCACATAAACCTAGAACTAACTCCCTATGTATTCCATGCAATAAAACTGTAAGTCTTAAACGCAAACCCCCAGCCTAACTCTTCATGAATTCATCGCTTCATTTCACAACATTCAAGACAGTTAAGTAATGTACGTATCTGGCAGGGACTTTTCACATAGACTGTTAACAATCATCACATTTTATTCGTATATTTTGACAAGGACGAAAATACAAAATCTAGGCGGAAAGATAGTCGATAGCCAAAACCATTAAAATGAATATTGTAATATTTTATATTGTATTGTGTTTGTCAATGAAGATAATGTATTATTGCCAAATATATACACAGAGTTTTTTTTATGGGTATACTTTAGGGGAAGCGTATACCTGCAACAAACGCAAGTCAAACGTAGGAGAAATGTATACTGATAAAAAAATCACTCTGTATATCTTATTGTTTAGTGATCAATGGAATTATTATTAAAAAAATAACTATGTATGTATTTTTTTAATAATGCAAAATATATCAAGAGGATATATTTTCATAAAATGAATATATATTAATATTCTGAAAGTAAGCAATGTAAAGAGAAAAGAAGGGCGAAACAACACATACAGAAAAAAAAGTATATAAGAATTTCCATATTTAAAACGTAAAGATTGCCAAAAATATATATATATTATATATAATATAAAATAGAGACCGCAAAGCAAGAGTAAGGGGAGACGGAGTAGAATGCACGATAAAAAGGGACGAAGCGAGCGACGCTTTCGTCCGACGCTCCAAAATACGCGCGGCGCTATATTTTATCTAATATATTACAGCAAACTTAAGCTTTAAAGACTTATTTTACATAATTTATAAATAAACATTCATAATGCACATTATGTGCCGGGCTGCGGCATAATGAGATGCAAATTGTGACGTCAGAGGACGGAATTTAAATTTTAATGTTCTTCCATCTTTAACTCTTAAATATTATCCTTAGCTTTTTAATGTTTTTTAATGCAGAAATAACACTTCGCAGGATAACACTTTAGAAATTCAAATTTTACTCCGCATTAATTAAGAGAAGACCCCTTTCCCTCCGCTCGCGCGCGCCGACGTCCATCCGTATTGATAATATAAATACGCGTTTTCGGGGGGATAGAACGGGGAAAAAAGGTGAGAGTGAAGGGCGGCGACAAATCATATCCGCACCCTAACTAATTCCAACCCTTCTCACACACGCACAACACACGAAATTTAAATTCACAATAAATACGACGCAAGAGTTATTTCGTTAACGAGATTTTTAAATTTACGCACCCGGATTGTTTTTTTTTTGATTAATGAGAGACGGAATAATGAAACTCTTCGATCAGTATACGCGATAACACTTGCACGTCACGGATTTTATTTATTTAGTCCTTTTTTTTACCTAATACCACATTTGTTACATTTTTTGAGGGAGTGTATTTGAAATACTGGCGCTTAACGACTCATTGACAATCCAGAGCCCGCAATTATTTCCCGTTGTTTTTTTTTTTTTCGCGTGGAGAGTGATAATAAGACTTTTACGCCCTCCGTGATTCAAAAATAAAAAAAAATACGAGTGTGCGAGGGAAAGAGAGAAGGCCGCGTTAATTAAATTAAGCGCCGCGTAAATTTATCGACGGAATAAAATACGGCTTTGCAATTATAATCACAGCAAATAAGATTAAATTGATAAATTTTAGTCGGGGCGTCAAAATTAATTAATCGCTGAATATAGATTTTACTTAAAAACGTTACGTTTGTGAGGCGGAGGGAACAAGCCCCCCGCCCCCTTGTTCCCCTTGTTCGATTGGGGGGTGGCGGGCGGAAAAATTCCAATCGATAGTTCGGATACGTTTCGTTTTGTATGCAAATTTCTTTCGTCGCAATAAAATATATATTTTTTATTAAATCATATATGAGTGGGAAAATAATCCCCGGGGTGTTACTCGGATTTTTTGATGTGTTTAATTAAATTTTGATAACGTTTACAATTTGAGGGTTGAAACAATTCATCAAATACTTTTTGATTATAAGTTATTATAATAATATAATTGGACCACATCATCTAGCGTTTAGGATCTTTCAGAACCCATCAGACAACATGAAGTAAAGACTGTCATCAGTTTTTACAAATGATGGTTGAATAAAATTAAAAGAAAACACATTCACTTTTTTACACTACTTAACATTATTTACTTATTAAAAATATTTATTAAAAATTCCCCACACTATCGATGATTCTCACTGTAATTCAAAAGTACCACTCAAGCTTCGCCAAGATGTTACTCTCCTTGTAAACATAAGCTTCTTTCTGATTCCTGATAAAGCGCAAGCTAAGGTTATCAGAGGTGTTGTCTTCGCGACGGGGTCAAGGGAAATAAATGAATCTAGAAAGTATATACCACCACCAATTCAAGTTGGAGATGAAGTTCTTTTGTCCGATTATGGTGGAGCGAATCTTAAATATTTATTAAGTAGACAATTTGTATTTCTTTTAGAAGACAATTCATTTCTTCTCAGTTTGAATTCATCTTTGTACAATATCGAAACTAAAAAAACACTTTTATTACTTGGGCAGAACTTATCTTTCAGCTGATGAAAAAAAAAAAAAATGCGTTTCAAACGTAATTACAAACAATAATTATGAAGCGGGGGGGAATAAATTAAAAAGCGAGCGACGTTCATTCAGAAAGCAATTTCGGGGAGCTTGAATAAAATCGAGCCGAATTTGTTATTTTAATAATCCCCAGCGCAAAAATATAAAGTGCGAAGAAGGGCTGGATAACGGTAACAAGTGAACACACGCAATTTTCCAAATAATTAATACCCACGGCGTCCGCTCTCCCCTTTCATCCCTTAATTTATTAGAGGCCGCGCTTTCGCATCATCACATTCGAAATCCGCGCACACAAATAAATGCACAAGCACACACAAAGTGCGCAAACGGGGCTGGTCAGATGTTACACGTGAAAATAAATAAATAATAAAAGTTTCCGTGTTCGGCGATCATTATTTTTTGCATCCCATCCCATCGTGCCGTCTGAAAATAATCAAGTAAAGTAAATATTGCTTTCATAAATTAAACATGAATTTATCCAAGATCTATTATTTGCATATTTGATTCATTTCGGAATTATCGTGGAAACGCGTGATGTTCGAATGCGCATAAAATTATTGAAATGGAAAACCTGAAGCCATTCCGATAATGGCACAGTTATTACCCCCCGCCGCTCACTCACTCTATTTATTATTATTATTATTCTCATGTGAATTTTCTCCGATCGATCCCTCTTAGCCTTTTAAAGGCGATTGTTCTTGCCTTATTTACACGAATATTTTAAAAGTAAATTGCTGATATTGCCCCTAAGCGCACGACCAACAATCGTTTCGAATTATATGAAATACAACTTTTTTTTCTTCTGAGTGGATAAAATATCTTCATGAATATCCAATTGAATCGGAGTAGTTTATTTCCTTCAAGGGGTATTTAGATTAAATGCACAATTATATGAAATTTATTTGAAACTACAACTATGTACTTGTTTATTATCTTAAATTATATGAAAAATATATACGTGAACATGATTAACATTTATTAATTTTCCTTTTAATAAAATTTTATTGAATTGTATATAATCTTGCAATAATCATAAATAAATCTATAGCCTAAATGCATTAGTAATGTAATAATCGTAAATATAATAATTGAGAAATAACGTAAGCGCCATCTATTGCCTAATTTCATCTCTCAATTATTATGGATTCATATCAGCTATTTAATCACAACACAAAATCCGTTCAACCGCCTTCATCAAGGCATTGGACATGGGACACACTAGTCTGATGAGGTTTGAAAAAACGAAATGGCCATCACTAGTTATCCATACGCTAGATGAATGATGGTTGAACATTTTATTAAATCGCAAACAAAATTAAAAATTATAAATGTTTTCGTTCAATAAAATATTAATCATTGCATATAATCTAGCAATAAATACATCTAATTTCTGCTTTATAAAGCTAACACTGACTGTCTTAAGTGTACACTGATGTCACATTTCACTTCATATAATCAATAAATTAAAAGCTTGAATGACAAGATAACTCTTGAATAAACTCGGCTTAATCTTAATTAAAAAAACATTATCAACTTCTCAAATTAATTAAATATTCCCTGCTGTTGAAACAAGTCTACAATTTAAACCAAATCAAAATCATCTATTATAAAAGATTAGCAAATGTCAGGTACAAAAGTTTATAAAAGAGATAAAAAAAACATAAAGAGTTCATATTATTATGAACTTATCAACTTTTGGCACTTTAAATAAATGTTCAACAGCAATATAGAGCCGAAATAATCATGGAATAGTACTGTTTTAAATATTTATTTAAACAGTATTATTCCATGGTTATTTCGGCTCTATATTGCTGTTCTCAATAAAAACAAACTAAATTTGGCTAAAAAGAGTTTTATATAGTAACAGAAACAATGTTATATTATTTTATATATGAGAAGAAAATAATAATTTTGTAATATAAAATATTCGGTTTATATAGTTTTTAAAATAATCATTTAACACATTTATCGCTTCTATCGTTTCATAAATAAAATCCATCTTTTGTCGGTTTTCCAAAAATAATCCATCCAACTTCCTTATTGTTATTGTTATTATTATTATTTCGCAAATTAGATGTTATAAATTACGAGAACGCTTAAGGAAATACGAAATAGCCCCCATTGTCTAATGATCGAAGACGTATTTAATGGGCAGACGGGGGTGGGGTCGGCTTTTGCGGGAGGTGGGGCGCCCCGGTATTGTTAACATAAATCGTTATTAATGTGCAATTATGTCGGCGCCTGCAGTACTGAGTAGAATTTCTAATAAATTAAATTGATTACGCTTTCGTTCTTTTATCCGCATTTACAAAGAAGTTGGCTAAAATTATTTTTAATTAAGTTAATTAGAGTTGATTTATAGTCCGTGATAAAAAATATTAAATTAAATTAAAGACGGCTATAAAAAAATGGTGAGTATAATATATATATATATATATATACAGAGCTGTTCATCATTTAAATTGGATTATGCCGTT
This sequence comes from Philonthus spinipes, assembly GCA_963082785.1. Classification (NCBI taxonomy): domain Eukaryota; kingdom Metazoa; phylum Arthropoda; class Insecta; order Coleoptera; family Staphylinidae; genus Philonthus; species Philonthus spinipes. The sequence continues at coordinate 8,546,953 of OY720304.1, forward strand.
AATTATAAAAATTGAACTTTTTGTTTCCGATCCGAGGCCGGTCTGCAGATTCGAGCGTTATCAATATCGAGAGAGGGAGTAGAAGGGGGGAGTATCGGAATATCGGATCGTTTGCAACGGGAACGGACCTATTCTATTTCATTCTCACTTGCTACCGTTCGAATAAAAAGTGTAATTAATTTTTGAGATGGATATGTAAAATATTGGGGGGTGATACGATTGGAAAATAAATCTAAAAAAAATACATTTGCGATTCGCGCGATATTGCTATCTGCTTTTACGTATGCGAAGGGGTTGTGTTTTGTGTGCTCGCACACACACACAAACACACACGTATTTACTGCGGGGGGTGGTTGGTTGGTGGGGTTGGTACACAGGCCGCACGGAACGCGGGGGATGCGTCAATCGAGGGCGAGGGATTGCGCGACACATTAGCCACCCTGGATCAGTTGTCTCCCAGCGTGGTTTCATACAGGGATGCAAATCAAACCTGTCATCTCTGCACCCCTCTTTCACACAGACACACACATGCAACAGAAGCCCCGTTTAACTACACCAGCTACTACATGCAACCACCCCCCATCAGGGTTGTTGCAGCCAAGGAGGCGGGTTTTCTAATGACTAATCATTATTCACTGTCTGCACTTGATATTTACACAACTAATTTTAATTATTCAGATTCAGCCGAATGCAAATTAACCCAACCTTTTCAACGATGGTTTTAATATTTGTTTCACAGTTAATTAAATGATCTTACGGTTTGTGACATTTTTTATGGGGATATGTACAATCAAAATTATTCATAAACAAACCTAGATATAGGTACCATCTAACTCCTAGGTTACTATCCTAACTTCTATCAAAAAATACCCAGGAGTTGTATTTTCAATACAGAATTTTGGGCCAGTATCCTCAGTTCTAGGGAAATACGATTTTTCCAAATAGAAGAAAGATTTTTATGAATATTTTTTTCTTATATATACAGTGTGGTGCATTTTGGTGGTGCCATATATGGAAAACTTTTTTATTTTAAAAAATGTCGAAAAACCATTAGTCATTTTCAGCAATAGTCACAATTAAAAAAAATCGAAGTTTAAGGCTGTAACTTAAAAACTAAAAATGATAAATAAAATGTGATAACATATTCACTGAGCTTATAGAAATAGTAAAAGTTTTGTTTTGGGAACTTTTCATATATTTTGATTGTGGTATTATATTATTTTTGTACGTATCCTCTGTTATAATTTAGAATTTTGTTGATTTATGTCCTAAATTGGTTTATCTGTTGGACAATAAACGTATTTATTTATTCATTTATTTAAAAGTGGTAAAAGAATTCATTGTAAATTCATTACAAATACTTTAATGAAGCGGTATTTAACTCCTAAATTAAACTGATCATCAAGCATTTATAATCCACATTGAGAACTGTATAAAAAATCTAAAATAAACATTAAAAATCAAAACAAGTTTCCGAGTGGAAACGTAAATTATCAACAAAATTACGCGCATCCTTCTCCCTTTTTGCTCAACAACGGTTTTAGTTGTGTATATAATTGCATATTGTATTTGACCGTTCCGAGAAGCGGTTTCCTTGATTGCGCGCTGCAAGTTATTCCCATTACAATTTGTATCGCTTGCTTATAATTAATATCAAATCCGAAACTGCGTGATTACAAACATGATTTAGCTAATGTAAAAACAACAAAAGTAATGAATTATAAAATTGAAAATTTGTACTCGAAATGGGGAAATATGGCCAAGACTTTGAGGCCAAGACGAAAAGAGTAAAACATCGTAACATTCGGAAACAGAGGAGAAAATAATATATTATTTTCTCAATGATTCGGGCTTTAGTATGTGACGAAAGAAATTGAGAAATATTTAAACAAAATGCAATTATAAATGGGTATACTTTAAAATTGGAATTGGGTAAGTTAAATGAAAGAAAACCCTCACTGTATATTTCTTTAATGCGCGTATTATGATAAATGCTACCCGATTTATTTACTTTATGGGTTTTAATAAGTTAAAGGGCGTAAACAACCCCACCTATCCGCAACCGTCCATATAACCATCAAATGTTCTTTCTTTTACTTTTGCAGAAGAATATGACTTTTCTACAAAAGTATGCTACACAATTTGCATGAAATGATCACTGTTACTCTCGTCTTCGATTTGCTTATTAAATTTCATTCACATTTAATGGTAATTGTAAAATATATTATTAATGGGTTTATATAAACGTAATAAACGAATTCTGTGTGTTTACGATAAATAATATATTTTTTTAAATAAATTTATTATCAAAAAGAGAAAATTTGAAATGTTTACAACGAGCGTATGAATCGATAGATTGCGTACACATGATTTGAAAAGAGTTAATTGTAACGTAGTTTATATAATAATTAACAAATCACGCGGCCCGATTAAAAACAATAAAATCGAAAGTAAAAATTATGCATTTTCCGCGAGCGGCGCGGAAAAGCGCACAACATAAAATCTGTTTTGCGCTGTAATGAAATGCTGTCATAACTCTTTATTGTTGTGTGTGTGTGTGTTGTTACGTGTATTTAATTGTACGGAAAATTTGAATTAAATATTATACCGTAATTAAAATACAAAGCATTCATCAAATATGTAAATTACATTGAAATTTTCAGCGCTTAAAGTTTTTTAATATTCATAATACTCGGGTGTCGCGCACTCGTTTTCCCTCTCTCTTTCCCTCTCTAGTTGTGTTTTCAGCCGAATCCGTGAATAAAACACGTGTTGACGGTGTGCATATTTTTATACATAAAGTGCATTTCTTTCAGGCTCAGGTTCGGCCGCCATTATTACGACTGGGCATTTTTAATTAAATTCATAAATACTCGCTCTTTCTCGCTCTCTCACCTATTTTTAATTAAAACTGCACAAGTGTCCCGCCACCGCCGACCCCCGCGCACCTTATAATTTAAAATCAATTTCATTATATCGGACCTAATTCACTTACACCTGCCATTAATGGAATTAAAAATGAAAATTCAATACAATAACATTACGCTAGTGTACAGTCATTACTTTGCCGGCGCACAATTCCAATTTGCTATCTGCAGCCCATCGCGGTCGGGGAATTTACTACTGATTTAAATAAGCGTCTCCCTTGATGATTAAAATTTAATTAATAAAACAACAATGTTATAAGGAGGATGTTTTAATAAGTAGAAAAGACGGATTTCTAAGAATGCATTGTGTATGGTTGTTAAAGATGAAACGGAAAAGACGTAGTATATTAATAATGAACATAAAGAAATGTTATAATAAGTAACAATAAGATAATATTAGCTCGTGATATTAAATGGAATAGAAATCCACGCATATTAGTAGTAATGAAAACAAGAAAGAAAATACACGCACGGAATTTATTAAGACGTCCTCAAGAGAGAAAAGAGGGAGAGGAAAAAAGGTACGAAGCGTATTATTAGCATAGAACATATACATGTTACATACCAAACGTGCCTATTAAAGAATCCGCCTTTAAATATGCAGAAATTACATGGAACCGGCTTAAATTAATACTTCTTTATGTTTGATAAAGTTTTCAGAATCTATTAAATGTATTTAATGATACCCCCCATTACGTAAAGTTTTGACTTTTAAATGTGTTTCCATTTCAACAAATAGCGGATAATTGCAGTCCCCGTCCGTTCGAAACCCCCGCCCCCTCCTCTCCGGCATGATTTTTATACATACATAATTCACATACGGTGTTTATCTAAATATCCTCGTGATTGTCTATTTACTTATTTAATGAATGAAGTCTGCGCGCGGGCGAGGAAACGAGGAACGAAGGAAAGGAGCGGGGCTGAAAGAGGGGCGGTGGAAGGGGGGCGGTTGTAATAATATTATAGTAGATTGTTTATCAAACAAACATGAAACTTGGGAGGTTCTGGCCCTTATTGATCCGATAAGTTCGGGGTGGAGGAGCGCAAATCGAGGAAACCTGCAAACTTATGAACTAATTAAACTATATCCTACACTTGCCATCCTCTAACAATAGAGATATGTAAATGTAGTTGGCCCAAGTTATCAGAAAGCCTCTCTGCATAAATGTTAATTCCGGATAATGTAATAATCCAGTAGTCTAGCTCGCTCTCTCGCGCTCGCTGTAATTTATTGTATAATATATAATAAATTTGCGCCGCTGAAAAATCTGCGCGGGGTTCGCGATAAAATTGAGCTTTTGTGTCGTGCTGACAGGTTACAATGTTACCGGATGTCCGCACGCAACTCCGCTGTGTTAAGGGCTGGCGCGCTCCTTTGATACTTTCTCGTTAAAAAAAGCCTGTTGCTGAAGAGTAAACCTTACAAGATTATTTATCTTTTTAATGTTAACAAACATAAATTAATTTAAATAGAAAAGAGTATTTATTCACTTTGTCACAGTTATTTTTAAATAAATTCAATAAAAATTATTTGAAAATAATTAATAATATATGCTCACATTTAGCTCTGCCACTTTTGTCTTACGTTATGTAAGTATAACTACTTCCCGGGCAAATACCGATGCCGGACTATGAATTACATAATGTACACCTGCTGCTGCATATCAATAAAATATTGTATAATGCATATATAAGACATATTAAAGCAGTTTCTCCTACCTACTCTTTACTATTCTAAACATTTAGCGTGAACCAACTCAAAACTTACATTATAATGAAAAGGAAGCTTTAAAAGGCCAGAATCAAGATTCTTGAATCCAGATGTTAAGGATTGATCCAAAATTGAGTATTCATTCTCGGATCGCGTTAAAGTTTATCAAATAATAATAGATTGTAAACAATCTTTGGATCCACCTATAATAATCAAGAATGCGAGATTCATCAATCCTAGATTGATTCAAGGTTTGAGCCTGATGAGAAAATAATTTAAAGTATTATTTAAATATTTTCGCCAGCAGAGTTTTACTTACATTAATATATTCATATTAAAAAAAAGCTGGTAATACTTTTTTGCTGGGCAACTTTCTCACATATGATTTAGTGGATCATTGTGAAAATGTTTAGATAAAAAATAACACTTGGATTGTTTCACTTATTCGACTTGAATTTTTACTCAACATCTTTTTACAACATCGTAATACTATGTTTTTTCATATATACAACCATCTTTTTTCCTGAAATTGTCGAAAAAGTCAAAATTTCAAGGTTATACTGAGTCTTAAAAGTTGACCTTTTCATGACTAGTACTGCAAAATCTTTTCCTGACTTCCATTACAGTCCTAGTCATAAAAGTGAAATATCAAAAAAAAAAAAACAGTTTTACAAAAGATCAAGAACTTATACTTTTCTTTTAAATAATTCTGGAGGAGCTCATCCATTACAGCTGCTGCAGCAATGGCTACATTATATGAAGAAGATATAGATAGTTCTTACATTGCACATTTTTTCTACAAAAACTTCACTATGAAAACCAAAACGTCATGATTTAAATAAACGTGATTAAAATTTAAAATACATGTTTTTTTTCTTTTCTTTAAATTATGCTATTTCAGGAAAAAATAGTGTACATTACACATCATGAAAGTCTGATCGCGTGACTTCGAGGCATCTAAGTACGCTTCGCATCTTCAAGTAGCCTCCGCGTCTTGCAATCAAACACTTTCATGAATTTTGTGTAAGTATCTATATTCAGACAATTATTTTTTTACAAAAATTGAGTATGTACATTAAAATGAAGGTTTGTGTGTCCTGGACTATCGACCAGAGGTCTTTCTACCTATGTTTTTTTGTTTTTATAAAAATCAATAGTTGTTCATGAATCAAGACTAGTACACAGGGAATATAATAAAGATTTTTCTATTACTTGCAGTATGCAATGACATTGAAATGTAATGAAAGTATATTTGATTGCTAATTAATTAAATAAAAGAAAAACTACGAGTGTTGGGTAAATATGTGTGAATTTCGAATTTAGTAATTAGTTAGGAGAGAAGTGTAGGTACATCCACCCAGAAACGTTTTAATCCAATCATCTCGCTTAATTAATAATTCTAAATTAAATATTTGCAAAGTAATTAGCAATTAGTCGAATGTGGTAAACGGTTTTTCAGGAGGCGCGCGCGGCCTAAGCTCCGGCTCCGGCTTCAGCTCTCGACGCGATAATACAACTTATACAAATTTGATTCCGCATATTAAACAAGAGTTGGCGGTGTGCATATTATTAAATTAGCAATCAGGGTGCAGGCGAGGCCTGTACAAGTGCCCTAGTATTGATTAAGCAGGGGGATGGTTCCATTATAACCCTTTTCCAAGCTCTCTCTCGTCGCGCGCCCCCCTCGCCTTCCCGAACATCCCCCATCTCCTTGGCACAATGCATGTATACAGTGCTACTCACACATGTCTACTTAACACTGCCAGCCAATTATATTTCATTCACTTTCAATACGCGGACACCCTCTTCGCCCTTACCCTCTCACTCTCGCGTGCGTTTTTTCTTTCTTTCTTGTTTTTGTTTTATGTAGTCGTTTTTTTTATTATTTTTTTTTTCATTTCGCCAGCTTCGTCAGGCGAATCACGCTCGCTTGGAAAAATGTCAATGCGGGAACTGTCTGTCTTTGAGTGTAATCTACTGCCAATTATGTCACTTTTGAGATGTGAAAAAACTAATTAACGAAAATACTTCAGTTTAGAAACACGATGCGGAAATTATTTTATAAATGCAACTTGTACTTTTTAATTACTTCTTAACATGATGCAAGAATATATTTTAAAATGTTAATCATGAATAATTAAAGCAAATTCCATTCTTAATATTATTGATATATAAGATCTAAGATCTGTTTACATCGCTGGGCAGAAAGTGTAAACAGTCTTTCATTATTCAATAAACAGACCTTATGTTTCAATAATAAGAAACATAAAATTTTCTTCAATTTTTAATGATTAATAATCTAAAATAGACAGGAAGATCTATGGTCGATAACAATTACATAAATTGTGTGTGATATACGTAATCAATTATCGTCATATTCTTGTAAACTTAATTTCAATAAAAAATGTTGTAATCTAAAATATGAACTACGTCACCACTTTTTGCACTGCTGTACAGCAATGTAAATATTATGGGCGATGTAATAAATTTGCACTTAATTCAACCTAGAGCAAAATAAACGAACAAATCTAAAATTTTCTCCAAAGGTCCTGCAATTCAAAAATGCGTTTGCAATTTGTTCTATTAATTGGATTTCGGTAATTAGGAATATTTCTACCATATCACCTAATTAGATCAAGTGTGTTGTTCTAGTTCCTAATCTAGTATTCATTCTAAGATCTCCAATATATTTTACTTAAGTATTCGTAATTGGAGATACATGGATGGATACTATATTAGGAACTAGAAACAATACACTTTATTTAAATAGGTGTTACAGCAGAAATATTATTAGTATTAATAACCGAAATCCAGTTAATGGAAGAAATGACTGTACAGCAATGTAAATCTTATGGGTGATGTCATAAATTTGCACTTAATTCGACCTGGAGCAGAATAAAAGAACAAATCTAAAATTTTATAGAAAGAGCCTGCAAATCTAAATTGCGTTTGCAGTTTATTCCATTAACTGGATTTCGGTAATTAGGAATGTTTCTACCATATCACCTAATTAGATCAAGTATGTTGTTCTAGTTCCTAATCTAGTATTCATCCTAAGATCTCCAAAATACGTTACTTAAGTATTCATAATTGGTAAGTAAATCAAGCTTCTGTCCAAATTTTTTTTAGTTCCCAACCTAGAATCTTTTCCAAGACGTTTAATGCACCTAAATTAATTATTCTAAATTGGTGAGTAGATCTAGCATCCATGGTCAACTTGTGAAGGCGTAGCTTTTTGATTTTTGAAATAATATTGTATACAGGACAATATTATTTCCAATCATGAAGACTAGTTGAAAAGTTTGCATAAATTTTGTTTTCCTTCCAGATATTGATGGCAACATTCGCAACTTATCTACAGTCTCTTCATTTTCTTTAGTGGGACTTTAAAATTAATATCATTTAGCCTGTAATAAATGGCAATCGTGACAAAGAAAATGAAGAGACTGTGGATAAGTTGCGAGTGCTGTCACCAATATCTGGAAGGAAAGTGTGTAAAACAACAAAAACTTTAGTTATAGTGCAAGAAGTTTGAGGCTGATGTGGAAAGGATTATTGTTAATCTCACCATTTCATATCGATTCCGCAGATGGATAATAGAATAGAAAAGTAAATGAAGAGACTGTAAACAAGTTGCATGTGCTGTGATCAATATTTGGAAGTAAACGTTATAAAAGAACACAAACTTTAGTTCTAGTGTAAGAAGTTACAGAAACGGTTTCAGGAAGTCTTCATGAGCTCGTATGTCATCAAGTCGAGATACTAATCCTAAGCGATGATACGGAATCGAAGAAGAAAATGCTCCACATAAGAAGAAACATAAGTGAAAGCTATATCTATCCTCTTTTTGTAATAAAACGCTTTCTTGTAAAGTCATTTAAGAATGCTCACACATCAACTTGTGGTTTAATCTCTCGACTTGAAATATGAAAAATGATTTCCAACGACAACAATGACTCAATACACTGAAATTCTAAGGTGTACAATTGAGAAAAAAAAACATTTGTGTCTAACTCTAAATACTGAAGAGTTTTAAGAGTAATTACAATTTCACCTTAAAATTGGCTCTAATATGGAATAAATTCTCCTGTTATTAGTAGAATTTTCCATTTATGTCAAAAGGAACATAAATTTGTATGTAAAAATATTATGCTTGTTTAAAAGATTAAATTGATTGATGAAATGAATCGATATATAAGATTCTTGTGAAAAAATTGAATGTATATTTAAGTTTTTTCTTGACCCAGGACTAAATACTCGAAATAGCCAGAGTGGCCCCTTGAGTTTAGCCACTTGGATGGGAGGCACTACAATAGACCAGAGATTATGGCTTACGTGGGCGCGGCATATTTGCTATCCTACCATCCCTAAATATTAATTCTTACGTTTCTTCTAAGATATAATAAGAAATACGCATTATTTGCTAATCGTGATTAACTGAAAACTCAATTTGTTGCTATTGAAAAGTATAGTGAAAAATTTAAGCAACGATTAATATCAATTAGCATTATGGATATGGCTCAATATGTTATATTTTTATTTTAAAAAAATATATTAATTTTAGTTTATTAGTTAAATGTGAAATTAACGATAAATAATTGCAAATCCTTTATAATAACAGAATTCAATTACGTCTTCCCAGCATAAATTAAAAAGGCACGTGAGCAAAAGCTTATTCATTACCCAACTCGAAGCGAATTAGTTAGATATTTAATCAATATACATTTTTTTTCTAAAGTTTTCTATTTAACCCCGAGCATAATGAGCAATCATCGGCGAGCAAACGGTTGTTGTATGTGTGGCAGAAGAGCGTTTCGCACGCCAACGGACGGTTTGAAGAAGGCGCGCGCGATCTTTTTCCCCCTTCTCCTCATCCGACATCGAAACAAGTAAAGTTAATTAGCTGAAAATAAGTTGAAACTTTCCTAATGATAGTTCTGATTGCAGGCGCGCTGTCAGCTGAGCATTACATCAGGGATTGAGCGAACGTTTCTGACGCTCGGTCCCTCTCTCTCTCTCTTTCCCTCTCTCCATCTGAGGGTGTGTTTGATATATCGTGATGGCAGTAAGACATATTAATAGTTATTAGTCAAGTCTGCGAGCATGCTACATTACTATTGATTACAACTTGTACCCGGTGATCACGCGAGGCCCCACATTGCGCCAAATCTAAACGCGAACTAATTACAACTTATAAAAGTCCAGAATGCGAATACGAGAGTGTTGGTTGGTTGGGTATATATGCGTGCCTCCACCGCCTCCACCTCCTTTCAGTCAATACGTTTTATACATATCAACAATATAATACGCTCAAATGAATTTACACGATCAATCAATTCATTTCAAAGAGTTTTAATGGGTGTCAGGGGATCTAATTAATAATTTACTGCCTTGAATATTTACTTCAATCTACTTACAAATTCAATATGTAAGAATTCTTCATGTTATTAAAAAAAATACAAAAGCGTATTAAAACACTTTATATATATATAATCTAAAATCCCCATCTACCATAATTGTGGTGTAGGGGTATAAAACACTTTACTATTCCAAAAATTTTGCTTCAATCAACCCACAAATCGCATTCAAGCTTCAAGAGTCTGTAAACGCAAGGAAATTGTTTCGATAAATGTTGAGATTTGAAACTAAAAACCCTAACTCTTAAATAGGCAAATACATCTCAGCTGAATGGCAAGGAAATCATCACATTTAGTATGAGCGCCGTACATTGTTTTATTTTTCAATTTTTAAAATTAACGAAACTAACTACACTATCATGTTCTCCATTCTTTAAAACCCAGAAATACAAAAAAAACACGTATTACTTTGTTTGTATAACACTTGTTTAAAATAAAGAAGTTATTGTGGTAGTACAATAAAACAAGTTTTTTTTTTAAGTTTACACTCAAGCCTTGTTTTTACTACTACAATATCTTTATTCAAACTTATATGTTTTACATATATTTACAATAAATAATGGTATCTTTGTTTCTTTCTTGCTTGCTTGAACAGGCTATCGATCTATGGCCTTTCCGCCTCTTGCTTTTATATACAAAGATTTTTATTCAGGAAGCAGAATTACAATTCTTTACAAATATTTATATTTACAATACATATTGGTGGGTTAGTAGTCTGTCATGGGCTATCGACCGGAGGCCTTTCTGCCCTTTGTTTTATTTTCCTAATAATATTTATTCAACCATTATTTATATATTCGGATCCATAAAGGATCAATTTTACTTAGAAAATATATTAACAGCAATATTATAATCGTATTTAATACTCCAACTCTAATTCACGTATTAGGGTGGTTGGTTCTGTAGAGGGTGGCTCTTCTGTATGGATGAGAGGGTGTGTGTGTGTGTGTGTGTGTGCTGTACGAGCCGCTTTTTCCTGATCGCCTGGGCAAACGTTTCAGACAAAGCGCGCTGCAGCGGATTATTTTATATCGATGACGAACAAGTGTTTGACGTAAATATTACGGGCCATTTTTCATACCCGAGCATTAAAATGTTCACTTTAATACCACGGCGTCGTTCACAATTATTTCGCGCAGAGCCACTCTTTTTTTCCCTTCTCGATCTTAAATATCAATAATAAGCCCGCTCCGAGAACGGGGCGATTCGATTAATTTTTTAATTCGCAAACATATTTGCCGAGTTGTTAGAGATTTTCGATAAATATGTTTTCTCGTTTGATTGTTGTGGATTCGTATCGGACGTTTTACTAAAACGGTAAAGTTTGCAACTTAATTTTAGTAATTACGAATTAATTTATTTGATAAAATGTTCAAAAACCATTTGTCTAGCACAGTGGTTCTCAAACTTTTATGTATGGTAGGTGGCATCCTGAAATTATTAAACAAAACTCATGACACACCTAGACAATAAAGCACAAAATAGAAAGACTGTTATTCCTTACTTCACTTTTTATTTTTATGTTAGATGTACATTTCGAGACACAAAGTGCTCATTATCAATAACAAACTTTGTAGTTTTTCTTTCTATTTTGTGATCAATCACTTCACATAAAATCGAAAAATTATACAGTTAGACAATAAAGAATGTGTTTTACAAGTAAATTTATTCAAAAGACTCACTTTTAATTCCCTTTAAATTTTGGTTATTCTTTGTTTTAATATTTATAAGTGTAAAAAATTTCATTTCACAAAAATACGATATAAAAAATTTTAATTTCACACAAATTTCAGCACAGTAATGTGCCGCGACACCCACTTTGAGTACCACTGTGGAAAACTGGTGATGGCTATTTCGGTCATTCGGACCTCGTTACATTTGTAATGCCTTGATGAAGGCGGTTGAACGAATCTTGTGATTAAATAACCTTATTTTAACACTAGTATGATCAGAGGCGTAACTACCTTTCGTCCTGAACCTCCCACCAATCCTAACATCCCCACTCCCCGCAAAATAATTATTAAGGCCCCAAAGCGTTGACTGTGGATCAAGGCGTTAAATTTACAATAACTAGTTGCGCCTACGTGAGTATATAGGTAGTAAGGAAATTTCAATACTCGTATTGAAAAGAAAAACAAATAAACATTTCCATTTTATTTTAGTACTTTTAAGATTTGAGTTTTGAGGCCCTCCGATTAGCAAAGTCTTAGGAATTTATAAATAATTAATGGCGTATCCACATTTTTTTGCCGCTCCAGATGGGCCCTTTAATTTTCTAGCCCCTCCGCAATGCGGGCTTTAGTTACACCACAGGGTCTGATGAGGTCCGAAAGACCGAAATTGCCATTATCAGTAATCCATAGGCTAGATGAATGTAACACACTGGTCTGAGGAGGTCCGAAAGTCCGAAATGGCCATCACGTTTCCTGCTCTCATAAGCAGTTCAAGTTCGTCTTCCTTTATTAAACGAAAAAACGATTCTCGGTTGTCTACCTTGTAGACCCAAATTATTGACAATGCAACTTGCTTGCGCTATCTTTCCAATGAATTAAATTATTTACTATAAAAGATAATAATTTGTTTTGCAAAATTACTTATTATAAAAAATATAGCAATAGTGAAACTTCAAGCGCATTATTAATTAATTAATTAATTAATTAATCAAGTTACTCTGATTAATTAATAATGCGAGGACTTTCATAGGGAACGCTCCTGAAGCGTGGTCGCCCATTTAAGTTAGGCCGTATTTATAGTGAAGATTGCTAGACTTTAACTATATAACACCTTCAGAGAGAATATTTTTTGGTGTGCGCGCATGCAACTCTAAGTTCACATACACAAATGTGCGCGCGCACCATCAATTAACCTCATGTAAGGTCTTAGGCAATTAGAGTCTAGCAGGGTTCTGTCCCAATATAAATACGGCCTAATTCGAATGAGTGCTTCCTAAATATAAATGCGGTCTTATGTATATAACACATACAACCGAGCCCCAGATACAGAAGCGAACGACTATATGTACCAGGTAGCATATGTATCTACACCCTGTTGCATGTGTTATGTGCTTAAGATTGGGATTATTTCCATTTTACTACCTTTTACTCCAGATAGTAAAATGGAAATAATCGTTTAAAAAGAATTCAGTCTTTAAAATTTATTAATACGAATATGTATTCACTTTTTTAAGCTGATAGGTAGAAAATATCAATTCAATTTTTTTAAATCCAATTAATATTTATTACGCCAATTCACCGAACTGGTGTTTCAAAATAAAATTATAAAATATAATAAAAATTATAAAAAATATAAGTAATTAGTATGAATCATAATAATTGGAAAGATAACGCAAGCGCCATCTGTCTAATTTCAAGTGGCATTGTCATCAATTTTAGTCTGCAAGGTAGATGATCGAGAACCGTTGATTCGTCCATTAAAGGCAGGCAAACTTGTCTTATTTGTGAGAACAGCAAATTAGTGTGAAGTTATTTCAATGTAGAACTTGGTGAAATCTTTTAAATTTTTATCGCATACGTTTTTGCTAGCAAAAATATGGATTTTTAATTTTGTGATTTTTGAATTGGAAGTATACAGAAAATCGCAATAAAAATCGTCTTTTTCTCTTTAAATTGAAAATATCTCAAAAACTGTGGATGGGGTATTTTTTGTTTTTTACATATTCTGAAAGAACAAGCCTTGCTTAATACCCCCACATAGTTTCATAAAAATATCTAAAAAAATAATATTTTTTGTGATTTTTTGAATTTGAAGTATTCAGAAAATCGCAATAAAAATTGTCTTTTTCTCTTTAAATTGAAAATATTTCAAATACTGTAGATGGGGTATTTTTTGTTTTTTACTTATTCTGAAAGGACGAGTTTTGCTTAATACACTACTATATACAAATATCTTTATTCAAGGGACTTTTACATTATATTAAGTACAGTATTGCATAGTATAATACGGCATATAATTTGAGGTTGTCCTTTCATAGGCTATCGACCCGAGGTCTTTCTCCCTATAAAAACCTATTTTTATTGTTTTTTCATATATATACATATATTTTTCAGAAAAAGTAATAATAATTTTTTTTTATTTATCTCAGGAAATTCTTGTATATTTTAAGAATACTTTAAAGCATAATACAATACTGACCATTAACAAAGACGTCAATGTAACACGAATTAGAGACTGTCAGAAATAATATAGCTTTCTATTAAACCGCACCCTTAAATCGACTGGGTAATCACAATTTAAGAGCAATCCTTGCAAAAAAGGCTTTATTATTATAACTAAATATATTTACATTCCTTATTTCACTCTAATTCAAATTACTCTAATTTACAGAATTTACATTATATTTGTCAACTAAGTCCAGAGTAAAGAACTACTAGGTTCGTTTATTCAATTGTGGCTAAAGCTTGGTTTAATTAAAATTTATTTTTATAATTTTCGTTTGTTGGTTATTTTCAAATACAACAAGCAATAGTTTTACCTTTCAAAATTGAACTAAAATAATATTGTATCCATTTAATAAATATTTAGTGGCATTGATGCATCTAAGCATAGCTTAAATTAAATGCACATTTCTAAAACTTAGCCATTATATATATATATATACGGCACTGCTAGCCTATCTTGATGAGGTAGGCTGGATGTGCTAACACATAGTCCAGATACACTAGTGAGGAAGAATTAGGAGCCTAACGAGGCCTATGTGTGCCTGTACTAAAAGCGCACCTCCCAAAAAGCCGTGATCGTAAACGTAAGGCTATAAATTCGAAAATGCAGAAGCATTAATAATGGGTGCGATTACATTTATAAATAAATATTATATACTCATCACAAATACTCGGGAAATAAGTATTTTTTAAAACATATAAAATTTCAATTGAAATACAATACAAATATACTTCTTGATTTAATATCCTGTGTTCACTCACCATTTCCGATGGAAAAACATAGCAATCAACATGGACTCACCTGCAAGCAGAAAAGAAAGAAAAATAGAGCAAATCCAAAAGTACAACACATCCACTCCCTCGCACAGCACACACACACACGCACACCAATACAAGCGAGCAATAAATAAATATATAAATCAAATTCTGGGACGCGAGCAAAATAAATATATAAAGCGGAAATACTTTTAAAGCTTCCAAGATATCTCCGTTTCTTTCTCCCGACGCCGCGCCGCTCCGCGCGCTCGCTCGCGAGATGAAGCGGCGAAAGTTTATTACGAGCTTTACGACTATATTTTACTAGGTCCTATGACATTTCCCAGCGATGGAAATGGTCTCTAACAGGCATGCATTTAAGTCATTGTTGCAGAAGAGTACATGAGGAATAGTGTCGTGCGAGTTGAAACGCGGGAATGAGAGAGGAATAATGGGTGAAGTAGAGGAGGGAAAAAATGGACGGGGACCTTATAGAAAGTGCTGAATTACTGCACGCGGGGCATCTGCCTTTTTTAATCATTATGTTTTATTATAGTAATTCGCAGTATCGTTAGCGTTTGCGTTTCTAAAACCGTCATCATCGTAAAAATTCTGTAATGGCCGGGTTTTGAATTGCCGACAGTTTTCCTTCTGCTATTATTAAAATATTTTATAACTAATGTTTTTTAATTTAATTTTTTTTTATATGTACAAACTTTTTCCAGTTCTTATTATTGTTTCTTTTTTAATCATAATAAATCACTTCACGAGCGTAATAAAAAAAAACATATTATTCTCAATGTGCAATGAAAGTACATGTTAACAAAATTTCATTTCTATGCTCCTTTTAAAATATCAGCAATTTAGTTATATAAAAACAGCAAATCTCCATAATGTAATTCAATGGTCGCTTTCAGGGAACTGTAGCGCTTAAGCGCTTCACGAAAGCGGTTTCGCTGAACGGTACCGCTTTATGTGTGGGGCTGTACCGCTTTATCAAGCGGTAAAGCATATTTTTTTCCGCTTGATCGCTTTTCAAGCCGTGCAGCTGTAAACCATACCGCCATATTTTCGTGAACGTCCTTAACATCGAAAGCATGTTCAGGAAACATCAAGCGCTATGTCTGTAGCGCTACATCTCTAAAATTTCCCTGAACGCGACCAATGTCTAAGAAGACAAGAGAAGTAGTTGTTTTAATGTACATTTATTTTAAAGTACTTACATAATGTAAGTCAAAATGTCACAGTAGCAAAAGAGAATATGATTGATTAATAATTAATTATATTAAAATTCTTTCGATTTAATTTATTTTAAATAGCTGCAACCAACTGAATAAATACTTTTTCTATTTTTATATAAAAATACCTAAATTCATAAAAGTTTACAAAATTTGAACAGTGTGAACTAAGTTTAATAAGGATAAGTTAAAATACTTGAAACTATAGTCACTAAAATAAATTTAAAGTTATATAAAATAAGTAAATCTGTGTTTTTTTTTATTATAATATAAATCTAGTTATTTTTAAATTAAAATTAAATTCTGAATCAAGTCTCAATTCAAGAAGCTTGTTTGATTACAATTAAGTTAAAAATATCGCGTATTCATCGAGAAAGTCAGGAAATCTAAATAAGAAACCTTAATGTAATCAAAAAGTACAATAAAAAAATTACATTTTCAACTGAGTTTACTCAACCAAAAAAATGAGTTTCATTCTGTTCTACTCTATACGTATCTGAAGGTGTGTAAAATTTCAATATTAAATTAAACATAATAAGACAGAGTTAATCGAAAACTGAGAGTTTCAAAAATAATAGAAACACTTGTGTTTTTTTTTTCTTTCACTTAATTTTTGTTTTTTAAAAAGAAAAGAACAAATGTTTTTATTAATTTTGCACAGCCTGATTTAAATCTTAATGGTATTGATCATTATTTTGTAGTGATTTATTATAATAAATTTACTGTAAATATATTGCGAAATTTTCACAACAGGCGTCATACTTAAACAAAACATATAAATATTTTTTATATGGTATATTTATTTAACGAGATTCTTTTTACTAACATAGAAAATTAAATTCAATTAGCATAATGTGTGAATTATTTGCCCAAAACGAATTTAACTTCGAAATTCTGTTCCAATTCTGCATCCCCCGAAATAATTCCGTGAATCGCAAATTAATAAATCCCCCACAAACTCTCTTCCAACTGATTACTCACTATAATCAAGACTAAAAAAATCACCTCCATCGCTTTATTTCTCTTTGCTCATCTATAAATCACTAACACCTCACAATACGCCGAAAACACCCATAAAAACCTTGGCAGAAAGGCTACTGGCCGACAGCCATTAATCAAAATAAAAATGTACTACTTATTGTATTATTTTAAACTATTGTACAAATGTATGATAATAAAGATATTTACTACTACTGTATGGAATAAAAGTTATTATTATTATTATTATATTTGATTTTATTTCATCTCTTAATTTTAATTCAAGCATTATGATGTTTGATCAAGTGTTAAATGAGAAATTAATTAAATGTAGAATTGATTGAATATTTGAATTGCAACATTAGACAATGTGAAAGTGCTGTGTGTTTAGATACTTATTGGAAATTTAAATTGCGTAATGGAAGTTAGTTGTTTTGTAAATGCATAGATAGATATAGATCGATGATAATATTTTTGGCAAATGGCCGCTGCCTTATAATTATTCAATGCATATATGCGCGGACGAGTAAATGGAACATCGGTTGAATCCGTTGATACATTTTTGTCGTATTTTGCTGCGGTTAGGAAACATTTACATGGGTAGGAGAAAATACAAGTGGTAAATAATAAAGGAGCGCACAATTCTCCGATCACTCAAATCATTTCCTCTGTTTCCCACCCAATCGGATTTTCCATTCACAATACACCGGTGCCAATTTCATCCACTTAATCATTTATATATAGTCTGATGGAACCTTTTGTGGAGTGAAATCCGTGACGGGACACTCGTAAAATACTCACCGAAAGCTAACCGGGACAACGGAGGGATGGAGGGAGTCGCATTGGCATTACTTAACCAGTAATGTCTGATAAGTATTATCAAAGCGCGGGGATCAGTTTCAGTTTGTTGTTGTTGGTACGCTCGGGCTGGGCTGGGTTGGGTTGGGTTGGGCATGTGTGTAGGTATTATGGCCGCAATAAAAGGGGGGATGTGTGAAAACGTATCAAAACAGTTTTGATAACAGCATGTGCCATTACACGTAGGATTTAATAACGCAATTATTTCGGTACGTCTAGGATAATATACACATAAATCAGATATTATTAATGTTTAGAGCAGACTTTAACAGGGTTCTACAATGTAGCCAAACATTGACTGCAAGACACAGCCAAGAATAAACAACCCTGCACTGTTAATATCTGTAATAACTTGAACTAATATCTGGCGAGGGCAAACGACGGCGTCTTCCTAAATTACAGTAATTCAACTAAA
This sequence comes from Philonthus spinipes, assembly GCA_963082785.1. Taxonomy (NCBI): domain Eukaryota; kingdom Metazoa; phylum Arthropoda; class Insecta; order Coleoptera; family Staphylinidae; genus Philonthus; species Philonthus spinipes. Next base: position 8,565,431 of record OY720304.1, read on the forward strand.
AGTGGGAGAGAGGGCGAGACGCCATTGCATAAAATTCATCAACATGGCTCCTTGAATCCGACTTATTAAGACTCCAGCCAACCCCCGTTTCGTCTACATCCCCGTTTCTTCTGGGGGGTGCGAAAATTCACTCCACCCCGGTCAAGGGCGAGCCGTGTAAAAAAAGCATCTTGTCTTCCCTCAGCTCCGCGTTTTTCCTTTTCCACCTTACACCCCACGACAAACGATTGTCCCGTTTTCCATCGTTGACATCCGGCGAAAATCTCCAGCAATTCCGGCATTTCGCCATTCGCCGTGAAACAACCGCATTAAGGCAATTTGACAATAAATTAATCGAATTACGTGCATTAAACAGAGGGCGCGCGGGGAGGAGAGACGGGGAAAAGGGGAGGCGGGCGGGATGAGCGCAAAAAAGGAACTCGCCGCTATGCACAACAGGATATGGATGCATTTCCGCTCTCAAAGGGGTTAGTAATTATGGCCGTTAATGTGATTACTTCGTTTCAGAACGGAGTCCATTAGGCCCTTGTACTCTGCAATAATTCCATATCGCTCATGTCAGGATTCCTGGCTGCTACCGCTTCGCTCCACCTTGTCTGACTTGCTCGAAAGCCGCATAACTCGACCTAATAGTTTTACACACGTTTCAAGATGTGAATTTAAACTTCACCCCCGCTCAAATATTCATATTACCAAATTCTTAACTCACTTCACATCCTTCTCCTACTAGAAATAATTACCAGAAATTATTAATAAACTCAAAGTACATATTCTTTTATAAATATTTTAATACTCCTCAAATTTCATTCACTATAACTGAATATATTATTTACACAATAATATTTAAAATTTCAAATTAATGGATTTCGAAATCAAATAAAACAGCAATCGGCTAAAGCCCACAAGCCGACTATATTTCCCTTTCTTAAATTAAAGATTGTAAATGTGATAATTGAAATTTCAGTTATACAAAGTTAAAAATAGTTCTCATTAATTGAATAACGATGAACAAGTAATAAAACAAATTTATATTTTATCACAGAATTTTTGAGACGTTGGTAATTTATAATCAAAATAAAGTATCATAGTTTTAGAACTTTCGAAAAATGTAATCACACAAATAAGAAAAATTTGATAAGAAGGCAAGTGTTTGTTATTTATAATTGATGGTAGAAGCCATTACTTTATAATACGTTTTTCAACAATATAAAAAGAGATAGCTTGTTAATTGTTGAGGCTTCTACTTTGTTATACATTGTAATTCAATTTTAATAAATGAAACACTTGTTTACTTTGTTTGTATAACTCGGATTGATTTTATTGTTATTAGTCAACAATAAAATCAATCCGAGTTATACAAACAAAGTAAGAAAGTGTTTCATTTATTAAAACTAAAAGGAGATAGGTTTAAAATTCATCACTTCGTTCGTATCACACGTTTGTTGTTTAATTAGTGAATAGTATATAATAGTGAGTTGATTGAACATTATTGCCATATAACCTACAAATTAAAAGCTTGGCTGGTTTCATGAATAACTGAATTTTCAAAAATAAGTAAAAACAACAATTTTAACAATAGAAAAGAGTATATATTCACTAGATCAGAGTTATTTAAATTAATTAAATAAAAATATTTTTTTAATGGTTTTATCACTTATCATTTGTTGAAGAATTTGTACTATTACTTTCGAAAGGTTTAAATTAAATTACACGTTGATTGTTTCACAAATGTTGACTATTTATGTATTTATTATTATCCATCTTATTGCAGGATAACTTAACACTACCAATTACTCGAATAGTTTTCGCGTTCATTATCATAATTTGTTTTATTTTAGTTTCACAGTTCTTATTGTTGTAATACTGAAACCATTGTTTCCTCAACATCATTTACCATCAGTCAGAGGTTGGCCAAACAATAATAGCAGTATTTCTATAGGAAAAAACTGTGAATTTTTAATAAAATCTGTTATATTTATTTAAAGGTATTAATAATTCAGTTGAAATAAACAGCATTGGAATTTTCATAATTAATAACCAGAATAATAATAATAATACCATCTGTGATTCCCTTGTAATTAAGCACCATTATAAATTCCGACCGCATCAGATAAGGCAAACTTAACTAAAAGGAGAAAATAAAAAAAGGTAAGCTGTACCGACGGAAAAGGCCCCTCTCGTGCACTTTTATTGTACTTAAATATGTGTGTGTGTATAATTTATTTCCTCAATAATGTAATTCCGTTTTTATGTTTCGAAATAACACACGTACCATTATAAAAAATAATAAAAATGGGGGCCACGTAATGACTAGTTTGGTTTTATGCAAAATAAACTATATATGTTGTACAACTGGTAGAATCGATGAATTCTGTGTGTGTGTGTGTATAAATGCGTTGTATGTATATCTCTAAATCAGGCGAAATGATTTGAATATTAAACCCATAATTGTCAAAAATACGGACATATCCGGTGGAAATTATCATAATGTAAATACGATTTAATATAACACTATTTTCCCAAAGTGGCACATTTATATCCATTAATCTAGAAAAATGTGTATATCGTAATTACCCCCCTTTTTTAATTATAGCTCGCGAGGAGAGAAATTGTAATTCCGATGAAATATTCTCTAATAAATATCAAACAAAAAAAAATCGTGTAATTACTCCCCTCTTCCACTTGCTTGGAATATTTGCATCTCACTACTTTTGTTATCCCATTTCGTGTTATTATCATTATTATTATTTTAATGCAATTACATTTGACAAAATAATTACGGGCTGAGTGGGGTATTGATTTTGTGTGTGATATTAAATACGCGGCACATTATATTAAAACTATGAATATTTTAGCGCGACAAGTCAATTAACATTAAAATATGAGATATAATTTATTTAGAATTTGTTTTTGTCACGTATGTCACGCCGCGAATTAATAACGGATTTTAAATTAATTTTCTTTTCGGCTTTCGGCGGAACGTTAATTTGTCACTTTTCAATAATTCACCGCCTGTATTTATTATTCAATCGCGCGAATTTAAATTTACATCATATTATTATTTGCCCCGCGCGCGCGAGGGCGATCGTTTCTCTTTTTTTTTTTGTTAAACCGCCCCGCTTTATTTATTTTTCATGCGTATTTTCAATTTTAACGCGACCCGTAAAAATTCCATGCGGTTTTCGACGGCGTTGAAATAAAATATTTCTTCATGGTAATCATTACTAATTTAACTCAGAATATTTAATTGCTCGATAAATATTAATTCTTTAATTTAAATAAGTAATTTTATAATGGATCCGTTATTTATAAACACAGCAGATTTAAATATTTTTAAGTACATTAGACGTATTTTCTGAAATAACTGACAATTTAATGGCCGTCAGTTTGATAATGACGGGCTAATAACGTCGAAACTGTAGTCGTTAATGAACTTTTTGATTAGTTCTATAAAGTAAAACTGTTTTTTTATTGTAAAAAGGAGTTTAAATGAATTGTTATTTATATTTATGAAATTTATGAATATGTGTATTTTAATAAAATTTGAGGTTGAACCATCACTGGTCGATACCAAATTTTCTACAAACATCATTTTTGTAAATGTATAAATTTGTAATGTACAATTTACAAATTGGCTATCGACCAAAGGTTTTTTAGCCATGATATTTTATATTTGATACGTGGAAATAAAGATCTTTCTTACTTATAAGATGTTATCTAATGGTGAATGCGCCGGGAGTTACTAAAAAATTGCTGCTACTGTATATATGCGATTAATCTCCAAGAGTTTTTTTTTAAAATGATAATTCTTTCTTCTGAAATTTTCAAACGCATATTTCGTATACAAAGTGATCATAATCAATAGATTCATACTGATTAATTAAAAATCCCTTTTAATTGAAATTATTAAATTTAATTAATTACATATGATTTGCGCCCATCGGAGCTTATGAAGACCTAGAAAAAGTAATCCACGATATTTGAAGGGAGCATTTCCTACAAAACGGGATTGATTAAATGATAATTACGCGATGGTGAATATCCATTCATGGAATTAATCCCGGCCTCGTTTGATTTTAATTTTTTTTGTTTCATCCTACTTTGCTTGCGTCGTCGCCGTCGTCATCGGCGGTTGAATAGCCTGGGTAATTATAATTTAAACTATAATGCATGACGTATTCACGTGCGATCCTCGTGTGCTAATGCAGATGTAAAGATATGGTTGCATCCTGGAGGGCCATCGAGAATTACGTTTCTTCATTGTTGTATGGAGGATGGATCAGGCTCGCTTGCTCGCTCGCTCTCTCGCTCTTTCTCTTTCTGGGCATGTCCGTGTGGGAATACTAATCAAATCCGATTTGTTTGAACGGCGCAGCTGAATGCAAAAAGGTTTTCATAATGAAGTACTTTCTACACTTGCCGTCGGATTTTTGTCCCGCTTTCGCAGATTACACTAATTACATTATTGTCGGTGATAAATACGGTTATTATTCGTACACGAGGAGAGGACGGGGCGAATTAAAATTGATAAATCGCGTCGTCTGTGCAGCTTGCATCATCTTGATAGCGCAAATATTGACGCTCTGTTCGTTGTTGATGCTCCGTGTCTAAATAAGACCGTTCGTAATGCGATGCGTGTTTTAATTTCTCGGACTTGCGAAATGTATTCTTTGGAGTCGTTAAATATGGATGTGGTGGAGATCCATCTATCATCGGTGGTGGGAATCTGGGTTGTGAGCGTGTGACACACGTTTCCTACTGTTTTAGCTGAGGATGTGGAGGAAAAGTAGGAGGAGGTGGAGGAGGAAGTAGTGGTATATGAATAATAAATGTATGCAAGAATCGATGGAGTATTTTTAAGGCACAAAGCATAGAGGAACCCATCAACATATATCCATCCATCCTGGTGTTGTGCGAACGTACGAACGAGCGGAGGAAACTCATTTTAATTACAAAGATTAAAAAATCGCTTAGAACGCGATGAAAGACACAAAGCCTCGTATGATATATGACAACTATATGCAAATCCATGAATAATTCTTACCTATGTGTTGCTAGATAACTATTATAAATATGGGCGTCTACACGAGCGTCATGTAAATGAAGTCGACTCAGGAACTAATATATTTCAGTGTTTTAACACTCTGAGCGTTGGCCTGCCTGCAGCCGCTGTTTATATAGTGATATATCACGGGTAATTAGTGACTTACGATGTCAGATTTTGTTACATATCGCCGATCTCGCTGTAGGCCTCGCCTCCTTTTCACGTACGCTGACGTCTTAAGTGCTCTTTATTTATTACGCTCACATTTATTTCCCACATACGTTACGATCACTATCGTCCGTCCATATATTAGCCATTATTCATCCTCCTCGGCCATCGCGAAAAATCACGTTCCACCCGTCCTCTTCAATTCAATCCCAGCCGGCGAATGTTTGACGAATACTTCCTGTATAAAATGCGCTTCCACTAATTGCTCCTCCTGCACATATTTTCTATTATTCCCTCGCCAGCCTCGCATCCACTCCTCCACATTTCCACACGTACACACAACATTTACTTACGAATAACAAACGCGCTTAATACCTTCACTTTCAAGTGTTACTCCATTTGGGCCGTATTTGCGCTTTCTGGATACATCTTTATACTAAAAAGCCAACACTTTGCTTTTAAGAAACCGTCGTCTATAATTATTTACGCAATCATTAACTTCCACAGAAATAATTTCATATACTACGAATTAATACTTCCGAAAAAAAAATGACACTATCTTAGAGTAAAAATTAAATATATATAGTAAAACGCAAACCACGAGTGATTTATTTTATAATCATATTTATTTCTTACATAACATAACTTGCTTAATTATCATTAGCTATATACCACATAACCAATAATAATTATTCAACAAATTCAATTGTGAAATTTGAATTTAAAATTTAGTCTTCAATTTACAAAATGATCAATTACAATTAAATCCTAAAATAGGTACATTTCAATATTTCACACTTTACAAACATGTAATTTATAATTTTTAACAACGAGACGTTAAAGTTGGTAAAAATCTATGCAAAAAATCTATATTGCTTGGGGAGCACAATCTAATTACAATGTGTATTTTATAGCTGCTGCAATCCAATTGTGATTTTTTTTAAATATTACTTCTAAGAACCGTGACCTTGTTTTTATTGTTTTAATGATAATTCAAGATCTGTGCTTTTCATTGGTGCGCTTAATTTGGTTATGGAACTGTGGGAACATGGATTTATTTCAATTTCAAAAATGAAGACTTCAACTTGGGAAAAAAGTGTTTTTTTTTTCTTTTAAGAAAGGTAACTCTGTTTTTGTTGTTTCAATAACAGCCCATAATCAGTGCTTTATATTTTAGTTATGGGACTCTGGGAACATTGATTTATTTCAATTAAAAAAATGAAAAAAACTATATTTTTTGCTTCTAAGAACGGTGACCCAGTTTTTATTGTTTTAATGGTAGTTCATGATCTGCGCTTTCCAAGGGTGGGGCCAAAAGATAGTCCCTTCGTTTTTATATAATTCTCTCAAGAAATCACATTGTCACATCCCAAAGAGGTACTAATATATTCCAGGACCTTATATATTTCAGTGTTTTAATACTCTGAGCATTGGCAAGCCTGCCATGAAGTCATAGTGACCGAACTATTGAACGAAATTAATATTCACACGTTTTAACCTCATTTCAGATACTTTCGAAATTACTTACAATCATGAGAAATTATTAGATAAAAATCTTAATCGATGGTTGAGGCTGGTGTGGGGCCAAAAGATAGTCTCTTCGTTTTTATATAATTCTCTCAAGAAATCACATTGTACATCCCAAAGAGGTACTAATATATTCCAGGACCTTATATATTTCAGTGTTTTAATACTCTGAGCATTGGCAAGCCTGCCATGAAGTCATAGTGACCGAACTATTGAACGAAATTAATATTCACACGTTTTAACCTCATTTCAGATACTTTCGAAATTACTTACAATCATTAGAAATTATTAGATAAAAATCTTAATCGATGATTGAAGCTTTTACTTGATGAAACTCCATAATACACTATTTGTAAATAAAACAATAATATTTATTGTAGAAACATAGCTACAATTATTGTTGCTATTAATCATTTGCCTGATGATGCTACTGTGTTGGTGAGACAATTGTAGCAGTGTCTCTACAATAAATTTTGTGAAACTTAAAAAAAAAAAATATTTACAGGTAGTAGATTAAAATCGTATGTTGAATTAATTACTCACTTAACCCGTGGTGAAACATATTTAATTAATGTTAATTAATTTAAAACATATAAACATATTTAATTAATAATTAATTAATTAATTAATAAACATATTTAATTAATTAATTTAATTTAATTAACAAATTTAATTAACGTTGATTAAAGTACTTGTTTTTTTTTTTCACTGATTCATTCAAATCAGTAAAATAAACCAGGTGTTTTAATCAAAGTGTACTGAAATCTGATGGATTTGTGTCTAATTTTCTGAAAGGAAATTCAAATTTCTGGCTTCAAATCCTACTAACATAAAAGTACGTATTATGTTAATAAATGTATTTTTTTGGTTCATAATTGTTACTATAATTTTGTACTGTAAGAAGTAAAAGCTTCTATAATATGGAATCCGTTTAGTGGAGGCATCCGCAATGCAATGGAGACAAACAAAAGTTGGTAGTTTACTACCAATTTTCCGATAACGGGGCTGTTAAAATTAAACGTGATTGCTATTTTTGCAATCGTACTATTTTATCCGATTGGTGTCAACGATTGGTTTTGTATGTTTAAAATCGGTAAAAATGGAGAAAATCGATGTTCGAATTCTATAAATTAATTAACATTAAGAAATTACAGAAAGTAAGTAAATTCATAAACTTAAAGTTAATTAAGTAAAAATTGAAATAAAAAAAAATAATAATAAAAAAGTGAACTAATTTAAATTCTTGTCCATCTTCGGGTTATTAGCCCATTCTTCAGATAATTTTATTAAATTTCAAATTCGCTGTATTTCTTTGATAATTGTCGTCTGACCGAAACTAGTAGGAACAATAAAAAAAATCGCGAAATAATAAAACCTTCATACATTACGAAAAATAAATGTTACTTACGGTTTGACAGTAAAATAAAGTCCTAGTAATATTAAATTACGATTTATTTAAAAGTACCTGAGCATGATATAAAAAGAAATAACAAAAATCTATAAAGTTTAACGTATATTTTTAAATTAAATGTAACACAACCGAAGGAATTGTTGTTCGCTTGAAAGTTGAGAACAGACTCAGCTATTAATTTTTAATAAAATTTTAGACTCCTTTACTGCAGTTTTTTTAACATCGTGAAATAAAATTCGCTACATAAAGATGCAAGAGTGAAGAAAATTTAAAATGAGATTATATTGTGTTTTACTTTCAAAATACAAACATCCTACCATCACCATATATCAATTAATTTGGGTAAATCATCACCACAGTTTAGCTAGCATAGATCTTTCTTAATCATAAACTAGGCAATAGCCCAGACATATTAACACCTACATATATTGTAATTATATATGTTATTTTGTTAAAATTATCTGTATTGTTTGAATAAAGCTGTGTGTATATAAAAAATGCTAATAACAAAATTTTACTCAATAAGTTTACTTTCAAAACGCGTTTATTGTTATTTATGATAATTATAGGTTTCATCAATATTCACATTTAATGAAACGTTCAGTCACCATTCATCTAGCGTATGGATAACTAGTGATGGCCATTTCGGTTTTTCGAACCTCATCAGACTAGTGTGTTCCATGTGCAAATACTAGTTATCCATACGCTAGATGAATGGTGACTGAACGTTTCATTAAATGTGAATTTCGTTTCCTTGTTTGCTTAAACAGGACAAGTTCGCCTTCCTTTAGTGGACGAAACAATGATTCTCGGTCGTCTACCTTGTAGACCCAAATCGTTGACGATGCCACTTGAAATTAGGCAAAAGATGGCGCTTGCGTCGTCTTTAATTAATTACGATTATTCATCAATATTGTTAAATAATTTCAGTGCATCGCCCTACAAAAAAGATACAGAACCTTTTTATTACTTCCTAGATTCTTCATATTCCGTATGCTCTTGTTTTTTTAAACCTAGTATTGTTTTGATCATTGGTATTTTTCAAGGAGTAAATCTTGAAAAACTTTACTATTGAACGAAATAAATATTCACATTTCAGTTCCATTAAGTAAATGATTAGTGCAGTTTTTTATATTGTAACACTGTGAAATAAAATTCGCTCATAAAGAAGTAAGACTAAAGAAAATTCAAAAATAGATGAGATTTTGTTTTTTTTTTAACTTACTTTAAAAACACGTTTATTATTTTTTAAATAAATATGATAAATATGAATTTTGTAAAATAATTTGAGCGTGCCGCCATACAAAAAAGATGGATAATCTTTTTCTTAAATATTCCATTCCTCACATTTCTTATATTCCGCTGCTCTTGTTTTTATTTTAAACCTAGTATTGTTTTAACCATTGCTCATTTTCAGGGACTAAATTTTGAAAAACTTTCAAAATACTTTGAAATACTTTGATATAAGTATATATTAAGAATACTTGGTTTGTTTCAGAATTTACAATTAATTTGTGAATCAAACTTAGTGTTCTCTTGATAATTGTTGAGGCTTCTACTTTGTTATACATTGTTATTCAATTTTAATGAATGAAACATGTTTTTACTTTGTATAACAACCTAACAGAGTTATACAAACAAAGTAAAAAGGTGTTTAATTTATTAAAGTTAAGTGCTCTCTATTTTAATTTTAATTTGATTTTATTAATTCAACTTAATATCTTAATAAGGTAGAGCTGTACTGACGAGGAATAGATCCCGAAACTAGTGTCTGCAGATGGTTTTATACTTCGCCACGTTTTTTGTTCTTTCTATTGAATATTCTTTAATAAAAAAATGTTGCATTACTCCACGTAAGTAGTTTAAACCAAATGTACACTAAAACAACTACATCGAGACGCATACGGATTTCTAATTTTCATTTTGATGAAAACCAATTTCTCGAGGCAAAGTGTCCAAATTAAAAAATCATCCATTCAAATAATGGTATTATAACTAATCTTACTAATAATTTTGCAATTATATTATTAAATATGTTATTACCTAGAAAACAGCTACAAATTATATCTATTCATATTCTATAAGAGTAAAATATATAATTTCAAAAAAACCGACATTGCGTTCAGTCTATATAGTACTGCCCTCTAACATTATCAATCATTTAGAGTGAAATAAATATATATAATGATATTCAAGTAGAAAAGAGAGAGATTTTTCTGAAGCGGCAATAAATTTATATTAACCTTGCTATATCTGGTTAATCTATGAATGGTTTTATTAAATCTTTTTATTTAATTTCAAGTCAACAAGTGTTCTTCTTAATTTTTATTTATACTAAAGTATCTTAAGGTATGCAAAAAATAATCTCATATGTTAATAACTATTTCATTTATTTTTTTACTTTTAAGAACACACACCTACAAATTACCCGTAGAAATCCAAAAAGAACCCACCCAAACATCAAATATTTATATCACCCCGAAGCGAATCCTCCGTTTTAACAGCCGTCCTGATTGATTCGTTACGTGGCAGGAATAAGTCCGGCCCCCTCGACAATCCCCCCTCTTCCCCGCCCGGATTCCGGTTGATACAGTGTTGCGAATCCAATAAGCGGGAATTTATATCACTTTCAGTTACATTGTAATAATAGCGACAGTTTTTATGAGCGGCGGCACATAAAAGTTGTTTAATTAAATTTCATTTAATGTTGCATCGCCTATATTTTATAGTTTAATGCGGGGCTGAATTCAACAATATAGGGAATTTACATCGATCGGAATCTGCATTATAAAATGTTATGGGAGTGACATTAAAAAAAATAAAGGACAACAAAAACACAGTTGCAGGCGGCACAATCGCGCCGTAATGCGCCCTTAAGATCCGATCCGGATCTTGATCTCCTCTGGAGATTCAACGGGATTTAGTTCATGGACGCGATGCAGTTTTGTTACAGATTGTGTGGGCAGGAATGGGTACTTCAAAGGTTTGTAATTGTGACTTTGGAAGTTAAATAAGCAACAAACAAGTGTGAAGTAGAAATTTATAAGTTCTTAATAAAATCGAAATATATTTTTGAAAAATTGTTTAATGGGGAATGGCTTCCATTGAGCAGGTTAGTTACCTGCACATTCAAATCCATACTTACAGCTAATTAGGTTTCTCCACTAAAAACCTTATTCCTGCTTGCACCGACACCCGCTAATCCACCCCCTTTTTCTGTACATATATAAGTGTTGAATTTAAATTTGTTAATTAGTATCAATCATTGATAATTGTTACTTTGTGTCCGAAATGTACATCTGGTAACAAATAAAGTAATGGAGAAAGGATTGTAAGAGTTTTTTTTTCCAAGTTAGTATCATCTTCACGTAATTCAATTAACCCAATTGGGGATGCTTGCTTGAATTTTATATATGGATAAAAATACATTAAATAAAAAATAATTTGAATATAATTCTGTATTGTAGAGGCGGCTTCTTCTTCGTTATATATGTTATCTTCACAATAACTTATTACTTACTCTTAAGTAATTTTTTCTATAATAATCACTTAGTAAGTATGCGGTTTATATTGCTGTCCTGGTTATACATTAAAGTAATCATGTAGGAATATCGCTAGATAATTATTATTTATTTAACTTATTATTTAAAAAAATTCTGAAAATGGGCCATATTTTCTGCGAGCATAGCATTTTTAACATTTTAAAACTCCAATAGCATTAGCATATATTTTCAATATTTGAAAGTTGATTTGGTCCTTTTTCAATTGTCATGCAAATATTCATTTTTTAGACTCACTTTAAAGTAGATTGAAAAGTATCGATTTTTTATGGAAAATACTACAATTGCACTAAAAGTAAAAAGTACTTTCTTTTAAGAATAATTAAAGAAAAATAATTTTCAGTGTGTATAAGGGATGGGGGTTGAAGGGGGTCGATTAATTAGTGAATTATGCAGCGTGTAGGTGTAGTGTAGCCTAATTTAGTCCGGCCGGCTTCACTGCTGGGATTGCAGGATTATAATCACGGTCCAGTAGTAGCAGGAACAACAGGAATGTCTGTTGGTTATGCGGTTGCGGCCGGGCCAGAACATGCGGCCTGGATAACGACAGGACACGGCGATAAAGGTCAGGGATTCTAATACGTCCCGCACTGCGATTTAACACCGAAGAGGACTACGACCTCGACGCTTTAATCATTCACGTCGAATTTAATTAATGCCTTATCTACACCCGTGTCCGATGCATTTTCCATTACTTCGCACAGGCACGGGTCCGCGTTTCCATCACTAAAAATTAAATATTTAGTCTATGATATGATTTTCTTCATGTTAACTTATTTATGTTAACATTTTGTAACCTTATAATAACAGCTTTTTTTAACTTAGTATAATACAATTCTGTTATTCAAACAAAGTTAATAAGTGTAATTTGTTTATAATCACTTTTTTATCGTTCTTTACTTGAATTCTCTCATAGTCTATTTTACTACACTCTTTTCTTTAAACAATTTATTATTGTACTATGTAAAATAATTTAAAGAAAAGACACTTGGTATTGTTTCACAAATTAGACTTATTCCGACTAGTTTCGGTTTATTAGACCATTTTTAAACGAATGTACAGAAAAAAATATTGTCTAGGTATATATACAAATATTTCAATTTCAGGTAATAAGAGAAGTCAGTATTGGGGAATTCCAAATCTCTTCGTTGTCGTTTACGATATTTTCCCCATTTTTATGGCCCTGTTAATCTCCAATCTTTCCTTTAGATTTAGTATGTTTTCCTTATTACCTGAATGCAAAATCTTAAAATTATGTGGATTAAAAAAATGATTGAATGCAATGCAATACTTGGAAGAGCCAGTTGTTGGTTTATTATTTAAAATAGATTTTTATGCTGTTTATCATGGTTCCAAATGATCTGCCGGTTTGTCCAATTTAAGTCGCATCGCATTCATCACATTGAATTTCATAAAATCCACATTTCTTCAAATTATCTGTTTTTGTTTTATTATTTATTAAAAGTTTGCTTAAATTTAGCTGGTTTGAACATATGATATTAAAGTTTTTCCCCTTAAACTGATTGATTATATTATATGATAGGATAATAACAACATTTATTTTAAACCATTTATTATTATTTTTTGTTCAGGTGCATAAAATTATTTAATTAGATGTTTTTGTTTAGTGCCAGATGAGAAATTAATTCAAGAAATTTATTATTGTGTAAGATTGTAATAAAATACTTTTTAACTTTGTCAGTATAACAAAAACGTGGTTTATTATACGATAATTTCTTAATGCCTCAGGTACCTACCCGACGGCTCACCCCCGCCTAAGAGTAGGATGGGGTGGTTATAGTCGACAAGGGTGGTGAATTCACACCAACAACCAGATTGATTTTAACTCTCTCAGTGTAAATTTGTTTTGGCAGAATTGTAAGACAATAATAAGCGTTGAAACGACCATAATTTTATTAGTTGATCCATCTCGCTATTTTACCGAGAGTCCACTATTTAGTATCAACAGAGCTAACGTAATTTATTAATAATTTCTAGTCAAAAATTTGAGTACAAAATGTTGTATTGTTTGTTTCTCTCAACTAATTTTAAATTATATGTTTTGTAAATTTATGACGAAGTGGCATCGGACTTCTTAGTTTTGAGATATTGTTTAAATATTACAAGTATTCATCGTAATGAAGAGTGTTGGTGTTGTAGAGCGGAATTATAATAAACAAAATGATAACAATTAAAACAGTACGAACATATAGAGAGATAGGGATTATAGAAGTTTCGCCTTCATTCACATGAGTCTGGAAAGGGGGAAAGCATTGATAAAGTTATTTGAAAAAGCCTCCGCGCCGACATTTTCCCGGCAATGGTATTTTATTAAATGAGAATTTAATATATCGATAACAGACGCAGGCTCCAGACTGACTGCGAGCACAATTGAAAACTTTTCATAAATACATCTCTGACTATAAACTAAACACGGCCATTCGATATATTTATTTCAATATCGAGAAATAGATAAATGGCGGCATATATTACATTTACATTTCTACGCCCGTATCTATATATCTATATATATATAAGCACATATTATACACACGTATATATATATATTTATAGTGTGCAAAAAGTAATTTCCAATTTAAAATACTACTCCGATATAAATCTAGGGAATAAACGCTGCGGAGAAACGCTGCAAATGGCACTATTCATAAAATATTTGCGCCCTTTATTCTCTTTTTACACCTACATTGCAATATTGCAATTCTTAAGGATACGTTAATAAATGGAAAATATTCTTTTAAATCCTCTCCGCCGCTTCGCCTTTAACGTCTCTCTTTATATAAGGCGCCTTCGGAATTTATTCTTTTAAACGTAAATACTCGACAATTTTATATATATTTTCACGCGTTAAATTGAAATTTAAATTCGTTTTTATTCAACGCGAATAATATTTTATATTTTTATTAATTGTCAAAGGCGTCTATTTCGCCATTCGAATAAAACATAATTAAAAAGTGTCTTCGTTATTTTAATAATTTTTATGTTATTTTTATATTCTGTATATAAAATATAAACATAAAAAATGGGCTTTCTAAAATAAATTAGCACAGACTAAATACAAACCAGCAATCGCGTATAAAAATATTTATGTTTCTTTCCTCCATCCAATATATGGTATCAATCAATTTTATATTAATTAAGGAAACAAAAATAAGAAATAAAATATTTTTAATAAGACAAAATATGTTTCGTTATTATTCAGTCGCGACCTTACTCAGGGCCGGATTGGGCCGGCGGGTAATCGGACAAAAAAAAAACCGCAGTGCTCTGAAACCGACAAAAATGCGACAAAACCCCAGTTTTTTATTATATGAGATATCAATTTCTTTGGAATAGTTATACTGCTTACAAATTAGAATTTACTATAGATCGAAAAACTTTAGTTAGTTGCACTTCCGGTTTCACGGGAAGGGACATATACAGTGTGAGGTTTTTTTTTTGTTTCGTGTTCTCAAACTATAAGAGATAGATAAACGGTTAAATGGAGAAAGAAATGCAGAATTACGAGCTAAATACACTTAATTTTTTTTCAAAAAAAGTCAAGGCTAACTAGATATTTAGAAAAATGTCAAACTTATTTTTCTCATCGATTTTCCCGTTTATTAAAAATGATAGAAAAAAAACTCTAAGGAGCAAAATTTAAATAATTTTACACTAAATAATAATATTTTATCAGATTTTTTCTACCGACAGTAGTTTTCGAAATATAACACCAGAGAACACAAAAAAACTCACCTTGTATATAACTGAGGCTATTAGTTGTTGAAACTTAATAATATCACTTTAATAAAACACATAATTTGTTTAGGTTCATTTATCTAACTGATGAAGCCACTGAGTGGTGAATTAATTGTTGCAGTACAATAAACATTAACCTAAACAAATTAAGTGTTTTGTTAAAAGACATATATTCTGATAATTTAGGTTTTACATTTTTTCTATATGGGGATTCACAAGTAGTTCTAAAACAACTGATTTTTTTAGCCTATTCAGTTGTCAATCTGATTATAACTGTGAAAATACCAGGGGAGTGGGATAATATTTGACATTGGGAAACACGGCAATAGTTGTCCACTTCAGCACTGGAGACGCTGTAGTGTCAAGTGGAAAACATTAAATATATTCTAAATAAGGATCAATTTGCCATATTTCAATTTGATTATATACATCACATGAATTATTATTGTCAGTTATATTGTGTACGTCAGAAATTACTCCAGTTTTTAATACGACTATAGCTCATATAGGCTACACCTGGTAAGGTAGTCTTTATAATTTTAACAATATTTCATGTGATGAATAAATGAATGAATAGTAGTTTCAGGATAGTGAAATAAATTAGATTTAATGAAATGTTCAGCGTATGGATAACTGGTGATGGCCGTTTCGGCTTTCAAACCTCATCGTCTTTAATTTTTTATGAATTAGATGCTTGGGTTACTTTTAAGGCATAGTCGGTTTAATAGGACTTGGGTTACTGGATTTGTGGCGAATTCATGGGAAAATTGGAAAAGTATTTTTTTTTATTAATTTTTATTATTATCAATTTTAATTTTTCATTTGCATGATCTAATGACAATACATAATTATTTTGTATCAAAAATATATAGTTACTAAATTCCGAATTACAATATTAAATAATTGTTTATGTCTAGTTTTATTTAAAAAAAAAATAGAATAGAAAATAGTGAATAAATGCAAAAATATTCAAAAATTCCGCTGCTGGTTACTCCATAGTTTGTACACGAACCTAACCTTATAAAATCTATGAACGAGCACGCATGTTTAATTATTTATATTACTTCTAGAAACATTGTTTAAGCTATTTCTAAAAGAAAATTGGGAAAAAGTGCGCCGTTTGAGAAATTTGACACTTTGAAACTCGCCGTCAGGTGTTGGAAATACGACTCAGCAATGGATTTGTTTATAGACAAACCATAAGTGGGCACGCATTTTGTATTGTTTACATTGCTTCTAAAAGCATTGTTTAAGCCATTCTTAAAAGAAAATTTAAAAAAAGTGCGCCGTTTTTGAATAATTGTTTATAAAACAATCGCTATTTTCAGATTTTTTTTAGAATAATTTAGAATGTATAAGAATAAATTTGATTCTGTTTTATTCAATTGTCCTTGGTATTACTTATAATTATGAATAAACGTCAAACAAGTGTTGTTTTCCTTTAAATAAATATTAAAATAAAGTCTCGATGTGGAGGCGCCGGGTTCATTGCTGGATTCATTGCCAGCTTCACACACATTATAAATAAATCTTTAATCTGGTTCTCATTAAACACTTGATAAAACATGATCACAATATTAATAGGTTGAAAAATACATTTGATTTGTTTCACTACTTAAGTTATTTCCTCCGACTAGTTTCGACTCTCGTCACTCCTTGATAATGACGAGACTCGAAACTAGTCGTAGGAAATAAATTAAGTAGTGAAACCTATTAACACATTATAAATGTTTGAAACTTAGGAAATAGTTGTCCACTTGAGCACTGCATGGCGTTGCGCGCGTTCCCGCCAAATATATGGATCCGGCACTCTTATTCTTTATCTTTATGGGTAATAATATTCGAAATATATTAAAAAAAATGAAGCAATAAAACGCATCGCTTGCTTACAATCAAACCCAGTGTGCAAACAAACAGCACGGACTCAGTCTAAAATAACTGCAATCCCCGAAAGATTATTTACACGGCAATCATCTCGGTTGCGAATGTGCTAAAAATCTTGTATAAATCCAATTGCCGGCCGGAGATTTACGGGCGACACACTAACATAATCACCGCGCGCCACTTCAAAAGCATCCCCCCGAAAATAGAACTTCAATGAAGAAAGGAAACTCATAATTAACGATAAATAATATTGATTACTTAATTACAGCCCGCGCTCGGAATTTATTTACGGCGCGCTGTAAATGTTTATCCGGGATTTTTTGATCTATTAATTATTTTCGGATGAAGTGTTTGCGTTGTAAATCCTGAAAATTCGGAATGAGGCGGAACGCGAGTTGTTTTTATAAGAAACGCGTTGTTTTGTAGAAAATTTGTGAATGTTTCCTTGAAATTATTTAAGTTCTCCATGTGGAAAATGTTTTATTTATTAATCAAAAGTTGCAAACAAATTTAGTTAATCTAGAATTTGAATCGAAATTATATAAAATAAACCGGCAGCCGGTAAGCAGTTTTCCAAACGAAATTTCGTTTTTATTTTGATACTTGTTGTCAAATCGCGATCAGAATGCTACGTATCCCTAATATTCAAAAAGTACTATACTCTGGCAGTTAGAAATGTTTTAAAAAATGTAACCCATGGATGTCTGTAAAAAAAGACAGAATTTTCCAGTCTACGCGAGTTGCGATTATATATTTATAATAGATGTAATGTCCCTTTTCGATATGATAACGATTTTTTACATCTTCTTATTGCAACCAAATTCTTTTATACAAAATTGAAATGTCTATTTCATAAAACAAATGTATAATGGAATTACAATTATCGCTCATAAATGATTTTTAAGTAAAATTATATTGTTAGTCAAGGCTTCTACTTCGCAATACATCATTTGTAATTACAAAGGTTACGATTATGATTTCATAAACCAGCTACATAAATAAGTATTTAATTTAGATTGTAACTTACATATCGAAATAAGAAAACTCTTTTAAATTTTGTATAGAAGACAATTTTATTTTAGTGACTATCGTATCGACATATGCATGTCAAGAAACTTTATGTGGTGCGGTGCATCTAATTTGAAAGAGGCTAATTTTTGAAGTTCGCGCATATGAGAAATCCAATGATAATTATACACAACGCTTGTGCGCGCGCATTAAAAGTTAGCATCTTTCAAGATAAGATGCATTAGATTAGTTCTAAAAAATCCGACAATACAGCGGAATTTAAATACGTTCGTGTGAGGAATGAAGAAAGGAGGGGCATAAGAAATCCTACAAATTATTGATCGGATCATTATGAATGCATCGTAGTGCTCACTATAAATGCGGCCTAAGGTGGTAAATTACATTAATAATAAGATTTGTATAAATCAAAACTATAGTCACTATAATTATTATTTGACTTGTAGGGCTGTGGTGGAACTTCGACCTAAAGATCTTTTGTGCCCCCCTTACGAAAAAATAATTTTAATTTAATTTGTTACCTCACAGTATATACATATCCTTTTGAAGTACCCTAAAAGGTGTTTAATCTTGAATTATCTTAGTTCGTTAAGAGTGGGGAAGTAGTTCCCCAAGAACCTTTGTCTTACACGAGCTAAAGACTCGCATTCTGTTAGGAGATGGATAACTGTTCCCTTTCCACAAAGCAGAATAGTCGCTATAATAAAATGGACTTTTATGAAACAAAGTTTAAATGGGTTTTCTTGTTGCGATTTAAATTTAATATTTAAATATATCGCTAGTTCATATAATCGGAATCGTAACCTTTTATATAAAAAAAATCTTGCAAAACACTTCATATTTTTTTTTTCAATGCATCAAATTTGAACGCGCGAATCAATCGATTCGAACCAAATCGAATCCAATCCGACGCTTGTTGTCCGGTCTGCAAAATACCTAACAAGATATCAATTAACAGAACACGACCATCAGGACGTTCGTTTGTGTGTGAATGTGTGTGAGTGTACGTGTGTGGAAGCGAGCTTTAAAACAAGTGCTGGCAAAATATTAGAGGGCGCGTAAAATACACACGAAATGCAAACAATAAGTGAAATTTTATATTTAATCAAGTCCCGTGCACGGAAGCACAGTAAAGTACAATTATCAGCAATTAGCTGATTGGAACTCACGTATATACGCCGGTTGTGCACTAACACAATTAACAAATGAAATATTGGAAAGAGGAGGCAAGTTTTCCGATAACTCTCCCCGGTCCGAGGAGTTGCTCAACTATTTTCATTTATTAAAAATTTATACACGCATGCTTTTAATGTTATAACTTCGGATTTGTTCTAAAAAAATACGACAACACAGCGGGATTTAAATGTGTTTGTGTGAGGAATGAGGAAAGGAAGGGCATGCCCTTCATAACAAATCCTGCAAATTATCGATCGGATCATTATGAATGCCGCGAGGGGGAGCGGTGTAAGAATTCTTGGAGGTTATGTATACATGTATACGCGTGTGTGGGGCTTGTATGGCTTACTACGACGAAAATGTACAGAAAGTGCAGACAGTTCAGCTTCTTGTTTAGCGGCAACAAAATTTGAGGATTACTCCATGTGTCGTCGTGAAAACACGTGTCAGGAAATTGCGTGACTCAATTACTTTAACATAAATAAAATATTTCCTCGTGTTTCTCATCCAAACAAACTATAGTGGAATAATAAAGGAATTGAAAATAACAATCTTGTGCAATCCGCTCAATTTCAAAATTACAAAGAAATTGAAATTAATAATCTTTATTAACGTAAAAATGAATAGATCGATTTAGTTGACGATGCCACTTGAAATTAGGCAAAATCTGGCGCTTGCGTCGTCTTTAATTTATTATGATTAATATCGGGTATATAACCCCAACAGAATTTCCGTTTAGTCGCCTTCATCAAGGCATTGCACATGGAACACACTAGTCTGATGAGGTTCGAAAAACCGAAATGGCCATCACTAGTTATCCATACGCTAGATGAATACTAGCTGAACGTTTCATTAAATGTGATTTAATATAATTAATTTAATTTGATTTAATTTAATTTAACATCTTTAAATTGTGTAAGGCAGAGCTGTGCTGATGAGTTATAAATCTCGAAACACGTGTCTGCAGATGCCCTTATATTGAGTATCGTTATTTTTGTGATGCAATATATTACTGATATGCAGCAGCAGGTATATATTATGTAATTCAATGTTTTAATTTTCATTTGTTTAAAGTACTTACGTAACGTAAGTCAAAATGTCACAGAGCTAAATGTAGAAATAATTAGTTTCAAATAATTTTTTGAAAAAAAAAAAAATAATTAAAAATAAATTTAAAAATAATTTATTAATACAAATGAAACAATTAATTATTTTGCCTTTATCTACTGTATTTTTTTTACATTGCGTAAGCATTTAAAAAGAGACAAACATCCATTGAAACAAAAAAATGTGAAAATAATTAATTAATTCAAATGAAATAAATAATTATTTTCCTTTTATCTGCAAATTTCGACTTACATAACTTGCTTAAAGCAGACAAACATCCATTGGAAAAACAACTTTCCGGGCAAATACTCCACCGGATATTAAAACACACAATGAATATTATCTATTGCACGAACTGAAATTATTGAAACAAACTTAAATTTGGGAATATTAGTGCAAAGAATAAAAAACGTTATGTAATATAAGGTCATCCGCCGACACGTGTTTGGAGATTTATCTGATTCAATATCCGGCATGGTATTTGTCCGGGAAGTTGTTTTTGAATGGATGTTTGTCTTCTTTAAATAAGTTATGTAATTAGAAATTTGCAGCTAAAAGGAAAATAATTATTTCATTTGATTTAATTATTTTCAAAATTCGTTCTAATAAATTTAAATAACTGTGACCAAATGAATAAAATACTCTTTTATATTATGAACGTAGAAATGTGCAAACTTTTTAATTTTAATAACGTTTGGTATGCAATAACAACAAAAACACACATTAATTAATTTTATATTTTTTCATATTTATTATTAGATTATTACATACTCCCAATTAATTATAATTTGATAAATTAAGAAAATAATCGTGTGTAGAAATGTTTTGATAAAACATTAATTAGATTAATACGAAGAAACAAAATTATATAAAAATAATCATATCAAACTTTTCCTTGAACCCATCTATTTGAAGTAATTAATCCATCTATTTTAACACCCGTTCTGTTCTTAATTAATTGACGTCAGCGCGGAGAGGGGATTAATCATAAAATGAATTAATTCCAAAAAAATCGACGTTTTTTTCCCAATGAAGTGCGCACACACACTCAAAGAGGAGCGCTTCGCAAAAAGGGCCGCCGAGCCGAGCGCGCGCTAAATTTCAAATTCATTTAGCGACTCCATTTAATTTTATACAATAATTACACAATGCGCTTTGTGACGCCATCGTTATTTTATAAATGACATTAACTCGGGGGGCCTAATTAAAGCGCAAATTGAGAACGAAGGCTAAAGTGTTATTTATAACATATTTTATAGATATTTCCAGGGGCAGCTGTAATATTTTAAGTGCCGCTGAAAATTTAATAACCGAACACACTGGAAAAACTAGCGGAAAATAAAATGCTGGGATGTTGGGCGCGGAGGGGAACGGGCAGGAAACGGCGACGCTTTTAATTCAAGAAAATATTACCGCCAAGGACGTCTTTATTACATATTTAAATTGATATTTAAACAGATAATGCGTGTAGGTGTTCCGTGCCGCGAGCATACGTAATTGTTTGTTACTACTTTATTTTCAGAGATGCTGTAGTTTGTTGTCTCACTTTATTGCCATCCTTGTTTTCATATATTATTAGTTTCTTTTACACGCAAAATTCCTTATTTATACATTACCAGTATTTCGCGGTGGATGCATTTTAAGTATTTATGACAACAAATCTATAGAAATGAAGAAAAAAAGAACATTAAAATAATGAATAGAATTTAATTACGAAATCGAAAAATAATTAATCTATAACACTGATGTATATAATTTAAAATAATTAATTATTTTAAGTGAAAATGAAACGGCTATTTAATCACTTACATAACGTAAATATTTAAAACTAAATATTTAGACAACCACAATAAAATAAATAGAGATGGACAAGGCCGATCTTTTCGATGTTTCTTGTTCCTGCAAAATTAATTTTTAATTTTATTAAGGCAACATACCTCGACACCCAATACGGGTAAAAGAGGATAAGATTAAGAAAGAAAGAATTAAGGCAATATATTGTATTATTATCAGTAACTGTTCACTATTTATTGATAAACAGCGATTTACTGTTACTTATTCATTTTATTTGTTTAAAATTGCGCATTAAGAAATTGAATTTTTCTCAGAAAAAAAAGTTATAATGCAATGTGTTATTGATATGATCGTTTACTACATATTACTCGATTTTACCCAATATTATTTCTAACGATAAGAAAGATATCAAAGACAGGCATTTCTATGAAACATTCTGTATAGCATTATTAATATTTCCTAAAAATATAAATTAAAATTTCAAGTGGTGAAATATTGTGAATAGAATATTTTCGAAGTATATAAAAATATATGGAAAAACACTTTTAGCAATCGACTAGCATCGTTTTATTTATAGCATTTACAAGAGTAAATATTAAATTAAAAGTTACAAATGTTGTAATAGAAATTAACAAAATTAGATGCCTCAATGGTATTAATAGAATGTAAAAAAGAAAATAATTGTAGCAACGAATAACAGAATATATTTTTATGACTCACAACTATCGCAAAAATTTGCTATGAACCCAACATCTCAAAAATGATTAAACCTACTTTGTAGCAAATGAAACTCAAACATTCCTTCTAAATTTCAATATCCCAAATCCACAATATATTCATACTTCTCTTCACTCATCAACGACTGACCGACTGACATAACATCATAACATAAAGACAAGGACTTCCGGCTCAAAGACCAGTGGTGGATAGCCATTTAGTTTTAAATTAAATATTGTATTATAACTAAATTATACCAAAGCCTCAATAAAGATGTTAAAAATATATATATATGTGTGTGTGTGTGTGTGTGTTTATAAGAATATTTTTTTGAAGTTGCTGTGTAAATGCATCGAGCACACAACGTGGCAATTACATCGAACCGTGATTTCCACTTATTGTCGACCATTGTAGTTGAGAAACGGATGATTACAGATCGACTGTCCGTTTTAATAAACACTCGTCATTACTCAAACGCATTAATTTTTTATTCATCAACAACACGGGCCGTTAATTAATTTCATTTTATCCTCGGCACACATCGCATGTCTTAATAATTTTCTCAAAGCCCCTCCACCTCCTCACCCCAATCTCCCCTTCCATACACACACACACTCATACACACCAATCAAACAACCAAACAGTGCCCTTTTACTTATTCATCAGATCTCCAGTTTAATTACACCCATAACTGTATTTTTTATAACCCAGCCCCGCTCGATGAGTAATTACATGCAATGTTTAAATTAAAACATTAAATAAGCTGTGCGAGTGTGTGTGTGTTTCTATTTGCGTTCCTACTCGAAACCGGTTCCACAACACACTGTAACTGAAATTTTATATATAAATAAGACCGCAAGAGAGCTATTAAGTTGTCACTTTAGAAAGTTCTTACTGCCAATACGGTAATTTATATATAAATGCGACTTTCTGCGTTTGGCCTGTAATAACTCGCATCGGGAGCCTATTTTCAATTAATTCCCTCACACACACACACTTTTGTTTAGTTTCACTCTTCCTTTACGGTTTCTTTTGTTGTTGTTGTTATTATTCATAGATTTTTTGTGTGTGTTGTTTTATTTTACCTTCCTCTGTTCCTTCGTTTTAATTTCCAGCCGTACCTGGCGTTATCCGAAGCGGCCGGTCGGCCGGCCGCCCGCGGGTCATGAATATTAATGGCCGTTAGTTTTAATTATTTTTTAATAGCCTAATTGCATACGTACTTGTACCATTGTTTAGAAACGCGTGTAAACGGGAACCGCCAATTTTCTCTCTCGTTTCATGAATATTCATCAATCGGGCTCCCCCGTCGCCACCTTTTTAAATATCCACACAATCCTCCAATCTGCTATATTTAATAACCTCTACAATCAGCGATTAAACGCATGCCACGCTATTTTTTTTTACAAATAGTTCTTTTTGTTTTTGTAAAAGACCGTAAAATTTACACACAACGAGAGCTTTGATTTGAATAAGAAGAAGCGGCGTTTCACACATTTTGCATACCGATATGCAACATTGAAGCGCATTAAAAACTTGATCATATTTAATTAAAATAAAAAGAACTTAAAAACAATTAATTAATAATCAATCATTTTTCCTTTAGCTACTGTGACATTTTGACTTACGTTACATAAGTAAAACAACTACTTCTTGTGCCTATCCCTCTCCAGACATTAAATTACATAATAGACATTTACTGCCCTATATAGCAATAACATATTTGGGGTTATTCTCTAAGGGAAATGTTAAGTTAAATATGCGCGTTATTTTTGATCGTTACAGTCTAAGCAACTTTTGTGATAGGTATAAATTTAGATAGAATGTGAAGTTAATAATAACATACACATTAAATTTAACATTTTCTGTACAGAATAGCACGGATTGTATATTTTTATTTTTGATTAGAGAATATTTAATACAAAGAACAAAAACCGTTACGTAATACACAACACAATTTCCGTTCAGCCGCCTTTATTAAGGCATTGCACATTGAACACACTAGTCCGATGAGGTTCGAAAAACCGAATGGTGGCTGAACATTTCCTTAAACGTAATATAAGGCCATGATTCGATATTAATACTTCATCAGTACAGTTCTGCCTTATATAATTTCAAAGCAATTAAATTAATAAAGCGTACCGTTTCTGCTGCGATCATAGTCATAGTCGAGCTCGGCGACGGACGCGAACGATACGCGCGTTGTATCGTTCTCAAAAAAAGCATTTTCGACACAGATTTGAATGTAAACCTCGCCGGCTATTAATAAAAATATTATTAGATAATATATATAACAATCTTTATTAACAATTAAGTTTATAAGAACATATCAATATTTGATCTAGTATATCACACAATAAATTTGTATTGTATTAATTGTTAAATGGCTATCGACCATAGGTATTTCTGCCTATTACATAATATTTACTTAAAATAAATTTGAAATAAAAACTATAAAATTAAATAAAATAAACTTAATACTACCAAGGCATTGCATATGGAACACATTGATCTGACGAGGTCCGAAAGACCGAAATAGCCATCACCAGTTATCCATACATGATATGAATCTAGAATGAACAAGTCTTTAAAATATAATAGTTACTACACGCTTTCTATAAAAGTGTCTTTTGAGGTATTTTACTGATACCATGGGTCCTTATTACCGAAAATCAATTTAGGAAATAAGGCAAAATTTTGGTCGTTCGCAACTTTATTTTGTTTTAATACATCCTTATTTAGAATGTTGTTTGCTGCCATCAGTTATAGCCTTGTTTCAAAAGCAGGGGGCTGTATTTTTGAGATATTGCGAATTAATTGTGAATGTTTAAAAAAAAATAGAATAGAAAAAAGGATTTATTCACTTGGTCACAGTTATTTAAATAAAAAGAATTTGAAAATAATTAATTAATTATATTCTCTTTAGCTACTGTGACATTATGATTTATGTTACATAAGTACTTTAACGTCGCCTTAAACCTAACAGTAGGAAGGAAAAAAAGTACTTTAACGTTCTTTTGCATTAAATATTTTCGATTAAAAAATTGTTGCATGTTATTATTATGCAACAGCAAATGTCTATTATGTATTATGTAACATAAGTCATAGTGTCACAGTAGCTAAAGGGAAAAATATTTAATTATTTTCATTTTTTTTTATTTAATTAAATATTATAACTTGCAAAACAAATCATTAACTCTATAAAACACTTAAAACAGAAAAATCCTATCTAATTATCATTTAAATTTAAACAGCGATAGAGTATTAATCACTCGGTAATAACATTGAAATGTTATTTTTTTGCGTATTATAAACATTTTATTATATAAATATTTTTCGCCGGCGGTCAATCGCGTCCTTGATATTTAAAACATAATAGTTTATTAAATGATAAAAGTGAGTCTCTTTTTATTCGCTGAAATAAATAAAAAACAATTAATTAAAACGGCGTTCATTCTGCACCTGATGCCGAGCCGCTTGCGTAATTATATAATTAACGGCCTCATTTTTATGCAAGATTGTTGTAAAAGATTTATTCGCAATGTGTTTCGCTACTATATATATTCATTCGCAATTGTATGCATTCGTTTGTTTGCTTAGACATTGGTTTGCTATTTTATTACATAATTTTACATAAATATTATAAATGTTGTAACAAGTCAGCAATTAAAAAAAAAAGTGAGATAATCTTGTTTAAACATGAATAGAAAATAATGAAGAGATTTGAATGTGTAATTAAAACAGTTAAAATATATAAATATTTGTTATTAAAAAAATTGGCAAAATCTGAGATAATCTTGTTAAAAACATAAAATAATGAAAAGGTTTGAATATGTAATTAAAACCGTTGAAATATTGTTATTCCAAAAATATGCGTATTTTAAACCGCTTAGATTTCATTTATTGATTTGTATATTTTAAATATATCATTATTAAAAAGAGATAAATTAAATTAAATGAAGCCATGTCCATTGCCGGTTTTTTATTTAATTATTATTAATATTAAATCCATTTGAAAATAATTGTATTTATACGATATATAAATTGCTAGCTATTTTAATAAATTTTGTATGTTTTTATAAAATGTGAATATATTGTAATTGAAAAGTATATTCCGTTAATAAATTAAATGAAATCATTTATAGAAAGAGTTGTTAATTATAATAATTATAAGTTATGTAGCGAAATATTAACATAATAATAAACTTCCTGGTCGTGAAATGGTTAACAATATTTATCACTAATTAGTTAATAAATATTAATGACAGCGATATTAAAAAATGTGCAACGCTAAAAGTTATTATCCGCACATAACGCATACATAAAAGAATGTAATAACTTTGTGTATGAACGAACGAACGAACGTACGTCATGTAACGCATTATTAATTATATTGCGCTATATGTATTTAATATAATATGGAAATGATGGATGTATTTGTCAAGAACATGTAATTAAATTCTCTACATAATGTATAGTAGTATTGTCTTTCAGTCAGAGTATTATTCAGTTTATATCAAATTCCTGTGACACATCAATAACGTCCATTGTGCTAATTACAATTGGCTGATTTAGTTGCAAACTGAACCAGCTATTGACCCATCCTTTAATTTCCATCATTACGTTTAATGGCGTAAACTTAACAGGAAAAAAGGGCCACACAAATTGATTTAGCTAAATTATTGTTATGACAAGCCTAGTGCAGGACATATTTCATACTAAATGGGCATAGTTGCAGCCAATAACTACAATTACGGCACTGACAAGGCGAGATACATGGGCGGCCCAGACCCATTCGTTACGCCCCAAAGAGCTCCAATTAACATTTCGCGATACCGTGCGGATTTTTTTTTTCTTTTTCAACCCTTCTTCTTTAGTTTTTTTTTTATTTCAAATATATAAATTAAAAAAAACATATTCAACTGGAGCAAACAACGCGAGCCACCGCGCTGAATTACACAATCCGATTAATAATTTACGGCGTTGTAATTTGAAATTAAAAATTTACACCGCCGGAATTAAAATTCCTCGGTCTGCATGAGGCTTCCGAATCATTTTGTTAATAATTGATTACAACAGACGTATACATTTGTATTTATTTCGGGTGTACGCGAAGGGATACACGAAATTACCTTCTTCTAGAACGTTTTAATAAATAAATAAATCACTTTCTCAAATTTATGTAAAATAAAAAAAAATAGCAGTATTATTCCACTGATAAAGGTCACTTTACGTAAGAAATGTGCATTTGGTAATTCAAATAAAAGTGTGAAGAAAGATTATTAGTGCTTTATTAATAATAAAAAAATATTCTTATTAGTTTTTGCGAAAAGAAAAAAATGTTTCTGAATTTTCTTTCACAAAGTATAGCTACAGTTGTCATAATAAGTATCTTATTACAACTGTAGCGGTACTTTTTTAAAGAAAAAAAAAAAAAGAAATAGAATATTGCACAATAAAATACGAATTTTGTAAATATTGCTTGTCAATCGACCATCGATCATTATCATTATTTTTTTTTTTCATTTTTTGTCATTTGTTTATTTGCAAGTTGTCACACCATTAAAATAAACAAAATAAATTTACAATAAAAACTGTACAATAAAATAAAATAAATGTAACTCCACCAAGGCATTGCACATGGATCACACTTGTCAGACGAGGTCCGAAAGACCGAAATAGTCATCACCACTTATCCATACGCTTGATGGTTGACCATTTTATTAAACACCACACCATTGAATGTCATGCCATCTAGAGATATGATTGCTAATATTAATTTAACTGTATATGTTATGGAAATTTATAGAATATGTAATTTTAGAACCAGCAGAAAAATACTTTCAACACAGTCTTCCAAGACAGAGACATTGTTTGTGGTACCTGTGAGAGTTTATGTATAAATATTGATCTACTACGATCGAGATCAATGTTGAAGCTCAAACCCTTTGAAATAATACAAATGTAACATACACATTTGGATTATATACTTCGTTCTCAGTAATTGGACCTTACACATGGATCCATCTGAAGGATTTCCATAGAACGACTTAGACTTGTATCCATACAAAATTCAAATATTTCGAAAATTAAAGCCTAATATTAAACGTTTTCGCCATTATTTTGCTGCTAGAGCGATCCAATTATTAATTGAAAATCTGTTTTTTTTTCGCCTACCGTAATGTTCAGTGATGAAGATAGCTTTTGGTTAAAAGGCTACGTTAATAAATAAAAGTGTGTTGAATTTGGAATGAGGACACTTTTATTTATTAACATAGCCTTTTAACAAAAAGTGATTTTCATCACTGAGCATTACAGTAGAAGAAAAAGCAGATCTTCATATGAAGAAACTTAGCTGCTGTCGGCAAAAAGATACAATGTAGTGTGCCATCCATACACGTGCTTTGTTATCATTCCACTGAATCTATGCAACGTTGTTTGTGATTTTTTTTGTTCCCACCACTGATTAAAATGGACAACGTTGATATATGTTACATTAACGTTTAAAATTGTATTAATTTTGATACAAATTATTTATGAACATTTTGTTTAGTGGGATTGGACCTATTTTTTTTAGGGATACTCAAGAAGAAGGTTTCACCTTAAACGGACTTAATGTTGAAGTATTCATTTTTGCTAGTTGTTATTGAAAACCAACTGGAAGAATTCTGGTTCCATCAGGACGCCGTTACGTACCACACCGCTAACGAAACCATTGCAAAAACTTTTTAGAGAAAAGTATTCTCATTACCTGTTCTCATAAACAGAACAAGTTCGCCTGCCTTTAGTACACGAAACAACGATTGTCAGTCGTCTACCCTGTAGACCCAAATTGTTCACGATGACACATGAAATTAGGCAATAAATTACGCTTCTGTGATCTTTCTAATTATTAGAGAAAAGTAATTTTAAGAAATATTCGGGACAGTAGTCATTGCAAGCTCGAAGGGAACATAAGTCGAGCGCTCAGCAAGGAATGCTGTCTGGGCTTGTGCGTAACTTCGGACTTCGGAGGGGGCTCCAAAAAAGAGCAGATGTAGTGGATCCTTCAAGGAGCGCATTGGTCGCGCGTTTAACAGAGTTAGCTAACCCGGCGGATGCTTATACCATGGGGGACCGACTAGGACTGCTGGTTCTGAAGACAAACGATATGGGAGTCAACATCGTTGTCATCCCAACATCTCTCAAATGACAAGAAGAAATCGATTTTTCGAGTGAAGGGATGAACCAAGCCGGTTTAAGGAAATCGCAGGTTCCATTCCAATCAAAGCTTAGAGAAGAAATAAATCCGGTGCTACCCTTTAATACTGGATAATCAATCATAGCCTGAAGTAAATTAAATAAAAGGAAACAAAGATGATTCACTGCCTGAAGGCTGAATTTGAATAAAATAAGGAAAACAAAAAAAGAAATATTTACAGTCAATGACCGGACGTCGAACGAAAGATACCTGTCCATGTGCTTATAAGGGTTGTTCTTGATTGGAGACAGTCATGGCTGTAGAAACAACCGCAATGGGAATTACGTAGCCACAACAAGAAGCTCACCATACTGCCAAGAAACAGTGAAAAAACAGAAGAAAGCTTCGAAATAAGAGAAGGGGATCCAGCCAGCTAAGGACTAGCTGCATGATTCCAAAACCTATTACCGCTATCAGAAGATATAAATCCGGTGCAAACCAAACACACCAGTTCCGCCTCATGCCAATCAGGCATAGCTAGAAAAAGCGGAACCTGATTACAGTTATAAAAAAAAGAAATAATCCTGTGAATACTTTATCAGTAAAATCCTGTGATTTAACGCCATATTACCTTTTCTTTTTATGGGGTTATGAGAAATTGAAGGTATACGTCAATAATCAAGGAATAATTCTTGAAAATGGCATCTAGCTGAAACTAGTCGAAAATATAACAAACAAGGCAGAAAGACCGAGGGTCGATAGCAGTTTTCTAAGGACAACGTATAATATAGTATAAGAATTATATTGTTAATTGATTGTATATATTGTCTGCAGAAATAAAGAAAAAACATTTTAGTAAAACAAAACCAAGTGATTTCATTATAACAAACGAATAATAAGGATTTAAGAAATGTTATTCATTAGATACCAGCCTAAATATGTGGAAATGTAATGATAAATGTACTATTGTTAATAAAGTTGATGCAAATTTTTCCAATATTATTTTCAAAACATAATTGTTATTAGTTGGTCTTTTGAAATAAAGTAAATCATATGTAGATTTTTAAAATTCATTCACTTGGTTTGTTTTACTAAAAAGAAACGAGTGAATCAATTTAAAAAAAACTATATATTAGTTAAAATCTTTTACCAAGTGATTAATGAGAAACAAGTTAATGATAATGTAAGTCATTTTGGCTACACAGCATAGTTTATGTTTTATTTTGCATTTAAATCCTAAAGCACTAGTTGGGTCACCTTTTAGTGGTTACATGCTATTTGAAAAAAAAAAAATAGGCTATTCAACAAAATCTTGAAACATGTTAAGATAAGAAGAGCAATTATAATTTTTGCTTATTGCGGGAAAGCAATTTGTAAACATACCCAACTCAAAATCAATATTCAATTGTATCGCAGTTTGTTTTATTTTCCCTTCCTCCCAAAAAAACAAAAAAAAAATACTTCCAGACCTGGATGGAAATTCCTCACATCCACATGATTCACCAATCTATCTATCAATCCCGAAAACGTCGCGACTCTATGAGAGGTTAGGTCAGCCGTCGGTGAATATTTCATCGGATCCATCAATATTTCAGGGGTAAAAGCCCCCCTCACCCCCTCCTAGTTTTTTTTTCCTGCAGCATCCGAACCCGGCGAGAGAGCGGTGCGTGAGAGATAGAGGCGAAGTTAATTTAATCTATGTGCGTCGCGCGGGAGGGGCGGAGGGGGCGGCGGCCGGGACGGGACTCACTTTTTAGATCGTTTGTGTCGCGTACAGTTTCGATAAAAATGCCGCGATAACCTGTGAAAATTTCATGGAGCCTCCGGAATTATTTATCGCGGGGGGATTTTTCCAATTTATTGCCTTTTTAGGTATTGATGAATTCTTTTGCCGGTTTTTTTTTGGCTGCATGTGTATGTGTGTGTGTATGGAACGTCCACGGTTGGGGAGAGGCCGGCGCCGGGGTTCCCCGACTCAATCAGGTCAATATTTAGATTCGCCGATATAGAGATTAAAAGAAACTATAAATAAATAAAATCAATTCGGCACAAAACGTATTTGTTTGGCGCTCGGATTACAATCGGTTTAATTTTTTACTTTGCCGGCGGAGGATATTTCGATTTTGGTATTGTCTCACATAATACATATTGCTTCAATATCGTGAATGCATAAAACGGTTTATCAAATAACATACAACGACTACTATTTTTTTTTTACTCTTGTTGAAATATCAAACAGGGCAATCGATACCCAGTAATTTATTTATACGTTAGTCAATATTTACTTACGTAAAGAAAACCAATAAGAATATAAGTACTAATCAATCCTAATGTTCTTCATAATTAATTTAACACGTTAAACGGGCTTAACATACTAAATAAAACATATACATATTCAAAACTTGTTAAATAATAATTTTGTTACATTTACACTCTTAAGTTAATTTTGGCTATTTCGTAACGTTATTTTTGATCTGTTTAACAAATATAAAACTCCGAAGGACAGAATTTATTGCATCAAAAATACTATGCCCTGTGTACTGAACATAAAGTACATTTTTAAGTGTGAATAGCGAAATTCAAATTTGATTCATTCGAAAAATAGTTTTCATCTCCAAGGAAGAAAAGGCGAATACTGTTCTACTAGCCGTTGTTGAAAATCTTGAAATATTGATAAGACTAATTGAATGTGAGATAGCTAGATCTACAGTCAACATCATTTTACAAAAGAATAAATTTCATCAATTTAAATGTATAATTTGTCATCTTTGATTTGGTGACGAGAGAAGGCGAGCACATTTTTGGGAATGGTATATCAGAGGGAAATATTATGTCTGAAGCACTTGGTACAATAAATATTGAAACACATATATTTTTTAATTAAGTTATAAACATACTGATGTGAAGTCATCCACGATTATCCAGCCAGTTTTTTTCGACCAGGCGCCTCCGCCTTAATGGATGCGCTTGGCAATTCATGGTTCATCCACAGATTTTTATTTCCATTTATTTTAGCCTATTAAACAGCTAAACTTACTTTAAAGAGTTACTATAACTATTTTTTTGTCATTCACAATTTTCAACATATAAGCTAACAAAGTTCAAAGTCAAAAACGGCGCAGTTTGGCGCATTATAAATCCTATTTCTTAATTTTAGAGAGTTCCAAAATCTCTTATGAACCATTAAGAATGTTTATTTTTGTATTGTTAGATTGTTTTTTTTTAATTTTTTGTCATCAACAGATTTCAACATAAAAACAAATTTCAAAGTACTTATTTAAATATAAGACTTAAAATATAAGTATATATATATATATATATATATATATATATATATATATATATATATTTAATTTTAAGCTTGATTCTCAGATTTTTTTTAATATTTTATGAATTAAGCCAAAATCAGCCGTTTTGGATTTTGGAATTTGAATCGGTGAAAACAGTGGATGACAAAAAAATAGTTATGATAAAAATATACTTTTTTTATTCGCTAAAATGGTTCTTAAGACTTCTATTAACAATCTAAAACAAAGAAATCGAATTTCAAGTGCGCTAAAGTCAGCCGTTTTGGACATTGAAGTTTGATCGATTGTTTGTTGAAAACCGCGGATGACAAAAAAATTACAAAAAATAGTAATAATAAAAAAATACACTTTTTTAATGACTAAGATGGTTCTTCAGACATCTAGTAGCAATCTAAGATAAAGAAATTGAATTTCAAGTGCGCCAAAGTTAGCCGTTCTGGACTTTGAAGTTTGATCGATTGTGTGTTGAAAACCGAGGATGACAAAAAAATTACAAAAAATAGTTATAAGAACAAAATAACCTTTATTATTGGCTAAGATGGTTCTTAAGACATTTAGTAACAATCGAAGGTAAAGAAATCGAATTTAAATTGCGCCAAAGTCAGCTGTTTTGGACATTGAAGTTTGATCGATTGTGTGTTCAAAACCGAAGATGACAAACAATTGAAAAAAATAGTTATATTATTAAAATATACCTTTTTATTAGCTGGGATGCTTCCTAACACTTCTAATAATAGTTTAAAACAAAGAAATCTAATTTAAAGTGCGCTAAAGTTAATCGTTTTTGACTTTTAAATTTGATCGATTTTGTGTTGAAAACCGTGGATGACAAACAATTAAAAATTAAATTAAATAGTTATAATAAAAAAATAAACCTTTTTATTGGCGAAGATGACTCTTAAGACATCAAATAATAATCTAAGGCAAAGAAATTGAATTTAAAGTGCGCTAAAGATAGCTGATCTGGACTTTTAAATTTGCTCGATTTTATCTTAAAATTCGTGAATGACAGAAATAAAATTTAAAAATTGTAATAAATGTAATAATATAGTTATTCAAAGTAAGTTTTAGGATTTCTACTAATATTTATTTATTATTTATTTATTATAAATATTATTATTAATAGGCTAGTGTAAAACAAAGAAAATTATAGCCTGTGGAGGAGCCACGTGTTGCCCGGCGCATCCACCACGGCGGAGACACCGTTTAGAAAAAAAAATGTGTCTGGAAAACCGTAGATAATTTCTCGATAGAAAAACGATCATTAAGAACCTCTACTTAATGATATTTTATTATTTTGTTGTTTGTTGAGAAACTATAATTAAATAATAGTATTTATTAAGCTGTGATGTATATGTTGGAAATGTTATTTATTGATTTTCTTAATTTATTATATACATAAATATTATTATTTATTGCAGCCAGTTTTATAATACATAAATCTATCATCATCCAATATGACATTAAACAAAAATGTCACGGCAATATATTGTATATTGTAATTAATTAAAATTCTAAATAACACAAATTCCCTATGGCCAATTTCGCTAGTCAACACTGATGAAAATTAATGAAATTGTTTGTATTTCATTTTCTATAATTTTCTTTTTTGGTTGCTCCAAATATAAATTGTCATGCATCTTACAGGAATTCATTGATTATCTTATTGGATATTTTTAAATATTTTATAGGAATACGTTTTTTTACAAATTAAAATTTAGGCCAAGAAATGATTTCCTGTTACATTTATCATCTTCAAGTAACTCAATAAATCATATATGAAATTAGATGAATTTCTCTCCCTTTGGATTCGATTGTAGTAATTTTATTTTACTGATCTAAAGGGTTAATCC
Source organism: Philonthus spinipes (assembly GCA_963082785.1). NCBI lineage: Eukaryota > Metazoa > Arthropoda > Insecta > Coleoptera > Staphylinidae > Philonthus > Philonthus spinipes. The sequence continues at coordinate 8,600,942 of OY720304.1, forward strand.
CTTCTCAATTACTATCAAAGTGACAAAAAAACGCAAATGATTCAGTTCTAGACTTATTTTTAACAATTTTGTTTAAATAATTTAAATAAAAAAGAATTTAAAAATAATTAATTAATTATTTCCTCTTTGGCTGTTGTGACATTTTGACTTATGTTTAAGGTAATGGTTGTATTTATGGAAATAATAAATATATAATTCGATAACAAAAAAGTTTTTAAAAAATAAAGAAAATTTATATACCTTATTGGAACCATTCCAAAAATGTCCGTTTTTAAAGGGAACAAAATATTGGAAGTTATCCTTTTAGGAATACATCTTGGGAAGTATCTTAGAAGAATTATTTTTCATCAAATTTCTTGGATATAAGAAATGAAATATTAGAACGAAATTACGTAAACATCACAACATCCAGGTTTTAAGTGAGTCAAAAATATGCGGGTATACAAAAGCAGAAGTAGATGTATAAGGTGGAAGAAGTGAGAGTGAAACCATCTCTGTTGGTGGGTGTGGGGCCCGTGTCGGAGAATTCCGTAGTAAAAGTTGTAAAGCACAGAAGGTGAATTTCCATTATCAATGAACACGGAACGGACGGAATGGGACGGAACGAGTGTATAAGAGGAAGCGATTCAGCCAGACGAAAACGTTTTGTCAAAGTGGGCGTGAGGTTACGTGAGGCAAGGTCGAACACCCACGATATTTTCAGTTGGGAAACAGCTGATCGGAGCGGAGTGGAGCGCTAGAATGTTGTGAATGCCGGCGTGGAAACGCGAAGGACGGAGGAGGAAGAAAATACGAAATGCGCCGCGGGTGTTCCGTCTGCGGGTATCCTCGCATCCTGGCATCCTCGCTCGCAACAAGGCGGGAATAATTATTGAGGTTTATTCCGACGCGGTGGTGATATCCAGGTTGTTTTTTTTAATAAAGTCGAGTCAACGTCCCGTGTAGAGTGAATCAATTTATGCAAGCAACTCGGAGTAGACGTCCAAGATTGTATGGGGGGAGTGGATGGAGAGAGCACGTGGTGAGCGCGATCGTGCATCCGTATATCAACAAATCGGGGGGAATGGAAGCCAGGTGCTTCAGACGACACAACCACCATTAAACTATGTAATTACGTGTATACCTTAATTATTCATCGAAGCAAACTAACTATTGTATCCATCGATTGCTTTGCATCGGGGTGGTCCCGCTGCACATGCATTCTCCACCGTACAATACCTCTGAGTATGTATTGTATGCATTCTGCTGGATTATACATGGCCGCCAGTTTGTAGATCATTAATTCATGCGCTGTGCTCCAGATGGCGGCACGTTCGCTGTTATGGCTGTGTCAATAACGCGAACACTTGTCGCAGATTTCGGTCTCTGATTCTTTTATGATCCACCCCACCCCCCCCTACTCCGGAATCGATTACTTATGCTCTCTCCTCGCCTTAATGCGTCGTCCGACGCCGGCGTTTATCCCCTCATCCCCGAAACCCCCATCACCATCATCATCCCCGTCCGTAGTTGGAGTAGTAAGTAGACGGCGCGCGCGACACGACCTACCTCATCCTTTCCACCGCACACTCCCTCCCTTCCTACAGTAGCAACTGGTAGCAGCAGTAGCTTTTCACTGTATCCGCGATGAATACCAAACAGCGCTTCCCGACTCCACTTGATCCACTCCCCGATCTCCACTTACTCCCAATTTTCACCGATAAACACAATTACTTCCCGCGAATTGGGTGCATTTCCCAAAAGATAAAACGTCTTTATCATCAAATCCATACAGCAAAAATCACTTTCCGTCACTCACATCAAAACATCCAACGAAATAATTACCTCACTTAATTGCTCAAACTTCCTCGCTGCCTCTCTAGCAAGCTACTACTTACTCATCAAAATTATAACTTTAATTTTAATGAATTACAATTGAACATAATACACTTTAAAATAATATAAATTCTCCTAAATTTAATGCATCCTGCCCCACATTATAAATATTTTCAGTTGTGTAAATTTTTGCAAAGAGACGCCTATAAAAAAGAAAATTTAAAAACTATTGTTTCCAAAATTCTCTCTCTTAATTAATGCGTAAACTAATTAACACAAATAATTTTAGTTACAAATATCCATTGCTTTCGTCAAATTATAATTACAATAATTTCAATCACATGTTATATACACAGAGGATTTTATTTCATTAAACATAACGTTATGTTATAGAAAACTCATACCAGAGAATTTATTCCTGTAATCACAAATAAATCTTATAGGGTAAATGTAAACACTCGTTTTGTTCCATATTTTTATTTTCAGTTGCCTGACACGTGTTTCGATCCGTTACGACCATTTTCAAAGTTAAAACTAATTTGAATTTGACAAATGTCACAATAAATATACAAATAAATCGCGTTATTTTTTTCATTCGTGCTGTTTATGAACGTTTATGACATTAACTATGTATCATTGATTTCTTCAATGTATGTTTGCTATTTATAGACTTTTTTGTTATGTCCAATTAAATAAATTCGTCAATGCATATGATGTTTGATTACACATACTTCGAATTGTGTACTTTTTATCGAAATTTTATACAATTTGGACTTTCGTGACGATTGTAAAAATGTAAAATGAAAAAAATGATTACTGTTGTCGTTTATTAGTTACAATTTTAGTACATAGTCGCCTAAAGTTATTATTACTTTGTCATTTGCCTGTCATAGATACCCTTTGACTCCAATAATTTAAGAATAAAGTTAATACTTGTTGCGCTATACTCTTGATGGAAAGAGATATTAATATTAGCTGAAGAATGGCATTCGTTTTGTTTTTTTTTTTTCTTCAGTTGTCTGAAACGTGTTTCATTCTTTGCAGAGAATTATCAAAGTATAAACTTTGATCTGCGAATTTGAAATACTTTCTCACAAGGCGGCATGTTTTCGGGCTTGAATGTGATTAAGAATATTTGAATATTCTTCTGAAGTGTTCGTTGTTTCACTACAAAACTAGAAAACTCAAGAGGATAATTTGCCCAGTAAATAACGTCCAACGTGAAGTTCATTTCGATGCAGGGAAACAAACGGCAATGAATTGAGGAGAATCCTTTTCATTCAACACCACAAGGAAAAATCACCTAAGTGTGACCTCTCCATTACGCACCAGCGTAAGATGGTAGGAGATGTAAACTAATCATGCCTAGAAAGGCTTTTTTTTATTTAGGAGAAAAAAAAATCAGTGCAGTAGTAGTAGTAGTAGTAGTAGTAGTAACAGACATCATTGGAAAAAGTTGGGAAAAGATATGATTTGGGAAACATCTTTTCACCACAACACCAGACTGACGGGACCTAAAATACTGACAATATGACCATTTCGTCACGTTTCGTGCACTTCGAGTCTGATCATGATAAGATAGATTGTCATAGCCTAACGGCTTAAACAATCTAAACAGGGAGACACAAAATAAAACAGTCAATTTTTGGACGTCGAACGCAAGACACCTTTATCGGCAGATGGCTGGCCACGGGGATGTTCCATTCCGGGAGAAATTTTTGGTTCTGGAAGGAATCGATAAGAAAAGATAAACCGACTAATTTCAAGGACTTCTAAAAACCGGTCTAGGCGAGGACAAGATCCCTTTCAAGAAGATATTCAACACCCAGTAAATGAATAGCATTTCTATGCAAAGAAACTTCGCGGCGAAAGGCCCTCATAAAAAATCGTTCATACAGCAATAATGAAGAATCGCCCACGAAAGGTGATACCACCAGCCTACGCTGGCATTCGTGGGCTGGCAGAAGGTAAACTAATCATGCTGAGAATGGCGAAATTATTCAAAGTAGGAGGAAAACAATGAGGGATCATTAATGACAGTCTTCTAGATTACGGGAACAAATCCGGAGAACCCCATTATTTTTCGGATCCACCAAAAACAAGTCACTCATTGTTCGTAGAGATGAAAGGCATTACATGAGGAAAAGAAAACACATTTATGACAGTAGTCTAAACCTTAAGAATAACGTCACTAAATTACATTCAGTTTGCAGAGTCGTGAGGTCATAAATAGAAGATCGAAGAAGCAAGAATCACCCGGGAAACAAAATAAATAAAAAAATAACATTATGATCAAGTTAATCTTTAGAAATATATCTTTAATTCTAATTGAATTAAAGATGATATAGATATAGATATAGATATAGATATAGATATAGATATAGATATAGATATAGATATAGATATAGATATAGATATAGATATAGATATAGATATAGATATAGATATAGATATAGATATAGATATAGATATAGATATAGATATAGATATAGATATAGATATAGATATAGATATAGATATATATTCGAGGCTTAACTAACATTAAACTCTGTGTCTGCAGAATAAATACTAGTCTACTCTCGTGGTAACGGCGAGATAGAAGCCAATAAGAAAGGACTCTGAAACCTCGAATCGTTACAAGTTCAATTGAGTGCGGAACACTTCAGATTTGATGAAATAACTAATTTAATTTAATTTTACCAAATACTAGACATTAAAATGTAATATTTTTTATAGAATTTTGGAATAATAATATCCATTTTATTTTTCGGGGAAATTAAAAACAAAACAGTTATCTTAATCGACATTAATTTTAACGTTGAAATCCACCATACAAAATAAAAAAAATACTTCATGTTAATTCCACGCCGTATGCAATTTCATGCGACGAATAACAAAGTCGGGAAAAAAAGGAAAATTACGCGAAAACAAAACGGGACGAAAAAAGTTTATTACAATGGGGCCGAAAATAAAAATGTAAATAAGTTAATTGAGCCGGGGAGCCGAATAATAAATACATAACGCGAATAAAATAACAAATTAATAAAACGCGCGCATCTACGGCCGCCGGTTATTGTTCGATTTATGAATAACAATAAAATAAATTAATTGCTAATAATGACCTTTAATTAGAGCAATTACGCGAATGAATACAATTGCCTTTCTGGCCGGGAGGGATTTCTCGTTTTTTTTATCTGTTGTTTAAATCCGAGAGGAACGGGAATCGGAAGTCCCTGAAAACGGGAGGCTTATTTATTAGTTCCAGCGCGCTGGTTATGGAGGGGATGAGGGGGGGAGTTTGAGCACGTGTGTGTGTATGTTTATCGATTAGGAGAAGCGTAATAATAATAATAATATTATTAATTAAATTAGTTGTATCGAACGAACGCCTAACTTGACTGTTATGAATAGGTTCTCGTGATGCCAAAATAGCTTATCAGGGCCGGCCCCAATGTTAATGACTCGGGATTTCAATTAAAACTAATTACAGCAACCCGGTAGACCAATCAATTGATTAATCATTTAATTAATCAACTAATTAACGAAGCAACGTAACTAATGCGTCGGCACTGCGATGTATTAAACTAATTGAATCCGTGTGTAAATTTTGCGTGTCCTATCCCTACGCAAATAAAAAGAAAATCGAATTTAAAGGAGGCTAATTGCGTTTCCTTTATTACTTAAAATGTTACGTTTATTTGTTTTCTATTTAACTAATTGATATTTACAATTTTACAAAACAAATTTTTATTCATTCTTTATTTAATCAATAAAAAAACGTAACTTCATTTTAATTTATTTTTTTCCTCATATTTTTTTCTTATTTAAAAAACTCTGCCATTTGTTACCAAAGAAAAACAAAGGAAAATTATTTAGTAGCGCTTAGTTAGTCGCAATTAGTGGACTATGCATATCGCTTGCAATAATTTAATGTTTATTAAACAAACATTTTTTTACAAATAACATATTATCTATACAAACGCAAAACAGTAATTGTCGAAAGAATTTGTATAATTAGCAATTAATATAAAACGGCCATCAACTGGTTATTATTGTAAACAACGCTGCGTTTGTGTGTGTGTTTTTTTACAATTCATTGCAACTAAATGATAAATTGTTATAACATGTCATGGTTAAGTAAAATATTTGATCAGAGAAGGTCGTTATAATCAGAAACTGAACAACATGCATGCTTTTATATTTCTATATCGTTTTACGATTTTATAATAAACCACATTAATATTGAGTGTTTCATAAAAGTGGGATTATAGAACATTCTCCCTTTCCTTATAAGGATTAAAAAAGAAGATATTTGTCAATCATTGATAATGATCAGTTCGTAATAATAAGCGAAGAAAAATATATAAATTTAAGTCAAAATTCGTGTAACTTAAATTTATTATTAAAACGATTATAAATTCTTGTAAAGATTAAAAGAAAGATAAAAGAACCTTCTCCCCTTTCGTATATAGATTCCATTGTTATAAGGATTAAAATGAGGATTGTAGAACATTATCCTCTTTAATTTAAAGAGGAAAGTTTGTAGAATGTTATCCCATTTCTTATAAGGACTAAAAGGAGGTTTATAGAATATCTTCCCCTTTATTTTAAGCTTTAAAAGGATTATAGAACAAACTCCCCATTCTTATAAGGATTAGAAGAAATATTATAGAACATCTTACCCTTTACTTTAAGGTTCAAAAATATTATACAACATTCTTCACTTTCACTTAGAGATTTAAAGAAAGTTTGTGGAATATTTACCCATTTCTTATAAGAATTAAAAGGAAGATTAGATTATCTTCCTCTTTATTTGTAAGTTTAAAATAATTATAGAACAATCTCCCCTTTGTTAAAAGGATTAAACAAGGATTGTAGAACAACTTCTCCTTTATTTTAAGGTTGAAAAGGATTATAGAATAATCTCTCCATTGTTATAAGGATTAAACGAAAGATTATAGAACATTCTCCGCGTTCATTAAAAAAAATGTAGAATATTTTACCATTTCTTATAAGAATTAAAAGGAAGATTGTATATTATCTTCCGCTTTATTTTAACGTTTAAAAGGATTATAAAACATCTCCCCTTTGCTATATGGATTAAAAAGGATTATAGAATAATATCCCCATTGTTATAAGGATTAAAAGAAGGATTATAGAACATTCTGCCCTTTCATTTTAAGATTTAAAGAATATTTAACCATTTCTTATAAGGATTGAAGGAGGATCATCTTCCCCTTTATTTTAAAGTTTAAACGGAAGATTACAGATCATTCTATGCTTTTTTTATAAGGATTAAATAAATATTATAGAACATCATCATCTCATTTATTTTAAGGATTACAATGAGGATTAAAAAAAATGTTTATAAAAATACGAAAGATAATAGTGAATTCTACTTATTAAGACATTTAAATCTACAGTTGATACAAAAAAGATAAACAAACAGACCGTTAATCGTGACAATTTTTTGTGAAATCAGGAAACAACAATTATGAAAACCACCACGGAGTGTCCCGCGCGCGAAAATTCCGAAAATTCAATCGGTCAAGCCCAAAAATGATAAATCACTTTTAATTACGCGCGTGCAGCGCGACACAAAACGAATTTCCATAATCGCCCCGGCAAATTCACAAAGTAAATAATAATTTATTTCGCACCTTTTAAATAAATATATATTTATTTAGGTAAATTCGATTCCGTTTTATTACACATGACACACGCTGAAAACAGCCGCCGCCGCCAATTTAATAACACCACCCCCCGCTCAACCCCCGCCTCGACACTCTCTGGCTGGATGTTGTCGCAGGTGTCAGGTAAACATTAACGCGCGCATTATTCTATTAATTCGATAATAATTTTTTTATTAACGTTTCCATTTCCTTCATTACGGGATTAAATTTAATGCGAGTGGAAAACAAACTGAAACTATCGACGTGTATTCGTATTTGTGTGTGTATTGGTTTGTTGTTGTGGGTGTGTCGGTTGCGAATTTAATTAAATTTAATGAATTGAAGATTAATAAATGTGTGCGCACATTCAATACTTAGCTTTAAAAATCAAAAATTAATTTTATAAATTATTCATGAATGGAATTTAGTATTTTTTTATCTATTCATAAAATAAAAGATAAACCTCAGAAAGATCAATTGATATATGATTTATATATTTTATAATATATCTTATGTATAAATATTGTATGTCTATAAACAAAGAATACAGTATAGTGACGAGCAAATTCGATTATTTCAAAAAAAAACGAAATCGAAATAATAAATTAATAATAATACTTATTTACGAAAAATTCACATTTTACAAAATTGTAAAAAGTTTTACTATAAGTAGTAGATTAGTAGTAGAATTATTTTTGATAATCGAATAAAAGTTGTATCATGTCTGTCAAATATATTATTCAAAACTCAAACTATTTTTATAATATTTCTTTGATTAATGTAAGTTTTCCTGTAACTGGATGATATTGTCTGTTGGGAATAAATAAATAAACTACTAAACCTACAAGTGTTTGTAGCACTTTGGAAATAAATTTTCATTATCTCTTGTATTTTTTCTAATAAATCGATACAAACAAAAAATATTACAGCATTATATTCATGTTAAAAATTCAATAACTATCTACCATTGGTCTTTCAACTAGCAGTGCTTAAGTTTTATTCTTCGAAAGATGAAATTAATTAATTGATTGATCATCAATAATATATATCTATAAGATAAATGCTTTGTTTATATACAATTCAAAAATCTATGAAGTGAGAATGGTTTTAAACATCTGAATCTCGATTTCGATTTCAAAAACGTAATGAACATACAAAATATTTTTATTAAATTAAATAAAATGAAATTAAATGATTGACACTTTTGCAGTTATTTAAATTACAATTTAATTGGCATTTTTTATTCCTTAAATTTATTTTTAGCACAAATTGAAAATGCGATTTCACAAAAATCCTTTATATTATATTTTCTTTATTATTCTTTATCTTTATATCTTTATTAAAAAAACCTTTAATTCCAATAGAACAACGTATTACCCCAATGGTTTGTCCAAAATACTCCTTTACAATTCTAAATTATTTTTGAAATTAAAAAAAAACAAATTCTTACATCCATAAATCACAATTCTTTTCATCTTTCAACGACTAAATGACGAATAAAATTTACGGATTGTTAGTTAAAAGACCGATGGTAGATAGTTATTGAATTTTAAACATGAATATAATGCTGTAATATTTTTTGTATACAGGGTGTTCTACAAGCTCTATGACAGACTTTACCAGATGATAGCTCTCATAATTATATATATTTTTTTGTTAATGAACAGGGATCCGATTCGTTTTTGTTTAAAAGTATATATAAAAAATAAACAACAAATCAAAAATATACTTCAAAGCTGTTCTCATAACTAATTGCACTTTGTCATTAAGCAACGATTCCCTCGCAGGAAAGCAACATCTAGGATTTCCAAACGCGCGGAACGAGTCACGTTTTTTTTTTTCTTTTCCTACTTCTTCCTCTCATAAGACAATTTATAAGAACCAAACGGAAAAAGCGACGTCTCATTCCCCGCGCGCGATGTCTGGCTGCCGGGAAGAAAGGACGCAATAAATAGGGTGACAAAACGCAAAAATGTAAACGTCACCTCGCAATAATTTTTCATTACGCCGTGATTCACGTCCAGGAATAAAATGTGTACATATGCACGTATGAAAAATATGAAGTGGATCAATAGGCTGCGGCGGTGGTCTTCGGGGGGACCGGCTGCCGGGGCTGGGGCGTATGCAAAATATAAAAACAACCCTCGCGGGCGTCGGAGGGGCGAACGAGGGGCCCTCTAACAGAATCCCACCTCAGACGGATAGTAGTGACAAACAACTGTCCCTGTTTTCACCCCCGCGCGTTCTCCCCGACTCGCTCGTCTCGTTCAGTTCGAGCCTCTGGGCGCTAACTTTGATTGTTGTCAACATACGCGCGCGCCCTTATCAAATGCCCGCTCTATCCTTTTTTTTTAACAGCGACGGGATGAAAAAACTCTCATAGCACACCAGATGACGTTTTTTTTATTTATACGACACCACATGTCTGCATCTGTTTAGATTTTTGATTCTGTTTCAATAAGTTGGTTAAAAGAATATTTCTTTTAACATCAAAATAATAATACTTTACAAGATATATTTCCATCTACCATGCCGTGATGTACATTTCTTAAATTTTAAAATTCTTAATTTTATCAATTTCAACAATTTCTGAAGTTACAATTTTGAGAAAAACTTGTAAGGATCACAATAAATAAATACTTTTAATAGGAAGTAACTTAAGAGAAGTGGTTTGGGTAAAATGAAACAAAAATGGAAACCTTGATTGAGACAACAAACAAAATGAGAAAATCATTCAGAATATGAGCAAAATAATGGAAAGTAACTTTTTTATGCCATTTTTTTATTAATACTTATTCTGTGATTAGTATCAACTACAAATGATTGATTAAATTAGCGATGGCTAAGTTAAGAATCAAAAGAAATATGCAGGTTCCGTCACTAAAGATACATTTGTAAATCCATAAGTCACGTTACATAACTTCATCGTATGCATCTCGAAGTCCTGCCCACTCCAACATTATGACCTGTATATTTATTAGGTACCGTCTAAGTTAAGAATTAAAATAAATAAGTAAGTTCTGTCACTAAAGATACATTTATAAATCCAGAAGTCACGTTATACAACTTCATCGTATGCATCTCGGAGTCCTCCCTACTCCAACATTATGACCTGTATATTTACATACATTTCGTCATTCGTGGCATCTAATTACAAACTAAGGCCCAATTTTAGAACCCGCAAATAAGGCGTAAGTAACGCATTCGCGGAATAAAAGTTGATGTCTATGATTATCTCTATTTGATTATCAATTAGACAATGTTGTCAATCGAATAAAAAAATCAAGAGTAACGTTACTTGGGGTTTGTAAAGTTGGGCCTAAGTAAAACTATAAATTTTCTTAAGGTGGAATTTGTTGAATTATGTATTATATAATTAAATAACGGATATTCCTTTATTTACTATTTTATTTATTTAATAAAATGTTCAACAACCATTCATTTAACTTATGGATAACTAGTGATGACCATTTCGTTTTTTTTTAATTCATTAGACAAAAGATGGCACTTGCGTCGTTTTCCATTTATTATGATTTAATTTATTAATAATAATAATCAGATATATTTCGTATACTATGTTGTATCAATTCTAGTACTAATTAGTTTCGTATTTTTAGCGTTCGTATGTAATCCTGCTTGCCGCAATTTTTAGCTAGAAATCCTCAAGTAATGCAATTTCGACAGCTCGCAAAAAAATATTTGCAATAAATTGCGGCCACTTGGTAAGGTCCAACTGTTTGGAAAGTGGGTTCCACATGAATTAACCGAAAACAACCGCAATCGCAAAGACAATCTGCAGTTCGCTCCTCTTGTCAAAACAAATTGCCGTTGTTAGAGAAAATTGTTGCCGAAGATGAAAAATGGGCGTTTTATGTTAATTTGAAGGGACAGCCATAATGGCTGAACAAAAGCAAAGCGCCGCAGCCCATGCCAAAACCTGACTTGCATGCAAAAAAGGTGATGTTGTGTGTTTGGTGGAATTTTAAAGGAATTCTTCATTATGAATTTTTACCAACTAATCAAATCATCACTTCTTTTGCATATTTTAGAGAATTCTTCATTGTGAACTTTTATCAAACCATTACTTCACTTGTAATGGTTTGGATTATTGGATATTTATTTCATTGCAAGTAAAGTAATGATTTGGTTGATTATTGATAAGAGTTCATAATGAAGAATTCCTGTAAAATTAAGTGAAGTGCACAATTGGAAAGGTTAGACCGAGTTTTGAGAAAAAAAAAACAATTCGCGCTGATTAATCAGAAGGGTGTAATACTTCATCACGAAAACGCACGACGAATAACGGCGAAAAAAACTACGCGAGTTGAGATGGGAAGTTTTTCCACAATCTCCATATTCTCTAGATATTGCCCCATCTGATTACCATTTGTTTTGTTCCTTGCAACATTTTCTTCTTGTAAAACATTTTAATTATGAAGAGCGCCTCAGAAACGCCTTGACAGATTTATTTAATCAAAAATCACAAACATTTTATAGCTACATGCACGTTTGGGACAAGTAGATGAAATCAACGGTGACTATATCGTTGACTTAACTGTTTTGTTTTGTTTAAATAAATTAGTTTGAAAAATATATTTGAAAACGACACTAATTATTACTACACTCAGATGTAAAAAAGCGGATCACTGTTTTTTATTTTGTTTTATTTTTTTTCATTTTGCGGTAGGCATAGCTGTACTGACGAGGGATAGATCCCGAAACACGTGTCTGCAGATGGCCTTATATTAAGTAAAGTTCATTTTGTTGTTTCTACATTAAATTTTTCTCGGATCAAAATTTGTTACATTATGCAATATTTTATTGATATGCAGTAGCAGGTGTACATTATGTAATTCAATATCCGGCGTGGGTATTTACCCGGGAAGTGGTTGTTTTAGTGTGCATTTGTTTAACGTACTTACGTAACGTAAGTGAAAAGTCACAGAGCTAAATGTGGAAATAATTTATTAATTATTTTCAAATCATTTTTATTTAATATATTTAAATAACAGTGAATAAATACTCTTTTCTATTTATATTTAAACTTATTGTATTTATGACTTTGTATCAAAACTTTTTAAGTTAATTTCATCAATGATTTTTTCCTTTTGTATTTAATGTCGTATTACTTATTTATCATAATGGTCTTAACAAAAAAAAAACACTATCTTCTGGTCCTTTTCTCCGTAAAACATGAATCGAGTCACTTAATTTTTTGTTGCTGTTTAGACAATTGTTAAGCTGTATATGCATCTGTGATACGCTTGCAAAGACACTTCAAGTTTTGTTATGCAATTTATAACGCATGTTAGAACAAATTAATAAATGGTCGAAATTAGCGTATTTGTTTAATTAATTTGTTTATTTAATTAATAATTTTGGAGGAAGAAAGTATTACCGCATTAGCGGGATAAGTTCCAAGGTCCGATTCGCAGTTCTGTGAAATTTCTGACCAATGATCGATGCTATAGATCATGTCCTATTTTACAATTATTTTTTTAAAAAGTTAGCAAAAACGCTTCGAGTGAATCGTTTCACTGGCCAATCACCAGCTGCGTTTTATGCGTTTTTGGCGAAACCATTCGATCGGTGAAATATTTCACGCTGACTCTAAACGAAATGAATGTAATTTTAGTGAGCCGTTCTATGGATGAATCGTTTCACCGCTGCTGTAAAATTAATCTGAAATTAATTGGTTCAATATGACTGATCTTACGAAATTTCACACTTGTACCTCACAAAATCACAAAATAATGACTTCAAAATTCTTCCAATCTGTACAGCAGATTTTTTTATAACCGATATTGACAATCTTAAAGTCAGGTTTCGAAGGATAATATCAATTATAAATGACGATAATAAATGTCATTTTTCGTATAATAATTAGCGTTGGGCAAGATCGAGTAATATTAGTAATCGAAATGAGAATTTTTAAATAAATAAAGTCTACTAATAACAATAAACTTATGTTTTTTTAATAAATAGAGAACAGTGGGCGGATATACCGTCGCACAATAGCATAGACAGACTAACACTAAATATTAACATTTACTTGTAAATATTTTAAAGAAAATTGTATTAAAAACTGTCCGAATAAAGATGTTATAGTAGTAGGGAACAGTTACTTATAGTAATAGAATATATTGCATTAATAAAATTGTCGTTTACTTAATTTTGCAGTAAGAAAAAAAAAATCGAAAAGATTTACTTTCTCCATCTCTAATAATAATTATATAAAATATATTGTAGTCACTTCATACATCTTCTATAGTGTATTTTTTGTTGTAGGTAAAGTGGAAGCAATAATGGTGACTAAACTTCGCCTACTCTTTACTGTATGCTTGTAGGAAATTATATTTATAAATAAAGACATTTTTTTTCATTGTTAAAATTAAAATAATAATTTTTTATATGAAAAACTGCATCACAAAAAAAATAAATAACTTAATCACAGCTTCATCTGTTTATTAAAAAATCTTCTTTTTGTGTAAATAAATCTTAAACTAATGCAAGCTCGTGTTGTACATTGACTTAATTTCATCGATGATTTTTTTCTTTTTTTTTTTTCATGCAATGTCCCATTATTTATTTATCATAGCGGTATTATTATTTTTTTAATTACGTTGAAACTTTCATAACGTGCAGTAGTCAGTGATTAAAATTAATGGAATTCGTGAGTGCGGCATAAATATGTAAAGACGAAGAAATGCGAGAAAGTGGTAGTAATCAAGAAAAGTTTAACAATTGATAGAAATTAATTCAGAACACCCTTTAACCGGGCGTTGGGGATGGATCTGGGTCCGGGTACCGGCATCCCCGTCTCGACAATAAATGATTAAACCGATTACATATTTTATACGTGCAAAGAAAAAGGGACAGCCAGGGATAAGGAAGGTGGTGTTTTCGGGCGGATTCTTCTGGATTTTGCATGCGAGATTACGCCTTTTAATAATACAAATCTCAATCTTACTTTTAACCAGAGCGCGAACAATACTTAAGTATTAATGCCCTTCTCGGCTTCCGCCCCTGTGAGTGAGGGGCTGTGGGGAGAGAGGAGGTTGGGTGTGGATGATAATTTATACATCAGCCACGCGCCCATTCCAAAATAATACCGGTTAATCATTCACGGGAGGGAAAATGTGCTTCAAATTAGGAATGCATGGGAATCAATAATCAATGCAATGCTCGAGATCATATATAATAACGGATGGACGGGACGGGACGGGACGGGAGTTGTGTGTGCTGGAGGAGAGAAGAGGAGAGGGTGGTTGGTATCATATCATGGGTATTTGGTGCATTTCAGCCCCGGCGAAGTTATCTGAAAACCACCCCCTGTGCACTGTGCGAGGGGCAATCCAGTCGGAGCCTGTAATGTAATAAATGTACCGCATTGGATATTAGGTATAGCATATATAATATTATTACAGTGGCACTGCAGCGGCAACATCTCTCTTCCTTCTGTGGCGCACAGCACAGACCCACCCTCCCTTTAAATACAAGGGCTTCCAAATACAGATATACAGAAACAGAAATTCCCATTTGCCTTTACAATAAAAACTTTGCTAATAAATTATTATGACAATTGCGGTTCGCAGAGGCCCGAGACGAACCTTGGTTTCGCGCAAGGCCAACGATTATTATCATGCTTACGGTTATGGTTATCATTTACTTTTAGTATTATTTTTATTATATGTAATTCAAAGTTATAACGATTACTGTTATTATTGTGCGTCCGTGAGATCGCCAAGTATTTATTTTATTCCGCGCGCTCTTTTTTTCCTTCCAGGATTTTAATGAAATATTATAAACAACAAACGCTGGAATAGATGCATTACGCAACAGTACAAATGACGATGAATTATTCATGCGGCAATTGAAAGCGCCTTCTTTCTGTTCTGATGTGCTCTCCTCCCTTCACTCCTCCGCCGCAACCGCGTCTCCTGTTGAAAACCAGAAAACCGGGTGGGTGGTGGACTTTTCAGGAACCCCGCACATTCGTCATTTCCTCGTATCTTATGTATGTATGTTAATTCTTCGTTTTTTTCTCTGTCTTCTTCTTATACTTCTCTACATTTAAATTGAAAAGCCGCGCGCTTTTTCCACTCATTCCTAACCCACGAGGCTCCCATAAACTCTATATTTAGATATCAAACGCGTTCAAACAATCAAATTGTGCATGACAACGGGTAACGCAATAAAAATTAATTGAAATCCAGCCGTCGCGAAATGCCAAATGCAAAACAATCGCCGTCGCGGAATTATATTTAGAACTTTAATTCTTACTCACCGAAATAAATATTAATAAAAGTTTTCACATCACACTTCTTGGGTTGAGCAAAACATTCTATTCAATTTAATTTCGAAACATTCAATACTAAGATAGAAATTTCGCTTCCGATATATAATTAGTTTTAAATAAAACAAAGTATGAGTAAGGAAAGTATTTTTTTATTAAAATACGAATTGGTAACATCCAGGGAGCGAACAAAATAGTTAAACAAAAAAATCAACCTACACCAGTACTTGTTAATTGTTGGGCTTCTACTTTGTTATACATTGTAATTCCGAAGTTATACAAACAAATTAAAAAAGTGTTTCATTTATTAAAATTGATCTACACCAGTACGATCAGTCTCATCAACAACATCGTTGAGCGTACAGCTGAACAACTTCATCCAAAACAATGTGAAGTGTCGCCTAGTTGTACACTCAACGATCTTGTCTTATATATAAGACGAAAAACAAACTGAGTATGCGCTAGAACATTTATTTTGTTCATTCCCTGGTACTAATAATTAAGCCACATTAAACCTGTAAATAGTTGCTTCAATAAGTATTATATTTAGCATGCAAATACGAATGCCAAACAGTTGTTTAAAAAATTAATTAATTAATTACCCCATAATTAGATTGTATAAAAACAAAAAATGTGTCATGTTTCACTACAGTGAGAATTTAATTAAATATATATTATATTCAGTTTTAATTGGATAATTATTGAGGCTTTAATATGTTGAAAATATATTATACAACATGTATTTATTACAAAACGATAGTTATTTTTTATAACAAACACCTTTATTTCCAAGTAATAATTAAAAAATATTTCTAATAATTTACTTACGTAAATTGAATTAATATTAAATTGGCCATCGATCAGCGGTTTTTCGTTCACTTATCAATCTTAAATGTTATTAGATATTTTAAATTATAATTTCCATTGTATTCTCATCAACAAAATCAATATAAATAATAATGATTTGAAAATAATTAATAAATTATTTCCACATTTAGCTCTGTGAAATTTTAACTTACGTTACGTAAGTACTTTAAACAAATGTACATTAAAACAACTACTTCTCGGGCAAATACCCCTGGATTAGATAATGTACGCCTGCTGTTGCATATCAATAAAATATTGCATTATGCAACAATTTTTGATCCGAGAAAAATTCGATGTAAAAAAATAAAAAGAACATAACTACAAAATCTGGAAGAAATGTAATTAGCGGCTACAAAGAATTGTGGATGTCTGCAATAATAAACGCCCTTATTACCTGCCATTGTATAATTGAAGGAAACAAACGTATAACTCTGATTTTTTATGATCATGTTACTAAGAAATCGAGCCACCTCGAAAGTATAAGTGGTTTATATTTTAGCGTCATTTTTTTACAAGAGCAAAGATCCCACACGGGTAATGTTTCTATTTTCATTGTTTGCGGTTATAGATATATTCAGCCCTTTCAACCTAACATAACCCACATTATAAATATTATTAGCTATATATTATAATGTAAATTTTTTTTCGATTGAGTTGTAAAACAATATTAGGGATTATATTGGGTTATAGGCTATGTTGATGCCGAAACTAGTTGGAATAAATTAGATATTTTTTAAAGTGAAACTAACCAAGTAT
Organism: Philonthus spinipes; assembly: GCA_963082785.1. Lineage (NCBI taxonomy): Eukaryota > Metazoa > Arthropoda > Insecta > Coleoptera > Staphylinidae > Philonthus > Philonthus spinipes. Next base: position 8,618,348 of record OY720304.1, read on the forward strand.
TTGATTTGTACTTATTTATTTTTTTATATATTCCCTTTATTCTATTTTCTTTTATATGGTCCTGTTATTAGAAAATCCTGTTGGGCAATAAAGGTTATTATTATTAAGAGTTAAACATTTTATATTGGATGGTTGAAGCCATTACTTTGTATTTTTATCAATTAAGGTAAAAATTGTGAATAAAAATATACTTTAATCGCAATGGTTTCGAGCTATACGGTCATAATCAAACAAATATAGCCTCTCTATAGAAACCATAGTCTCTTACTTTTTACGTCCAGCAAAAGAAAACTTGAAATTTAAAATATTTAATCAACTAAGGTAAAACTTTTCAATTAGAATACACTTTAATTATATCACGAACTCACTTTTTATTCTGACTATGGTTTCGACTTATATTTAAGACGGTATAGCTCTAAACCATAGTCACAATAAAATGTGAGTTCTTGATGTAATTAAAGTGTATTTTAATTTAAAAAAATACCTTAGTTGATTAAATATTTTAAATTTCAAGTTTTCTTTTAGTGGACGTAAAAAGTGAGAGATTTTGGTTTCGACCTATATTTGTTTGATAATGACCATATAGCTCGAAACCATTGCGATTAAAGTATATTTTAATTCACAATTTTTATCTTAATTGATAAAAACACAAAGTAATGGCTTCAACAATCCAACATAAAATATTTCACTTTCAATACTGGAGAATTATTTTAATTTCCAATTAGGATAAATATAGAACAATAAAATATTTAATCTTCTTTATGTTGGTTGTGGAGATTTTAATTATTTAAATAAAAATACTTGTCCTTTCTCCTACTTATTTTTTATTTCACTAGATATATTTCGGAAACTATGTTTCTTCAAGATGTTTCCATCTTCTGTAGTTGAAGAAACATAGTTTCCGAAATATATCTAGTGAAATAAAAAATAAGTAGGAGAAAGGACAAGTATTTTTATTTAAATAATAAAATATTTGTTATTCCTTACTTTACTTATAATATATATTCTACCTTTTCCATAATATGAAGCCTGGAATAAATATAGTTCAATGAAGATAAGATCTAGAAGTTTTATAGCTATTTTTATATAGCACATTAAATATTTTAAATGTTTTGTAATATTTCATCATATTCTTTTTCTTATTACTATTTGCGGCATTCTTTTGTGTATAATATTTATTTTTTCTTTATAAGATTATTTATTAGTTAGTGCATCACGTCTTTAATGTGATTATATCGCGTGACAAAATCTACTTAAATATATAAGTGACATTATCGTGGAATTACGTCTCACGTGTGTTGTGAGGAAACAGGAGAGGAAAAAAGCTAAACATGCTTTATGGGCTTTTGATACGGATCTCCTGAAGAATTTAAAAATAAATGACGGGCGCGTTAATTTCTTCCTGTGTTCAAGATTTTTCTCGCTTTTTTTGTTTGGATACAAACAATATAAACATTTAAGTTAATACTTCCTTAAAATGAGTTCAGAACTATTGGAATTTTCCAAATTCAGTGCCAACTTGACTGAATTTAATATTCTATTGTATTAAATAATACAATAGAATATTAAATTGAGTGCCAACTTGACATACCCAAATATATATATTTCAATTAAAAAGCAGTTACCACAACCAGTTCATAATTGGATATTATTATAATGCAAATTCGTGTTATATGTGGTTAAAAAGTATACGGGCAAATTATTAAATAAATAATGAAATAAATGGTTAGAGAAAATATTTTTTCTAGTGTATTTTTAGTAATACAAATGAAATAAACATGAGTGACTTGAAATATGCATACATACAGAGATGATGAAAAAAGTGTAGTTTATGATAAAGTTTTGAATAATGAAAGGGCATGGATGGGCGGCGCGGTTAACAATAAAATATGCAAGCGAATGGATACCCGTGCATTGTAAACAGGAATAATATAAACAGGACACGGCATAATTTAATATAGATACGGGATCGGTAATAGATTTCAATAAACAATAAATTGAGTGCGGGGCAAAATAATAATAAATCGAACTAATCAGAGCGGGAATAGCAATATCTTGAAATTAACGAACCAGAGTGGCGTGGCAGGCGGGGAGAGTGGGATGGGACGGAATGGGATGAGTGGGACAGCAACACGCATACACTAACACATATATAGAAATGTGTATGTGTGTGTGTGTGGAGAGACATACAGCAATGGCGGCCCATACATAAATAACTAATTGATTAGCAGGTATCGTAGTGATCTAATAATGTTACTAACTAATCAGCTAAACAAATAGATAGTGCACAACCATAATTCACGGCATCATGAGAGTAAATGCTTGTGATCAATACGTATTGAATACGCTATGCAAATAGGTATGACCATAAGCAGTTGGTCAGAGCAGTGCGGAACCGGGCGGCTGCTTCGGTCCGAGCAAGACGGAGCTGGGAGGCTGCATCCGAGTGCACGGTGCACGGGGATAGTTAACATTGACACAACCCACTATGTGACATTGCATTGCAGTACAATAATTGCATATACACATATACATTATAGCGAGTACCGCAAACACTGCTAATGTTTGTGAGGATTAGGATCAGACATCAATGCAAGAACAACGTATGTGTTTCGTGTTTAGTTTTAAGCACCTGCGGTTCACCGCTGATTTCGACAACTGAGCACTGATTCATGTAATGCCACCTAAAAGCCTAACGACCTACACAAACACGCATTCATCATACCGAAATAAAAAAAAGCACGCACACACACAAACTACAATTCATTAACATTCGGACGTCTAACAATAAAATCCTGCTTAACATTTTATTCCCCACTTTAATTAACACGTTTTATTGCTACTAAATTGCAACATCAAAAACTAATTAGTTGCGCCTTTTTAATAATAAAAAAATACAACAATCCTCTTAACGTGCACTTGTAAAAATAATTTAATTCAGTAATTAAAATTTTATATTAATGTAAACCCTCTTGCACATTAAATTAAAAAAATAATAATAACGCTGTGAATACATTCAAATTAATTACACAAAAAAAATGTTCTCGGCGAATTAAATATATAAAGCAATTACGTTAGAGAAAATATGCTTAATTAAACAGAACTGTAAATATGAACTAAAAATTACAAAAACCCATTAAATTCCTTTAAATAAAACCTAGTAGTAATTAAAATGAAACGTTTTATAAAAATTCACAAAAATTAATTTTTTATAACTTATTATAATTACAAAAACCGACACTCCTAACGTAATGGAATTATTTTAAAAATATAATCTTTATACGGGAAGCGGCAAGACAGACAGTGCAGTTTTGACGGGCTATTAAAAACGGGGCAATTTAAATAAATGCGGTTTATTTTATGTTAATCGGTACATCATATCGTTTTATGCAATAAGTCCTGAAGATGACGCATTGAGATCCCTACCAGGTAGGTACCCCTACTACACGGGATGTACTGGGCGTTCCAAAGTGCACTGAAACTGTCTGTTTTGTCGCACCCTGTATTATATAATCACTGATTATTTATTTTATGCAATAGCATTGTATACGTTTGTTTTTTCTTCTTTTTTTTAACAAAAAAACTTTCATTGTTCAACCATTTATCGTTCGACGGAAAATATCCATTATTTTCCGTCGAACTATAAATGGTTGCACAATGAAAGTTTTAATCCAATATTCGGCGGAGTATTCGCCCAGGAAGTATTTGTTCAACTACTAATATTACTTAAGTTATTATTGCAGTGGTTGACGGGAAAATAATGAATCATGATTTAGACATTTAAATCTTAAAATCAAGATAATGGAGATTAAAAAAGTGTTAAAAGCGATTGTAATTTGTCGTAATATACTTTAGTTCCTCTTCTTCTTCTTCTCGAATCATTACACCCTTTCAGGTGTCGGAATTTTTGTTTCATAAAATTCTCAAATTATAAAGTTTCAATGAAATGAGACGAAATACATAAAGCGAAAAAAAAAAAAAGATGTATTTAGAGACGGGGAGAGTTTTTTTTTTGTATTTTTTGTTTATTGATAAAATTTAACAAGGAAATTTGTAAATCACCTGCTCCCAAACAAAAATTTAATTTAATTTAATTATCACGCATTAAAATTAATTTTTTGTTTGGGAGCAGGTGATTTACAAATGTTGCCTTCTTAACCATTGGGGAGTCTTAAAAATAATCGCTTTTGAAAGTGTCTTGAGGATCCGCCTTTGCTTGAGGGTTCAATTCCCCTCAATGGCTAAACTTTTATAATTTAAAACTATTGGCATTTGTGGATATTTTATAATCATGAATTTCAAGTTGAAGGGGAGAGAGAAGGTATTTCTGGAATCTAAATATAACAATATATGAATCCAAATTAACGAGCATCCTTGAGATCCCTAACAAAAATCTGTCACTTCTTAAATCCCTTATATAATAATAATAATATCGAATCAACTCGTTTATGATACTACCCTCATAATTCCGATAGAGTAACGCCTTCAAAGCCTATCCGAATATTTTGCAAAAAATCGTTATAATTTCCGTTCCTTCTCTAAATTTTATACACCTAAATTCTACGCCCTAAATTAAAAAAAAAAAATAAACACACTAACTCTATTGAATTGGAATAGAGTTAGTGCGTTTTTTGCATCATTTCACTTCTTCACCCACTAAAGTCGGATGTACGATAAAAGCATTTAATCTAGGTAGAAAGACCTCGGGCGACAGTGACAGTTACAAATAATCTAATTACTAATATATTGTAAGTAAATATTATACACTGTACAGTTTAATATTCTGCCAATAAAGACATTGTCGCTCTTTCTCTCAATCTACGAAAAACATTTTTAAGAACAGTTCAAAAGCTAAATTCAGTTCATGTTCGGTTCTTAAACTCAAAATAATGCTTGTAATAAATTTATTATGTTTTTATAATAATTTATTAATTTTATTTAGAGTTTTGGCAGACATTTCTGCCATTGTCAAGTGATAAAAAAGCATTATATTAACTTCACAAAGTAACAATCAACACCATTCAAATAAATATTGTAATTTAATTAACACTGCATTAGGCAAAAATGAATTATTATTATTAAAATAAAATTATTAATATTGCAAAGATATTTTTTTACTTTAGGAATTATTTTAATTGATGAAATTAATTAAATCTGCCGATCTTAATTTTCCATTTTTATATATTTTTTTATTAATTATTATTAATAATAATAATTTACTTAAATATTGTAAGGGAATAACGGATGGTTGATCTTAGAAGGGGGTTTTATTATTGATGAATGTGTACTTAAACGTAAGTATGGTGAGGTTTAACGCTGACAGAAAGACAGGGCGGGTTCGATAATAATAATAAATAGCCCGTCTTGTATGCACCCCCGGATTAATTGAAATTACCCGAATGAAGCAACAATACAACCATTTTTACCGAACAATACTGTGCATTACCGATCATCCATTGTAATCAGTCAATTAAAATTAATGATAGCGCAGCCATTTCGCGCGAGTTACGTCGCCGGAGAAGTAAAAAGGGGTGGGCGTGAGGGGGTGGCAGGCGGCGTTGTATGCCGGTGTGTGTGTGTGTGTGGACGAGGGGGCGGATGCATGCGAAACACCCCTCACTGGAAAACATTCAATACGTTATCATATATTGATTGGACGATAAATAAAAAGTATAAAAATGGAGCAAATCGTAAAGTCATTTCGCCCAGACACATTGAAATTTCATACAAAAATAAAATGTTCGTCCATTCGAGCACACATAACGAAAAACATAACTGTACACATTTTCCTATACTCATATTTCAAATGGCTATTTTTATTTGTCTGTCAAACTTTTTCCGCATGCCTGAAAAATGTTTAATTATTTTTGCGTTTCATATCGAGGAATGGAGCACATCTATATCACCGATATTTCATTTAAAAAAATGTGTCCAAACGAGTACCGGCCATCATATATTTATATTCTCGGCGGACTGCCATTGTTTCAGCTGCAGACGAAAATTCGATGTGATTTTTAAATTTAATGAAACAAAACGAAGTAATCATATATGTAAAACGTTATTTGTATTTTTGTTTTATTCAGTAGTAATTTTTTTTAAAAAAACCCGGTCCGAGTTTGCATTTTAAACAATCGCAAATATTCGCCTCGTTTTTTTTCCCGACCCACCCTCTCGGCTCTTTCCTCCCCTCCCATTTAAACCCACCCGCGCGCGGCTCATCCCACTTCACGGGGCTCTTTTAAAGGAGGCCCTTGTTAATAAATGATAAACGCAGACATTGAAACCGCAGTGTCCATTAGAAATACGTTTGTGGTTACCTAATGAACCGCGTTCAGGAAAAATATAAAATGTTTCCGCAGCTTACACTCCTGGGACGGATAAGCGCGCACTTTGTCCTCGAAAACACTCACCTGAAACAAAAAAGAGAGAAACGCACATTTAATAAATTCATCACTCACTTTGCGAACATCAAAAACACACACGCGCAAAAAGAAAATGAATAAGGGAAATAATGCGGAGCCCGCATCCATCGGTGGGATATAAAATTAAAAATCCGCAATTATTGAAACTGAACTGCAAGTCAACAAACCCGCCTCCATATACTCGCACACATACACACTCGCATACGCCCGTCCTGGTTATTGCAGATTAGTGTTTAATAACTCGAGATGAAGTATCAGCCATGCTGGGTAATAACTATTATGTGATGAGAAAATATGCTTTCTGTATATATGGAAAATTAAATGGCGATGAGGAAAAATGCACACATATAACCAGACACAACATATATGCACGTAGAAGACTTGCATATATATAATACTCGCACACACACCAAAGAGAAGTAAAACTCTTAGATGGATACATGCGCTTTACTCACAATTACACACACACATAAACTAAAACTACCATACATAGTTAAGAAACACATATACATCTTTTCCTGATATGCATGTATATGTGTGTGTGCGTCTCACGTACATGGAAGAGAAGTTTTATCGGAGTAAAACGCGCACTTTCTTCCCACGTGTAATCTAAAACTCATTAATATGTTTAATGGTTTTATTTAATTATACTTATAATTTTATTTTAATAACGCGCTGATATCGTTCCTTCGTACGTTCCTCCATCGCCGGGTTCGAGGATTATTATAAATGATTTACACGGATTTTTCCTCGGCGCGGCCCGAATGGAAAACCGCCGGCTTTGCGACGAGGAAATCAAATCGCGAACTGCAATTTTGCGGTTTTGTCTTTTTAATCAGCGGATGAGTGAGTGAGCTGAGCTGCCCATACCCACACGCGAACCGTGTTAATTGATTTCCTGATAAATGAGAAGACTTTCGAGTGTTACATTTTTTTCTTGCTTTCGCTACCCCACGAGAAAATAAAATGATATAATTACAATTTTATGATGAAGTACAGCCTGTTTTTTTATATATCCAAATTTAGGGCATTTTTGATGCGAGCAGTTGTACGTCTGTTGAAACATGCGGGGGATTTTTATCGCCGAATTTTTAAGACGTTGGCAATGCATTATCAAGGTGGCATATAAATTATAATTTATCAAATAAAATTAAAATTATTCTTTTCTTTTGAATTAGGCGAGCAAACTTGCCTTAACTGAATTATAACACTAATAAGGCGAAATATACACTTCTGTGCAATAAAATTAAGCACAAGTCTCATAACAATTTTTTACAATATTCTAGTTGTGCAATTCTGGTCTGTTTTAATTGCTTAGCAACAGTTTCAATAAATGATAAAATACCAAATTAGAAGTCAAATTTTTGAATTGTTGACTAAATGTCTAAATTGACATTAAAGAAATTGACATATTTACATATTTCTTTTCGTAACTAGGAAACTTATCATGTCCTCCTTAAACTATAATATATTTCGTAGATAGTGGAGGCACTTAATTTTTGAAAATCCATGATCACTTAAAATAAAACACTTAATGATTTTCAACTATTTTTTGTGTATTTCACGACAATTGTTTCGCAACGTTGTTGCTTCTTCAGGTGCGAAACAATTGTCGTGAAATACACAAAAAATAGTTAAAAAATATAATATATTTTGTGTGCTTAAATTTATTGCACTGAACTGTACGTTATATGACCCGCAAATCAAAAGCTTGATATCGTGTTACATTTTAAAGATCATATTAAAAAAGAAGGTTTCAAACATTTTGTAATGTAAAAAAAATACATCAATCCACATATGGGACTTATTTTTGTGAAACTTCTGTAAAATTGACTTTGATTTCTAAAAAATGCAGACGGATGTTTTTTTTTTGTTTAAAAATAACGGTTTCGTTTCTATTTGCATAATTTTTGACTCGGACAAATATCGGTTATATTGAATGAAAATTGTTTCCTTTGATAACTTTGTTAAATTAAAAGTCATGCTAAATTTCGTTTTTCCCTTTTATGGGTAAATCCAACATTTCAGGTAGTACCTACCCACGCAGTAAAATTGGTCCTAGTTTCGTTACGAGTGATAGTAGAAGGCAAGGTCGGTTACTCTTTAGGAATAGCGCTCATTGCGTTACTGTTATCTAAGGGAAGTTGTTTTGAAGTAAAATATAGTTTTCAAGTTTTTGTAATTTGATTTCTATGCCAACCAAGGTAAGGAATTTACTGACTATTAATAAATAATATGACATATCTTAGATAGATAGATTGATGGGTGACCCCTTGGCCTTTACAAACGCGACCTTTTCAGATTTATTGTGGATCCAATATATCTCAGATGACTAGCTCTAGCTTCGCCTCCTTGATTAGCCCTACTAACTCTGACAGTGAACCTTGGGTGTACCTTTCTGGGCTAAGTTTTGTGTCCCCTATCTGTAGGTATCTAATCCTTGATAGGGCGTTACACTGGCACATTATGTGAAGGGGGTCTTCCTCCTCTTCTGCACAGAATCACATATGCTTGTTTAGCCTGCAATATCCTGTTAGTAGACCTACTATTGTTTTGACCAATTTCCTGTTGTAAGATTCGGCGTTCTTTAAGAAAAACCTTCGCCTGCTTAAGCCCTGCTGTATTCGACCACCAAGATTGGGCCCGTGTCTTCGTCCATTTTTTGATGGATTCTCTAACTGATATTTTTGCGAAATCACAGGAGGATTCCGACCCTACGAATGGCTTTGACGAGCCTTGTTTGGCCCGCTCGTCTGCCTTATTATAAACGACATATCTTTCTAATAAATTATGTTTAGATATATTTATCAAACATTTTTAGTATTAGTAATATTAATGAAACCATTCTAATCTGTCTTATTACATATTCGTCACCTAGTCCTTCTCCGGTAATGTTGACGAACCAACACGGAGAAATATTGACAGCATATTGGTATTTTCACAGTTATCATTTAACTTATTATTTCATTGCTAGTATGGAAGTGTTTGTTTTGAATTTCTACTAAATGGTAAAGGTGGCAGAAAATGGACGAACCAGTTCTTTCTTCTTACTCTTATCATACTACGTGAACTAAGTGGGACGAGCCAGTTCTTTCTTCTTATCCTTATTATACTAAGTGAACTAAATGGAACGAAGCCAGTTCTTAACGGCCCTTTGAATTAGTTGCAAGTGGAAAATGGAAGAGAAGTGTAGCTGCAGAAAGTGGCATTCCAATAATCACTTTTCAATTAAAATTAAAATACGCAGCTAAGCCAACATCAGGTAGAAAATCCTATTTTTCTTAACAAGAAAGCATCGTCGGCGCAAGGAGTGGTCAGTGAAAGCAGTGAAATGTAGCGAATCCAATCCAACCTATCCTAAACTTGCTTGAAAAGCATTGTGAATAATAAGAATACCTTTCTACTGAAGCTTGAATGTTTTCTACCTGCCATTTAGTCCTTCTCGGGTTATTTTGACACACCATCACGGAGAAATATTGAGAGCATATCGATATCATTTAACCTAATATGCTATTGCTAAAATCAAAATAATTCTTTGTCTCAGCTTTACCATACTAAAATAAGTAAGAAAGAAACCTCTGTTTGTTTTGAATGTTTTCCAACTGGTAAGGATGGAGAAAATTAGCGAGACAGTTCTTTTTCTCGTCTTTACCATACTAAGAGACGAAGAGATGCCTCAAAGGTCCTACAAATTCCTTGAAAAATGAAAGAAAAATGTAGCTGCAGAAGCAGCCATCCCAATAATCAATCTTCACGATCGCCTAAAATTAAAATGCGCTACTAAATCAGCCTTAGGTAGAATATCAAATGTTTCTCCTAAACAGGAAACATCATGGGCATGGGAAAGGGGGGGGGGGGTGGATTTGGCAAGGAGGAGCTAATGAAAACCCATTGTGATATCAATACAACCTATGATAACTTTGCTTGGCAGCATTGTGAATAATGAAGATGACTTTCCACTATCCGCCATCTAGCCCTTTTCGGGTAATATTAACCAACCACCATGGAGAAATATTCGGAGCATATCGGTATTGCCCCAGTTATTATTTAACGATTGCTAATATCGAAGTATTTGATTTAAATTTCCTCCAGATATTAAGGACGAGAGAAAATCAATGAAGTAATTCTTTGTCTCGTCCTTACCATAAAAAAAATAACTAATTGGAAGGACGAAGAAACCTCTTAAGGCCTTTAGAGGTTTCTTCGTCCACTAACACTAATCCTGATGACTATTGACGGCATTCAGCAGATTTCCACAGGTGTCAATGATCCGGTTTGCAGATCGGTAAGTTTCTGTTGAATACTACCATTGGGAATAGATCGGCAAATCAAATTGTTTTCAATTCTACCATTTCGAAAAGATTGATAAATCAAAATGTATTATGAAATACGCTTTACTTGTTTGCCAACGGGCAAAATTACAAAGTTAAAAGAGTATTTAATAGTGAATTACGATGTATAACGAAGTAAAAGCCTCCACCGTTAAAAGGACAGAATTATGTTCACCGTTTTGATAAACATACAAAAAAACAGAGGAAAATAATACACTATTTGTAAATAAAAGGTAGCGGAGCGGTCAGCTATAAGTTCACAAAAATCTGATATCCATACAGCCCCCTATACAACCCATCAAATACACTCCTTTATATAAAAAAAACTGTGTTATCCACTTATCTCAACGAATTGCCCATCAATTCCAAAAAATTACTACAAAACCCATCACTCGGGAACTTTTGAACTTTCTCTGTATTACCAAAAATCCCAATATTCATTCGAGGAGATTGTGAACGAGGGAGATACACAGATTGAAAATATTCTTTAAATCCTTCAGCAATATCAAGAGGTGTATCAAATGTTTTATCATTTAATGAAGTTCAGTAGGAAATTCAGGATTGTTTAGGATTATCAGTAAATTGGTTTTCAACATTGGTAATATAACTTCTATGAGCTGCTCTGATTTTGAATTTAAGTAATTCAAACATCCCCAAACCACCATTAATGAAATTATTACATTATAACTAAATGACTAACTAATTTACGAGACAACGCAAACAGACTGCCGGCTGAATGATCACTGGTCGATAGTCATCTTGTAAATAAAAATGTAATGCTTTGCAAACTTAATGTAACTGTAAATATCACAACATAGATGATTATATATGTGTAAACAAAACCACATTCCTTTTTAAGTTTCACAAAAATTATGGCATCATCAGGCAGATAATTAATCAGCTACCTGATGATGCCTTGTGTAGGCGAAACAATTGTAGCAGTGTCTCTACAATAATTTTAATGAAATTTTAAAATCATTGGTTTATCTACAAACAGTAAAACAGTGTTAAATAAAAAAAGTTGAAAATAATTAATAAGTTATTTGAACTCTGTGATATTTATATTTACGTTACGTAGGTACCTCAAAACAAATGTACATTAAAACAACTACTTCTCGGACAAATCCCCGCCAGACTTATTGAATTACATAATGGACACTTGCTGCTGCATATCAGTTACATATTGCATCATGCAACAACTGTGCTGTGAGTAAGTGAATTAATACTCTTTTATTTATATTAAAACACTGTGTCTTGAAACAATTGAATAATCAGATTGGTTTATTGAACAAGAAAATTCCAAAAATAACAAATCGGCAATTCAAACATTTTGTTTATTTCGAATAAAAAGAACAATTTCATTGTGTGAAGAAATTAGTAGAACAAAAATTATTTATATTTCACATAGCTTACTTCTGTATGGTTCTCAAACTACATTAAAGTCGAAATCATATCATCAACACGAACCCATTCTCGTCCGTTAGTGTTTAAATCTTCGATTCTCATGATTATAATCACCTATAAAACACGAAGTTTCGCGTGAAAATTTATTATATTAGTAAACACCGACATTATTTCGTCAAGGGCGGACAAACATAATAACCGATACATCAAAGTTCTTCTCTCATCTCTCGCTTGTGGTCCGCTCCGGGCGACCTTAGATCAATGATTAATAGATCTATAACTCTACCAGGTGAGCAGTGCAGCTTCACTAATAGTATCCGTAATATATTTTGTAGGAATTAATTGTCGGCCGACATTCATCTTCTTGCGCGTACTCTCACGTCAAAACAAGTTAGGGTCCGGCAATTACGTCATAAATTGAACTCTCGCTCTCTCCCTTCCCCTCGACTGTCCCGCAGGTATTTATTATTGTAATGTAAAAATAAGCGTAATTGAGATTATTACGGGTTTGATTTATTGTTTTGTGTTAATATCCCCCACCCCGAAATACGCGGGCATGCAAGAAGTGTAATTTTGATGTGTGCAATTCAAGCGAGAGTTTCTCAACGGTTGCACCTTGATTCGTTTTCTTTCGTTTTTTTTTCTTCTGCTGTTTTGTATGTTTAATTCGCGTTTCCTGTACGGATATTACTATTATTAAATTCACATAGTAGGTTAAAAAGTAACTACGCCAAATTATGTGTGTACATGAGAATTGTTACAGTAATGCAATTCTATTATGCAAAGTTTTTATCATAATAATAATTTATTTACCGTTTCTTAATAAAATAAATAAAAGCGCTTCTTGTTTCAATTTAATAAATTAAACCTCGTTTTTTCTTCGTTTCGTTATCTACAAAACTATAGTCACTAAATAAATATTAAGAAAGTTGAATGAATGTTTTTATTATTTTAATAACGATGTATAACAAAGTGGAAGCCTTCACAATTAATAATTAAAATTTGTAATTAATAGATTTAATATTTAATTACAATAAATTATTTTTCTATTTGTTAAGATTTAAAAAAATGCGGAACTATTTTTTTTATTTTTAGACAAGAAATGTAGAACTAGAAAAGTGCAACTAAAACTTTCGTAGTTTGTTTTTGAGAATCATAAAACGTCACATTCACTTAACGAATTTATTAGCAATGACAAACAGTGAGGAATTTATTTCATTAAACATAGTCCTTGCAATGCAATTAAATTCGAGTCATCTCTGAAAATCATTAATGTCATAAACTAAACTGGGTTATTGTGAATTTATTAAATAAAACACTTTTTTTAACTTTGTATATTGTTATTTTAATTTAGTTTGATAATGAAGCTATATGCTTCGGAAATATAATCACTAAAATAAAATAACAATTTATACAAAGTTTAAAAAAGTGTTTTATTCAATAAACTCAAAATGTATAACCAAGTGAAAGCCTTAATAATTAACAAATATTGTAAATTTGATAAACTCCCCACTGTATATCATACGTATTTGAAACTATGTTGACTCTATTTTAAAAATGTTGATTATAATAATAATAATTACTATTATCTTTATTAACGGATATATACAGAAAAATATACAAAGTAAATAACAGACATGTATAATTTATTACAATGAATCTGGCAATGATCAATAAAATTCAATCAATCCCTTTTTCCCAACTGAAACAACTACTTCCCGAGCATTTACCCCGCCGGACATTGGATTACACAATAGATATTTGTTGCTGCATAGCAGCACTACAGCGAATTGCAACGGTTTGAGTCGAAATTATTTAATCAAAGGAAACAACAAATAATAGTTACAAGGCTATCTGTAGACACGTGTTTCGGGAATTCATGCATCATCAGTATAATTTATATCTGTTAATATATCGACCAGTAGTCTTTCAGTCTTATTATTATATTTAGAAAATTAAATTATGATTAACGTTACATTATCACATGAATATGAGTTTAATAAATATAATTGAATTCGTATCTTCGAACAACTAAAACAAGAATACAGAGAAAAAGAAACATAAGAAAACGATTACTGACGAAGAAATAAAACACAGGTAGGGTTATTAAGGCAAAAGACGCGTCGGATTGTAATGATACGTTGAAAAGAAATATATCAATAATTATAATCACGACTGATGTATCGATAATATACATTTGAGTCTGATCGGTGATGCGGTCTGGCCTGGGCGAGTTCAGCAGCCAACCGATGTAATTATGTATATGTTATGATCTATAATTCTATGTCTGGGCCTCGATATATAAATTCATGAAAGATAACACACACACACACAGCGCATTTTTATTATTACATATTATTACTAAATATATTACGATCTCTAATTTCACGTCTGGCCATCGATGTAAATTAGAAAAAAATTACACGTTGCATTACGATTCCTCTCTTTCTTTTTCCTCTTTTTTTGTTTCGTTGTGGCTGTTCGTTTCGTTCCCTCCGCGGCTTCGGCTACGGCTCGTCGGACCGTGTATCATCTTTCAAGTTAATAACTACATTATTTATTTGCAATAAAATTATTATCGAATTTTGTTTGTGTGTGTCTGTACGGGGAATATGATTCGGGAGGGTTTCACGGTGGTCGTGTCTGTTTTCGTTTATATTTTTTTAATTATAGCTTGCGTGTCGTTGCCGTTAGCTGGAGGACACTGGGTAATGTTTGGATTAATTGCTTCGTTTGATAGATGAAGGTGGTTAGAATGGACTTGTGTACGTGTGTGTGTGTGTGTTTAATGTTTTTTTTGTGATTTACATATTTCCTATAAACGCTAAATAAATTATAATTTCTATGAATATTTATTTATTTATAATATTTCCAAAATCCAATTATATTCCTTACATTTGATAACGAATTTATAAAAATGTAAATTTCTATAAGGTAAGGCTACGTTCATATAAAAGATGACAGTTTTGACATCTTCTAAAATTGGGCGAATAATAAAAACAATCGCTCTTTAAAACATCTCCCCTACCTAATTGAGGAATTGTATAAACTTCCGAGAGTTGAAGATGCCGGAAAATAATCCCATAAGAAATAGTATTAACATATGAAATTTAAATTCTAAAAGTCATATTATTGATGTTTCTTCTGGGAGTCAAATAACATATTTATAATATATATATATATGATATTTTGATCAAAATTGAAAATGTACCACGAAGTGAACGAATCCAAGATCCAAGAATATACATATGCATAATTTTTATTGACAAACGTAATACAACACATATAATAATACATATAACTAATATTACAATACATGCTGTAAGAGTTTGCCAATTGGCTATCGACCAGTTTTCTTTCCAATCTAATAACAAGCTGAATTAAAAAATACAATGGAATAAGATAATAAAGTACAATTCAATGATTTACAACTTTAAAAATTGAATGAAGTGAAAACATTAAATAGCGTGGTGAATATCAATAGCTCCGATGACCATCTTAATATTTATGCGTTATTCAACACGAAATAAGAGTTACTTTTATTTGAAATATTAAATGAATTGTGATTCCTGGTCTCATAAACGGGAACAATTTGCCTTCTTTAATGAATGGAACAACGATTCGGTTGTTTACTTTGTAGATTCAATTTATTGATGATGCCTCTTATAAATTAGGCAAAAGATGGAGCTTTATATTACATTTTCAATTATGTAATTTCATTTGAACAGTCACACACCCCAGAGAAAGATGCCCAGGCTATCTTAAAACATTTCCAATGAAGAAGGCAGCCGGCCCGGACAACATCTTCAACTTGCCGCTGAAACTGCTGAGCAGCAATACAATTAACCCGGCTACCCGGCTAATAAACGCAAGAGAATGCTATTTCCCCGCTTGATGAAAAAAAAGTACTAATCTAATATCCATTACAAAAGGTCAAAAAGTTCCAGCTGTACCGAAAAATCGAAAGCCCTTAAGCCTCCTCCCTGGCCAAGGAAAAGAAATGGAAAAGATTATCCCGCAAGACATCCAGAAGGTGATCGAGGAAAAATATCTCATACCAATAGAGCAGTTCGGATTCCGCCCAAAACTAAGCTGCCATCCTAATAAACGCAGCCAACAGCCAAGAAAAAAGCTGTCACCATCACCTTGTTAGACGTAGAGAAGGCATGCGACAGAGTTTGAATGGACGAATTGCTGCACAAACTCCTACTACAGAACACCTCCATCTGGATAGTCAGATTAGAGCAAGGATGCAAGGAAGAAGTTTCCAGGTCAGAGTTAGAAACTCCTTTACAGCATGGAAAATAACAACAGCCGGACTTCCACAATGTTCATCCATCTCCCCCTACCTGTTTAACTTGTTCGTGAACTACATACCGAAGTTCACGGACAAGAATGAAATCGAAATACGTATTCCAATTCGCCGACCACACAGCTCTACTAATGAAAGGACGGAGTTTCAGGGAAACATGTGCCATAACAAAGAATCTGGTTCAAACACGACTGGACTATGCAGATCAATGGAAGATCCCGATTAACACATCAAAAACTGAAGCCATCTTCCTAGGCAATCCAGGTCAACAAGAACTAACAAATCAACCTGAAAAGAACGGTAAACTAGCCTGGAATAAAAATCGATGAAGTTTGTCAATCATGACAGATGATCGCGCTCAAAAGTCTGCGTCAGTTAATGAGAAAGGAAAGCCCGATAAACGTGAGAAACAGAGTTTATCTGCTACACTTCGTCGGGGACCCGTGCTTTCAAGCATGGTGGTCTGAACGGGATAGACACCGAAGTCGGAATTGCAGGCCTTCCCGTGGCACCCCTGTGTCCCTATCATGGATAGGGCTAACTGCATATGGCGGGATCGACTCAGCCCGAAATTCACCTCTTTCAAGGATAGCTACAGAAAAAAATCGGCATATAGTTTATAATCAGTTTTGGTCATTAAGTACAATGATGACTTCTGTAATATGTTCGTTCTAGCAGTTGGGAAGTAAATAGTTCAAATATGCCAGACGCTATTCTTGGTACCAGGAAGTTGACCTTTGATAGTAGAACGGAACAATCAACTCTGCCATGGATTAACCTGTGGATAAATATGGCGCTTGATGTTTCCTTACGTATAGATAAAAAGACAAAATCACGACGCTGCCATTCCCCTCTCTTAATAAAAGCAACGCATTTTATGACTATTTTGCTCGGTGGGTTGCTACTTTAGTCACCATCAACTTTTAGAAGGTAATAATATCAATTCCTTTAGGAAATACTGTTATATATGTGTATTTCCACAATAAGTAGTAAAAATTGCAATATCGGTCAAGCTTGAAACTTCAGAAATCCTTTGATAATTGAAAGTCGACAATAAAAAGTTTTCGTTATTGTATTTTGGGATGACAAAAGTGTGATCCACCGCTGATAAAATAATAGGCCCCGAAACATCAAGATGGAGATGTTATATACACCGAGGACACATTCCAACAAGCATTTTATGCTCCATACAGGAACTGCCGATCACAATGGAAAAAGTCCGGCATGAAAATGTAACACTGTTGTTGCCGTTTTTTTTTTTACTGCATATGATGTAAGGAGAGTTGTAAACGAGGGAACAAAAGTCCGGGCCTTTTATTGTTATTATTTCTGGTAATGTGAGGGGCATTGAAATATCGCATTTCGAACAGCGTCACACCTATTCGGCAATAATTGATTACCCATTCGGGCCGCGATAAAACCCTCCCTCCCCGAAATGCCCATTGTGCCCCGGTGATATTATTAGCTATTGACTTGGCGCGGATTTCTCATTGTTTCTGTTATTATATTGTTGTCCTGTCATTGCTGGGCATTATGGGGGGCGGGGGAGGGCGCCGATGCCGGCCAATGTCCGTTCGGTCTCGCGAACGTTCGGAGTCCGAGTTGTTTTGGGGATTGTTGTCCAGGAATCCGAATCGCGAAAGTGCGAAGCGAGCGCAAGTGGTGCCAGATAGAGAGGCCCGCATATTCTGGTACACGCGCTGTTGTAATGTGTACGTGGATAAATTAATTTGGATTTATGCAAATTAATATATTATAATGTACATTACATTTATGCTAAATATGTTGATATTGGTTTTGTGTGTAGGCTTTCATAATCAGACTGCATACACATGCATCTCTGATATATTAGAAATTGCGTTATAATCATTACTAATAATTATACCTTTATTTTGTCACAACTATTTTGTTTCATAAACAACATTACATATTCACCACTAACCATTATTGTCACCACAATATTACCATTCAATTTTTTATTCACATTTATCCCGAATAAAACTAAATTATCATAATAATAATATTTAACTAACTAGCATAGATTTTTTCTTTGTCTTAATCATAAATTTATGACAGGGCAGAAAGACCTCAAGTCGGATAGCCTTAGACAGAGTTACACCTACATGTATTGTAATTATTTATGTTATATTGTTTTATATTATCTGAATAAAGTTATATGTATATATAATATTTATTGATTTTGAGTTTATTAAATAACAAGTTATACAAAGTTAAAAGGTGTTTTATTTAATAATAATAAAAAAAAATGTTGTCATGTTTTTATTTATCAGTTATCATTTTCAACCGAAAACAAAAATCTTCACATAAACTTCGTTCCTTCGCCCTCGAAACACTAAAATGAAAAGATCAACCCTCTCCGTGCCAACTAATTGATTTCCTCTAAAAAAAATCAACAATTTAATTCGCAAGAATAATAAAATGAATATATTATAAATGCACTTCTAAGACTACCACTGCAGCTTTATTAAGAATTTTCTGAACATACACAATTCTTTAAGTTTTTATTTTCCTAAAAGACATAATAATAAAAATATTAATTTTATTATTCATTAGAATTTTTTTGTACAAATCTACGATAAATTGCAAGATATACCGAATTCAATTGGACAGTTTGAATAAGTTTGATCGTTGCATGAACTAATGCAGACAGAAGTATTTCTTGGACTTTTTTAGATGGCTGGGAAAATGGGTTACGCATTTTCTAAAACTTCTGACAACAGTGCTCGTAGGTTCAGCATATTAAATACAAATTTTACAAGCTTGTGGATGGGGAAACAAAATTTAAATATCGATAAAAATAGAATCACCTTAATTCATTCATAAGTAGTTATAATAATTGCTTTTTTTGGGAAACCAGAAATAACACCCTTAACATGAGGGACCATCATAAAAAAGTGTTGCTTGTATTTTAGCTTTTTTTTCAAGAGAAAACATGAGAGAAGAGCAGGAAGTTCCGAAAGGTAAGTAATATGTTTGGAGCTCACTCCTTCAGGTTCGATTCAAACAAATTCATTTACTCAGTGGTTTCAATATTTCATCAAACCTAATAATCCTACTGAGACAAAGTCTGTTTTGCTCATTTTGGATGACCACCACATCCATACACAGAATATTGATATGATCGGGTTATTATAAGAATATCATGTGACCATTATGCCACCATTGCTTCAATTTTGGAAGAAATAAGGCTAACGTAACGTAAGACAAAATCAACGTCCTATTACCGCTTTTGATATTATAGAGTTGTTTGAGAAAGCCTACATCAGATTCAATTCTAGAACAAAATAAAAGTTATGAAGTTATGGGTCCACTTTCACGCACCGTGCTAGTGTGAGTAATCAAGGATTAGATAGGATACACAAAACCTAGTCCAGAAAGGTACACCCAAGGCTCACTGTCATGGTTAGTAGGGCTAATCAAGTAGGCGAAGCTAGAGCTAGTCATTTGAGATATAGGGGATCCACAATAGATCAGAAAAGGTTGGGGTGGTATAGGCCAAGGGGCCTGATGTTATGGAGTTGTTTGAGAAATAATATTCGATTCTAGAACAAAATAAAAGTTATGGGTCCACCTTCACATACTGTGCCAGTATGAGGCCCTATCAAGGATTAGATACCTATAGATACGGGACACAAAAAACCTAGCCCAGAAAGGTACACCCAAGGCTCACTGTCAGGATTAGTAGGTCTAATCAAGAAGGCGAAGCTAGGGCTAGTCATTTGAAATATAGGGGATCCACAATAGATTTGAAAAGGTCCGGTGGTACAAGCCAAGGGGACACTCAATCAATAACTATCTCTGGGTCCACTAAAAATTTTCTACATACAAAAAATACTGCTGCGACCAAGACAAAATCAAATTCGTATTACCGTTTTTGATGTTATCGAGTTTTTAGTAAGTCTACATCAGATGCCAAAGAGCAGATAAAATCAAAGTCTTCTGATTGTTTTTGATTTTATGCAGGCGTTTTCAAACAGCCTAAATCAGATTTCAATTAGCCGAAAGAGCAATACATGGGTTTAAGGTGACAGGCATTTTTCCTTTTCAACGACTACTGGTTTGAAAACAAATCTTTAGGACCAACTGTCAGAAAACATAAAAGTACTTTGTGCAAATGACATCTTCAAGGGATTGTTGATTTTGACTCTCAATAACCATCTATATCTTCAGCTCCTCAGTGGAGTTCCTTCAACTTCATCAATGTTAGAAGATCCTCAGAATTTAACAGCTTCGAAGAGAACCATATTTAACATCACTTTCATTCCAAAAGTCAACACAAGGAACTCAAAACAGGGGACGAAAAGCCTGACGTTCTTCTGTATCACATCATGGTCAAAGGAATTGGAAGTTAAGTAAGCAAAAAAACAAGGAATCCCAGCCAAACTAAGAGTCCTGGTCAAAGATGTAAAAAATTTCAACAACTGATGGAAGTAGAAGCTAAGTAAGAAAAAAAAAACAGGAAATCGAGCAGCAAACTAAGAGTCATGGTGAAAGATCTAAACATTTTCAACAATTGATGGAAGTTGAAGATAAATAGGCAAAACAAAGCAAGGAAATCGAGCAGCAAACTAAGAGCCATGGTTAAACATGTAAACAATTCCATGTCAGAGGAGTTAATTAAAAAAATAGAGAAGAATTTTGAAAAGGCGGCAAGAACGATCATGATTCATGTGAAAGTCTATATGGAAAATCTTTCTGAAGTCTCCCCTTTCAAAGATGATGCGGAACGTACGTTTTGTAACGGCTATGTTTTGGAGGATCCAAGAAGACAAGTATGGGTGCTATGCATTATTAGTAACTTATGGGCACATGCTGGGTGTATGAGTGGAAAATGGATGGTTACATTTCGTGGTAAGTGATTTGAATACAAGGGAAGTGCGTCATGGTTCGGGTAAAAAAAGACAAAAGTGGAAACAATCGATCTGATTGGGATTGAAAAAGTCTTTCGGTATAGGAGTAAAAATAAAAATGTCAAACACAGCTGTTCTGTGCAAAATATGTATACATGGAATTATTGAGTTTTGTGTTTCATTGTAAAATATATTAGAAAGGCGTGAATGAAGGAAAACTTAGCGCTGAATAAAAATAAACATAGGGGGCGGTTTCGCGCGGTGTTTCGCGTGGTATGGGGTTGAAAACGCGAGCGGGGCGGCGGCAATGAAAACGGGCGCGATAACGCTTATTAGCGGCGCGTTTTGAATATTTCGGTGGTTAGCAGGTTTATGGGAGGGAAATATCAACGCAATCAGTGTTAGTGATAAAACCATCAGCTATCAGGACACTGATCACCGAGCTGCGAAATCATCGGGTTTTACTGCCGGTGCTCGCGTGGAATTTCATCATAAATATACACATTTTAACGAAAACCGTACGCTAGTTTCAACGAGGACATTTACATTTGTTATATTTAATAATATCGGCGAAACGGCGGCGCGGCCGCTTTTATTGTCCCGTCCCCGGCGAGCATTACTGAAATTCGATAAGTGCTCAAGCTGAAACCGCGAAAAATAATCAAAAAGAAAAAAAAAGAGCAGTGCGCACAACGGCAAAACTTGGGTTCAATTATGTAATAAAGATACAGGATCTATAATAAATTTCCCATTGTACATTTCCTATCCGGCGACTTGCAAAAAGCAAATAAAACAATGTAATGAGTATGAAATTACATTGATTTATGCCGCACGAATATAATGTAATGTAATGCGGTGTAAAAAATAATCCAATTTAAATTGAGCGCGGCCGGTTAATAATATTATTTCTAAATTACAACCGTAATATATTATCTTTGTAATAACAAAGAGAAACACGAACGCACACTCAGGTGAACCGAGTGCATGTGTGCGAGCGTAATAACAATAACAGTAAAGTTACAACAAATATGGTTAATAAACATTATATTTATTATTATTTTTATGTCAATACACGACAGGAAATTACGACCATAATCATCATAATAGAAAACAAATGGATTTAATAGCTACTGCGTTTATCTTTCAACGATGAATCTTTCTCTACATACACACACACAGTAAGGACATTCATTTTAAAAATGCAAAAATATTGAATTTTCATCAATTATTAATTATTTTCAAATTATTTTTATTTAAATAAATGTGACCAATTGAATGAATACTTTTTTCTATTTATTTCATCAATTATATTCAAAAATTGCATTTTACCAAGTAACATTTAAATGTTTCGATATTAATAGCAGCATTGTTATATAATATTTTTTAAACTTTCGTTTATAGTGATATATGTTATATTGAACCATCCCTGATGAAATGACGCAAACAGATATTTCTTAAGTTTTCATTAAATACTATTTTTTGTCATGTTACATTTTCACTAACTTCATTTTTTTACGATCAAGAAAAACATTTCAAACAAGTGTTTTCTATTTTTTCTGTTTAGAACACTTCATTAAACAGAAACAAATAGAAAACATTTGTTCTGAATATTTTTCCTGATTAATGTACTGAATGGTTTTTTGAGTTTAAGTGTTTAATCACAAATTGAAAGACTGTTATTCCTTACTTCACAATTTATTTTTATGTTAGATGTACATTTCGAGACACAAAGTGCTCATTATCAATAACAACTGTTATGTCAGTTGTTATTGATAATGAGCACTTTGTGTCTCGAAATGTACATCTAACATAAAAATAAATTGTGAAGTAAGGAATAACAGTCTTTCAATTTCTGATTAATGTAAATGAGTAAACGTGCGATCAACTTCTTCAGTGCAAAATTGAGAATGAAAAACAGTGCCGTGTTTTGTAAATTAAAGTAAATCATATTATTAGAGATTAGCATAATTAGTTGCATGGGGATTGAAAAATACCCTTTAAACAATTCCGAATTTCCATCACCTGGAGAACATATTTTAATATGAGTACTATCAATTGCTCTAATTACTTTCGGAAATTTTTCGATTTCATAAAAAAAATAGATTTAACATCACGAGTTCAATTCTCTTATTGTATTGTGGTTTCAGTGCTGCTATTCATTGAGTCCTTTTATTAATAATTCTACAGATAGAGAATCTCTAAAAGCTAAATGAAATAATATTCCATTTATTTTTAAACACAAGTTCAAACAAAATCCTACTTGCGTCATTTTATCGCATAATGGTTACTCTTGGTGTGTATAATAGAAAAATATAATACATTGAAACGATTATCTTTTTGGAATTGATATAGCTTAAAAATTTATTAATAATAATGAAGGGATAATAATCAACTATTTGATTCTCATAAAGTTGTAATAGAAAAAGGGATTTATTCACTTAGTCGCAGTTATTTAAATAAATTAAATAAAAAGAATTTGAAAATAATTAATAAATTATTTCATCTTTAGCTACTGCGACATTTTTACAAGTACTTTAACAAATGTCAAAATGTCGCAGTAGCTAAAGAGAAAATAAATTATTAATTATTTTCAAATCATTTTTATTTATTATTTAATTTATCACATAAAGTAATTACATAGCTCAATATTTGAACTGCTACACTTACAAGAACATACATAAATAACAATTTGATACTTTTAGATAAACACCATCTTCCTTAGTTAGTACGGTTCTCAAAAACTTATTTAGGGCGAAAATTGAACGAATAAAACTTAAATAACAAATTTCAATCGTTTTAGAATAAAAAAGACAAATTCTTCATTTTAGTTTTACAGAAACTTTTTTTGCAGATTTGTTTTGAATGACGGTGTCGTTTGTAACGACTTTTGGACTTGGTTGTTCGAAGTTATAAAATACCTTTTTAACACTTTGCGCTTTATTTCTTCAAATTCACTCTTTTAAGGTTTTAAGCTTAATGACTCCAAAAACTAACAAATATTTCGTTCTTTCTTAATCTTATCCTCTTTTACCCGTATTGGGTGTCGTGGTTACAAATATTTACAATATAAAAAATTATACAAGGGGGACGATGCTCTTTTCTTCCTCGGTGATGAATAAGGGTACCGGATACCTGACCCGGCATAGGATAATTCCGCGAAAACGCACCCCATCTGGTCAACCGTCGCTGGCCAATATTGTCGTGTTCACGCATAAATTAAAACAGTCTTTTCTTATTTCCATAATCGGCTCAAAAATGGTAATTTTTGTAAATTAAGAAAAAATACCCTGTCTAATTCGAACACTCCTCGTGATCTTAACAATCTTTTCAGCTAATCCCATACGGGATTAAGATCTGATGAGTTCGTTAGTCAATCAATAATAATAATAATAATATCACAGAGAAAAATACAAAATGAAATGTCATGAGTGTAGGCGAAGTTCAGTCAGCTTAAACTGTTACTGATCATCCACTTAACCTACAATGTGGGTAAAATTTTTCTTTTTTAAAAAATGCACATAACTGTATAATGGATATTTGACCTTTCTATTAATATTTTTTTTTAATTTATGTTTTATTTAACCATCCTTGAAAAAATGTCATCAGATGATAAAGCGCATTATTACAGAACAAGGCAAGTTCTGTAAGGATGCGCTTTATCATCTGATAAACATATATATTTTATATGTTATGTACATATAAAACAAACAATTTTTAAAAAATATTAATAGAAACAGAAAATATACATTATCTATTTCAATATCTAGAAAAGTAGTTATTTTAATATATATCTGCTTTAAAGTACTTACACACAGATCAAAATTTATTAAACTGTTCTAAACACAGTATGGCTCACATTGTAATGAGCAGTAAAGATTCTTAACAATGCACCATTCAGAAGCATTCGCTTAGCATGGCTCATCTCTTCAATAATTAATCACCTTAATGGCAAATCTAAAATGCTGTCAACTAATATTAAAATCTAATGTTTAAATAGAGAAATTCGCAAAAATTATCCTAAAACTTGATAAAGGATAGCATCAACGACCTCATTAACTGCACTTATGACAGATAAACAACAATTGAATCGCAAATGATTTTCATGGCTATCGGTTTTTCCTAAATTTCTTTTTGATCACGATAAATCCAATTTTGTCTACAAATTCCTAGAATTTCAAATCATTTCCGTAAGTTTAGAAAACCCCATCTTGTTGATAATTTAATTAAATGATACTGAAAACATATTTATCATAACATTTTTTTATTAAATATTGCAGTAATTACAAAATTCTCATGATAACAGATTTTACTATTTTTAATTATACTTTAGTTTTGTTTCCGTTAATTCTTTAATTATTTATAATATTATATGATAAAAATATTAAAATTAAAACACAATGTTAAACTTTTAAGTTTCACAATGTTTATTGTAGCAGTATATCTACAATAAATATTGTGTGTCCCTTCGGGAGAAAAAAGACGAAACAGGAATCAATTTATTTGTAATATTTTTATAATAAATTCTGTTGTTGAGGATGTAAGTTTATCATAATGTTTTATATTTAAATTAACATGGAGTTTCATAAAGTAACAGCCAAAACAATACAATTTATATAAATTAAATACAAAGAATTTGAAAAAAATTAATAAATTATTTTCCCTTTAGCTGCTGTGACATTATAGCTTATGTTACATAGGTACTTTAACAAATATCCAGTAATGGACATTTGCTGTTTTATAACAATAAAATATTGTATAAGACAACAGTTTTTGAATCAAAAATATTTAATGCAAAAAACAATAAAATAAAAGTTACGTAATATAAGGCTTGCTGCAGACACGTGTTTCGGAATTTCATCCCTCGTCAGTACAGCTGTGCCTTATATAATTGAAAAGTTGTTAATTAAATTAATTAAAACGCACTATCCCCTCTGAGATCGTCGATGTAAGTGAACGCATGGACAAGCATGTCACGCGATTGTCATGCGCGATCTCGATAAATTGTTTTGTGCAAAAATTTAAGTTTTTTTTTTTCATTGAGATTCTTTTGGAAAAAGAGCTCGAGGATGCAGCATTCGATTTTGTTTCTATCTCTTCTAATAACTGAGATTCCCCATAGTAACACACAATCTGAAAAATACAGAGAGGTCGTACTTTATAGATAAATAAAAAAATAAATACGTTTTTTAAAATTGAGCACAACAAATCCTGGGATTAATAAAGTACTTTATTAAGGGTGTGTTAAATTAATGGCTCAAAGGATTATGAAATAAAACACTAACTCGATGATCACGTTTCGACTTCTGAATGTCTATTTTATTCGGTAGTTTGTGGGGTTTATATAAAAAAGTTACCAAATATTTTAAATAACGCGCCATTCCTTAATGATAGTCTTCAAATATTTAGGAATGCACATGCACATAGAATATAAAAATATGGCTATTAATAATAGAATTTATAATAAAAATATTACAAATAAATTGAATCCAGTTTCGTATTTTTTTTTTGTCCCGCCGGGATATTTGGGACTAACAATAATTTGAGTACGATCAAATTGGTCTTTCGACCGATGTTATATATAACGATTTTTTGTTTTGTTTGCATCAGGGATGGACAAAAAAAGAATTTTTTGGTACTCGAATCCAAGATTCAAATAGTTTGCTGAAACATGTTTATGAATTGAAATATTTAAATAAACACTCTTACTTTCAGAATGGTGGTGATCGTTGGTTTGTGTTAATCTATTAAAATAAATGAAATATTGAAACACAGTATATGTATGTCAGTTATTACTTGGTTAGTTTCATAATTTAAAAAATACAACTATTAAAGATTTTTCTAAAAACTGCATGTGAATGGCATTTTTCTGTTACGATTCCATTATTTTTTAATTCCTAATTCGAGTCAAATTAAGTGATTCGAATTCTTGAATCGAAACCTTTTTTTAAGATTCGGCCCAATTTAGTAAACTTGTGAGGCATCAGAAACAAGATGCTAAAATTCTTTAAGATTTAAGAATATAAAGTATTCTTAAAACTTTCAAAATTTTAGCATTTTGTTGTATGTGATACACTGTTCTTCATTTGCCAATGATTTTGTGAGTAACAATAATTATATAGCCATATTTTTCTACTAAACCTTGAAGTGCAGTTTAGTAAAAAGAGATGGCTATATAATTATTGCTACACAATTAAACTTGATACTTTGGTCAGTGAAGAATATTGTAACACATATTAAATTCAAATAAGTTTTATAGTGTGATAGAAATGTCTGTTGATGTAAATTGTGAATATTTATAAACATTCATTTCTATCATATTAGAAATATTCCATAAATTACATGGAGTAAAATAATAACATATAGTTCCTATCAGGACTTTTAAAAAATTACTACTACACGATATTATTGTCCTCAATGTAAAGAATTCCAAATTTTCAAGTTAATCCCAGAATTAGATTTTTTTTCATTGATAAAATAAATGCGCTTCATTTTATTATATTCAAAAATATTTTTTAATCCCTCTAAATAAAATATTTCGCCTATTCTAGGCATGAGGAGTTAATTTTCTACCAACCTACGAATGTGCGTAGGTTGGTGGTATCATCTCGGGCGGGTGATTTTTCTGCTTCGAACTATTTTTATCATAGGGTTTCAGAAGCTACTGTCGAAAATGTTGGTGACTTCTTTTCCCGTCGAGTCTTTTTAGAACCACGGCAGCCCTCCGTCGTCCCCTGAAATAGGACACCTCCTGTGTCGACCCCTTTGCTGGTCGCTATTGTAATGATGGAGTGATGAATGTTTTAAGGTGAAAGATTTAACATACAGAAACGCGATTATTGCCGCCTGGGTTTCCTTCATGAAAATTATCTTCAATATGTTTTATATTGAATTTTATATTTTCTCACTGTTACGATGGTGTCAGCCGTTAGGCTATGACCATCTTACATATTCAGGGCCAGACTCGACTTATCTCGAACCGTGGCGTATCTTGTTCCCTACTCCGGAGAGTATGATGATGATGAAGTTTGAAATGAATTAGATTTCCTTTCAGGGAAATTGCAGCCCTTGTCGCAGGTTTTTCTCCTACATAGAAATGATCTTCTGTTTGGTTCAGAGGGTTCAGTCTTTGGCTGATCGCACACCGAGATGATCCAATGATGACTCTGTTACTACTACTGAACAATTGGACGTAAACCACTTAAATGCGAGTACTTGCATAATGATTGGAAAGGCAGCACAAGCGCCATCTATTGCCTAATTTCAAGTGGCATCATCGACAATTTGGCCTTATAAGATAGGCGACTGAGAATTATTGTTTCGTCCACTAAAGGAACAAGACAAGATCCGTTCAATCAAGGCATTGCACATGGAGTATACTGGTCTGACGAGGTCTGAAAGTCCGAATTGACCATACGCTAAA
Organism: Philonthus spinipes; assembly: GCA_963082785.1. Lineage (NCBI taxonomy): Eukaryota > Metazoa > Arthropoda > Insecta > Coleoptera > Staphylinidae > Philonthus > Philonthus spinipes. The sequence goes on from OY720304.1 coordinate 8,647,108, forward strand.
TGAACGCTGGTTGAATATTTAATTAAACTTATTAAACTTGAATAGTGCTTTACATATTGGAAATAAAATTATTTTTAAACTCAGTAATTAATCATTATTAACAAGCATTATTGTAATGAGTGAAAAATAATTGTGGTTTTAATTTATTTTGTTGAAAAAGAAGAAGAAGAAAACACACAAGATTTATAAGAACTTGTAATTTGTGTGGAATAATATTTAAATTCAATTTCTTACTGTCAATTAAATGTTTTATTATGCATGAGAAAGAACCATATGTCTTGTCCTTTTGTACACGTTCAGAAAACGCCGTTTTTTTTTCTTTCCCTCCTCTCTTCTTCTTATTCATTCTTAAAAGAGCGGGATTCATAAATAAAATCAATACGCGTGTAATTAATATTTACGCCCTGAGGGTGGCTGGCTTTCCGGTTTTTATGAAGGAGAAGTGGAGGGCGGTCACTCTTTTTACGGTGCAGTTAGATTAACAACCTGACAGCCTGACCCTACTTTGGACCCTTCTATATAAATGAAATGAAGATTTACCACCCATTAATAGGCTTTTATACCTTGTCTACAAATATTTCAAGCGCGGGGGGAAAATTGGTGAGTGCACGCGCGGTTTTTTTTTTAGTGGGTGTGTGTTTTTTCGTGTACCGCGGACGTTGTTGATGTTAATGTCGGTGATATTTCAGTATCAATTTTTATTTATTTTTCAAGTATTTCATGGTGTGCGCGCGGAAGTATAAATAATGGCCGCCAATATCGGCGCTAAAAAATCTCTAATTTTATACCGCTATAGATCATAATATGCGGAATGCATTTTGAAGCAAACCTATCACAAACTAAAATATATGCAAATCTCCGTCCGCGCCGCTCTCGAAATGAAATGAACGAAAAAAAAAAAACACGAGCGAAAATAAAAATGCGCAAAGCGCAGTATTCCGAAGAGATAGATGACTTATCGAACGTTCGACGCGGCCGGGAAATAATGGAGATATATGGACGCTGTGTAATTAAAATGCGGGAATTATTATCCACATAAGTCGGTGTGATTTAAATCCTTGCTGGAGGATGGCGAGGATTGCGGAGGGGGGAAGGGAGCGAGAGGATCTGATACACCTCGACGAGATAAAACGGCGGGAGGTAAATTATAAATATCAACTGTACACGAGGCGAGGAGAGTCCCTCCACCGGAAACCCCACGAAATACGGCGGAACGAGATCAAAATGGACAATCATTGCTTCATAAATTTTACACACGGTCTAAATAATTACCCTTAACGACGCGCACTCACTTTTCCTCCTCTACCTATTTTACAACTTCATATACACTCATGCAGAAGCGCTCAAACTCAACTAACAACTTCAACAACCGCATTTGTCCAAAAAACTATTCATTCCAAAATGTAATAATTTTTAACAACACAATCTAATATAACATTTAATAATTGTTATTCTATTGTTCACTATTTCATATATTAGCCAAATATATAATGATGCTAAACAAATAAATAGTGTAAAAGGTAAATTTATAAAACACTTCAACTTTCTACAACTGATATTTTATTTAGTGACTGTAGTTTGGACAAAAGCGTGTCATTTTCAAACTAATAATGTTTGATAATGACACTTTAAAGTTGTCGAAACTATATAGTCACTAAATAAAATATCAGTTGTACAAAGTGAAAGTGTTTCATTCATTTATAATAGACCATGTACAATCAACTGGGAGCCTTAACAATTAACTAATTGTAGTCTGATAATGACTAACTTGTAGTCTAAATAGAAAAAAGTATTTACTCACTTGGTCATAGTTATTTAAATAAATTAACTATATACTGTAAAAGTTAAATAAAATTGGTAAAACAAAATTAAGTGTTTTAATATTATTTTAGTGAACAATTAAGTACAAATTAAACACGTGGTTTGTTTCACAATAAATTTTTAAAATAATTAATATTTTATTCTGACTAGTTTCGATTTTCACGTTAGTTACAATTTTTTTTTATTTTAATGTTAAAATTTGAATTATAGATATTCCTGGCCCCTTTTGTGTCCGTCTTGATAAGTGTTCCAAAATTGATCGTGATATTAGTTTCTAAGATATTTTATTAGTTTGTTGCACGAATTCCTCAAAGGCGTCGAAACGCCCTAAAATTCCCAACTAACTATCTATACACATTTAGAATCATAATAATAATAATAAAAGTGAATTGAAATCAAAATTCCTTTTCAAGCTTAGCGAGTCTAAAGTTCAGAACAAATATACGCACATATAAAATAGAGCAATTTAAATTTCACCACGTTTATTCAACCACATGAATAATATTATAATCATGTAAATAGAGACGACATGTAAATTGTGTTCAATTTAAAAATTTACAAAGCAGTAGGTGTGAAATTGAAATTGTCTAGCCCGTTCATACGTGAGGCGTTTAAGAATTTATTCATACGTATAATACCCGCGGCAGTCAATCATTTTATTAGTACTAGAGGCCATCCTCTCCACTCATCCTTCTTTTTTTCCTCTCTCTCTCTGTTTCTTAATTGGCAAACTCGTTACCGCAATTAAGCTAAGAACACAATTCACGTATATCCTATCCGTATATGTATATATAAAATAATATTTGCTTGTTGCTTGCGTTTCGTGGCCCCGGCTCGCGATGATTAATTAAAGCGGGTTATTTATTTATTCATGTGCTCTTTGTTAATTCGGTCTTACTAATATGTCCAGCCTTAATTAGTTTTTTTTTTCTTTCTCGCTCTCCCCTTGTGTGCGTATACTTTTTTCGTTGCTGTATAATCGTCCGAGATATGATTAGCCCGGCCTTATTGATTATGTGTATTAATTTTATTAGCTTCACAAAAAAAAGACGTTGGGTGTTCATGAATTATTTATTTGAATTTCATTTTGTGTAAAACTTGAATGTGGATTTAATGTTGTTGAAATCTATCTGAGTGTTTTTACTAATCGCGTTTGTAATCGTGTTTTTTTTTTTAATTCAACGAGTGATGTGAGGAATATGGAAAGTGCTTAAATATGGTTTATTAAAAATTAAAATTGTTGTGTTTAAATAAATAGGAAAATACAATTTATTGATTGAGTTATGTGAAGATCAAATTAAATTCTTAAATAAGGCGCCAGTAACCTTTCTTCGCACTTTTATTTGAATTATCAAATATACATTTCGGACACAAAGTGATCATTATCAATGGATTAACACTGTTAGTATTTGGTGATTCAAATAGTAGTGTGAAGAAAGGTTATTAATGCTTCATTTATCAGTTAAATCGGAACATTATTTTGGAAATAATTAAATAACAATTAATAACGTCAAACGAATATCCATTCGAATTTAATTATATAAAGAGTTTGAAATCTTAAATTCATAACAGGCCAGAAATACCTCTCATCGATAGCTCAAACAGACACCTATATGTATTGTAACTATTTATATTGATAAAATTATCTGTATAGTTAGAATAAAAGTGTATATATAAGAGTATGAAAATAATTAATAAATTAATCCCTATTTAGCGTTTCGAATTACACAGGATTAGTTAAAATTACAGGAACAATTAAATAATACTCTAACATTAAAAAAAAAATGAAGTTTCTTAGAAATAAAGAAGGTATATATTTCTGATATATAAGATTATTTACTACAATTATTTGGTGAATTTGCGTTTGTCATTTCACATTTTGATTTTTAGTTTATAGTTTATTTATTTAGTATAATTATTACAATATATCGGGTTGTTTGGAAACTAATTTCGTTTTTTTTTATTTTATAAAAATCATTCATAATATACATGGACCAAATTATAATGGGGAAACAAGACCAGCAAATAGCAAGAAAAAAATTAATTTCATCAATGTGCTTTTGCTGATGATATTGCAATATTAGCAAACACACAGGAAGAATTGCAGGAAAAAACTCAAGATATGGCATAATGTACTAAAAAAAAAATGGTATGAAAATGAGCATCAACAAAATCAAGGTGATGGCAATAACAGGAAAGGAAATTAAAATGAACATAATGATAGAGAATAAGAAAATTGAATAAGTTTAGCAATACAAATATTTAGGAGCAATCGTAGAGGACTGTGGAAAGCGAGATGCAGAAATAAATAACAGAATAAATAACACAAATAAACTATACACTCAATATATATATATATATATATATAATGAGGAAAAAAGAAATTAAAGAGAGCACAAAGATCAAAGTTTACAAATCTCTATACAGACCAGTATTGACATTTGAAAGCGAAACGTGGATACTTAGTGGAAGAGAAATGAGCAGAATAAGAGCAGTAGAAATAAAATACCTGAGAAGAAAATATGGCGTCATATTAATGGATGAAGTAAGAAGCGACAGAATACGAGTAAGGCTACAAATAAAAAGTATTGAAGAATATACAGAAGAAAGGCAACTGGATTGGTGGGGGCATTTACAGAGAATGGACAAAAATATGAAACGAGAGAAGTATGGAAAGCAAAAATACAAAGTAAAAAGAAGAAAGGAAAACCAAGGAAGTCATGGGATGGAGTAATCAAAAAATACTAAAGAGGAAGACCAGGGAATATATGGGAGGGAGTAATCAAAGAAAAACTAAAGAGAAAGACCAAGGAAGACAAGAAAAGGAGTAATCAACGAAATACTAAAGAGGAAGGCCAGAGAAGACATGGGAACGAGTAATCAACGAAATACTAAAGAGATGCATTACTAGGAGCAATGCTGCAAGAATGACAAAAGACCGCAAAACTTAGAAAGAATTTACGAAGAAATAAAAAAGACAAAACCGTACACCCCTATGGGTAGAAAGGGCTATTGAATATATTATTTTTTCAAAATATTTAAAAAAATCAAAGCCGATTTTCTTATAGTGAATTAATACATATCGAGCGTAAAACAAAAATCGACAACGAAGTTGGCGTTGGAAGTCTCGAGTCATGTCTGTACTAAAATCACACGGTTAAACAGTGACAACCAGTACTTTACGCATGCGCGTGTGATTTTAGTTCAGACATTACTTTAGATTTCCAATGCCAACTTCGTTGTCGATTTTAATTATACGCTCGATATATATATATTAAATATTATCCATTCTGATCCAATACTCTTTATCAAACTGTGTATGATTTCACGACCAGCGTGATTAGAATTTTTGATTTCCAGACTACTGGGATGTTGTCTGTTCCACCAGGGCTCAATAGCCGGGAAATCAACAATTCTAACCAATACTCTTTGTAATATTTTTGCAGTAGCATGATTGCACGCTAATACAATTCTTGTTCTTTGTTGAAAAAAAAAAAACTGCTCGAAGTGATTTTTGACCTCCTCATTTGAATTAAACGATGTACCATTTAAAACAAAATAGAGCACAGAATAAACGATTATCGGAAGGTAGGTCTGAAGAGTATGGTGAGTGGCAGTATGTCCCATCCAAGCTCAAAAATCTTTTGCTGAGTGGCCAAACTTGTATGTATTTCGCTTTATCTTGTTGGAACACTACACTTTTCCTATTATCCTATTATTCTGGCCTTTTTGAATGGTGGAATTCAATAAATTTAATCTGTCGGCGATCACAGGAGTTATTATTCTGTCGTTCGCATCAATTAACGCCTTTATTGTGTCTTCATCAGCTTCACATGGCCTTCCAGAATGTGGTGCATCTTCGAGATCAAAATTGTCAGATGGAAATTTTGCAAACCAGTTTTGGCACTGGCGCTCACTTATCACATCTTCTCCTTATACCTCGGATATTTTGCTAGAACAACATTTTTACCTTCTCTATAGTAAAAAAATATGCCGAAAATGTGTTTTTTTCGCCCTCCATATTAAAAAGAGTATTAATTAAAGCCTACTATTAATAAGGTTGTATTGGATCATTTTGGGATTCAATGCATCAATTAGATTTTGGATTTTATTTATTAGTGTTTTTGTAAATGAAATTAATATTATAAAATGGATATTCCGTAAAAATATATAAATAAGGCAGAAAGACAATGGTCGATAGCCATTTTCTGAGGCTTAACTAGATGTTTATGATATAATAAACGTCTCCTTAAAATGTGTAATTCGTAAAAATTATTACTACACAAAATATCTGGTATTTGATGTGATTTACTTTTTGTCAGCTCTCCAGACAATTAAAAACAAAATAATGGGATGGAATTTGCATTATTTATATATATAAATATAAATATTTATATTTATCTATAAAAATAATATATCCAGACAATTAAAAACAAGCTGACAAAAAGTAAATCATATCAAATACCAGATATTTTGTGTAGTAATAATTTTTACGAATTACACAATTTTAAGGAGAAGTTATAACACTTCATTCCATATGTTTTTAAACAATGTTTAAAAACAATTCTAACTATCAATTGTATTTGATTTGCATCTCATGATAACACGTTTAACGAGCGATTGTTCTGGTCCGTTACACTCAGACTGATTAATCACGAGTGTGCGGAAATATCTAAAAAAACAGCAGCATACTCTTAAATGAATCATAAGTGAGCATTGGGTAGAAAAATAATGGTTATTAGTAAAAATATTTGCAATGATGAAGAGTTTAATAAGTAAAGAAATAAATTAGTTATAATTTAATAATAAATGTGATATTGTCATCACAATTCATTCTTTTACCCCGTTAATTTCATATATCAATGATTAGATGGAGAAATTGACACTCTAATATTCTTTTTCTTATTAACATATATGTACGGCGGTGTGGCAATAAAAGTTTTAAGACGTTTAAATGTAAGAGCAGTGTTATAAATGTGTATTTTAATTCAGTGATTCATAAAATACTCACGCCATTATACAGGACAACACAGGTATATTTAATTGTACGAATCGCCAACCCACAAACTCTATATCAAATATATTCTAGTACTTACGAAATTCTAAATATCGCTTAAAAGTAAAATTATATCTGTGCTCCTTTTATGTATAATTAAAAAAAATAAACAGAGATGATTCACACTTTTGCAGTTATTTAAATTTCCCTTGTTTAATTCTCTTATGTATAATTACTTTATGTTAATATCGAGCGTATAACAAAAATCAACGACGAAGTTGGCGTTGGAGATCTAAAGTCATGTCTGAACTAAAATCACATGCGTGACAATCAGTACTATACGCGTGCGCGTGTGATTTTAGTTCAGACATGACTTTAGATTTCCAATGCCAACTTCGTCGTCGATTTCTGTTATACGCTCGATATATCTAAATATTTATATTTGACATATTTTCCTGTTATTAGAACTATGTATCTGTTCGGAAATTAAGAGTTATTATTTATTATGTCATTTTGTCTTGCTTTTCGCGCTGAGTTAAATACCTGACGGGATTTTATCTAATGTAAAGGTTAGATACGTACCTTTACATTGGATAAAATCCTGTCAGGTATTTAACTCACCGTGAAAAGCAAGACAAAATCACATAATAAATATTTATATTATTTAGTCACTATTTAAAAATGAGCAGGTGCTCAGTATGACACATTTTTGTAATTCTAAATGTTTTCTCCGATGTCCATTCTTTTTATGATCTTCATGAAGTTTTTGGGAATTATTCTAGTTGCAGATATTAGTACTGGGCAATATTAAAATAGAGATGTGGCAGCTCCTTGATTTCAGTGATTAGGTCCGAGTACTTTCTTAACTTTTCAGCATGGGTGGACTCTAGATTTGTGGTGGATGGTATGGCCATATCTAGTACATTATCCGGTCTATTATTTAGTATCACATTGTCAGTAATTACACTCTGATCCCAGTATATTCGTGTCGCGCTATTCTCCAGAGGGCTGATGGATCATATTTTTATAATACGGCTCAGTTTGGTCTATCAGCTTGTGCTTCAAGTATTTTGCAACATTATTATTATTATTATTATTATTATATGTAGATGCTGTTTTTCAAAATAGTGTATAAATCAAGGGTTTTAAGATGAAAAAAGTTTTAAATATTTCATTTTTTAGCATTATGTGATTCTAAAAACATTCGAAATTTGGTTTGTGTTGATTTTTTTTCCTTCTCCAAATTATATATCCGAATGCCGAACGTTCGAGAATGTTATTCGTGATAATAAAACCCAATTTTTACGAGAGCTCCCCACATCAAACAAAGGCCTTTCAAAACAAAATAAACAGAATAAAATAAATTATCGTCCGTCCAAGTTTTGTTATTATAAATCGAGCAAGAATTGTATTCGAGATTGAGCACACACACACACACACAGCACAGACACAGAGAAAATGAGTGAGTGGGAGATAGAGGAGAGTCCCGGCCAAACCGGCGGATGCATTCGTATACGTGTATACTGTATTGAAATATGTAGTATTTTATTGAATTCGTTTTGTATTCAATTTTATTCGAGGAAACTTGATTCCGTAAGCTTTCTACTCGATTGCAGGAGCGAAATAAAATTTCTGTATTTATTAATGTTTCGACTCGCGGAGATTAACGAGTTCCGCAGCGGCGACCGCGTAAAACATTAAAGTGTGTGCTTTCCTTTTATTTGCGCGCTCGGTGCCGATTTATTATTATTTCTTAACCTCGAAAGTTTCCGCATTAAGTGTTATCGGGGATACCGGCGCGGGGAGCGATTTATGGTGAGGGGAATACCGTCCTCGGTTACTCTCTTTCAATAAACGCCACAACGATCTTTCGTCTATCAAAACTTTTCATAAAAAATAGAAAATAATCGAAACGTTTTATTGTTGTTGAACCTCAAAAAAAAAAAACACCCCCTCATGGTTACGCATATGATTTTACCCCTCATTTTAGTTAATACGTTAATCACAATTCAATACCAAATTTATTAAACCTAAAATATATATTTTTATTTAAATAAAAAGAATTTGAAAATAATTATTTTCTCTTTAACTACTGCAACTTTTTACTTTAAAACAAATATACATTAAAACAACTACTTCTCGAACATACACCCCTCCAGATATTGAATTACATAATGGATATTTTCTGTTGGATAGCAATAACATATTGTGTAATACAACTTTTTTTATTCGAGAATATTTAATGCAAAGAAAAAAAAACTCGCAATCGCCATAGGGAACATAATTAATTATTCGTGACCAAGTGAATAAACAATCTTTTCTATTAAATATTTCTTAATTGCAATTCCGGAGCATGTGTTTCATTTTTAAATTAAATGTAGGATACTTTAATTATTTTGTAATATTATTATTATTATTATTATTATAAACTTTCTTCTTGAACCCTTTCGGGTGTCGAAGTTTATGTTGTAATATTTACAATTATGAACTACCAATATTTAAATATTACATTATTATTTTATTTCTTTTGTTTATCTATTTATTTTGTTATTTTCTTGTATTGTTTGTGAAATCAGTGTGTTTGTATTTTTTTATGTAAATTTTTCGGTTCTTATATCAGAATTTTTCTTTGTGAGGTAGTTGTGTAGGGGTTTGTTTATTATAATTTGAATGTTTGATATATATACAAACTTCTTTATTCAGACAATATTACAACGAAAATTTATAAAATTTATTATAACAATATGTACAATTGTGTCAGTAGTTTGTCATGGGCCATCGACCATTTGAGCCTAAATGATTATGAGTGTTTGATTTAATTAGGTTATTTTTTGTGCATTTATACAGATAACTATACAGATAATTTTAACAATATAACATAAATAATTACAATACATATAGGTGTTACTCTGTCTGGGCTATCGACCAGATATCTTTCTGTCCCATCATGAATTTATTAAGTTAAAGAAAAATCTATGCTAGCTAGTTGAATTGTCTTGATGATTTACGCAAATGAATTGATGAATGGTGATTGTACGATGTTTGTATTTAGGCACGATATTAGGGTTACGGGGAATACAGAATTTTATAAGAAGGGGTAGGTTATCAGAATTATTGAATATTTTTTATTTAAGGCTAATATACGCTGGGATATAATGTTTTTATTTGATTCAATTTAAATAATTGCGACCACGTAAATAAATACTTGCTTTCTATTATTATATATATTTATTTGTGTTTCTTCCGTGGTTTTGTTTCTAAATAATAATAAAAAACATGAATAACATTTCAGAAATTTCAACAAACACCCGAACGGAAATTTTATACGGATGCATATACATTTCATTTATTTCCAGCATTGATTAGAACCATTATTTGTGATGCTTTTTTTCCTGCGGTCGACGCACACGGTGAGAAATAAAATATGAAATAATATACATAATTTAGGTTTCAATTAAAAAAGTTCGCTGCAAATAATAAAAAAATATTAAAACATTTACCAGTGTCCGCAAAAAAATCACGCGCGTACGCAGAAAAAAAAAACGCGCTCTATATTAAATTTAATATTTAGTGGGCATCAATAGAAACAAAAACTAAAATCGAGGCTTTTTGAAAGTTAGTTAGAGCCTGTTTGTAATTATTCAGTTGTTTAATTGAAATTAAAAAAAAAAAAAACGGAAACTAGACGGGTTATTGTATTTTGTTGCCGCATGGGAAAAAACAAAAAGCGTGGTTTATGATTTAATTAAGATGAAATTATTGTTAGAAGTTAATATTTTTTTATCAGCAATAAAAACTGGTATTGGATTTTTCTGTTTTTCTCTACTCCACAAAAAAACTAACTGGATAGTGTTTGAGCTTTATATACAAAACAAATAATTTTGAAAATATTCTTGAATCTTTGAGGCCAACCCTTTATTTACTCCAGTTCACATTCAACCATAATGATACTTTTTATTTGCTTACGCAATTCTTCGATCAATTCCCAATAAGTTAGGAGGTGTAACACTTCGTGGTACATTTTCAATATTATGATAAAGAAAACACTTTTTTATACCACTTAAGGATAAAATTAAATTACTTAGGGAATTTAAATATTCCTTATTTCCCTCAAAATGTTTCACCAAGTGTTAAGTGAGAAATCTTTTCAAGAAAGCTCTTCTGGTCAAACAAAATTAATTCCGTTCGCGTGTTTGCTCCGTCTTTTTCTTCTTTGAAGCCAATTCCTTCTTCTTCCTCCTCCTTTTTATTTTTTTCCTATTCTTATATTTTTTATTTCACTAATGTTTAAACAGCTTTGTTTGCCTTGTGCGAGGCTAGTGATTTTAGGGTTGGTGGAGAGACCTTCTTGTTTTATTACATTTATAAATATTACACAGGTATGTGTGCGCGCTGCGAGGAAAATAAATAACGTCTCGCCGCTCTGGAACCAGTTCTGAAGATGTTGTATTGTGATGATATGAATTAACACCGAAGGATTGTTGTAGCTCAAGTCCCTGCCCCGGCTCGAAAATAAAACAGCGTGCGCGCGTTTAATTTTTACATATCGTCACGTATTGTATTCGCTTTAAAAAAAATATACTGATTATTTTTTCAGAAAGCTTTTTTTGTTATTCGTAAAAAAAATATTATACAGTGTTATTCAATTGCATATACATATTGTTTAAATAAGATTCACAGTAACTTAAATATATTTTTATTTATCAATAGAAAGGATATTTAAATAAATAACTTTCTTTGTATAACATAATGTAAATAGAAAAGAGTATTCATTCACTTGGTCACAGTTATTTAAATATATTAAATAAAAATGATTTGAAAATAAAAAATGTGGAAATAATTTAGTAATTATTTTCAAATCATTTTTATTTAATAACATAATGTATATTTATTAATACTAATTCAGTTTCGACATGAAATAGCTCAGGTTGTTGGCTAGAAAGCCAATTTTACACAATGCATAACGAAGTAGAAACCTCAGCAATCAGTAACTATACAAATAGACAAACAAATAGAATACAAGACGCTAACACGTGGATTCTAAGGGTTTGATGGAAGCATCCTTAAGAGGTTTAATACTGTATATATATAGTGTGGATGTTACTTTATTGAACATAGTCCTTGCAATTCAATTAAATGTAAGTAATTGAAAATCATTAATGTCATAAACCAAATAAAGGATTATGTTTAATGAAATAAAATCGTCACTATATATATAATTCCACAGCAATACTCCTTACAATTGTAATGATATATAACAGCAAAGCTATGCTATCAAATATACCGGGGTATTTGGGCAGAGAGTAGTTGTTTTACCGGAAATTAATTTTCAAGCTTTTTTTTAATTTAATTCATAATATTCAGTCTGTGAATATGTCTGGTACAATATTCAAATAGTAATTTTTGTTTGTATGTAAATACAAATTGAATATACAGGCCCAATTTAAAACGAACATTACACATGTAACGAAGATTGAAATTACACGTGGAAACAAGGCGGAGGAGAAAAGTAAGAAAAAAATTAAATTGAAATTGTGAATACGAATCCATCCGTCCCACACCGCGCGCACTTTTCCTATTTAACTCAACCCACAGAAGAAATAAGGAGGAAACCATTGTGAGAAATTTATAAAAATACAAAAGCCCGACATGTGTTGGGATCGTTAACGTGTGTTAGTGCATGCGGTCGGACTTAAGCGATTTTTGATGAGAACAACTATAGGCGCAATTTACATTTTACAGATCGTTATTACATTCCCTGCCATATGTCATTTAATAACGCGCACAAAAATTCCCTTTTCGTATTCATTATGTGGTCGCGTTTTCTTCCAGAATTTCAGTTGTGTGTATAGAAGTGTATATATATTTTAATAACATCGCGGATCCGATTTGCATAATGCATAATTTCTTGAGTAAATGTTTTACTATTCAATAGTGGGGTTTCTCTCTCTTGTGCGAATCTCTCTGCGCCCTTGGGCTTTCCGCTTGTTGTTGTTGTTGCTGTATTCTTCGCTGATGGCGGGATAAACAATTATCGCCAAGTTGAAATTGCTTATTTATTTCCTTCGCCCCGGCGTTTTAATTCAACGCATTTACATTAATCAAATTGATAAAATTCCTATAATTTAATTTATTTTTATTAATCACAATTTCATTGTAGTATGTTGAAATTGCTGTTATAAATTTATTTATTTATTAAAAAGGATCATCCATTTTTACAACAACATCGAAAACTAAAACTAAGATTACATCTTATTTTGAATTAAATTCTCACTTATCCCGTGATGAAACACAAATATAAAAAATAGTGAAACGAAGAACCAAGTGTATTAATTAAAATAATTCACAATTATTAAAATTACATATTAATTGATAATACTTTTCAACTAAAAACAATATCACAAGTAAAACACTGTTGATTTTTTTAATAAGTTTAGTAAAAATAAAATTGCTTATTCAATGACTATAATTTCAATACACCAGTTAATCATTATCAATTCAAACAATTTTAATTGTACCAAACAGATTAATAATGCATAACGAATTAGAAGTTTCTCGGGCCTCTACCTCTCCAGACATCGAATTACATAATGAACACTTGCTATTGCATAACATATTGTATAATACATTTTTTTTTTGATTCGAGAATATTTAAATCAAAGAATAAAAAAAAACGTAATATAAGTCCATTTGCAGGCAGGTGTTTCGGAATTTATCCCTCGTCAGTACAGCTCTATCTTATGCAATTTTAAAGTTGTTAAATTAAATTATTCAAATTAAATGAATTAAGCGTACCGTCCCTGCTGCGATGGCAGGCGACGGATGCGAACGATACACGCGTTTTTTTTTTTTTTTTTTTCAAAAGAAAACATTGTCAACTGAGATTTATATAAAAAAATACTTACGTAACGTCGCACTAGCTAAAGAGGAAATACTAGTACTAAATCTTTATTTTTAAAAACTTTTAACTTAAACACTTGGTTTTCTTTCACTATACTGAAATTAGTTAAAATGTTTCATCAAGCGATCAATGAGAATTAAATTGAAACTAAATCTTTATTATCTGAGAAAATATTATATATATATTGCATATAATCCAACATAATTTAATAAATAAAGATTTTCATAATATATTCCCAAATAAAGGCCACAGGTTTGTAGAAAGAGGAAATAAGCTATACATTATTTTCAAATTAGTTTTATATAATTTATTTAAATAACTGTGGCCAAGTGAATAAATACTATTTTCTATTTTGGAATTAAATGCCTCCGAAATAACTGAACTCAAAAACTATATATTTATAATCAAATTGTTTATATATACACATATTATGGTTTGTCTTTTGTTGTATTTTTTGTAATATATATATATATATATATATATATATATTGTACCTTTGCAAATTGAAGATTTCCCCAAATAAATAAATATCATAATAAAAAATCTTTCTGTTTAGTATTCTGCTATCAATATTGGTTTTCATTTTTTTAAAGGTAGGACATTATATAATTAAGCATCCATCATCGAGCATACGCGAAGATATAAGAAATCTGTAACAAAAAAAACTTGCAATTTGTCAGCGTATACAAAACACAGGATCGTGTCCCTGTGAAGTTAATAGGTCGTTTATGGAAGCAACAAAGAAGAGCGGTCCCAGATTTGACCCTTGAGGTACCTCCGACAAAATTTCAAAGTAAGCCTCCGAAATAACAGAAAATTAAAAAATTATATTTATAATCAAATACCATAATAAAAAAAACGACCTGTTCAGTACTCTCATATTTATATTGGTTTTCATTTTTTTTTTTTTTGCGACCTTAGATAATTTAAGCATCCATCATCAAGCATTCACGCATGATATAAGAGAGCTGAAACAAAAAAAAAACTTGTATTTTGTCAGCGTATACCAACACAGCGCACGATAACGAAGTTAAGAGGTTTATTGAAATAAGAAAACATAGCGGTCCCAGTTTTGACCCTTGAGGTATACCCGACAATCTCTCAAAGTACTATGATTTAAATCCATAATAGTGCATGTTGTTATTTCTATTAAATAAGTTGGAATATATTAAAAAACCGTACATTTAATATATTTAAATTTATTTAATTCGAAGCAAGGCTGAATATAAAGTTTAAATAGCTTTAATAATGCTAAGAATAATTATGGGCCTAACGAAACTAACGCATACTTATGCGTTATGGACACATCCTAACACTGAAATTAAGAATATTTCTTTATATATCTATATTATATATGATGTATATATACCGATCTACAATAAATTCTCGCAACATAGCTTTTATGTGTTGGAGAGTATTACTTACACAAACAATAGGAGGAAGCGGGACGGTTCTCAAAATTTGTCACAAATAAATGAACGGTATCCCTCATCGAATTGCCACCATATACCCATTTAATAATTTGTATTCTCTCTTCCAGAGTATAAGACATCGCGGCATTTGACAATTCCAAATTTGAAGCAAAAATTGATAAACAGGATAATATTTATTTTCGAATACGTAGTCATGGTAACAACAACTATTACGATTCATCTGCTATATATTTTATCTTTCTCTTACTTTAGAAAATCCTATTGTGCTGTATTAACCTATGGATTTTGCTATGTTGCGTGAATAAATTGTTGTACGGTATATATAATATATGTATACATCTTTATTCCTTATTTAACAAATATTTTTTTAATCGTAATAAATTAAAGACGACGCAATCGCCATGCTTTGCCTAATTTCAAGAGGTATCGTCAATGTGTATTTTTTTTAAAATATTTATAACAATTTATTTAAACTTTAAACAAATGTTCTTGTAGGAATTGGCTATCGGCCGGAAGCCCTTCAGCCAAATTTCTTTATTACAATAAACAATAACAAAAATCAATACAATAACTGGATAATTGTAAATAAACCGAACAAAAATATCGATTCGGTGAAATCGCATCAAGTATCATTGAATAAGTGGGGGTCGGGTGGTGCAGCGCGCGTTCCTGTGTCTAACCAAACGTAATTTGAATAAATTATGCGGCGAATTAATAGTGTATCGCTTTTACTAGGTTAATTTTATTAAATGGATAAATAAATAATTAATCTCTTCATCCAATCATAAATGCACGCTTAGATTAGAAAGGCTCGCCGAGTGAACGTGGTATGTTTAATTTCATTTGCATTAAACTCGTTTTATGTTTCTCCCATGTATACATGCTTTTTCCTCTTCTTCTTCTGCGTTTCGTGTGTACCGTAATGTGGAATTATATTAATTATATTTCTCGCGGATTTGAATTGTGGAAACGAATCATGCGCTCGGTGTGGGTATTTTTGAAAGTTTCAATATATTTCATCAGGTTCTAACAGAGAATAAATTCTTTCTTCGATTTGGTTGGTAGCTTTTTTTTGTTAACCTAATATACATTACATGGAAATAGCACTAAAATTTTTAGATATTCTATTATTTTTTTAGTTTACTAAGTAATCAAAACTGATGAGACTAATCAGCTAAAATAATAACTACCTTTCTATAGTATGGGGAGTAGATGTCGACTTGCTTATATTATTATATTTTCGCAGATTTGAATTATAAAAACTAATAATGGGTACTTTTGAAAGTTTTGTGTATTTACAAAATATATTCTAACAGAGTATAAATAATTTCTTCGATTTGTTTGTTTCAATGGATATTTGTATTTTTGTATACTTACTTTGTAAGTACTTAATTGCAGAGCAAATGAACAGAAAGTAATTAAGTATTTAATTATTTTCTTTTATATTCTT
Source organism: Philonthus spinipes (assembly GCA_963082785.1). Classification (NCBI taxonomy): domain Eukaryota; kingdom Metazoa; phylum Arthropoda; class Insecta; order Coleoptera; family Staphylinidae; genus Philonthus; species Philonthus spinipes. Next base: position 8,663,709 of record OY720304.1, read on the forward strand.
CTAATTAAAACAAAAAATCAATCTTGGAAATTACTACATGAACTTTTGGCTTATAAGTAACTGCTTGTTTGATATGTGGTAGAACGTATAATAGAAAGGTTTTTATATTTGTATTTTTATCCATATTTTTGAAGCATTCACTTGCGGCAATAGCCATAACATTTAAGTGGGTAATTTAAAAAAAAGTATGAATATTTCAGCGAGCGATTTTTATTAATATAATATAAAATAGATAAAACAAGAATTTATCCGGCTCGTTAAATGCCAAACATCCACACACATAACCTATATAAACGGCGCGTTATTATTGTTCTTTTATTGAGATTCATGGTATTGACATTTAAACGTACGCGTTTTATATAAATGTTTGGTCGTTTGCTGGGAATATCTTGTTTATATATGTATGTGTATGTGTTTGTATATATACAATAACTATTGTTTCTGGTGGAATAAAGGGGCTCCTTCATTCCCGGCATTACACGTAATTTTTATCTACTTCCGCGGAGGCCGGCCGAGCCACTCGAAAAAGAATAAATATATGGCTCACACGTACGCCGCAGCGCAGAGCGCACCTCGCGAACACAAAACACATAAAATCGGCTCTCTCGTATTTTATTATTGAGAGTTTGGCCGCCGATATAGAAATAAACAATGCCCGATACATTTTTAATTGAAAACATAAACCCCCGGTATCAATGGCATTGAATAGTAAATTAAATACTAAAACTGCTATCATTTCGTATGCAGCTATATGTTTGCAACAATTGAAACGTTTTCGTATTCAGCGCCGTTATAACGTTTTGTCATTAAAATATTGTGTCGTTCGCCGCCGCTATCTGCGCGCCGCGTTTTAGGTTTAAACTCATTACGCCGCCATTCGTTTTATTACATCTGTTAATAACGTCGATAAGGACCGAATTAATTCCAGATAATGCCTCGGATGAGTTAGATATTATTAAAACCAATTCTAGCCTTTTATTTACTTTTTTCTTCTATTTAATATTATAAAACGTATCAAAGGCTTTTACACCACATTATCACTTCTGACAGTTTTGATTTATAATATTTAATTTTTCTTTAATGTAAATTATGATATTTATAAAAAAAACACTGATTACATCAACATCAGCGGGCGGATAAAAATACATGTCAAGTTCCCTATCACAATAACACTATCAATGATATTCCGCGGCGCCGACCCCTATATTTATACAAATTACACGTAACAAAATACAGCCAAAACAAATAGTTGAACAAAAAAAGGTAACCTATCCCAATTCATTCACCGCCTACAAAATATAGTCGAGTGTGTAGTTGAGCGACTTTGCCCGCAAAAAAGAAGCACGTCGCTCAACTATATATCAATAACTTTGCTGTATATTGCAGGCATCGAACCAACTCTGTGAACTATTAAGGTCCGCTTCTCCAATTGATAGTAACAGCTCTGGTAAAGTAGACCTTCGGTATTGTGCATTCTAGTTTAACTGATTGGTAAACAGTCTTCCGCTTCTACAATCTTTGGCATAAAAACTCAGTGATAAATATGAAACGATTGTAGAAGCGGAAGGCAGTTTACCAATCAGTTAAACTAGAATGCACAGTACCACATGCGCGGCAAACAGTTGGTGAGCTGGTGTCAAAACGAAGTTAATAACAGTAACGATAACCTGAAAATTACAAAAAGGCATTCAAGGACGATGCGCGGCTGAGCGCTCGTTTATTCGGTCTCACATCAGGTTTATCCCATGCTCCGAGCACCGTTCGTCTCAATGGTCACGTTTAGGGAACTGTAGCGCTGCAGCGCTTTACGAAAACGGTGTCGCTGAATGGTACCGCTTTATGTGTGGCGCTGTATCGCTTTATAAAGCATATATTTTTTCTGCTGGATTGCTTTTCAAGCGGTGCAGCTGTAAACATATTCTCGTGAGCGTCCTTAACCTCGAAAGCGTGTTCAGGGAACATCAAGCACTTTGCGCTGCAACGCTACATGTCTAAAATTTCTCTGAACGCGCCTAATAATGCTTTACCTCACAATTGTAGAATCACCGCCTAAGGTTTGACCCTGGGGTTAAATTACTAAAGGTGTAACTATCAATTGTAGAAGCGGGCTTAAAAGTAAAACCATATACGAAATACGAAGCTGTATACTTAAAGTTTCATCGAGATAAAAGCCACAAAAATTTTAGACTTCGAAATAGACTTTAGACTGCTTATAAATCATCTATTTTTATGGAAAATTATTTTTATTAACATTTTATATCTTAGATAACCTTGTAGTTTATCTAACTTACATCGCTTTTTTGGAATAATCATCACTTTAAATCTCGAGGAAGCTTTAAAGGTTTATTATCCTGTTAACATTTCCATAGTAACAAACACTGCTGGAATCTCTCTGCTTGGATTATCCATGGTTTTTCTACACGGTATTGATAAACCAGGTAGGTCCTACGAAAGCATACAAGCAGATAGGAAAGAAGAGACAAAATTCTTGCTTTGATAATAGTAAGGGAAGGTTAGCTGCCAGCCTTACATTTAATCTTAATGCTTCCAATATAACGCTAAGAATTATACTATAAGTAATTAGGGATTTTAATATCGGGAAAGACCGAAGGTCTTCGTTATCATTAACTAGGTATTTTCCCTGGTTAATAGCCTTATGGATTTCTACACCATTTCGTAAGTTGAAGCGTAATCACTCATTACCCGAGTGTAATATTTTGAAATTGTTTACATCGATAAAGTGGTTATTATTACAAACGCAATGTTTCTACCTGTACAATTGTTATTGATAGATATTAAAATCCATAATTACCTTAATTAGTTTTAGGTGCGGCAGAGAAACTTACTTTTTTGAAAGACTAGTAAAAACGAACTATTGCAGATATCGGTATATTTCTTTTTTCCCTTACAGATCACTTAGTTTTTTTATGCAGTTTTGAAAATTACATCACGTGACAACCGCAATTGTTTACGCACCGATTGAATAGATTTCTAAAGTTTTGCACCACTCTCTAAACGATAGACTTCAAATAATCTGAACGATAGAATTCTAATAATCAGATGGAGTCAAATTTGGAGAGCCTTGGAGTGAGATGAGGCGGCCAGGTAAGTCTTCCCTCAAGTATTCCATCGAGGCTCGTGCTGTGTGCGCCGTGGCTCCGTCTCGTTGAAACCACATATATCCGACCTTCATTTCTCCAGATGTGGAGGGAAAAAATCTTCGACCATCTCCCTGTATCGGCTACATTCGCCGTGACAACGCGCTTGTTTTCATTTTGAACTATTCTGACACTTTGAAAATAGAGGCATATTATTATTATTAGTACTCCAAAAAAAAATGAGGGCCAACGATGTTGTGAATACTGAGACATTTAATTTTTTTAAATCGATAATTACTTTTTATTAAAAGCAATGTTCTTTATAATTTTCAACTTTTTATTAATTTTGCTATAATTGTTTCGCTAAGCTGTAGATACTTCAGATGCAGAATTTAAATACTCAACTGAAGAAGCTACAACGTACGAAACAATTGTAGTGAAATTAATAAAAAGTTGAACAAATTTGTTTTTAATACAAAGTCAAGTTTGTAGAATTATATGTGACTCAACAAGCCATTATATTGCGGATGAATGCCAGAAGAAAATCGAATACTGGATGCTTAAGAAATAAATTCAATAGATGATGAACATCAATGCCATTGCTTGCAAAATGCTTCTTCAATGGTTCAAAGAAAATTCTTGTTTACTTCGTATAGTTACAGATGATAAAGAATAGAACTAATACGACATTTCTCGATAATTAAGGATTTACCAACCTCACTTCTAGCCTACTTCGTTGGGTTATCGCAAAAGGGAGGAAGCATTAGGGGTCTATGTATGCTTGTGTGTTTAAAGCAAACGATTCCGGAAAAACCACCGGAATTGAAAACCAGATCTTCAAATATAACAATGCTCGACGACATGTCGAGGTAAAAATGTATCTGGATAGGAATCCACTGGCCTTATAGATCAGACAGAACCGTCAAAACCAGTCCCATTCGCTATTGGCGAGGAAAATAGTTAATTAACAATAAAAAGGCGATTTAAGTAAGATGCACTACGAGGTTTCTCGCTTTTCTCAATAGGCCAATTTTTGCATGTCGCACTCAGAATTTGCACCTTCAGACTATCATTTATTCCTGTCTATGTAGAACGTCCTTAATACTCTTCAATTCAGTTAAAGCTATTGAAAATAAGCTGTGCACTTTCTTGCTTTCCAAGGAAGAGAAGTTTTTTATCGGCGGGGAATCCATTGATTGCTTGCTAGGAAAGTGGAAGTCATTACTGGGAATAGAATATATTGTAACTATTTTGCACAATAGCATTTCAATCACCCTCAGATATACACCCAGAATCCTTCAAATCCACTCCTATATGAACTCACCAACATTATTCCCATTAAATAAAATACATTCATTTCTTTCTCTATCTAATTCCAGCTAAAAGAAACGCTCAAGTTTAAATGAAATTTTAAAGGAAATAATAATTTTTATTAAAAAATCCATTAAATTAGTTTTGGAGTTGTACGAATATCATTTGTTAAATTCTAATCTATTTTGATATAATCACTAATTTTATTGTTATTTAGAATGTTTTTATGTTTCATTAAAGGGGGTTACCACAAGGATCATGTTCAGGGCCAATTTTGAGATTTATCTGTAAAAAGAACTTGTTGTTAACGCCGACAATCAATCTTAATAATAGTTGATACGACAACCGAGTATACCGTTAAGTTAGCTAAAATAATCAGCAGCGTAATTTCTTGTCGGATTGTTGCCGGTTCGCGTGCAATACAATATTTGCGTCCACCGTGTGAAGTAGTGCACCAATCTCGACGCTTTGCTTTTCTAATAACAATCATAACGGAACTTAAGAAAATTGTATATACCTTTTACTAATCAGAAAACACACAGCTGGTGATGATGATGTATCGTACAGTTGTTATAATTTAGATTGATTTCCGCGAGTTGAACAAACTTTCCGTCCGTACATAATTAAAAACAAATAAACACCGCCACGGCGGCGATGTTCGAATGTTCGTTCCGGATTGGAAAGTTGCGATATTCTTATTTCGCAATTATTACGCACACATGTGCGCGATACAGAAGTATGTATGAATGAATGAAAACAGTTACACGTATATATATAATCGTGTTTGGTTTAATTTTAAGTTATGCACACTTGGTCGGTGATTGAAAGCAAATAGTCGGGATTGTTTAGTTTTCCACGGATGTGTCATTGTCTGCGCGTATGCATGTATTTACACGCGCATGTGTACGTTATGTTTGTCTTCTCCTGATTCTGTATACATGTATATGCATGCATATATATATAAATATATGTTATTACAGACGGGAGATGCAAGAGTTTCTTATTTATGGACAGTGTTGACAGTTCTCATTTGTTGGCGGCCCACACAACCAGTCTGTCTTTATGTTTAATTTGTAGCCATTCTTTATTAAAATAAAACCGGCGGGTTCAGGGAACTTTGAATTATCGATTGCGCGCGCGCCTTATTAAAAATTCCTGTGACAAATTATTAATTTATTAATACGAACGATTTGAAAAATGCACCTATATATATACACACACACTTGCGTATATGCATGTGTGTATGAATGGGACTTATACGTTTCGCATTACCATACGTGTAATTACACGTTGAATTATGTATTGCATGTCTGGAATTATAAAATAATTACGAAATTCTCTTCCTCGGCGCGGTTGGAATATATTTATAATATAATTAATCAATACGTGAGATTTTATTCGCGTAATTTGCATACGTTTGTTGCGAAACCTCGCGAGAGAAAAAAAAAACGAGTACGCGTTGTTATTATTATTTTTCTAAATAATTAAAAAGTGTGCTACTTGCAAAACGCTTGAATTCCTATTGTTTGTATATCCGTTGATTTGTATGGATTTTTTTGTAATGGAAAAATGAATTTAAATTGATTGCCACTTCCTTTAATGCAATTTTAATTCCTGTTCGATATTCCGTAATGGTTGTTTGGTATTCTCCCATAAAAAATGCATGCAATTGTTAGGAGTAGATAACAAGATTATTACACGTGAGAAATAAAATTGTTATTCCAAATCGATTCCACTTTTATTAATTATTACGAATTTATTTCACAGAACATTTCAAATTATTCGATAAACATCTATTTATTATAAAATTAAATAATTTCCATTCCCTTCTCTGCCATTTATTATTCAACATAATTGAGTTTTACACCGCTTGAGTTGAACGAAAAATAAGAGGGGGGATTTTATATTCAACAAAAAAAACTTTACGTAACTTATAATCAAATCGAAATAAAATTAATTATTATAAGTAATAAATTATGAAAAGGCTGTTTCCAATTATTAATTATATATGCAATTAAAATTATTACATTAATAATTACTTTATTTATACGTAAATTATTATATTTTTTTTTTCCTCGTTTCCTATTATTTTTATTTCCTTTCATAACATGAGGTGTTCGTTAATTTCCAATGCCAGAAATAATTGTATTTGCGAGTATGTTTTTTATACTTAAAAAACAAATGAAGTAAGAAGACACTTTAAACATATTTTGTAATAATTGAAGGAAGTTACCTTATAAAAAATGTAATCGATCGAATTTAATGATCATTGCCAGAAATTTTCCTTGTTTAACTTCATTGTAATTTAAATAACTGCAAATGTGTGAATCATCTTTGTTTGATTTTATTTAAGTTCATGTATTTTTTTTTTTTTGGATACTATAGTCCTGACAGAGGTTTTTCAAACTATTAATTGTTGAGAGCTATACAAAGTAGTGCAATTATGTATAAAGTCTGTGTTGCGCTATGGAATTATAAATCACATACACCATCACAGTTATATTTTGAATATTGAAAAATAAAAACGGGAGTGCGGGGCCCCCCTTTGTTTTCTATATTCATTTATATTTTTCACGAAAGAAAATTTATAGAATCTGCAAGAATAAAAAAAAAACACGTTATAAAGACAACTTAAATTGTAACTGTAAACATGTTTTACACACACCTTAATGGTTAAATTTCGAAGGCTTTCGTAAGATATGTATAATCAATAATCCCTTTTACCATATAGTGTCAGGTAGATATAACTAAGGGCACAGTATTTAAACACTCGTTTTTTTTTCGTATTGTCAACGGGAGGGAAGGTACCTCACGCTGATTATCAACTAGCTCAGGTTGATTTAAAGACGAAGCAACTAACCTTTAAAACACAATGGGTTTTTAAATAATTTATTTACAAAAAAATTAGCAAAAAAAAAAACAGAGAGAGCAGTCACACAGTGTACATGTAGGTAGACCTGATGTAGCGTCGGCGTCTGGATGGAGGCGGCGTTCAGGCGGCAGTTCGGCGTCCTGTGATCGGCGTCGGAATTCGGCGTCGGAGTCCGTGGGTTATTGCGTCGGGGTTGGATCCAGGGGCAGGAACAAACACTACCCTCGTAGTGTTGACGTCGAAGCGTTTGTACTGGCAACCTAGGTGCTTGGCGTCGGTGTTGACTGCAGGAACGACGGCGGAACGGCTAACGTCGGCGTCGGGCTGAGTTTCCTGGAGTCGGCAGGTTCCTCAATTGGACTGGATCCGGCAACAGCAAAGGACACTACACTAGTAGCGTCGGTGTGGCGTCGAGACGGTTACACCAGTAACCGTGAAGCTCGGCGTTGGTGGACTTCAGGAAGCACTGGTCCTGGAGTCGACTTCTTCTGGCAGGAACGACGTCTGGAACATCTGGCGTCTGCGTCGGTCAGAGTTTCCTGTCTCAGAGAGAAGGTTAAATTTCGAGAAACAAAAGTTCCTCATGAATCCACATGCTGCCCCCTGTACAGCACCAGAGTGGACTGAAGATCTGGGTGGATGCATCCCGTATTTAAGCACCGAAAATCATCCGGAGTAGGGATGATTTTCGAGGACCACGTGGCCGTTGGCAAAGAATTCACTGGAAAATAACTATCGTAAACAAGATAATTATTTCCAACGAATTCTCAAATCCAACCGTTAAAATGCAATTTGAAAGAATTACGTTAATCTGTAATCTCTCTTCTTTCAAATTGCAACGGCGGCCCGTGTCCTCTCCCTGGGCGTCTTAATCTGCTGCTCGGGCCCTAATTGCTGCACGATAATCCGGAGGGCCGGGCGGTGATCTTCCAACCTCGGGTCAGGTAAATGTTGACCCGATGGTTAATCCGCGGCGGCCGGCAGGTAGAGTGCTGGCCAAAACTCATTTTATAAAAAAAAAATTAAAATTGAAAATTTTAATTTCGTTGACGACGATTAAAATTAATCGCCGGTAACAGTATTTATATTTTTTTCACGGCAGAAGATTTAAAAAATCTGCAAAATAAAGACATTTTTACAATTCACATAAAATTTAATTGTAAAGACGTTTTTCTTTACAGTTAACCTAAAAATTATTTTCGTTTGCAAATATTTGTAAAATCTTCTGTTGTGAAAAAAAAAACAATGTGAATGAATAATGAAGAAAGCGCGGGTTCAGGGACCTTTAAATACAGCGCGCTCAGTCATGTTTTGTGAAAGTTTTCAAAATACGAGTACGTGATGTTCGCAACTTCGAACAGTTTCCGCGTATGTTTATGCGAACAGGGCGATCGCCTTAAATTTTAATGCGAGCGAGCGATGAATCAAATTCGCTTTGTTCGACACCACAGAGAATCACCTTTCTAAATGCTTTTTTTTCGTTATATATGTTTAAATGTAATATTTAAATCACTACAATACTTTCTTCTGTATAATAATTTAGTTTGAAGTGTAACTATAGTTTCGGTAACTTCGGCATTACTAAACAAAGGTTATACTGGATAATTTACGTTTGGGATCGTACATTCCCCAGTATAACCCTTTTTGAATTCATCACTTTATTTCACTACATTCAAGACAGTTAGATGACGTACATATCGGACAGGAACTTTTTATATAGACTGTTAACGATAATCACATTTTATCCGTATATATTGACAAGGACGATCAAAAAAAAAGTAAAGTGAAAAAAAAAAATCAGGCGGAAAGACCACTGGTCAATCGACCTTAAGTTTACCAATTTGCAGACTTTTACAGTATACATGTAATATTTTTGTCAATAATAATTATACATAATATTTTATGACTATTTTCTTTTGTTTGTATAAATATAATTAAATTTATTAAAATCACAATTATTGAAGTTTCTTGGAATTTTATTTAAATTCAGAATTATTATAAATTCTCCGAAATTTATTAAAATTCGGAATATTTGAAGATTCTCCGAATTTAAATACTTATTAAATTTATGTAAGCATTTATTGTCTTACAACGAAATTCTTGTTCCTTTTTTATTATTTACTTACAAATAGAATTAATTAAAAATAATAATTAGTAAGAAACAGAGTAGAAAATACAATGAGTAAGTAGATTGTGAGCGGAACAGAGATTATAAATATAAATCTATATTCAGAAAAGAATCTTGAGGAGCATGAAGAATTAATTTATAAATTTTCACATATTTTAATTTTTCTTGAATAACTTTCCCACTCATTAAAAGTAATTGTAGTATTTTAAAAATATTTAAGGATAATTAAGATTGTTTATCTTGGAGAAGTGTGCCAAATATCCCAAATATCATATTGCAATAAAACAAGGAAAAAATAATGGCAATGATCACTAAATAAAAAGAGTGAGGAATCGGAATTCTGTTCTTTACTTCACAGAAAGAGTGGAGAATGTGAATTCTGTTCTTTATTTCAGAGAAAAAGTGGAGGATTTGTATTTCATTTTTCATTTCATAGAAAGAGTGAGGAATTTGTTCCTTGTTTCACAAAAAGAGTGAAGATTTGGAATACTTTTGTTCCCTTCACAGAAAAATTTACTAACTGACAGTTATTTTCTTCACTTCACAGTAAAAGTGGAGAATTAGAATTCTGTTCTTCACTCTATCAAAGAAGTTGAAAACTAGAGTTTAGTTCTTTGATTCACAAAAATAGAGAATTTGTATTCTATTTTTCACTTCACGGGAAGAGTAGGGAATCGGAATTCTGTTCTTTACTTCACAGAAAGAGTGAAGAATATGGATTCAGTTCTTCATTTTAGAGGAAAAGTGAAGGATTTGTATTCCATTCTTCATTCCATAGAAAGAGTGAGGAATTTGTTCCTTGCTTCACAAAAAGAGTAAAGAATTGGAATACGTTTGTTCCCTTCACAGAAAAATCCAGGCACTTCAATTATTTTCTTGCTTTCACAGTAAGAGTGGAAAATTAGAATTCTGTTCTTTACTACATTAAAGAAATTGAATATTACAGTTTAATTCTTCGATTCATAGAAAGAGAAAAATTGTATTCCATTTTTCAACTCACAATAAGAGTAGAGAATTGGAATTCTGTTCTTTACTTCACCGAAAGATTGGAGACTTTGAAATCCGTTCTTTAGTCCACATAAAAAGTGAAGAATAAGAAATCCGTGCTTCTATTCAAAGGAGTAGAAATTATGAATTCTGTTTTTTACTTCACGTAAAAAGTGGGGGATTCGAATTCTATTTTTTACTTAACAGAAAGTATGGGGAATTTAAATTCATTTTTTTACTTTACAGAAAGAATGGGGAATTTGAAATTTGATCTTTACTCCACATAAAAAGTGAAGAGTTAGAAATTACATCTTTAAATCTAGTTAGAGATTTTTCTGTGTGGAAAAATCACCTTTCTAAACGCTTTTGTTTTTTTCTCGTTATACATGTTTACATTTAATAATCAAAAGCACTTCAATATATTATTTTGTATCATACTTTAGTTTGAAGATTTTTCTATTATTCACTTCATAAAAAAAGAACAAGAAAAAAAAAACATTCAAGTGTGTTAAATTCTTCTAATCGCTTCTGTGTGTCGAATTATTTAAGTGAATATTTTACTTAACTCAAAATCATTGGGAAAAGGAACCAAAACACATTTTGTAAAAATTTCACCTAGTTTTACTTGTTTAATGTAAATCTAATAATAAGTGATTAATTAGGAAAAAGTATCTGATATGTATATAATTACCCTAATTGTTTATTATTTTTATCCTACAAGGAAACCATTCTTTCTTTAACAAAAAGAATACGAAGAAAAAAAAAAATAACGTTGAAGTGGAATTAATTTAAAAAAAGTGTAATTAATTAATAATAAGCAGACTAGAAAATAAACTCGGTGCAGATTTGTTACCAGAACAAGGATACACTCACACTACACAGCCGATAAAATCTTTACGCCTTCTCCATATATAATAACTTATACAGCTACGCCGTATAAATGCAATTTATTATAATGATTTATTTACGTTACATATTAATGGAAACCAGATTCTAGATTAGCGTAATTAAATATAAATAAAAACACATTACTTGCAACATTTTCATTACGCTCGGTAAATAAATACACACGCGTATCGGAGAATAAAATATGTACACATGTACACACTTTCACTAATTTAGATCTTGTCCTTGCCTCAATAATAATAATGATTATAGTGTTTAGTTATTGGATTTATTCGTTTGTTATTTATTTGATTTCGGGAAGTAATTTAGTTGTATTAACTATTGATGTCACTGCGGATATGCCGGTTCGAGTCTCGACCAGGGCAAGTGTCTTCTTTTAGAGATTACTCATTCTGGAAACCATGGGTGCATCTTAGATTAAAATATAAATTAAAAATAAATATATAAAAATCGTCGAATTTTCGTTAAGGTCTGATTGGAGAAAATCCTATGCTTACAATTTTTTTGACGCATCTAACAATTCGTAAAATAAAATAATCAGCGAATTTAGTTTTGAATAACGGAATACTTTTACATAACCTGCCTGGTTTGTCCACACGGTATTTTACAAAGGAAAATATTCTAAGCAGTGATCACTTGATTGTTGGTGAGAAAATAACAACAGGGCAGTATTTTTTTAACGTTCTTTAAAACAAAAAATATTAATGAATGAATTGAATAGAGGATATTCTACACAGATGAGAGGATTAATACGGCTTAAACATGAAGCGGTGAAACTTTAGAAGGAGTGTAGTGTTTTAGAAATAAATATGCAGTGAGGATTTTATCTCATTGATAACTTATATTTAATTAAAAAATGTTAATAATTTATTTGAGATTCCTTGAATAAATGCTTGCAATTAGAATTGACATGTGTTTTTAAAAACTTATCATAGTGATCACGGAATAATATATATATTTGATATGATTTAAAACAGCTTGGTAAATTCAATATGAATAGAAACGGAATTTATGTATATTATATTTTTCATTAAAAGGCCGATCCAATTATGTTTTTTTTTTATTTTGGTAATAGTAGGTATCTAAAATAACTCAATGGATTTCCCAACTTTTAGAGCAATTAAAATGATTAGTGTTTTTTTTTTATTTTTCTGCATTCATAACCCGAAATATAAATACATCTGAATATTAATGAAAATCCCCCCATGTAAGGAAAGCAATTAAGTTATAACAAGTCGATCGGAAATGACGTTAATTTTAAACGAAATATCTTGTGAGCAAATACTTGTCGATTTTCAATGTATAATCTCCTTATATTAACATAATTACAGCAATAACAGTTTATGAAAACCGACTCACAATTTTGTGTACACTTTGTGCAACACGTTAATTATGCGATATTTTATAGACCCACATTATTATCTTCGATAGATCAGGATGAGCCGATTCCCCGCATAACTCCATCGACAACTTTTGATATCTTCATGTAAAGGGTAAACAGATGTAAATAAACGTGGGCAAAGATTACAAGCTCGGAGTAATGTATTAGTTCTCAGCATTGAGTCTTAAATAGTAATAGCAATAGCCATTCGATGGTTATGTCCCTGGCCAAGTTTATGCAGGCGATACATATTAAACGGATTAATAAAGTACCCCCGGCGTATAAATAAATCCCCCTCTCTCTCTCTTGCAAACCGTCTCACTCTTTGGGCTTGCAGCGAGTCGCGGAGTTATGAGTACGATCGCATTAACGAGACTTAATTTATTTAATGATATCATTGGCAGGTAATCGTACGGCCGGCTCTCTCACCAAGACGTACATTTAACAGTTTGGGCCATAAAGTCATAAACTCGGAGAGCGTGCATGTAGACAACGTCGGATTGCGAAATGTATCACAGATAATGTTCTTAAATGCATAAAATACATATTATTATATTGCGATCATGTGTATACGAATGGCGCGCCGAATATAATAAAACTTATAATATTTAATGATAACGGCCGTGAACCCGTTTCTCTCGGGATATTAAAATAATAAAAATAATTACCAGGCCGGCGTCTGCTGTTGCTGCGACCGCGTTTCCAGTGGCGTGCTACAAATTCTACAATTAAACACCGCATTTACACACACATATACGGCGGGATATTCACGACGGGGTTTCTCTTTTTATATCAATTACCTCTGTTTTTTTTTTACTTTCAGTACATGATTTGTATAAGCAGTGATTTTAATCGATTGTAAAAACAGATATATAATACAAAAGATTAAGAGAAGAAAACAGGCAATACAGTCCTCTTCTTCTTCCTCCTCTCGAATCCTTATACCCATCCACCACCTGATGGTATTGTCTTTTTTAAAGAATTAAATAGGAACAAAATTTCTTCTTGAAACTCATTTAAATTTAAAAAGTTGAGAGTATTTCGGATTAAACCAGAAGTATAATATTATCAAAAAAATGTACATCGGATGCATTTTGCCCCATTTCAAAGATAACGTCGTTTTCGTTTTAAAGATATTTATTTGGTTTCATACTTTATCCCAACCCTTCATATGTTATGAATTATAATACTACTACAATATCTTTATTCAAAGTTATTTGTTTTACATATATTTACAATATATAATAGTATATTTGTTTCTTTCTTGCTTGCTTGAACAGGCTATGTCTTTCCGACATGAAATAATATTTGTATGATTTTGTTCAATATGTGGGTTTTCCGTGGACAATGAAGAATATATTATTATTGTATTGAATAATGATGGGCATAATAAAGCGATATCAAAAATCTATTGAATTTTATTGATACCCGAAAAAAATATTAGAGGGACTGTGCGAGATATTCTAGATTAAGTTGTTGGAACGGTTCCTCGCTTGTAATTCTCGGGAACTTGTCGAGCTCGCCATCAACAATAGAATAGAATATAATTTTATTCAAGTAATTAGTTCAATACACACATACAAATTATGTTGAATACGTCACTAATAGTGATTGCTCACCTTTAAATAAAAAAGAATATTTTTCTTAATAGTTCTGATTAATATTTTCAAAATTTAATGTCCAGTTTTATCGTTCGAAGACGAATTTTGATTGATTGATAGAAATATGCTGAGGTCTATTTCTCGAACAGGTTGCCTAATCAGAGCTCTTGAGCACATCACTCGAGATGGGTCTTTGAATAGAGTACTCGAACAATTGAATCGAGCTTCTAGAAAATTGATACCTTTTCTAGAAGCTCAATTCAATTTCATAATAGAACGAATCGATTATTTTGCTTGAATTGTTTTATCTTGTATTGCAAGTTTTATTGTGTGCGAACAATGATGAACAAATGGACACAACGTATGTGATTTTATGTTTCTAAATGCCACATTAAAAATGTGACTATAAACAAAAAACTAGCCTATATTGAATATATATTTCTCAAAATTCTCATTAATCACTTTGTTAGGCGGTGTTGGGCTTAATAACAATAACTTAATGTATCGTTCCAGAAAAATCAGGGATGACCAACAAATCATATTTCTTTACACGTTATCTATAAACAAAATAATGGTACCGTGGCATCAATAGCTCTCTTGGTTAAGCGTGTATTCACCCTTAAAGAAACCAAAAAGCGGAGGTAGATGAGCACATTTAGTGAAATATGATTAAATATAATAATTTAATTTAAAAAAGTATTAGTTTTTATTTAACTAATCCAAGTGTTGAATACACTTATTAGATATGAATTGTACATTAGTTTTAGTAATAAAATCATTTTCACTAGACTTTCCTTTACAGTCTATCGCAGGTTGAAAAGTAAACTTTCGAATTTTAATTTAAAGTTGATATTAGATTACACCATTGATGTACGAATTTAATAATAATAATAATAAATTGTTTATTTGTATACTCAAATTTAATATAGAATAAATAGAAAATAAAATATAATAGAGCAACAAAAACGAAACTAGATGAATGAAAACTACTGTTAGGTTCGAATAATTTCAATTATAAAGTTTTGCTCGATACAGTTCAGTCGTCATCATGTGAGAAGCGTGGTTCTGGCGTTGAGGCCTTCTTTTCGAGCGGATGTTCTGTGATCGCAACCCATCGCGTCTTTCGGAATCGAATTGTGTAGGAAGTTTCTGAATGTGAGAAAAACAGCAAGTGCGACAAAACGAAGAACTGGAGTAATCACTAGGCCCATAAGATCACCTGGAAACACTGAGACAGTGAGAGCTTCAATTTTGCATTTCCACGGCGTTCTGCGCACAAACATGCGTCTGCTTATGCTTTCCGATCCTTCTATGGAGAGAAATCTTTATGATGAGCTTCATTTCCATCGTTACAAAATGGCATTTGTGTAGGAACTCTATGAATGTAACTTCAATTCTTGGATGGATCTTTTCGAAGTCGTTCCTGAGGACGCTATTGTTTATTTCAGTGATTAAGCCCATATTCATTTGTCACAAATTCGAGAATTGCATCAAAGGTCTTTGCATTCACCTAAAGTCACAGTGTGGTGCAATTTCCTCAGTTGGAATTATTGGTCCCTGGTACTTTGAGTGACAGTGAATTCGGACCGGTATGTAAACATGTTACAGAAATTTTGTTTTCCACGTCTAAATAAGTTAGACTTAAGGAACATTTGGTTCCAACACAGCATACACTTCAAAAGCTGTTGGCTGTTTTTAGGAAACACTTCCCAGAGCGTCTCATCTTAATTAGGGGCAATTAGGAGTGGCCGGCCCGTTTTCCCGATTTAGCCATTGGTGATTTTTTTATGTCTTTTTCTTAGATTTCGTGTTTATATGAACCACCCAAGGACCCTATAAGATTTGAAGACCAACATCCAGGAAGAAACTGCCAACAGACCGTCTGCTATGCTGGCAAGAGTAATGACAAACCTCAGAAATCGGTTTACTCAATGTATGTAGAATAGTTACCGTCGCCTATCTGATTTGATCTTCAAAACTATGTACAAAAACTTTAGGCAAATGTCTACATTAAAAAACAATTGTAGTCGGGGATGGTCTCTTTGTGGGGTTGGAAATTAAACGGACTGCATATGTTTAAAACTTTAATAATCGCTAACAACAATTTCACATAACGTATCTTTAATATTCTAATAATTTTCTGTATTTTTTTTTCAACCTGAACATAGCTCCCCTAAAATCTCATAAGTCTAGCCAACATAAAACACATTTCCTTTACGCGGCGTTAGATGGCGCGCGTAGGCAGGTAATTCAAAAATAGCGCCTACAAAAATAAAAACGTTTTGATCCATACAATGGATTTTATAAACTTTTTTAGAACGGAAGTTGTGTTGCTGCACCCTATATAAAAAATTACATTACAATCGAAATTACTCGAGCAATACTTGAGTATTTTTGTCTTCAGCAATTCTCGAAAACTTTCTCGAGTACTGCGCCGTATATAATATATGTAATATTGAAAAAGTTCCTTATTTATCTTGAGAATGTGGTCAAAAAATTACCTACAATGAAAGCAAATCACTTAATAAAAATAATTATCGGAATCCAGAATTTTTAATTAAATTTAATACCTACACTGCTCGGACTGTGTAGTTCTCGAGCAAATGCTTGAGTGGAGTTGTCAAGTAGAAATCAGAGATCTCAAGAAAATTACTTGAAGTGAGTTATCGAACAGATTACTCGCCAATCAGAGATCGAATTGGGCTCTCGAACAAATTGATCGACCTGAGTTTTCGAATAGATTCTTCAAACAATGGTTTCGAACATATCGCTCGAATTGAGTTCTCAGCTGGAGAACTAAATACTGAAGTATAGAGCATAAAAACTATGGAGAAGAGCGAACCATGTGTATAATGGAGTGAATTAATTGTTTTTGGTAGAACAATTCCATCGATAGTAAACATTATCTTTTTTATACACTTGAAGGAATTGTGCAATTTTGTAATTAAAACATTTGTAATTTTCCATGTTGCTATAATTAGTTTCCCGACACGTGTTTCTGTAATTTCAACCGTTTCAAAGGATTCATTATAATCTCCATTAATAATGGTGAAAATATTTCGAAACACGTGTTAGGAAACTAAATTTAGAATTATCGAAAATAACAAGTTTATTTTAATTACGAAATATCAGCACTTATTGTTGGCAATAGCCAATATGCGGTTAAACAATTGTAGTTTTAGCTTCAGCAAGCAAAATATGAGTAATGGAATTATGAGGAATTCCATGGTGGTAATAAATATTATACATAAATATTTCTCGGTAATATTTCACACTCATTCATCAAATGGAGGGAGAAAATAATTTAAATAGTCGGGTTTGAAAAACCGGGTGTAAAATGATCCGCAGGGCAATCGAGAAAGAGAACAGAGAATTTATATTAAATACAGCTGCACTTTTACAAACAATCGTTATTTATTTATTTAAAAGCCGTAAACAAGATTACATATCAGTGATTAATTGTTATTGCGGCGGAATTAGAAAACAATCGGGCGATTGTTTTAGTTTCGAAACGTTAGTCACCCCGGGAGCGAGTGAGTAATTGAAAATTCGATATTTAATAAAACAATAAGTGTTCTAATCTGGGCGAGAGATTTCGTTACTGCGCGAGGTTTACGGCAGGAGGAAAGGAAAGGAAAGGCTAGGAAGGAATTGGAAATTGGTAGGAAGGCGCAGGCGAGCGCGTATTCAATTCGCTGAATTCGATCGTGGAATGGAAGCGAATCGGGCGATAAAACGAAAGGTGGAAACAATGTGAAATTCGATAAGATTGCGGAGGAGCGTGTGCGTTTCGAGGTGGGAAAAATTATAAATAAATCGGTGCTGTAATGTGCGATGCCGGTGGTTTGGGATTAATGAGGAAGAGTCAATTAGATAATAATATACGGCGCGCGTGGTTTGTCTGAAATAAATCTAAATTCTTGAATAATGTCGGCGGACATAATAAGAGTTTATGATATAAATTCCGTTCTTGGAATGAGTTATTTTTAGTGGAGAGGAGTGAAGAAAGAGAGGGGGTGTTTGAGGGTGTAGGAGGCCATATATCTGCGTGACTTATTTAAAATTCAACGCCAAGAAAAACTAATTTAATATGAATAAGTAATTCCAAATAAATATAAAAGTTGTGATGTGCAGCTAGAGGCGGGCATTAACTAATATAATATTCTATTATTTTTTATTCGATGCCATAAAATATGAAAAGGAAGTGTATTTTTTCGAGAGTGCATATAAATAATTTATATTCAAATCCATTGTGCCCGGACAGGCTGGGGAAAATGCATTATTTAGGAGGTGCTCCCTTATACATTTAACATGATATATCTGCATTTTATAAAATAATAATATGCGCTGCCACTGCGCTAATTTATAGCCGGTTAATGTTGAAATATACAATTCATTTATATTAATGTCATATATTATTCACGATGTAACTTAACCACAAGCTTCAAACACAAACAAGCACAAGCGGCCACGTGAGGGACCAACCGGCCGACTAACGATTCATTATTCACTCACTCCTTCCATTCCCATTCCACCCTTTCCTATTCTCTATTCCTTCATTACCTCCAAATTATTTTACTACAAACACCACATGCACGTACCTACACTACATACATCTGTACATATTGAAAAATAACGGAAAACCACAAATACACCCAGGACTTCATCAATCCCCGCTTTCCAATCAATAGAAAAACATTTTTTAATTAAACACAAGCAGCAGCCACGGTCCCACATACAAACAGATACCCAAAAAAGCCTTTAATTCCCCCATTCCACCACAAAACCCTCCCCGAATAAAAAAAAATCCACCACCCCCGTACACATCATCCTGTTAGCAACAAACATTTCATTCCACGTCCGTGCACATTATATTTATATAACCATTGAATAATAAATAAATACTTATTTTCTAGGTATGCGATTCAAGGTCCGCCGCGCAATTATTTATTCATATCCTAATGCATATTGCAATGAATAAGAAATTTATATCAGGCGGTGCATTCATTTAATATATTAAAACATAAATATGGGTTAAACCCAACCCCCACCCTCGGCGCTCTACTCCGCGCCGTTCTTTTCTTTTCTTCCCCCCTTCTTGCGTCACACCGCTTCCAATAAACGGTGTTTACGTATTATTATCCACCGCCCGCGTGCATATCTCGATTGCATCCTCACAACCCCCCATTATATCGCTCCAGTTGCGGCCTAATTACAAACATTCCTACTAAATCATCGAATAATATTGTGATTTAGGTGTTATCGATGTCTGATTGCATCTGAGCGGCTCTAATTCAAATAAACTAATCTGCTAATATGTAACAGAGGAATCAAACGTTCTGTCCGTTCGATTATCGAATTTTTGCGCACTCACTCTGATATCAATGAGAATATCAATTTCCTTAAATTTCATTCGAGTAATTTTTTGTCAATTGAATTTCAATAAAATACTTCTTCAAATTATTAATTGATGAAAAATGAAAAAATCAAATACACATTTAATTAATTCAAATAATTTAAAATTCAATACTATTTCTGATTTATTTTTTGTTCTAAAAACCTAGACATAAAATTAACTACAATTGTGTTTTATTTTATCCAAAAAAGTATGGAGTTTCAACAAATAAAAGCCTCTACACTACAATATATAAAATTAACCAGCAGATAATTTTTGGCTTAAGAATGGCTAAGTACTTTGTTGCCAAGTCAATTCTCTTCACGAATAATTTAAAAATAAAATAATTTTAATCTGCAAAATAGGAGATTGAAGTAACTGAAGTTTTCCACAATTATAATGGTATGCAATTATATTAGCACAGTTGAATATTTTTAAAATAAAATGAATTATAAAAAAGTTATATCATAAGGGATAAATCTAATAATATAATATGAAATAAATATGAATAAATTATAATTTTGTTATCGCAAAATATATGGTTCAATTATGAATTTTTAAGGAGGAAAGTGGTACCAAAATACGTAAATATCAAAGCAAATTCAAATTCAAAATCTACCAAAATTGCAATTAAAAAAGCAGAATTAATTTGGATAAAGGAAGAAAGGAACGAACAATATAGAGTGAGAAATATAATAGAGTACTACATTTATTTAGTTCATTCCGAAATTACTTACAAAATGTCTCCAAAAGATTTTGACAACTTTGACAGTGATCTAAGGTATGAAGTTAATCTTTTTATTCATGAAAAATATTTAATTCAAAGAAATAAACTAAATAGATTAGAACAAAATCAAAAAGATAACAGATTAAATTCAAATAACATTAGAGATAATTCAACATCTAATGTAATTAATTTATCTAACACAACTTTCTCCAATGGTGAATTATAAATTTTATCACTACATCCAAATTACTAATAACATAAATCAATAATTTAAAAGATGGTCATTCCGAGGTCAGCTTTACTTTTTAAATGGAAAATCCATTAAAATATTGTGAAAATTTGGTTTAGCAAGAGTGCAACAACTACAATAAGAAACCCGATATAAAGATTTCAATCAGTCTAGCCATAGACAGAAAAGTATTCCAGGCAAGGGCTACCGTGGTGCACATTTGCACGGGAGAAATAGCAAAACAAGATAAGAATTGTCTGTCGGCTGTATTCCCATATATCCAGGCGCTTCTAAGCGCATTAATAATAATAATACACGGTTTATTTGCAAAACTTGTATGAGAAACCTCTCAATAATATAAAAAGTGACTTTGGCAACGATATAGCCAACGAATAAGCCAGATAAGACTCATCAATGAAATTCTCCGGCTCAGAACTCACATGTATCACCGCAAATTGATATCTGGAAGTGCTTCAGAAGGTAGAGAGAGAGATAAGTCATTAACAGGTGGGTAAAAATATCAGGACATACACAATCGAAAACATCGTCAAAGCTTATCTTCTCAAGTAAGACAAGAAAATGATCAGAGAAATAATTTGTCTACCAACAGGACAATACATTGTTAGTAGAGTCAATAAACACATGAATAAAGTGGGTCTACCTGGAGAAACAAAAAGCAGATTCTCCCAAAAAGAAGAAGACGTTTTTCATATTCTGTACTACTATATGGCCTTTATAAAGATTAGATATCTTAAGCTAGGCATCACTTAACTAAATGCAAAATTCTATATCTAAAACTCATGGAAGGTAACCCTCTGGCATTACCTTCCATCAATCAAACTTTACTTGGAGTTGCTCATCCGAACTTAGTTCTACCAGCTGTTCGTATTCCAATGGCAGTAACTCTTTTGATTTTTAATTGTATTGAAAGGATTTTGCAACCACAAATACCTTTCACTACTATTCAGCAATGTTGGAAAATATTCTAAAAAAAGTTTCCAAACAAATGTTTTTTAAACACACTACAAAGTTCTGGATCTAATTCAAGATCCTCTTCTATACAGAAAGGCACTTAGAATAGGAAAACATTCATATACTTCAATAAAATCCATTATAAATAGAAAAGAGTATTCATTCTCTTGGTCACAGTTATTTAAATATTAAATGTCGAAATAATTTATTAATTACTTTCAAATCATTTTTATTTCATTTAAAATTCATTATTTTTTTTTCCTTGATTTTCACACAAAAAAATAAAGAAGTTCAGAAGCAATGTGGAAATAATTTATGAATTACTTTCAAATCATTTTTATTTAATTTAAAATCCATTATGTTTTTTTTTTCCTGATTTTCACACAAAAAATAAAGGAATTCAGAAGCAAAGAACCCTAATAGACTTACTTATTAACAAAGAAGGAAAAATATAATTTGTGATATACAACCGTAAGAGCATCTAAGTTTACAGAAGCTGTTTGCATTACCTTGTCTGCCGACTTAGCTAACTAATTATCAATTTTGTTTACATTCATAGCCTATAATAAAACTCATAGCCCCCTAATTTAACAAGGCACTACATTTCTGATATAGTCAGCCGAATTTACAAAATGTTTGATTTGAAAACAGCGAACTACAAAGTAGTTAGTGATTTTCATATAAAACATATTTCTGTCGTATCTTAAACGAAATGTGTTTCTTTTATTTCGACTACTATAATTGCAGACGGGTTATAGTTTGATATTTCACGCATTTCACTTCCTGGTGTCAATGCTGAATCCCATACAGTGTTTGAAAACCAACACCTCGCAGTCCTATTTCAGTACACATTAGTACGTACTGATTTTGAGTAAGCTGGAAACACTGTGAATAATTAAATTGGAACAATGACACAAAGCGCCCTCTGTTGCCTAATTTATCAATAGCATTGTCAAAGAATATGGGAATATGTAATATAGGCAACCAAACAAATGTTTGGTCCATTAAAAAACGAAATGCGAACTGTTCCTGTTTATGAAACAAGGAAACAAAATTTATTAAATAAATTGTTCAACGACGCAGTAAAATATTCGCCTTCATCAGGGTACATGGAACACACTAGTTTAATGATGTCCTACAGACGATCAAACGTTGGATGAAGTAAGGGAAATTAGAAATCAAAGAATAATAATAATAATTTGATTGAATATCTCAAAACGGAGGACGGAACCAGAAATCAAATGGTGGTTGAACAATTCATTTAACTGTTAATAATTATGACTCATTTATCAAATATACGAGGTGATTGAATTACCATCATTAAGAAATATTTAGATGTTATCAGCAATTATTAATAATTAAAGGAATTGTTCAACCAACATTTGATTTCTGGTTCTTAGTCCGTCCTCCGTTTTGAGATATTCACACAAATTGTTATTTTTTATAGCGATTCTTCGAATTTATAATTTCACTTAAGTCCAATTTTACAATCCGCAAGTAAGGCGTAAGTAATGCGGAATAAAAGTTCGGTTGCAAGTACTGTCTCATTGATAATCAATGGGAGAGAATCATAGACATTCACTTTTATTCCACGAATACGTTACTTACACGCCCTTACTTGCGGATTGTAAATTTGAGCCTTAATCAATGAAATTAGAAGTTCAAAGAATCGCAAATTAAAAAAAATACTTTAAATTTGCCTGAATATCTCAGAACAGGACAGAATAAGATTTGAACGAGAAAAAAAAAATCCTATATCATTAAAAAATAATATACATTACTGGTTGAATAGTTAGACATATGCCAGTCAATAATAAATAATAGCGTTTTTTGTAATCTGGAATCGCTTTGGCGTGAATTTGACACTAGCAGAGTTTCTTTCATTCTCTTGCTCTCACTCATTCACACAGTGGTTATCTTACCAATTGAAGCGGGCTTCGCATTTTAGTATACAAAATCTTCTAGTACATACCTGTAACAAAATAAATAAATATATTACTATAAAAGAACAGAAAATTGTAATTTTAAAGTAAAACTCTAGCTAAGTGTTTTATTTAGAAGTTAATATTTATACAAATATACTTAAATAAATAAAAACACAATTGACTGAAAGACATATGGTCGATAGCCATTTCGCAATATGTTACATATATATTATGTATTATAAGTAAATAATAATTATGTAAAATTACACGAATAAAGATATTTTTATATATACAAAAAACAATGGATAGCCCAAATAGACTAATACCTAGATTTATTGTAATTATTTAAGGTATGTTGTTTTGTTTTATATTATCTATTGTCTGGATAAAGATTTTTATTTGCTTCACATATTTGAGTTATGTAATTACGTAAAAAAATAATTATTAATTACACAAATAATAATTGCTAAATCATTAATCACATGCCTGATGATGCTACAGTGTGATAAGTCATTTTGAAAACGAACTATCTACTAAATTTATTAAAAATCATTTTCTTGGGGCTTCTGTATCATGGCAATTCATTTGAAAATAGGTTAATTTTATCTAAAGAATTTTAAGCCGTTAATATATATATATATATATATATATTAGTTAATTTTTATAATTTCTAAGATGACCCTTTTTCAAAATGACCAATTCAATTGTTTCAGTGCCAGCTTAATAAAAGTGGAATCAGAAATAAAGTGTGTTTTCAATTAATACAATAACAATATGGAATTTCATGCAAGTAACAGTCTACACAATAGAATTTCACAGAAAAAAATCTGCAAACTTTCCTTTACAGGTTTATAAAAGAATCGGTATGTCATATATTTAATTAGTTTTTCGTTGAAGATATGAACCTTTGCATTTAAATAAAAAAATCAAAGAATCGAAAACACTTTATTTGTTTCAATTGTGAAACTCTAAATTTCTACCGGGATAGTAATAAGAAAAGTTTACATCCTGTAAATTTCTTGAATAACTTTCTCACTTTGGATTATTGATTAAGCTATGGAGGGGATAATTTGTTATTTTTTTTAAATTCTTTTTATTTATGAAATAAATATGAATAAATTATTAAAAATCAACCAATAAAACACAGATTAGATTGAATAACTTTAAATTCTCGACTAGTTTCGGGTTATTAGCCTATTTTCAAGAGAATTTAAAACAAATTTTAAATTCTAGTCGAGAATTTAAAGTTATTCAATCTAATCTGTGTTTTATTGGTTGATTTTTAATAATTTATTCATATTTATTTCATACAATATGAACTACTAATGTCTAAATATTAAAACCATTAATTATCTTTTTATTTAATTGATTTAAATAATTATGACAATGTGAATAAATTCCTTTTTTTATATTATCAATGATTAAGGGTTTTATTTTATTGAATTACACTTTTTTTCTTTCACAATTTTCTTTTAATATTATTCTATATAAGCATAGAGGAAATAATAAATGCATTTTCTCCTCTGTGATATAAGGCTGTAAAATACGTAATTAGTTGTGTAAATAAAACAAAATTGTGAAACAAATATAATTTAACTAAATTTAAAAAAAATGTGTAAATTATTAATTACTAAAATAAGTTTGAGTATATATTATTTCAATTATAAATTAACCAATGCGCATAAATGAAATTTCGCATCAGCGATGCAAATAAATCGCTGCATAATTTTTTTCCAGTATTTTTTATTATTTCGGAAGCGGGTTTGCATTGCGATCACACAAAGCTCGAAAATTCGAAATATGAAAATGCAATCAATCTCAAAAAAAAGGCGCGCGGGGAACGGGGTACATTACATTTCTGCTAAAAGCGTTGCGAATTTTAATTTTGGCGCGTTGACGAAATTGCCGCCAGTGTGTGATCATTATTAGTAAAAAAAGGTTGCTGAATTTGTCGAATTCGTCTCATCATTATTTATTATTTTAAAACGTTTATTGCACTCATTGTTGTTTAACCTTTTATAGGCATAAACAAAATGGATTTTCTTGTGGGACGGACATGGGGTTTGAAGAATAGTTTGGAATCGAAAAGGATGCCTTGCCATTTATATGCATTGGGGAGGGTCGTAGTGTTGGTAATGGTGATTGTGGTAGTATAGCTATGTAATCTTGTATTGGATGAAGAATTAGGCTTTAGAAGTCTTTATTTTCATTAACTATTTGGAACACCAGGCATGGACGGAATCAATGTTTTTTTGAAGCGACCGTTGGGCTACTTGGAGAGAAGAGGAATGCTTATAAGATCCATATCATCCGCAAATAAAAGGGTGTATTTGGAAGGGTTAATATACGTGGTACAAGGATTACGGACATCGCAGCATTAAATATTGTAGAGGAGTGGAGATAAGGAAGAGCCTTGAGGCACACCTTTCAAGACAGCAATCTTCGAAGATTGCCTGACGGATACGTACATGGCAGGATCTGTTGAAGAGGAAAATAGGTATAAGAATGATTAGGTTTAGGCAAAACAGGGTATATATCTAAAAAGATAATCATTTAAATAAAAATTATTGTCCTTTCTCCTACTTTTTTTATTGAACTCAATATATACTTGGGAAACTATGTTTCCATCTCAGTATATATTATTTCAGTAAAAAAAGTACGAGAAAGGACAGTAATTTTTATTTAAATAATTTTCTTTCTAGACAGTTTTTGGCATATTGTCCACTTTTAAAAAAATAATTCCTTTTAAAAATCCCACAACACCTAATCATTCTTAAACGTAATTTCTTGAATAAATGGAGTGAAGAAAGGACAATAATTTTATTAATTAAAAGTCTCCACAACCTTTGATGGATTTTTACCTTATAAGTGACTTGTTCGGAAATTATAGAAGAGTGGTTGAGTGTTTGGAAATTCAGGTTAGTGTTCTGATATGTATTTAATATAGATTTTGTTTCATTGGGGATATTTTTTTTTCCAATTACAGAAAGCGGTAATTAATTAAAGATTAATCTGGGATGGTTTTCGGGTTTTGGAATACAGGTTATTATCTTTGCCATTTTATCAAGGATAATTGAATAGTTGCCTAAATCCTTCTATTCATTGAAGAAGTTGTCCCTTTAAGACTACTTAAAGCATTTTCCATTATTCATTAACTGAATTAACTCAAACAAGTATTCAACAAATGAAGAATATCCAATAACTCTAATACAATAATACAAGGTGTATTATTTCATCATTTCAGTCCTTGTCATAAACAAAAACAATTATATATATATATATATATATATATATACAGGGTGTCCCAGCGTGCGCGCCGAGTAGGTTTACGGCTAAATGGTTTATATTTTTGAAAATCGGCTTTCGCAGGCCTATGTAGGTCTATTAGGACCACATTTTAAAATTAGTATCAAATATACAGGGTGTCCCATAAAAGCAAGGCGTATCATAGTTATATTTTTTCTAATGGAATGACCCATATTTTATATTTTTTTCAGATTCTACATTAAAAATAAAGTTAACTTTTATAATATATTCATATGCCTAAACCTAATAATTTTTTAAATATTTAAATATTTTTGGAAAAATTGACGTTTTGAAAAAAAATCATAACTTTCAAATGGATGAATGAAAACAGATAAAATTTTGTACCAGTATATTAGACTAATGGGTAAATATTTTAAGCTATTTACAGGAATTTAAAATCTTTAGATGTTTTGATAATTTAACGTAACTCCAGGAACACATTCAAGGTCAAATTTCATGCTTATTTTAAATGGCACACCCTATATCTAATAGCTCTATCTTGTAGGAAATTATATTGTCTTTCAAAAAGTATAAGGGTATTTTTTACCTAAACCTAATAGTTTTCAAGATATATGCATTTTCGTTAACTTTTGACATAATATTTATTATTCATAATATGGAATGTCGATATGAAGCGCCATCTATTGTTCAATATAATATTTATTATTATTATTCCATAAAGGCAAGTGTTTAGTTATTGTTTACAAATAAAGTCAGTTAACCCAACAAATGATTTTCGAGATGTTTCCTAAATTAACACACTAATTTTATTAATTGTGAATATACTAATTGCTTTATTTATTTACACATGTGTAAATTATTTGATAAAAACTTGTTAGAATTGTAAAACAAATATAACGAAATACATCAAATATATTGACGAAATAGAATTAAAAGTAATTTATAATAAATTTTCAAAAATACTACCATCGAATACATAATTCAATTTTATTTTAAATGATATTTTGACATTTCTCAGCATATTAGGTATACTTGATCTAAATGTATTATTAAATCTGCTTTTCATGTATTAAATTGTTGTGTGAAGAGTGCTGTATATTTGATTTGACAGAAATAAATCCATGGGGATTAAATCAGAGGATCTAGGTGACCAGGCTCTTCCAATTTATTGCTTATTAATCCACCTGTTTTGACGAATATTCAATGGAATTAAACTTGTAATTGTGTCTCCTCATTATTAGTTATTGTATTCAAGGTAGTTTTTTTCAAATACTTCATACTGCCTACAGTTTTGAATGTATTTAAAACTTCCTCTACAGTCTTCTTATTAGGATGTCTTCCATCAGAGAACATTTTGAACACTAAGAGACAATCTTAATAACATTACATTATTATTAGAATCATGTTAATTCTTTCATTTAAGGGAACATTATTTTTTCAATTGTTAGTAACAATACGAATGTGTCAATTAAATTTGTTTATAAACAAAAGCCTATTAGAATAATTGGCAATAATGATTATTAAATTAATCAATAGATGGCGCTTTATGTTACATTGTCATATTAAAATAATAATGATAATGACGAAAATTAACAAAAATGGATATATCTTGAAAACTATTAGGTATAGGTGTAGAATACCTTTATACTTTCTGAAAGACAATACAATTTCCTACAAGACAGGCCTATTAGATATAGGGTGTGCCATTAAAAATAAGCACGAAATTTAACCTTGAATGTGCTTTTGGAGATATGTTGAACTATCAAAACATCTTAAGATTTTAAATTCCTCTTAATAGTCTGAAATATTCACCCATTAGTCAGATATACTGACACAAAATTTCATTTGTTTTCATTCATCCATTTGAAAGTTATGATTTTTTTTCTAAACGTCAATTTTTCCAAAAATATTTAAATATTTCAAAAGTTATTAGATTTAGGCATATGAACATATTATGAAAGTTAACTTTATTTTTGATGCAGAATCTGAAAAAAATATAAAATATGGGTCATTCCATTAGAAAAAATATAACTATGATACGCCATGCTTTTATGGGACACCCTGTATATTTGATACTAATTTTAAAATGTGGTCCTAATAGACCTACATAGGCCTGTCGAAGCCGATTTTGAAAAAAATAAACCATTTAGCCGTAAAGCTACTCGGCGCGCACGCTGAGACACCCTGTATATTAATAAATATTTGCTTCCTATTTAAATTATTTTAAATAACTGCTACCAAGTGAATGAAGTAGTTTCTGTTACTTATTTATTATTAATATTCAACAGATTTCAGGATCTTATTACAGGATAACTTAAGACTAACAATTACAAAATATAGCGTGTAAGCACAACGTGTATGATTATTACATATTTGTAACAACTCACACCAAAAGTGCACAAAAAGTTATTTACAGTAATGAAGCTTTTTATGCACTGAAAAATGTAAATAAAAAGAAACAAAACTTTTAAGAAATTGCAAAAATATATAAATAGATAAATAGTGAGCAATGAATTTTTATCGCGTTTCATCTGCAACATAAAAATCGCAAATATTTCAATTGCGCCTTTTCCTTTTTATTTTCAATTTGCCGGGGATTACATTTTTCTGCATCGCGCACTTCGCGTTTCCTTTTGTGCTTTTATGGTTCGTGTAAATATTATCATTTTATATATCTAACACGGTGATGCTAACGAATGTAGGTACGGTACATTAAAATAAAACGAACGCTTTATTGTGCAAAACACCTCTACGTTTGTTGTGTGCCTGTGTATGTGTGCGCGCGCGAGCGAACCAACCGAACGTTTTCTATTTGTTTTGCGCATTTTCACATTCATCCTCAGGAATATTATTTTTGCGATTATTAATTCAGTCCATGGGTTGGTTGGTTGCTTGCTTGCGCGCTCTTTTCTCCTTCCTTTTGCCACTATTTATATATTTGAATCGTTTTATGTATACAACAAGCAGAAATTAAACATGAAATAACTAAAACCAGCAATTATATATTTTGTAAATGATACTTTAAAATAAAGATTGCTATTTTTGGTAATTAATGAGGGTAATCAAAAACAGTATTGAACACCGTCAGAAAAATTTGCATCCAATCCATTCAACTAAGAAATCCTCAACCAGTTATGTATCCCTCGAAATCCTAATATCCCTCCCAAATACAAATTCCCCAGCAATGGCCTTACACCAATTCGTTTCATTATTTTCTTTTGTAATAAAACGATTCTTGGTACAATAATAATCGGACAATAGTGATCGTAACATAAAATACAGTAAATTCATTAACATAGGAGAAAAGGAAAACAAATTAAATACAAATCCGCAAATACAAAATATGTATATATTTGTAAATATTGTTTATACTTTCTGTAAATAAAGATTATTTCTCTTTCTCTCAGTTATTGTTATTGTTTGAAATAACAAAAAAAATTCCATCATTAATTTTCAGAAATTTATTGATACAAATTTAATATAAAGAGTCATATGTGATTACAAATGTACCTCCAACAATATTTAAGTTCTAAATGCTTGGAAAAAATCAGGATAGCTTAATTATTTCATATATTTCAATTGCGCCTTTTCGGCTTACACTGAATTAATTCAAAAATGTTTCACCATGAGTTAAGTGAGAAATGAATTAAGCATGCGTAAAAAACGTTAAATATTTAACTTATGGATTTTTTTTCTTATCAAATAAATACGAGTATTCTTGAGGTAATTCGAATTATTTGAATAAGATTAGCACGATCATCTAAATAAATTATTGAAATTAATAAGGTATTATTCAGTGCATTTTTACTTATTTAAATAAAAATATTTGTCCTTTTATTTAAATAATTAAAGTCTCCACAACCAAAGACCAACATAAAGAAGATTTTTTACTTATTTAAAAACTCCATTTATACGAGTTTGTGAGGAATAATACCTTATTAAAAAATAGCTTCAGTTTAAGGAGGTTAAATATATACATGGAATATTTTTTTACGTTATCAATAACTTAGTTTATATTGCAATGTATTTGTTTGTCCATTTTTAAATATTATGATCTATTCAAAAATGGACAAACAAATATATACTAAATTATTAATTACGTAAACAAATATTCTATATATATTTAAGCTCCTGAAACTGAAGCTAAGGTATTATTCAGTCAGAATTTTGTATTAGCTGATTTATAATTATTTTAACCGCATTCGTCTAGATTGAATAATAATTAAATAAAATTACCAAAGCTATCGTTGATATAAAATTCCTTATGACCTCGTTCAAAAGTGGACGAAATATTATTACACATATATTTGTATGGTCCATATAAAAAATATTCCCTGTATATAAAGTCTGTTTGATTTGATGTGACCTTTCAAGAATTTAACACCAGCAACACAGCTGGGCAAATATTTTACTAAGTAACTAACTTTTTAACCACATAGATTTGTATTATTTTCGTTTTATAATCCCATGCCATGGACGATTTCCTGGATCACGTCAGACTCCGTTAGGTGAGGGGAAGAATATTCTGTTTCATATCTTGTAATAAATGATTATATATTTTTCAGTTATGTGAAGGGAAATGTGACCATAACATAACAATTCATTTAACTTAATTCTGTATGACATATAATTAAATAAAAAATAATTGACAAAATTCCTCACGAGCTGTTTTATTAGTGTGTTTAAAATTTAAGAATATTTTAATTTATTTGAAAAGTTATAATTTATAGGTCGATTTTTTATTCAAAAAATGGTAGTAAAAATCCCCTGCTTTTGAAACAATTGTTCACAGCGAACGCATCCTAAATTTGATCATATTTAAAAAAGACGGAGTATTTTTATCATACAAGTTTTTTTTTAATACATTTTGTTATCAATTTTGTAATTTAAATATGTATATACAATTTTTTATCTTGCAATTTCAAAATAATTATTATTATATTATATAAATCGAGTGTAAACGATATGGATATTTCTGTAAACCAAATTCATTCTTTATCAACGCCGCTTGCACAATTCGATAACCACGAAATAAAATAATTACAAACGGTATCATATTAAAATTTACGTTCACCACAAACACACGCAGCGGGTAATACAATATTCGACGCCGCCGTCCTTCGAAAACGTGGCATTTATTATTATCGTTATTATTATTATTATTGTATCATACGGTGAATTTAAATTGCTAAATGAAACTTATTGCGATTAATGAACCGTAAAACACACACACACATAAACACACGGCGACCGTTAAATTTAAATTATTAAAGAGATTATAATTATAAGAATTCAGGTATTTAATAGCCGCTTGTAAAACGCCGATAAGATCTTGGCTTCCGTGGTGTCCGGAGAGATTAATAAAACCGAACGAACGCACGAAAGCAACGAAGAGATGGAATGAGAAAAAAAAAAGGACGACATGGAGAAAACAATTAGGGCAGTGGATTGAAACTAGTTTCCAGGCTATTAGTTGGCACACACAGTGGTATTATAAGTAAGTAACCTTTGAGTAGCTGAAAGAGTCATTAAGGCGATGGAGTGGAGATAAGGAGAAGAATGCCGGAGGAATCGCCGAGTGAGGAGAGCCGAGTGGAGGAAAGGAGAGGAGGATGCCATAAACCGTAGACACGGCGCAGACTGTGACATTGACCCTCGTTCCCTCCGACGCCCACGCCATGTTTATATCTCTAATGTATTCCGACTGGTGCACCTTGAGGTGTTACTTTCTGTTGGACGTTCGACGCCGTGTTGTGTTAAACATCGTTTTTAGAAATAACGCACTCCGTTCGTTTGTTTTTATCCCGCTTCATTGCGTCCAGATTTTCTTTAAATCAATAACCTTTCCCCGAGTCCGGCTGGATTACATAAGATATTAGGTATGTTGAACTCAACAGCCGGATAATATAAATAATACCTCAACTAAGGAATGCTATTAAAATATCGAACATACAAGATTTTATAACTACATATATTATTACAATTCCACAGGTAAATTTCATTAAGTGCAATGGTATTTGCTTCTTAACTACCTAGATCGGCTTCCCATTATACAGTAAAGTTGATTTGGTATCATAAAAATGATATGAAAAACGTTCAGTATAAAATATTTCATACTAACATACACATTTTATTGAATTAAAAAATACTTCAGTTGTAAACGTAAATCGCATTGTCATTCTAATAATAATTACTTTTCACATTTCTTAACTTCCTAATTTTACACTATACGTACAATCGGATAAAATCAAAGTACAACGTTGATTCTTTTATGGCCGTTTTATGAACATTTAAAGACTTCTCGTAGATACAAATGATTTGCATATTATAGACGCTTTGAATCTCTTTTTAAATAAATGGCGAAAATCTCACTGGTTTAAGGGTTTTCAGTGCATTTTTGTCCGATTTCAGCGCACTATGACCATGCGGCAATTGTTTATAACCAGCAACAAATATAAAGGTAAGTTTAATCGGGATTTGGTTTTAAAACGGTGCGTATATAATTCCATCTTATATATGAATAAGTAGACAATACTATGTCCTTGTCTAAATATTCTCTTCAGAAAAGATAACATAATACTCTGCTCTATAAAAAAATCAGTTAATAAAAATTGTTTTACTCTTTCTACACGTCAAGATGCATAATTAGGGGTAAATGCCTTCGCACCGTCATCAATAAACTCTATTTTTATTGTATGGAACACGAACGAACTAAAAACCTCTGTTTTTGTGAGCTTTGTCTCATCTATCAGATTATGTTTTTGGCTTGGTTGTCTTAAGATGTCTTCAGGATGTTTTTTTAAATATTTAACCACATTACGACAGTTTTAATTATAAGCTCAGACGATTTTTGTGGGAGATACGTTCTGTTGGACTTCTACTGTTTGCATCCGAAAAACTTATGGTATGGTGTTTCATCTTTTGCTTAGCTATAAGCTTTCCTCTTTGCACATCTTCAAGAGATATGAATATAAATAGCCATGACCACTGAGGAATCACGTTAGGCAGAAAGGTAAACTAAAAGCCGTGGGTATATTTTGGACCAGAATCGTGATCCATCTTCCTCGAATATCCATTGCTGCCAAGCCAAGCTGCTTTTTAGGACTTATCAAATGAAGATGCTTTTTAGTATTTGACCACATTCTGACAGTTTTTATAATCTACCGTCATAGCTTAAGCGATTTTTGTGGGAGATACGTTTCCTATTGATTCTGTTGGACTTCTACTATTTGGATTCGAAAAAAGTATAGTATGGTGTTTCATCTTTTGCTTAGCCATAGGCTTTCCTTTTTGCACATCTTGAATAGATATAAATATAAGTAGCCATGACCACTGAGGAATCAAGTTAGGCAGAAAGGTAAACTAATAGCAGTGGGTATATTTTGGACACGAATCATGGTCCACTTTCCTCGAATATCCATTGTTGCCAAGCCAAGCTCTTTCTCAGGACTTAAAAAAAAAACTCGCTCATGCGAGTTTAATGAAGATGCTGTTTAGAATTTGACTACATACTGACAGTATGTCTACGATCATAGCTTAGGTGGTTTTTGTGGGAGATACGTTTCCTATTAATTCTATTGGACTTCTACTGTTTGCATTCGAAAAACGTATGGTATGGTTTTTCATCTTTCGCTTAGCCACAGGCTTCTCTCTTTGCACATCTTGAAGATATATGAATATAAATAGCCATGACCACTGAGGAATCAAAAGCCATACGCCTCCCTCTTTGCAAATCTTGAAGAGATATGAATGTAAATAGCCATGTCCACTGAGGAATCAAGTAAGGCAGACAAGTAAACAAAATATTATTATTCTCGAATATACTTTGCTGCCAAGCTAAGCTACTTCCCAAGACTCCATAAAAACTGTCGTTGTCGTTCTTTAGCGTGTAGAGCAATCGATACAACAGATTTAAAGGGAGATTGTTCATTTGGGCGAATTGAAGACAACGGTCCTTGTTACCCTGGTTGCCCAGATTTTACTGTCATATAACAGCATGGAATGGACCACGATCGTAATGTATATCTACTCAATACCCGTCTTCTGATTGTCGAAATGATGGGTCTTAGTGAAGCAGTGATCGTTGTAGCATTACTACAGACATGTTGTAGATGGACCTTAAAGTTTAGACGAGAATCTACACTGACACAAAAGTACTTAAATGAAGGTGCGTAGACTATGTATCTATCAGGGTACCGTCATATTCTTTTCATTATTTCGTTCAGAGTAACTTGAAGGAACATTTCCGTTCTGCCAAAAAATACTGTAGCTACATCATTATAGTACTTAATTAATCTTGCTTCATTAGATAACTCTGACACGGTGAACATGCTATCAATTTAAGATCAACGAAATAGAAAGGCCAGATTCCGTATACATATTGTTAGTCCTAAAACGGATGCTTGTGTTCTTCATTTCGTGTTACTTTCTGTCTTTCAGATAATTGTTTATTACCAGCAACAAGTATAAAGGTAAGTTTAAGCGGGATTTGGTTTTAAGATGGTGTGTATATGATTCTTATTGGAAGGACAAAACTAAGAACAGGAAAAAATGGGCAAGGTCCATAGTGCTCACATATATACTATTGAATGCGTCTTGGATTTAATAAAATATGCAAAATCAATTAATAAATACATCGCATAAAATAATAGACATTTGAATGACAAATAATTACTAATTATTATACTTATTAGAACAAACAAACAATTCAATTTTTCCAGTTTACACAATCAGTAAAACTGCAAACTCTTATTTTTATATTGCTTGTAATATTAATTTATACAAAGTATGAAAGTAAAGGTTGTTGACTTTAAAGTTGATCACCCTGAAGGTAGGTTTATCAATATCGATACATGCAAATAAGTAGCGAAGCAGCGTTTTATAACTGGCAGTAACATAATTTTTAAACAGAAAGCGCAATTCAATATGAATTAATGATTAATATCGAGCCGTAAAATCGAATCGCGTAATTAAACGAAGATAAAGATGCGAGATTAGTTTAGCTGTAATTTGTTCAATAATTATGCCTCCGCGTAAAACTCGTACCGACTGGCGGGATTTTTTTTATTTCATTTTAAAAGAGAGACGGAAAGGGAAAAGCACACGACAACAACAACATAAACGAAACGAACGACTTTGTATCGAATATAAGCAGCGACACGTGCAATTGAATAAAATATAAATTAACTGATTTAAATATTTATCCGCGGCCCGATGCATATTTTATACCCGCGTCGTAAAAGCATTATTTATTTAAGCATGTATATGTATATATGCCCCGCATATAATAATATATTCTAATTATATATTTCTTATATATGCGCGCCATAAAAATATAAACATAAAATATATATTACGGGGGTCCGATAGCGCTCGGCGGTGTGTCTTGTGGGGCGATCGAAAGAAGCGAAGAAGACGGGGGGTGAGGGAGGGCAGAGGGGAATCGTAATAAAACCCTAATCATAAGTTATAAAAGCGGATTCGTTTTTATGCAGTGGCGCGCAGCACAAAAGAAGTCCGAGTTCAGGTATAAAGTGTGTTTTATTGTGGCCTCCGCTCGCTCAACACATGTATCTTTCGAATCTCGAAAAAAGGGAATCTCCGAGTGGAAAGGGCAGGAACTTAATTTGCCTGCGGCGTTGTTGATGTCCTCATTCACTCCACGGAAATGTCAGCGATGGATTAGTTTTGATATAAAATTTATTGACTTTTTATAGAATGATTTATAAAATACAAATGGTTGGATCAAATATTATTCGTCACTATAAAGAAAAGAATATGATATTCTTTCCTAAATATCATAATCGGCTCTATGATCTATAAAAAAACATTAAACATAATATTAAAATAAAATTAAACAAGGAACATTTCTGGCAATGATCAATAAAATTCGATCAATCCCTAAACATAATAGTTGACTTCTAAGGGAAATGTTAGATTTAACGTTTACGTTATTTTGAATCATCACAGTCTAAACAGCTTTTGTAATGGATATACATTAAGTAAAAAATAATTTGAATATAATTAATAAATTATTTCTTCTTTTAGCTTTGTGACATTTTGACTTACATTAAGTCAGTACTTTAAGAAAAATACATTAAAATAACTACTTCTCGTACAAATATCCCGCCAGACATTGAATTAAATAATGGACACTTGCCGTTGCATATCAATAACTTTTTTATTATTTAATGACGTACACGTTAAACATAAGCTTTCCCTTACAGAATAGATTCGAATATAATGGATGTTGAATAAGTTCGTATAAACTCACATGTAATTTTACTATTAAAAGATAAATAAAGTAAAATTAAAATCACTTGGTTTGTTTCACACATAATATTGAGGAAATGTAATTTTGCATATATCATCATTTTATACTAATGTAAAAATGATATTAATTCTTGTATCTTGGAGGCGTTCACTCGTGATACATTTTCAATTTTGATATAAAGAAAATACGTAACTTTTTTATACCACTTTTATTTCACTTTAGTGACTAGTTTCAATTACACGGTAATCATTATCAAACTAAGTTCTTGATATAGTTTTGACATGTCGATAGAAAGATATAGTTTATTGTATTTCCAATCAGTAAAACAACGGTGACAAATTTCAACGTTATCCTCAATGAAAAGCGATCTTTATATTTATATTATTTTTTTACCTTACATCACACAGTGGTAGAAAGATCAATCATTAAAAAAATATTAATTCCAATTTCAATCTTACTTTATGAAAAACAAATATTTATTTTGAATAAAATATTTGAGAAGAAACATATTTTATTTAAATTGAGATGATTCTGAATTAAATCTGTTAATGTTAAAAATGGATTACTGATATTTGGAGCTATTCAGTAAGGAAAATATTAAGTTTAACGTGTATATTATATTTTATTATCACAGTCTAAGCAGCTTTTGTAATAGATATATGTATTCATAGAATGTGAAGTTCCTCGACACCCAATACGGGTAAAAGAGGATAAAATTAAGAAAGAAAGAAGTTAATTAATAACATACACGTTAAACTTTAAATATCTGTATGGAATAGCCCTGACTATTATTTTTAAATTTATAATTGAAAATTGTCGGAAATTGTAAAGTAATATAGAATATAATTATTTAATATTTAAATGTGTCAAATTATTTTTTTGTAATTAGAGCTTATCATAACGTTATGAAACCGATACTCATTTATTATCCAATATTTATGAACTACCAACTACGCGCTAAATAAATCACCGACATACTTACAGCCTGCACATAAACGGGCAATTTCTTTTTTCCCACTAAAACCCATAGAAAGAAAGAGAGAAAAAATCGGAACCCCTCATAAATAACGAATGTCTCAATCGATTATGTTTGTCAAGGATGTAATTTATTTAGATTAAACATAGCCGCGGCGGGCCGCTGGAAAAGTTTGTTTTAAAATATTATGGGAGTGGCCATGACTTACTAATTGTGTATTAAATTATTTTCCAATATATAACCTACTTGTCAGGTTCTTTCGCCGAAGGAATTAATCACGCGAGCGAGATGGAATTAAAACAGCCTCGGGACTTTTCTGCTCGCTCCGAATTATGGTGCATAATAATAATATGAAGTTATTAGATGATTACGATGATAGCCAGGCCTGCGTTCGGTGTTATTAGCCTGGTTTGTTGGGTTTTATCATTTGCATTACAGGATCTCTTTTTTCATATCTTTTCGTAGATTTCACGTATCGTTGCTACGATCTTCATGCATCATTTCATTCGGATGTGTGATTAAATAGTGCTGAATCGTAACGAAGTGAATGTTTCAATACTATGGGGGCAATTCTGCATGGGAAATATAAAGTATAACGTGAATGATATTTTTTATTAACACATTCTGGGAAACGTTTGTAATAGTTATTTAATAGATAGAATGTGAAGTAAATTAATAACGTGCCACGCTAAACTTAAAATTTCTTTTACAGAATATGTATATTGATGGAATTAAATTAAAAAAGTTAAAAATAATAATGACATTTTATGCACGGAATATTTTGCGCTATCGCACAAAATGTTCGCAGATAACGTCGCATCAACATTAAACGTTAATTTAAAATTGAAGCAATGCTACGTAAAAGCATATTAAATATATTTCATAAAAATAATTGATAAATTATTTCCTCTTTAGTTACTGTGATATTTTGACTTACGTTAAGTAAGTACTTTAAAGAAAATGATGTATTAATTATTTTCAAATTATTTTTATTAAATAAACACTGAATCAATTCTTTGAACCGTTTGGGAATGCACTTATTTTACTTATTAATTATTAATAGTTTAGGACTACATACATGAATATATACCAATATGTAAATTATTGTATGTTGTAAACAATTAGAATGGATAATTCCTTAAATAAAGTTAAAGTTATTTAAATAACGGTAATCAAGTGAAAGAATAATTTTCTCTATAAATATATTTTATTTATTTGTTATGTTATTATTTGTTTAGTTAAATGAAATATTTATTTCAAATTATTTTCAGCGCATTGCACAACCTGAACTCATAACAATATTTTGCATCTTAAAAAATTCAGTTTAATTCCGAAACCAACAATCATGCCCATGACGCCAGCACACACATACACAGAAAGAGAGAGACAGACACACGTATATTCCAATTAGCATCAATAACACTTCATTAAAATAAATGGATATTAAAACTTCAATCTATCCCATCCACAAGGAATTATTAATAAACCCTCCCTTCCTCCACGCCCGTACGCACACAAATAACTTTCCCGAATTAACGTGATTATGTAAAGTTTCCCGAACAAAAAATTAATAATAATAATAATAATAACAACCGGCACTGGATCATTATTTAATCTAACCCCGCGCACACACACACACATACACACTCAAATATTACTTGTTCCGTATTAATTCTTAATTAAGTCGGACTGTACTATTATTAGGGACCATAAAAACGTTGTTTTTTTTTCTGTTGTTGTAATATCTTCGAATTAATTCCACGCAATTACGGCCGATGGTGTATCCGGAGAATACGAAATCGTAATCGCGCGTAATGATATTACGCAGATGGAAAAATTATATATGCAACTGCGAATGCGAATCCTAATCAGTAATTGAGGCAATAATTCGCCTACGGTAAATTAATATAAATAAAATATAACAAGTGCCATCCTGTTTTATTAGAGGCTGCTGCTGCGACCGAGTCGGTCCGTGCTGACCTCGAAACGTGAATTTATTCTAATTGTTGCTAACATTAAATGTATTCACATGACATTAGCATCAATGGGAGTACAACTGATGTAATTTATTTACGTTTTGTGTGTGCAAATAACAAAAAAATACTTAATCTACTTAATTTAATATATGTACAAGAGAGGTTTAAGTTAATTCACGCTACTCTGATGTTTAAGCGTAAGGACGATCATCCCTTCCTATCCATTACACATATTTATAAATGATTTTTAAAAAAATCGCTTGTGTCAAAAAATTGTTAATCCTTCCAAAACAAAAATTACATACGGAAAAGAAGAGTTTTTTTTGGCAAAATGTATCAATAACTAGAACCGGAGGTTATTGGTCCCATTTTACAAATCATGAGGTATGTTCTTTGAAATCTCCTAATAATAGCATGCTTTAGGAGCAGCCAGCCTGGTTTATCCACACGGTATTTTCCAAAGGAAGTGATTCCAGCAATGGTTTGTTGATACGAAAATATCAATGTGGCAATAAATCTTTTAAGGTTCTTCGGTATAGAAAGTGTTAATAAAAAACACGAATAGCTATTAATCTCCCCCATTTTAGAAGTGATGAAGGTTGTTTGAAATCTCCTAATGGTTGCTTGCATCAGGACCAACCTGGCTTATCCACACGGTATTTTCCAAAGGAAGAGTTCCCAGCAGTGAGAGCACTTGTTTATTGGTATGAAAATATGAATAGGGCAATAAATTTCCTGGAGGTAGAAAGTGTTAATAAAAAAAACACCAATAGTTATTAACCTTACCATTTTACAAGTGATAAAGAATGTTCTTTGAAATCTCGTAATGGTTGCATGCTTCAGGACCAGCCTGGTTTATCTACACAGTATTTTCCAAAGGAGGAGACTCCAGTAATAAGTGTACTGGTTTGTTGGCAGGAAAATGTCAAAGGGAAATAAATCTTTCAAGGTTCTTATGCCAAACGCCAATATTATATTTTTTTATTAACACTTTCTATCTCTAAGAACCTTGAAAGATTTATTTGACATTTACATGCCAAAAAATCAGTACACTCATTGCTAGGCTCTTCCTTTGGGAAATACTGTGTAGGTACGACAATAGTTATTAACTTCCCCATTTTACAAGTAATGAAGAATGTTCTTTGATATCTAATAATTTTTGCTTACTTCAGAACCAGTCTGGTTTATCCACACAATATTTTCCAAAGAAAGAGATTTCAGCAGCGAAAGCACTTGTTTGTTGGTATGAAAATGTGAATAGAGCAATAACCGTTCAAGGTTCCTAGATATAGAAGGTCCTAATAAAAAAACTCCAATTGTTGTTAACTTCTCCATTTTACAAAATAATTTACTAAAAAATATTTTAAAATTACTGAAACAGCAGGATTTTTTAAACAATTTTTTAAACACTTTTCACTTTGTAATGTGACTGTACTGCTAAATCCGGACAAGTTAAAATTTAAATTTCGCACTACATTTAATTAGAATTAGATTGGTGTTGCCATTTGGCGAAGCTAAAATACTGCTTTGATCTAATCCAACTTCAAAATGATAGATCTGCTACTTCTTAGCGCAGATTCATCATCTTCACTTCAATTTTGTTTTAATACAAAGAGTATCTATGCTGATTGAGTTGAAGAAACGTAATGAAGGCTCAGAATTATCGCAAAAATGACGTGTGTATTATGTAGGAATTTAAAGGATACATGAAATCAATGGGGGAGAAATATATGGGAGTATGTCAGAAACGGTTCGAATAAAAGATAAATGTAACGGGATGGACTGGATAGGACATGGCTGCTATGAAAATATTATCGAGATTGGAGTGAGAATAAAGTGAGAGAATGAAAGAGGAAGACAATAAATTATAATTTGAGTTTAGTTATATATTTCTATGAAAAAAATACCAATAAAGTTCTTTCTTTCTTTTGTCGCCAAAATAAAAACCCATACTAGACATACTTGTTCATATTCAACTTAGCCAACCTTCTTTTTCTGGGTAGCTTAGCAAGATCTAGAGCATCTCATTTACTAAAGGTGTCTAGAAAAAGAAGTAAGATCTTAAATATCTCATTTATAGCCACCTTTAATAAATGAGATATTCTAGACCTTGCTGAGCTACCTAGAAAAATAAGGCTAGCTAAGTTGAAGATGAACAAGTATGTCTAGTATGGATTTTCATTTTGACGACAAAAGAAAGAAAGAACTTTATTAGCTAAGTTGAAGATGAAAAATTTGAATAGAATTCATCTAGAACAAAAGAGCGGTGATATACGTTAACCAACAGAAATAATTGATGATTTGTTTTTTCAAATATCCAATATCGACAGTTTATAATATTGTTGATCGTCTTCAAAGGAATCTGAGGAAGAATCTGCTCTTCCATTAAGACAAATCCATTATAGCGATAGGTCGGTAACAACCCCAAAAATTGTGTTCAAAGAGTTCAATAGCTAACCCCAAAAGATCTGCATCAGGATATTCGCGACAATTGTATGAATGAGATTACCAAACTCCAGAATATTGGCTAATTCAATGCAGGTTTTTGCTGTTGTTTGATAGGAGTCTGTCTGGGGCATCGAACAGAGGTCCTGATCTATGCTATAAGATCAACTTCATAAATGCTGGCAGCAGCGAACAACTCTCTTCACAAAAGAGGCAAACGTTTCGAGATTCCGCGATAATTTAAGAATATACTGAAATTGTGTATTTTCAACTTAAAAAGGTGTGCATCCATTAAAATGCTATCATATTGCCAAAATTTAAAAACCCTCCTTATATAGCATCGTCTAGCAATAATAGAACCTTGACACATACATAATAAATAAAACATAATCGCTCGTAAAGACTGGATAGAAGAATCATGGTACTACAAAAAAGACGTATACGAAATATGCTTAGTTTAAACTACAATCCTGTCTAATGATTTTTAAAGTAAGCAGAATTAAGAACTTAGACTCTTTATATATATAAAGTTCTCATCAAAACAGAAATATAAAGCATAGATGATTATTTTGAAGCATATAATGGTTGCAAATGATTGTTTCGTTTCATCAGTTTCTTTTTTTTTGTTCTTGAAACAATGTCTTTCAAGTTTTCAGAATTATATTAATCGTATGACTATTTATTAGAAATAAAGTTCCATTAATATAATTTCAAAAATCGAGAAAATGACCAAAAAATGCACATTGTTTTCCAATAACTTCGTGCTAAAGGTGAAGGAGCAGAAATTCTAACTACAGAGTTGTATTTTAAATCAAAGTCTATTAGTTTGAAGATAATTGTTTTGCTTTGCGACTTAAAATAAAAAAAATGTATTTACTATTTTGAACAAAATAGTAAAAAAATTAATGAAATTTTTAGGCTATAACTATTGAATGAAAGTGCATAAAGTAAGAAGGTATTAATAAAAGAATGTATTTACAAAAAAATGTATAAAATAGCAAAATTTTAAAAAAAATTGGGCTATTGGGCATAAAGTAAAAAGGTGTCACAATAAAAAAAAAATGTATTTCCAAAAAATATATATATATAAAATAGCAAAACTTAAAAAAAATGGACTATATCTTTTGAACGAATGAGTAAAAGGTGAGTAAAAAAGAGCCACAAAGTTGTATATTTGACCAAAATCTGCTTTTCGACTTTTCATTTTGCCCTAGGAACATTTATTTTAAATATAGCTAAAATACTGTAAAATTACCAAAAATGCTTAATGTTTACAAATACTATAGTTGAGGTTGTTATTGTTTACGTTACTTAAATTTAGTTTAGTTTTCATGGAAAACGTTTAATAATTTTGATTTTGATTCAATTTGTAAATTTGCATTTTCTGATAAACATGCTATTAATATATAAAATGTAACTTATATATTAACGGCATGTTTATCGGAAAATACAAATTTGCAAAATGTATCAAAATCAAAATTATGAAACGTTTTCCTAAAAAATCTATTTAAAATGGTGTAGTAATCATTGTTAACTGGTATTAAGATGTACCACAAACACAACAATATTAGGTTGTTTTATAATAAGACAGTAATGAAAAAAATATAAATAAATAAATTAATTCTTGGATTTTGGAGGCATTCACTTCGTGATACATTTTCAATTCTGATAAAAATAAAACACTTAACTTTTTATACCATTTCTATTATAAACATGGTTTTATAATAAATGTGTTAT
This sequence comes from Philonthus spinipes, assembly GCA_963082785.1. NCBI lineage: Eukaryota > Metazoa > Arthropoda > Insecta > Coleoptera > Staphylinidae > Philonthus > Philonthus spinipes. The sequence goes on from OY720304.1 coordinate 8,707,915, forward strand.
AAAAAAGTTAAGTGATTTCTTTATATCAAAATAAATTAATTAATTTTGATTTATATTTAACGCAAACCATTCATTACTGTCTACTTAATAAATATCCTTATATTATCAAACCTTATTGATATTGTTAGACTGCAACCTTTCAATCAAAACACTTTCAGGTGTGATAAAAAATTAAATTAAAAATTAAATAGGTGTAATAACCTCCTTCAATTATAAAAACTATTGCACTTTAACATATAAGATTTATACATAAATAAAACAGAAAGTATTGTAAGTTAAAAAACCAAACGTGTTGTTATAAGTGATGAAAACCGCAATAAACGGAAACTCAATAAACGCGTAAAATCTACTTTTAAAAGCACCTATATCAAGGATAAAGGTCGCGACAGGAAACTCCCTTAAAAGCCTCGCGATTATTACCCATCCGGGCGTCGACAAATGGGAAAACTAAAGTAAGAACGTAATGATAATATTAAAAATATATTTTTTTACGTACGTTCATGACTGAATAAGTAACGAACATAATATGGGCAACGATATGGAGAAAGTTTATCGTAATAACGGCACGGAATAAATAATACTAATACAAGTAAGTGTATCTATTATTCAGGCGACAGTTCATTGAAAACTAATAATAAATATATCGCGGTTAAGTCGGGGCCCGATTTATCTCTTGCCCATTACCGGTTTAATATTTAATGGAATATATTTATTAAACTTCGCCGTACAGTATTAAATGGACGGGACAAGATATTAATAATGATAATAATAAAACGAGAACGATCGGGTAATAAATTATTTTATGGATTGATCCGTGTTTTATATATAGATTCTTTTAATAAAATATATAGATTCGGGAAGTTTAAGTGGAGGCATGCGATTGGAAGGGGGGCATCGAGGGCAGTTCCATTCCATACAAAACGGTTATTGGATTGATGTCAAGATAATTGTCACAAAAGAAGAAGAAAAAAAAAACAACACAACTAGAATTGAATTCGAACGTAAACGCATTGCACGTAAAGCGCGGAAAATATTTATTATTAAGAAAAACATTCCTTGTTATTTCACAATTATTCATAACTGAATAAATAAAGAAGAATAATTATCAAGATATTATAAATGTTGAAACTATATAATATATTTATGTATGCGGTTAGCTAACCAAATCACACATGTCCAATATTTCGTAAGGCTTATAAATACAAAACAACGACATTAACTACAAAACAATCAACACTAAAATTACTTTTTAGACAGAACGTTTCACAAACAAAAATATTAATATTCCGCCATTACGCAAAACGTGATTACATAAACTTTAATTAAAACCACATACAAAATTTAATGAATATTCTCCGTCGTAATTACAATTAATTTTATATATATACTCTCTGTGTCTGTATATATATTTTTTTATCATTCCTCTCTTATTAAAAAACAAAATTGGAGCAGCGGCTAATAATTAATTGAAAGTGAAGGCCAACGGTGATTTTTTTTGTTGCTGTTGCATTAATTTTTGTTTACTACTTCACCTGATCTCGTGGGCCGGGTTTTTAAAAAAATGCTATTATGGAGCAAAAATTTTTTGTAATCAAGCTTTGAAAATTGTGAAAAACATTTTTGCTTCTACAATAAGCCTTTTTTTTCTTTCGTGTGTGTGTGTGTGTTTGAATCTTTCCGTCGTGAATTCTAATGTTGATCGTCTCGGTTGGGGTTTTCGTTTTTATTTACGTCACCTTTTCTTGCTGGCCAATCTGAAAAAGATAGCTGATGTCAAGATAGTGAGTGATTTCGTATAAAATAATAAAATATATACTTTTTGGATTCAAACAAATCTAATTATTATAATAAATAAGAATAAATTAGACTGAAAGACCACTGATCGATAGCCATTTTTCAATCAATCAAGCTATGTGAATTATTAGACATATTTTGTAATTATTGCATGAGAATAAAAATGTATATTATTGTGAATAAATTTAAAAAATGTATTAATAAAACAAAATTAAAATCGAGCATTAAATTGAATATATATATTAATAAATTAGGCTTTGCACAGTGGCAATATTGTAACCGAAGAGGGTTTTCCGAGGTGCGATTATTGCAAGTTGACAACTATTAATAAATTAGGTAAAAGATGGCGCTTGCGTCGTCTCCCATTTATTATGAATATATATATATATATATATATCTTTATTCAGACAATACAAAATAACATAACACAAATAATTACAATACATGTAGGTGTTAGTTTGTCTGGGATATAGACTAATTTGAATATTTTTTTTACTAATTTCAGGTTCTTGAAAATGTGCCAATAATCCGAAATTAGTGAAGAATTTAAAGTTATACAATTATTTGTTTGTATATACAGAAAATCTTTATTTTTAAGATACATTAAATGACATCACAATATTTCCATCATTACAATCATTTACAACTAGTTAAGCCTCAGAAAATGGCTTTCGACCATCGGTGTTTCTGCCTTATTTGTTTGTATTATTCGGAAAATGTTTAGTAATATGTTTACATTTATTATTACAATTTAAACTACCAATGTTTAAATACTAGAAATACTATCTTTATTATCTGAGAAAACTATACATAGCATATAATATAATATAATATAATATAATATAATATAATATAATATAATATAATATAATATAATATAATATAATATAATATAATATAATATAATATAATATAATATAATATAATATAATATAATATAATATAATATAATATAATATAATATAATATAATATAATATAATATAATATAATATAATATAATATAATATAATATAATATAATATAATATAATATAATATAATATAATATAATATAATATAATATAATATAATATAATATAATAGATAAGTATTGACATAATATATTCCCAAATAAGGGCTATTGATCTTTCTGCTCTAATAGAAATATGTCTTGTTTTTAATTTATAATAATATAAATTGAAAATCACTAAACAATATTAGGATTAACAAGCTTATTAATAATAGACACTCTTATTTTGTTATACATTATTTAGAAATTAAATTGAAGGCAATATAATAATAATAATAATTAACTTTATTAATGGAAATTCACCATTTAACAAAATAATAAATAAATATTATATCAAAACATATTAATTAATACAGAGAGTGTTCCAAATTCGACTTTCACTATTGGGGTCACAAATAAGTGCTGTAAGAATGTTTTCACAGCATTGAAATATTGCTTCAAATAATGAACGAAATAATTGAAAAAAAAAACATATGTAATGAATTAATAAATTACATTAGAACATTTTAAAATAATCGCTACAATTGTTTCACGACTGATTGGCTTCTTCAGGCGAAAATATTTCTTATTTGTTTTAAACCATTATAGTTAAATACAGATATTAAACTCCGACAGACCGCGGCCCAATAGCCCAGAAATCAATAAATCTAATCACACTGGTCGTGAAAGCCTACACAGTTTGAGTATAAACAATTATCAATTAGTTATTTTTTTAATTTTGTTCACAAAAAAACTTGGGTTAGTTTTCTCGACAGGATATTAAATAGTACGAACGTCTGCAAATACCAAATTAAAACCTACATAGTGGAGGTAGCTTATTATGTAATTTGAGATCCGAGTAGCAAGACTTAAATTTAAAACCTATTGTATAATCACTATTTTTTTTACGTGCTTAAAAGTTACATGGTTGGGATTAACAGCTGATTAAAAACAGCTGCGACTTTTTAGTACCCTTTAAACTGTGAGCAGCTCATTACAAATGTGTATTTTATTTTACTCCAATCCCGAAAGATATTCTCATTTTATTTGTTGTCCCAGTCAGGTTGATTGTTTCCACTTTTGTCTCTTTTTAGCGAACCACTTCGGACTTCCCTTAAATAGTATAATCGGACAATCGGAAATATGCATCCTTCATGATAACGGTAAAGAGATTTCTACTTCGAAATACATTGTAATTCACAAATGAAACACTTTTTAACTTTGAAAACTTTCAGCTTGAAAATGAAGTTGAGGTTGTCGAAACTATTAAAGTCTCAGTTATACCAACAAAGTTAAAAAGTCCTTTATTTTCAGAGATGAAATTATTTCGAAATAGACAAAAATACTGAATTAATGGTTATTCAAAATTGTGCGCGCTGCTTTAAAATAAGCGCTCGTGTGCTTTGTTACAACGCTCACGTGCCTTTTGTATATAAGAACCACACTGTGTATTAAAATCATGAGAACTCTCCAGAGTTCACAATATATGAAATATTTTCTAGAAACATTGAAAATTAAGCTTGGCATTCATTCCTCTTGAGAACAATAATAATGCAGCGATTAGAATTAATAATAAAAAAATAATACAATTATCGCAACGAGTGTAGCCTTTTTTCTAGAGTTAATCGTTATTTATATTTATAAATCTCGTTTACTTAAAAAAGGATATACCACAGATTAAATTGAATAACTCTAAATTCTCGATCAATTTCGGCCTATTTTCAAAAGAATTCATTTCTTTAATAAACTAAACTATACATATTTATTTTGAATTTTTCATATTAATAATAAAAATGAAATTTTTAATAAACTATTCATATTTATTATTATTATGAATTATTAATATGAATTTAAATATGTCATTCTTTATATTTTTATATACGTCTTATATAATACCATATTATATTAAGTTTGTACTTATTGCTCTGTAATTGGGTAATAAATTTTATTATTATTATTAAATATGAATAGATTATTAAAATTTGGAATTCCTTTGAAAATGGTCCTAAATTAATCGAGAATTTTAAATTATTCAAATTTTTTGTGTTATGTGAGGGGAAAATCCATTTACGAACTGAATGTCAGACTCCTCCTGGGTTTTACTGGCGTCGACTGCCAGGGTTATTGTCCGGTCTATTCATTGCGTTCATTTGGCTAACTATTTTCGAAATGTGATGCTCTGTTTTATTTAATTCAATTTAATCTATGTTTTTATTTTTTTTTATTGGTCGAATTTTAATAATATTTATTATTATTACAAAATAAACTAAAAATGTTTAAATATTAAAAGTATTAATTACATTAAAGGATACATCTTAATTTAAATGAACTTCTTTTCCGACATATATCCCTATATATCGTTATCTATATAAATCGCAGATGTGGTAATTAGAAATATGAACAAGTTTTATGTATTAACATATTTCCACCTTGATTATTAATGGAAATAAATTCATAAATTATATATTTTTTTCTTAATGACATTAACACACGTACGATTCCAATACGACCGATTTAATACACACACACATAGACAGACGATGGATAATTAAGCCCGATAATCACTGATTGAAACATGCGGCGCAACCTTTGCGGGCGCGCGCGGAAGGAAAGTGGACGTGGCTGGAAATATTTAAGCTAATGAGCCTCGATGTTTTTATATACCCGGTTACTTTTATATTAATTATAATAATCATTAATATTCAAGCGGCCGATTCGGTCCCGGGCATTCATTCAAATGAAGCCCGACGAAAACGCTCAAATGATAATATGAAAGTCAGTCCGTCGGGTTTTCTAAAGTGTGCCACACATACACACGAGCGCCGAGTGTGGCGGTGTTGGTTATTTTCTAAAAAAAAAAATTACACATTGCCAAACGCCGATTGCACTCTCCGAAATAGCGGCGTGTGCAATTTTCGTCGACGGGGATATAATTATTTGTAAATTGATGTTGATTTCTAATGGGTTAATGATTTATTCGTATAAAATGTTGACACTCTACAAGTCATTAATTCACAAATAACTATTTACTAGAACCTATTGATAAATAATAGAATATTATTTAAAAACAATAATATATTTTAAGAAAATCACCAATGATCGTAATTAGCAAAAATCTATATAATCACGAAAATATTGACTAACCCTCACGTTGCTCCCATCATCAAACACTTATGTATCCCTCGAGACCCAAACATAATTCCAAAATTAAGCATCCAGTACTAGCCATTCATCAATTCATTTCATCAAATTTAGCAGGCCGAGATATTGACAGTTAGGTTTAATCAACGACAGGAACTACACAAAGACAGGTCGAAAGACCTCTGGTCGATAGCAGTTTCTCTTAAGAATATATATTTGTTTTAAATTGTTTCATGTATTGCATATTAAATTAAATATGTATGTATTCTTTGGGAAATAAATAATAATAATAAAAATTATAATAATAATTTATTTCTCAACAAGCAGAGCCTAATTACAGAGAAATATATATGTATAAACTAAACTAAATAAAAATATTATTTGATTATTTGACAAAAGATCTTAAATCTATTTCTTATTTAATTATTCTTGATAAAAATAACTGAATATATGTTTCGATTCTTTTCTTGGGATTGAATATGAAGAGCTGCATATTAAAAAAATAAAAGCTGTAAATAATTCTACTCAAAAAATATAGAAAAAGGAATATCTACTATTTCAGTGAATATACTTATGCATTGGGGTATAATTAACGTGACTTAAATAAAATACATCCTAATTAATTCATCATCAGCAGTTTAAACGAAATATTTTAATTCATTGTAAAAACATTCACTAAATAGTTTCACTTCTAAATTAGGCAAAAAATGGCACTATTTTTTTAAAATATATGAACACACTGTATTTATTAATTAGCTCAATATATTTTTTAATACATCAAGATTGTATAAATTCAAATTAGCCATAACTTAAGTCTTTCCTCACAGTCTATTAATATTACTACTGCAATAACATTTAATTTTTTTATAAGTTATATAATCAATCTAATTAAACACAGTTTCAACCAGTTTTTTTATAACATTCTATAATTGCTTTCCTTAAATTAATTTTATTGGAATTATATTGGTGCTTTTTTACATCACAGTATTAGGATTGATTTTTACATTTTAATGACATTACCATTTATATTTATTACATGACAGCGTGAAACGGTTCAATTAAAGTAATTAACCCGTAAACAACTGCTGACTATAAATACATGCAATTAGTAATGAATTTTGATTTAAAATTTGAAAGTAAAATAATACAGTATTAGAGAATTGAAAATGTTTACTATTTAAACTTAAATTTCTGATAGAAAAAAATAAACAAGTGACGAGTCTATTAATCATAATAAATGGACTATAACGCAAGCGCCATCTATTGCCTAATTTAACGTGGAATCGTCAACGATTATTTTTTTTCCGATCGAGAATTGCCTTTTGGTCAACTAAAGGACTAGATGGGGCTAGATGGATGGTGGATGAACATTTTATTAAACAAGTCTATTGATCTTTATGTTGGTTGTGGTTGTGGAAACATAGTTTCTTAAATATATTTAGTTTAATGAAAAAATAAGTAGAGGAAAGGACAATTATTTTTATTTAAATAAGTCTATTGAGTTGTCGATATGATTATAATCTGTACTATTATATTTTTTATACTAATATAGTAACAAAATATTTTTATTCGTGTAAATAAACATATGTACAGTAATTTATAAATTTATATTCTTAAATCGAAACATAATTCAGCTATCGAAACGAAATCTATCAATCCTAACATATATTATTAATGAATTATACTTATTTGTATAGATTACATTGTAGCCTGAATAAAATAATTAAATAGGATATATGATTTTCTTATCCACTACCCACTATCAGTAGAAACAGATGCCAAGAAATATTACCACTACTACAACTTTCTCTACTTGTATTTTTTATTGTAAATAAACCAATGACACAATGACATTGAAAATTAACAAGTAGAGAAAAAAAAACTCTTAATTATCTATATAGGATTTAACTCCGTGATTGACAATTTAACCACATAGGTTTGTATTACTTTCGTTTTCACGATAAACGGCATTGGAAGGAAGATTTCCTGGACCACGTTTGACTCACCTCTATAATATATTTCATTTAACTTTAGGTTTAGTTTCTATACGACCATTAGACAAGAGTTTTATAATTCACGCATAACATCAGGTTTATTTATGAAGAAGCTCAGTTAAACAAATTAAATAAAAAGAATTTGAAAATAATTAATTAGTCAGTACATTACTTTCTCTTTAACTACTGTGACATTATGACTTATGTTACATAAGTACTTTAACAAATGTCCAATAATGGACATATATACCTACATACGTAGGAATTTGTTATATTGCGAATATATATATATATATATATTGAATATTGCGATGTTTTAACAATAAATTAAATAACAATTGCATAATGGAGAAATTTCCCAAACTCGCATATTTTAGTGCACACCTGTGGTCATTTGCGCATACTTTCCAGTATAAGTGTAACACATCCAAATAAACATTAAGCAATTTTGCTAATCTGATGAATGCAATTAAAATCAGCTCAATATTTGAAGAACGAAGAGTTGTGACAGATTTAAATTGTGTTTTATAAGTCACTTCAACAACATCTTCACTCTTTTGTGTTAGTTGCGACCATTTGGTATTCCGCGCCGAGAAATGACAAATAGACAGATGGCAAATGGTCGAAAGTTACTATTAAACATCTTGACATTCAGACTCGTGCCAAATTAACGCGGACTAATTGAGTGTATTTCTTGGTAACGTTCGAAATAGAGGCTATTTTAGGAATGTTTAAAATTAGATGTGCATAAAAATATTGCACTACCACCATTAAGTACTTGGCGATATATATATATATATATATATATGTCTTTAATCAAAAAATACAATTTTTAAATAATTACAAGTAGTTGTTCATATTTGCAATTTTAATCTGTTTAAGCAACCGACCAACGGTCTTTTTATCCTGTGTCAATTTACTTTATGCTATTAAATAATAAAATTATAATCATAAGCCAAAATAGACTATCTGGTCGCGGTGACTGTACCCACTCATTTTTAATATTAGTATTATCATTGTAATCATAAGGCATCTTTTCCGTACTGATGAAACGTGGTAATGAATTGATGAAGTGTTGCTGCTGGAAATATATTTCGATGGAAGCATAATTTATTAATAATTTCATGTTTGGTGTCACAGTAAACAACAATGCATTAAATTGTTTGCATTAAATGAATTGTTCAACCATTTTTCATGTAGCGTTTGGAAAACTGGTGATGACCATTTGGGTCTATCACTGTTGTGATGGGGTAGACCAGTGTGTTCCATGTACCTTGATGATGATAATTGAGTGGATGTTTTTCTGTATCTAATATGAAATAATATGAAACAACGTTCGTTTCGTAAAGCCCACATTTATTGACGATATATATATATATATATTCAATGACCCCTTTCTACCCACATGGGTGTAGGGTAATTTATTGACGATGCCACTTTGAAATTAGGCAAAACATGGCGCTATTGTTCCAATTTAAGGTTCACAGTAATTGATTGATCATTTTAGTTTAGAATTTCTATTAAAATATTTGCACTTATGGTTTTCGTCCATTCGTCTGAACTTTATTGCACATAAGGGTTATTCGCTCGATGAGTAATCAATCGTCGAACGACGGACACCTGTGGGGCAATCAATAAAGGCTGATATTTTACTTCGGGAGGACGACGAAGGGCTGCCAAGGCCCTGAGAAGACGACATGGAGAAAGAAGCATCAACATCAAGAACAACGAGGACTTCTGAAAACCAGTCATTGACAATAGGATAAGTTGATCATCAACTTCAACACCAAAAAGGAGGAAGAGCATTTCTACGCAAGGGAACTCGTCGGCATAGACCGCCCTCCCGAAAAAAGGAATTTCTCATTCACCAACGTAAAGGAAAGAAACTAAAAGGCAACAGGAATGTTAAACATTCTCTTGAAGTTTCATTCCGCATCCTAAATCTTAGAATTGGGAAAGAAGGATTACCATTAATATGCCCAAGGGCTAAGAATGGAATAACTCAGTATACAAAAAAAAATGAAGTAGTGTAGGACTTTTTCATTACATTCATGATTTTATTGCTTTGAGGTGGAACGAAGAGTTTCTGAGTGGGGTTTTTTAACAATTGCCTCAGTAATCAACGCTAATTTATGCACTTATATAAGGATTTCAAACTTTTTTTAGTCAAAGCCAATGTTTATTATCTATTGCAAACGCCTTTCGTTAAAAACATCAAAAGGTCGAAATTAGGTATTCCTTGAAAATATGACACCATAGCCTTCAGCCTACTTAACATAATAACAAATCTGCTAGTATTTAGGATAAGACAGAAAAAAACATTGTTTGTATAACGCTAAAATTAATTTATTGTGACTATAGTTTCAACAATTTACACTTGTCATTATCAAACTAAAACTTTTAATTTGATAATTAATTTTAGTGTTATACAACGTTTAAAGTGTTTCATTTAATTGATAAAGAATGTAAAACAGTGTCGAAGTCCAAGTTATTAATAAAGAAAAAAACATTATAGAATTAATTCATGCACTCTGTGGTTTTGAACTGCTAATCGAAGGCGAAATTCAACACACTGATGTCATCAAATCACTTCTTCCCTTTTTGTGCTAAATGAACCGGTTCATTGCAGTTACTTTGATATATTACAAAAAATGACATCCAGTGTATATTGAACCCAACACAGTAAAGTCTATGCCCATATTTGGTTTAATTTTCTGAATCATAGTAAAAGATAATATTGCATCGAATCCATGTCGAGAACACGATGAAATGTGCAAAAAACATATGAAGTTTAATGAGATTTATACAGATTTTGATGGTCGTGGATTTTTAAAAGCATTTGAAGATATGTCTGGGTAAAATATAGAAGGATTGGGTTTATACTAGACGGGATTCAATAAGCGGTAACTTTATTTCACGTGTGAATTAAAATGTATTGAGCGTGGTTCTGGGTTGAGCTGATTTTAAAATGCGATGAGTCTAAGCCATTTATTTTTAGTAGATCCCATTTGATCTTTCTTCAAAATGTATGGCATTGATACTGCTCAATTCAGTGAATTGCACAGATACCAAGTCACTAACAGCGTATAACAGATATACATTATTGGTCTTTCAAATGCGAACATTAGGAAGTGACGTACCAGCAGCAACGGAACATACTAGCGGCAGTACAAATATAATAATAAAATTCTTTATTACCCAAAAGGAAGAGATCTGATTATAAAGTGATATCCACCATTATTCTGTCTTAGATATCATGTAGATTAGACGCGTATGCAAATAATAATTTTGAGGCACAAAAGACCTCTTGCGCCGCGACGGTGTAGAATGACCGAACAGCCAAGTGTATATAAATAGTATTAAAATAAGGAAATACCAACTTTCACTGCGAGTCTCTTGTACTTTACGAAAAGCCTAAAAACCTCAGAGTGCAATTACACCTTTTAAACTAAGTTGAGTGTAACTTAACTTTCATTGAGAGTTACTTGTACCTCATGAAGAGTCTAGAAACCTCGGAATGCATTTTCTCCTTTCAATATAAGTTACAATCTCCGCTGCCTTGCAACTAGCGCGAACATGACATCATCAGCTAGGGAACGGCCATCAGTCGCTCCATCCGTACCGAATATTCTCGCCACAACAGAACGCTATCTACGTATTACATCTGATAGAGATCGTCGTCATCATAAAGTAACCAGCACCTAAGAGAAATCAGTCGGTCCACCGGTACTGAGCATTCTCACCTAAGCAGAACGCCATCTGCGTAGTACACCTGATGGAGATTATCATCATAAAGCAACCAGCACCTAAGAGCCATCAGTTGCTCCATCGGTACTTAGTGTTCTCACTTCAGCAGAATGCCATCTGCGTAGTACACCTGATAGAGATCATCACCATCATAAAGCAACCAGCACCTAAGAACCATCAATCGCTTCATCCGTACTGAGTGTCCTAACCACAGCAAAACGCCATCTGCGTAGACAGATACTGATATTGGAATTCAAGCTAAGTAGTAAAATAGAGATATAGCTGTCCTTTATTACATGGCTTGACTTTTAATAGTTGAATTGATCCCACTTTCTACTTAGTGTAGACTTACAGACATCTTTTACTACTTAGTGATTTATCTTTAGACAACGCCAAGTGATAATCTAAAATGCGTTCCATTCATCAGCTTTTCATTTGATTTTCAAAAATAGTTTAAGTAAAGGTATACATTGTGGAGAAGGTATCATATTTTCCACGAATTTTATGTCATTTGAGGTACCGCACATGTAAAAAATTAAAACAAACAGTTTACACCTAATTATAATACTTTTTCAGCGCATTCTACCTCGGAAAACTGAGTAGTTCATCTATATCGTCTATTTTCAATCTGTTCTAATTGGGTTTGAAGTATTTACATGAACGTGTGGTAAAAACTGCGTAGAAGATTTGGGTTGCTAAAATGTAGACCATTTGTATCATTCATAAAACATTTTTTTCAAAACTCGCTGCGGTACTAAATTAGATTTTGTTTAGCTTTCATTTCAAGCGGGCTAATCTTCAGAAGTTTTAATTGTAATTGTTTTCAGGTGATGAAACGCCCATTAGGTGGTAACATAAAGCTATCGGAGGAATTGACATTACAGCGTTAAATGGTTCGGGTTTTCGTAGTAAGACGTTAAAGTCGGATCTGAAACATTCGAAGTCGTTAATCTCCTGAGGAGGAGCGGCGGAGGCGAAGTGACGCGTGGCGTGTAACGGTGAGCGGCAATTAAACTAAAATTAGGGAAACCCGTCCCACCCCGTATAAATAAAACAATTTAAATAAACAGGTCCGAAACGTGTGAAATCCAGCGTTTAACGGTCCGTCCGGGGTGATAGTGCCGATGCAACGCGATGATATTGTCGGTGTGGCGCCGCAGCAGCGTGGCGCGGATGCGGGAGAAAGTAATCCGAGCAGAGCAGCGTTCGCGTGCCGCCGTAAATCAGCTGCTGATGTGATGTGATGTGCGTGGCTGGAAGCCCCTAATGCACTCGTAAAACCCATGCTGCACTCTCGTTCTTTCTCTCTTCGTTCGTGCCATTTACCGGCATGGCCTGCCTCTGGATCCATGGAATCCATCCGTCCGGCCCGCCTCACGTCAGCCTTCCCTTATCGCGCCTCCGGACCCCGCGCGGGAGCGAGACGAGACACCCGAACGTCGTTTCGATCCAATAAAACACATTGTGCTCGTAATGTGGCACACTTAAAAATAAACCTTCATTGTTCCCCGCGTGCATGTTACACTTTTATACAACATTTGCATCTACATACATTACAAACTTGCTTTTGCTCCATTACATTTCGCACTGCCGCTGTCCCGCTGCTATAAAACTAGCCAATATATCAGACCTCACGTAATGCCAACATCACCCATACATTCTTATTACGTTTATTTACAACATAGTAACCAAACATCCTTATTTTATCAATCTGAGGAAATCGTATTTAATTAATCGCTGCAGAAACAGCAACGATAGCATCAGTAATTGAGATGATTGAAACCTTCAACCAACCAACTAGGGGATTCATTCAATTGGTTAAATCCACAACCAATCAAATTTCGGAATCCACTTATTTTATTACGACCTATAGTTAACTATCAAACTATAGGTATCTTCGACCAAGTAAATAAAATCTATTAACGATCTCCAAATATGAGTCAGTAAATACCTGGAAGTTGGTAAGGACTTAACATGAAATTTAAATAATATAACACTCAGTTTCAAAACTTTAATAAAGATGAAAATCCAACAGCTAAAAGGGTGGATTTGAGAAGAATATAAAAAAGAAATAAGTTATTTCTTTCTTTAAAACCAACACAATCCTTTATTTTGTAGTATCTGTATCAACGGTAAACACCGAAATTTTCGCCAACTGTTGGTTAAATGAGAAATTAATTCAACCTATGGAATTCATCATATACTTTGGCCGAGGTGATTGAGTTATCAGTAAAACTGTTAAGGAATTTAAAGGATTTCAATAACTCAAAGGTAAACCAGGTACTTCATTGACATCTTCTGGGCGTTTCTGCTCGATTTCTTGTAGCTTACTACTACAATATATGGAAGCTTCTGGCTTTAATAAAAAACGCTTCCACTTTTTGGCGTGGCATTAAACTTACCCCGACATCATATTCAATGCTCGGATACTGTCCAGTGCTATACAACGCCAAGCTTCCACTTTTATGCTCTTACAGATACTTTTCCAACATCTTTTCCTTACGACCACAAATGACTACCCTATGGAACTACTAACTTTATAGGTACCTGCGAGGAAGCGTAACCGCATACCAATACAGTTTTTGCCCCTTATTAATTCAGTCGCCATTATTTCTGCACCACTTTGATCTAAGAAAATTTATTGTACACTCAAAGACATAACCGGAATACTTTAAACCATCTGCTTGTGTTTTCTTTTAAATTCTATAACTCGTTATCACAAAGTTCCATGAATTTAACCTTCTGAATGTAAATAACTTTTCCAAATTAGACAGCATGGTATCCAGTTTCAGTTTTCTGGGGAAATTGGAAATCTTTTATTACTTGGGAAGATGCTTATTGTGACCTTCAATTGATCAAGGACTAGCATAGCGCTAGGAGTATTCTTGTATAAGTAATCCTTCTAGCAGGTTGAGATCGACTGTACTTTGAACTCCAGTCATATCTCAGAAATTCTCTACAGCTTCATCAAGGAATCCTCTTATGTAATTGGTCGCAGAAATTGTTAACCGCATTAATAGGAATTTCCCTCTTCTCACAGCAGTTAGGGTGAACAATCTGGAAACATCCGAATCTTTCACAATATATGTTTCAATAAAGATTTGCAACCTTTCTTTTTGAGACAACAGTCCGTATTTCTATTGAAATAATAATCTCCTAGATTGAAATTGCTTGGTGCAAAGGAATTAATGACATTTTCTATATTATTATCACATAATATAGAAATAATATAATAAGGAAGTTACTGTTATTAACGTTCGGGTAAATGATTTATTTATCATCTGTATGATGGTGCGAATTAAATCTAACTTTGTACGTTGTTAGGCCCAACTACGGTTATTTTCAGTATCAATATTACAACCTCATAATTTTCCTCACTTTTTCATATTCTCTAACAATTGTCTGTTTTCTTCAATGGGTCGATATCTATGGAGACTGTTGTGATTAATCCCACTTCATTCATTGGCAGTTGGAAAAAGGGATTGATCGAATTTTCTGATCATTGCCAGAAATGTTCCTTGTCGCCAAAGGTCGCTCTCGTTCATCTTTTATATCCTCTAGCAATCGTCTCCATGGTCTTCATTTTTGCAGTTGGAAAAAGTGTTTGATCGAATTTTACTATTCATTTCCAGAAACTTTCCTTGTTTAACCAAAGGTCGATCTCGTTAATTTTTCATATCCTCTAGCAATTGTCGACCTCTCCATGGAAAATGTTGTCATTATCACTTTGATGGCAAATTGAAGCGCCACACATAAACCGGTACCGTTCAGCGACACCGCTTTCGTAAAGCGCTGCAGCGCTACAGTTCCCTGAACACGACCAATGTCTTACGTTCTAACACATGTATTATACAAATAAACACTTTCAGAAGCTGCTACCTATCCTATCCTTGCCTCGGGAATTTTGGATCGCATTCTTCCATCTCGGGCTAACGGTATTAGGGAATACATATTGTTTTTTAATATTGTTTATCTTCTATTTATTAATTAATTAAATTATTTATCTTATATTTTATTATTGGTTAGAAGATGATCTATTTTTAATTCAGATGCTTAGTATTTCAGGTTACATGTGTATTTCTGAATGTTGTAATAAATCTATGTTGCTTCTATTTTTGAATAAAATTACATTTTGCCGTGATACAGCTGAATTATCGGACTTAGGTCTCAAGATGCAGCTTCAGATCTAGAAACCAGACGTAATTATTGTTTATATTAACAATATGCTAACTGAGAAAATCAGTACAAACTTCATAAAGTTAAAAACAACCCAACAAACTCTAAAAAAAAACGCGAGGAAAATTTCTGCAAACGGCGAAACCTCAATTAAGTTAAAATCATAACAAACCGAACAAACTCCTAATTCAGGTCTTCGTTTTTTTATAATACAATTTAACGCAGTTTAATAAGCGCACTAACGAACAAAACTAATTCTCCGCGGTGGGCGGCGAGGTCTAGGAAAAAAAATTCGCAGCGCCCTCTTGATTCGCGCAAAACTTTTACGGCCGCTCATGTACGCTATTACATTATCGTTAATATAATTGTAATAAAACATACGCCATTATAAAACGATATAGTTGGCAGTTCTCGGAAAACTCGATCCCGTGTATAATCAGAGAGGAGTGAGTGTGTGTGTGTGTCTCATGGCGGACCCCATTATTTTCATTAAGCCAAACGCGCGACTCGCAGCAACACAAACGAGACGTGAAACTCTTTTTCTCCGTAACTCTCTCTCTCTCTCCGTCTTTCTCTATGCCCGTATACACAAGTCGAGGGCTCCTAATAATAATAAAAAGAAATGTAACACAATGCGATGCACTTAACGACACGGGAATTACGTTTGCTAGTCGTTAAGTAGATTCGTTTGTGAAAACTCGAAGTGATTTGATGGAAAGGATTTTTTTGTATTTGAAATTATAATTTATTTGGTAAGTTATATTTATACAATTAGAGAATACACACAAATTAAATACTAAATGGAAGAAAGGCTTCCAGCCCTTAGCCGACTGATATTTAATTTGATTTAAAAATCCATTATTTGTTATGTATTATTGTACCCGACACTTGAAAGGGTATAAGGGTTATATGATATATATTTGCAAATCACCATAAATTCATACAGGGCAGAAAGACCCATGGTCGATAGCCCATGACAGACTACTAACACAATTGTACATATTGTTATAATGAATTTTGTTGTCATATTGTCTGAATAAAGATGTTTGTATATATAGAGAAATACTTTGGTTTTATATATAACAATATTCGGTTCATTTATACAAACTCAATTTAATAAAATGTTCAGCCACCATTCATCTAGCGTATGGCCATTTCGGTTTTTCGAACCTCATCAGACTAGTGTGTTCCATGTGCAATGCAAAGTATTTTATTATTGTAGTTTACTATTATTATATTAAAATTAATTTAAAAATGTGAAGCTTATAAGACGTAATTTACTTTCCGGACGCCCCACGTATAACTCTCTCTAAACTTAATTGATCCCTGATGATATTAGGGATTGATTACGGGGAGCCTTGAGCTTCACCGAATGCGGTTTGCGTTGATTGATGGAATTAATAGATATGCACCGGGTATATTAAACAATAACATAATGCACTCCGTTACACGCAAGGAGCCAGTTACTAAAACTCGGCTCAAATCAAATGACAGCGCGGTTGCACACGTGACGCGGTAGATAACTCAAGTTAAGCGCCGCTGAAACCGCCCATTAATTAAGCCGCAGTGTGCAGAATGGATGCATGAGGTTTTTAAATGAAAAATTGTTGCGAAATAGAAAGGACACTTTCTAAAGTTTTTTTTTAATTTCAACACGAATTTTAAAAATAACAATAAATTGAAATCTTCTTCAAGTATTAATTATTTAAATAAAAATTATTGAAAGGGTAATTATTTTTATTAAAATAAAAATTAATTAAGACGAATTCTCAGAATCAAACAAAAAATAAAATAAAAATTATTTACGGAATCTCCTTTTTTTCAAAAGTCATAGAGCTAAATGTGGAAATAATTTATTAATTATTTTCAAATCAAAGTTTAAAGTGTTTTATTCAATTCATAAACAATGTATAACAAAGTTGAAGTCTCATTTATTAACAATTTAATTAAGATGTATTGTAATAATACTTAACTTATATAATATTTATCGCTGCTAACTAGAAATACTTTATGGAAATAATACTTAATTGTCAAAGAAATTACTTTAGCAATACTTTATCATATAAAAAATACATCAATTACTTTCTATTCGCGAAATGAATCTTCAACAGGGTATAAAATTTAAAATCGTTTTAAATTCCAATGATGCTTTTATTTTCCATTCTTCTACACGTTGAAAGATTCTTAAAATTCCTTTTCTTTATCGCATTAGAAAGAACATTAATAATATAAAGGAGATAAACCCCAACCAGGTAGTAAGAGCCAAAAGTGGTCCGAACAAGAATCCGAGAGCGCGCGAGAGACAACAAAACAGTGATCATAAAACCGCTAATCAAACTCGAAACCCACCCTCGAGCGCCGTGCAACCTTGTATCTAAACACTCCATTCCACACCTGCTTTAACGCGCCATCGACAGAGACGCCACTTTTAATCGCAATCATCTGAACCGTGGGAGGGTGAAACGCGTGGGGGAGGGGAAGAGAGGGATGAGCCATTGTAATGCGAGGGCCCGAGAGGGTGGCTTACATATCGGCCTTTCGCTAATAGAGGGGTGAGGCGAGATGATAAAGAGATGTATATTGTAATCGCTGCTAACACTTAGAACATTTTTTTTGCGCTCACGCGCGCGATGATTAAATATTCATAGGTGATAAAAGGCCGCGCTGGGAATTATTTATGAGGATTGGATATTTCTTCGGAGAGGGGATGCGTTAATTCTGCCCATTCGAACTGAGAATCATTGATTACAAAAAAGGAAACATTTTTTTTATGCAGATTTTTTTTATAAAGCGAAAAATACTGGGGGATCAAATGGTTTTCTTACTTCCAAGAAACTTTGCCACAATTTCAACATAGGTTCAGACAATTACCATGGCATAAGTTTAAAAAGCTAGCTAGCTTCAAAAATGCTGGGGGTAGTATTTGAGTATACATGATTAATTTGTTTCTCACTTTGTAAAATATTTCTATTAATATAGAGGTTTTTTTGATTAAATTCACTTTCAGTCCAAACAATTGTAAAATGTTGTTGATAATTTAAAACTAATCCCTTAATACCTGAAATTAAGGGATTAGTTTTAAATTATCGGGTAGGATTGGAAATTAACAAAGCCATAAAGGCGGGAAAAACGTGGTCAATGACAACGAGGACCTCTGCAATTCCCCAATATTAAAAGCGCATATTACCTAATATGCCGACACCTTATATATTTAACTGATTTTATACTTTGCACAGCTTTAAAAAATGGCATTTAGCCGAAACTAGTTGAAAATAAATAATTTATCAGTATTTACTGATAAATTATTTATTGAATAAAAAATACAATCAAAAAACCTGTATATTATTATATATTTTGTTGAAAGTATCACATTCCAATAAATGATTACTTAAGGTTGCGGTTTAGTGGAAAGAGATAGCTATATAGTAAAATGGAAATAATCGTTTGAAAATAGAGCTATTCTTTTGGATTTCATAATATTTACATTTTTTATCTACCAAGTATAAAGTATCAGTCTAAATAAAAAATAAATCGTTAATTTTCGTGTATTAAGTCAATTTACTAGTTTAAGTTAGAAAAGAAAATTGTAAGATATAATGAAATAAATAGGTCATGTCTGCTAAGTTATTTGAATGCTGAATTTAGTAAAATCCTTTAAATTTTCATTGCACAAGTTTTTATTAGCAAAAATTTAATGTAAAATTTGCTATAAATTTGATCAATTTTCATTGTTTTTCATAATTATTTTTCACAGAAACATTAAAATAATTTTTAATTTATCTGATGAAATTCCTGCTTATTTTAACATTATTTTAATGTATAATACAATATTGTTCATTGATCACAACAACAATCTAACTCAAATTAGTGATTGCCCATATTTGTATAGCTATCTCTTTCTTCTAAACCGCACCCTTAATACTGATCATAGATATTGTATACAAATCGAACATCAACATTATCACAAAATCAGAACTACTGTTAAAAAGTTCTGATTTTCTGATGACGTTGATGTTTGATTTGTACAGAATATCTGTGATCAGTTTGTATAAATCAGAACTACTTTTAACTTCAAAACAAATTTTATCCGCAATCGACTGGTTTAGCCATTGAATAAACTTTAAGCTCCCTTCAGGCGAACATTTTCATGGCAAACATAACAGAAAAAATTTAAAGTTAAGGTTTGTCGATGATGTATTGGCACGTTTTAACAGATCTCATAGCATTCAAATCATGACACTAACTTGCAACATGTCATTTGAGGTCCACACGCCTATTTCCAGGATTATATCAAACTCTTATTTTTTTTTCTTAAAAAAAAGATTGAGCCTTTTAAAAGAAAAAAAAAAAAAATAAA
This sequence comes from Philonthus spinipes, assembly GCA_963082785.1. Classification (NCBI taxonomy): domain Eukaryota; kingdom Metazoa; phylum Arthropoda; class Insecta; order Coleoptera; family Staphylinidae; genus Philonthus; species Philonthus spinipes. The sequence goes on from OY720304.1 coordinate 8,728,113, forward strand.
TAAATAACAGAGCTGGATCGAATTCGTGAAAAAGACAAACATGGCTTCCATTTCCATGTTATAAAATCTGTATATTTTTTTTTTTTTAATTAACAAAGTACAAAATAAAAATGCAATAAATTTAATCTACCCGGGTATAACTCACAATTTAGATAGAATCAGACAACTGTGATTTTATCTGTAGGTTCGCCAATAGACCGCGCAGTAGACACTGAAGATGCAGTACAATTCCTTAAATCTGAATTATCGGTAGTTTTCGATTTTTTTAGATTATTATTATTAGTATTGTTTTTATTTGCAATATGTTTATTATTTGGTTTGGTGGAGGTTTTCGAATTATTATGGTTCACATTCTCAAATATCAATGCCATAAGATACGATTTAGATCTAACAAGAAATTATCAATTTTACTGTTCAACGCCAAAGACCAAATAAGTAGGCAAAAGAAATATGAAGTGTACAAATGACAACATTTGCTTTCTATTCTATTACTTCATGTTTTGTCTAATAAAATAAAATCCATTCGTTGGAGAATTATATCGTGCTTTGATAAAAAAATGCATATGAATCAACAACTTCAGCTATCTTTGTAAATATAATATATTGAAGTTAATTTATATACCTAAATTAACTAACTAACTAAGATATATTAGATAGAATTTGACACTACTTGTATTTTTTTGTAAATTTTGAAAATAAAAATATATTATTATTATTATTATTATTAAGAATTAAATTTGCATTTACATTTTTATCGAATGTTCCCTCCTTCCTTCCAATGGCCATACAGCCCAATTCGGGCCTTAGCCTGCTTCATTAAGTTCCTGCAAAAAATTCGGTCTGCGGCCTTTATTTTACAAGAGCCTATTTTTGGACTTCTCTCGCATCTGATTCGACTTCGTCTTCCCATCTTTTCTTTGGTCTTCCCATCGGTCGTTTCTCTTGTATTCCAGGGAGGTATTCTGTTTTTTTTTTTCATTCTGACTACGTGCCTTGCCCATTGCAGGCGTTGTAATTTGATCTACTGCGATAGTCTACCCCTGGTAGACTTCCTTGCATACTTCATGGTTATATCTGATTCGCCAAAGATTATTTTCACAGATAGCTCCTAATATACTTCGCACAATTTTCCTTACGAATATGTCTAGTATATTGGCTGATCTCTGAGTCATCACCCACGTTTTGCACCCATCGCTCACTATAGTTTTATATATGCATCTATGCACATGTTTAGCTGTAAATATATGTAACGTGGCGAAGTAGGCTTTGTTGGCTGCCACTATTCTTCGATTGGTTTCAGCTTCCTCCTTGTTATCCCTATCTAAGACTACACCTAGGTAGGTAAATCTTTCCACTTCTTCCACGTTATCTATTGTTATATGTATCAAATGTAGTTACACTAATACAGTTTAGAAGAAGACTTCTCAACTTTGTACATTACGACTATATGAAACGAAGTTCCAACCTCAAGGTTTAATAAATCATTTTTCTGTGTACATCTTTGGCTGTAAATATATGTGACGTGGCGAAGTATTAGCTGCTATTATTTTTCGATTAGTTTTAGCTTCCACTGTGTTATCCATATCTAAGACTGTAGGTCCTAATATCCTTCGTATAATTTTTCTCTCGAATATGTCTAGTGTATTCGCTGATCTTTGAGTCATCATCCATGCTTTGCACTTATAGCTCACTATAGTTGTCTATGCGTCTATGTAAATGTTTGGCTGTATATATATGTAAAGTGGCGAAGTAGGCCTTATTGGCTGCCATTATTGTTCAATTGGTTTCAGCTTCTTCTGTGTTATCCCTATCTAAGACTACACCTAGATGGGTAAATCTTTCCACTTGTTCCACGTTATGTATTGCTGTGTTTATATATTATAGTTATCCTAATATAATTTAGAAGAAGTAACTATTCTCAACTTTATACATTATGAATAATCATATGAAAAAAATCCCAACCTTAACATTTAATAAATCATTTAACTCCATAAAAAATCAAAACACACGTGTTTTATGTTTTTTTTTTGAGTATGCTCATGACGGTGAATTCGCGCGTTGGCATATCGAAAATATAATCAATCCGCGGTCCATTCATTTTTGTTTTACAGCCCGTTATAGTAGTTGTCGGTGTAATGTGGAGGGGGGAGGTGAGTGCGGCGGCGGTATCGGTGTTGCCGGTGAATGAGTTGCACGCAAAAATGTGTGCCAATAATTCGAGCGGCCGTCCACTTTTGAATTACTAAATAATTTGTCTGCAGTAATTAACAAATAAATGCAACCGCCGAATTATAAATGTCAATTAGCGCCTTTCGCAACTGCACAAATCGAAAAACACGAAACGCACCCCCTCTCCCCGGGCGATTTATTTGTTTCCGCCTAAATGCTCTTCAAATCCCTTCCAATGATGATTTTTTTTATGTATATAATCTAATTAATGTATAAGTTTTCAATTAATTCGTAGATAATCTATTTTCCTTATACCACTAAAAGCTGATTTTAAGTAAATATAAACTTTTTATAAACTTTTTCCACGTTGGCCTTAATTACACACATTCTAACTCAAAATCATTAATTACAATAAAGACATTTTTTATTTTTCTAAAACGCAAAATACTCGATGAATTTATACTTTTAAGAAAAAAATCTTTGTAGTAAATAGCTGTCTTCTTCCTTCCTGAAGATACGTATGCGAATTACCTGAACGAAAAAAGCATACATCAAAAGGAATTATAAAATCTTCCATATCGAGAAGAAACTAAAAAAAACAAACTTGTTGTTGATTGAAAAGCTTGAATTTTTGTCCGCACTCTTCAGATTAGAAAAGCTTCGTCACGCTCGAAGGTAATAAAACTGTGTATATAAAATAAGCGTAACTAGAGTCTATAAAAAGGAGAAGGGATGGGGGATTTTAACCTGGGATTACAATATATATATACGTAATTCTGCTATAGTATTGAATTATACAAATTTAGTTTGAGGGGAGGGGTGGTTGGATTTGAATGCCTAAAACCCCTCTTAGTTACGCCTATAGTATACCAGGTGGTTATAAAAGGTGTAACAATATTCAGATAGAGTAGCTCATGGGTTCACTTTAATAGAAAATTAAAGTAAAAAAAATTGAATTCTTCATAACGTCTCATTAAACGTGTGTATGGAACTTTATATTATCCATTGAGATATTTTGGATAAAATCTATAGGACTTATAATAAAATGAACCGATGAACCACTATATCTGGAAATTGTCACACTTTTCTTTTCAAAAAAAAAATATTGTATCATTTTTCTGGAATTATTTTCATTCTGTAGCATATAAATGACATTTTGAAAATAAATATTATTATTTTTTGTTCGCTTTGTATAATGTAAATGTTTATAAATAATATCATTAATAATATAATCGGGGCATTTCTGTAAGGAAAATATTAAGTTTAACGTGTACGTTATATTTTATCATTACTGTCTAAGCTGGTTTTCTAATGGATGCATATACAAAGAATGTGAAGACAATTAATAATATATTCGTTAAACTTAAAATTTTCTGTACGGAATAGCCCCGAATAGCACAAAGAGGCTACACCGTAATGAAATAATTACAGTGAATTTCAATAAATCGGGGCTATTCTGTAAGCAAAAAGTTAAATTTAACGTGTACGTTATTTTTTTTTATTATCACAGTTTAAGCAGCTTTTATAATAAATATATATGTACATAGAAATTAATTAATAACGTGCACGTTATACCTAACATTTTCCACACGGAATAGCCCTGATTATTTGATCAGAAAATGTGTTTGTTTTAAAAATATATAATTGTTTGATTATTTTTTCAGAATTATTTAGGAATAAATAAAACATCTACAAATACATCTTGATGGTGTTACGCATTTAGTTAAACTAAACCATCACGCTCCATGCCGCACACTTTCTTAACCCAACCAGATTATATTTGTAAACACTCATTTTTACCTATTTACACTTCACACATCCCGCATAATTCATTTATAACCGACGAAAATAACTCGGAGCATTATCACTTTTGGTTAACTGTAAAAGCAACTTTCTAATTCACAATTCCGTGGAGATATTTTGTTTGTTTGTTAATATAATATATGCGCTTTTTTGTGTGTGAGTGTGGATGTGTGCGTTTGTATAAATGCGTGTTTCTCATTCAGAGACCGAGAAAACACGTTTTTAAATAACTCTCGGCGGCGACGGCGACGACGCCAAAACCAAAACAAAGCCCTCCGAAACGCTGGGCGTCTCCGAAACATAAACACAATAATAACACGAGCGTTTTCCGTTTTTTTTTTTGTATTATTATTATTTTTTTATTTTATTTTAAACACATCTCACCAGTTGTTTCACCCCTGTGCGTGTTTGTATAAATAAATATGCTTTTGTGGCAGGCGTAATGAAAATAAATAGAAATTTATAATAAGGCGGGAAATGAATGGGATGTTTTGGGGTTTTGGTTTGTGTGGGTTATTTTTGTAAATTGTGTTATTTTCATAACAATGCAGTTTTTGTTTAGGGGGAATGATTTCTTTTTACCACTTTTGTAATATATATATTTTTTATTTTTACGCACGCGTTAAAGTAATTGATATGCAACAATTTCACGATTAATCCTTGAATTAAACTGGTTGGAATTTAGTGAGATTGACCGTAGAAATCGAAAGACACAACAAATATAATGATTAATCTTTGGATTAAACGGATAGGATTTTATATAACCAGAGAAATTGAAAGGCACAAAAAATTCATCTTGAGAACATTAAACGATATCGCATGGAGATCGAAAATCTGTATGCCGTTCAACTTCTCTGCTTAATTAGTCTAAAAACTTATTAGTTTAGTCCAGCACGATTCCTTAAAATTATAATATAAAATTTTCCTATTTAAAATAATCTAATCCATTTCATTTAAGAGCGCGCTATACCTCCTATTTAAAATAGAGATGGGAAAAATCGATTTTTTCGATCTTATTTTGTGACTAAAAAATTAAGTATATGACAATTTTATTAATGCAAGGCATTCTATTAATATCAGTAACTATTTCCTATTTATTAAATTTATTAAAAACCTTCTCTTTGTGCTTCTTTTTCGTTTTCAATTTCTTTCTTAAGCTTTTCTTTTTGTTCATCGTTTTTTACTTTGGTGTTTATATGTTCAGGACTGAAATAATTATTTCCTGCTCTTATGCTTTCCAATTCTTCTTCATTTTCAGATTCGTTCCCTCTTTTAGGATTGAGCAAATTTGATAAAAGCAAAATGTCACATCCATACCCATCCATTTTGTTGGATTTTGCTCAATCCTAAAAGAGGGGACGAATCTGAAAATGAAGAAGAATTATTAAAAACCATAAATTTATTAATAATAAAAAAATTAATTAATTTCAAATTCTTTTTATTTAATTTACATACATTTATTGTTACTTATTGATTTTATTTATTTAAAATTGCTCATTTAGAAATACTCGATTACTAATATTACTCAATTTTGCCCAATACTAATTTAAAATCAATTTTCGCTGATATTTTTATTTATTAGTTGCACCTTTGAGTTTTATGTTATTTTTTTGCAAAATATAAAAAAAATCCAGGTTAGATGTAGATGTAAGGGGAACGAATATTTGCATGTGAATTGATCAGCTGATACGGAGCGCTCTTAACGTACATCTAGCATAAACGCGAAATTTAGGATGTACCAATCAGCTGACCCCATCGTTACGAAGTTAAGACTTTCAGACCATAAGTCGAAAGAACTAATTCTAAACCAAAACAGTCAGTTGGAACTCCGGACAAAAGCTAGAAGTGAAGAAATAATCAGTGATGATGACATGGATGAAACTCCACTACAATCAACATCAATAAATTGATCGACAGAGTTTATTAATGTATTCATAAAAAAAGTGAAAATTCAATTTAATTGATCAAGATACAAAAAAAAAATAATTAAAAATAGCTAATAACTGCATTTTGTGTAACCGGGACATTTCAATCTAAAGTTTAAAAAAATCACCTGGCGCTTAATGGAATTAATATGTTCCTTTACAAATAATTGTAAGATTATTAAAAAATCACTCAATTTTAAAATATTTGAATATTACTTATTTCATTTATACTTTCTTCCATTTCATATATTTACGCGTCGGAAGAATGATATAAAAATGCGGACTTGTCGAAGTCCTAGACAATGAAGCCCAACCCTACGAGAATCTTGTTAATCTATTGACCCACTTTCATTTTCTGTTAGAGCCAATTGTGCTGGAAACAAAGACCTAAAATTTGTTGCATAGTATTGTTTATTTTTTATAAATAAATAAAAAAGATGATGACAATCTTAGAAAAAATAATTGAACAAAAAATGATTCAACTTTAAAAAAAGTGTAGATCTAAGATCCCTGTCACCCAAGTTCAGGAAAAAAATGATCGCCTTCTTAACCAACTAATACTAAAAAAGTTGAGATTTTAAATTGAAAATTAAAAAAAAAACTTACAAATTATAACAGCAGTGGTCTGTGTGTGTTTTTTTCTAATAATAATCTGTATTAACAGATATATACAGCAAAAAATACTAAATTAAAATTAAACAATTACAAAATTAAATGTATATTTTATATCTGTGATATCGACCAATGGTCTTTCCGCCTGTTTTTTTTTCTATTTTGAATTAAAATCAAATCTAAAATTTCTTTCCAACCAAAAGGATTTCCAAATCTCTGAAAGTATTTTAGTCGATTTAGTTCTATTATGTTTAATTAATTTCTCACTTAACCCGTGGTGAAACATTTTTTAATTAATTCAGGATGATTTAATTGAAATTAAAACACTTGGTTTGTTTCACTTGAAACAGTTGAATTAGTTCTATTATGTCTAAAAATAGCGTATATTACGACCAATACCTTAACTGGTAGCAATAGACTCCAATTGGTCGCGGTACAGGAAGGCTGAATAGCCAAATGACCTCGGTTGTAAAATAAACTGACAACTAACTCTTGGTCTACAGCTAGTAAATAAAATATTCGGTCATTGATCTAAGTATGCTGAGTATGCGCATAATAGATCTAATAAATCAACTAAAAGATACTAAAAGCTATCAAAATATTTTTAGTCAGTTTACTTCTATTGTGTCCAGAATAATTATTAAAAACCAAATCTAAATATGCTTAATTAATTTCACTTAACTCGTGTTGAAACATTTTTGAATTAATTTAGGATAATTTAATTAAAAATTAAAACACTTCGCTTGCTTCACTTATTTATATTTTCTTTAACTAGTTTCGACCATTGGTCATATTCAGGGAGGAATATACAAAGCAAGGTCTAGCTGTAGGCCTGATTAGCAGACAGTTAAATCATAGAGAAGCAAGAGTACAAGGGAAACAAACAAGGGGCCGACCAAGAAAAACATGGGAAGGAACGATAAACGAAATATTTGAGAAGAGAGAAATCAAAAGACAAGAAGCAATAAAAGGATTTATTAGGTCATAGAAAAAAAAATGAATAAAATAAACCTTACACCTGAAAAGGTAGAAAGGATCACTGAATATATATATATATATATATATATATATATATATATATAAATCATAGATTATAATTTTCATGATTTTTTCCATTATTTTGAAGATGACAGAAATGTTAGATTATTTAATTGGCCGGTAGGTTTTCCTCTCGCTAATCCAACAAACAATAAACGAGACTACTTTACTGGTTGTAAACAAATCTGCTGCTTTGGAACATAAGTAACTTCAGTCCTTCACAGCAGCTTTTCTGTATAAAAAAAACTTGGATCGTCTGCTAAAAAGATAAGCCGTTTTCTATTTTTTTATAAAAAAAATCTGCTCTCAAGACCTGAAGTTACCCATTTTCCAAACTATTTTAGCAGATTTGCGACTAGTAGTCTTGTATATTGTTTGTCGGATCAGTGAGAGGAAAATCAACCGACCAATTAAGTAATCTAAAATTTCTTTCAATTTAAAAATAATAAAAAAATGACACCATCTTTTTATTTTGGCAAATCGATATCTATAGCTCTGATATTTAGAGACAGACAGGCGTATATCGACTGGAAGAAATGGGGTGTAAAGGGGGTAATGTCCTTTTCTTGAATTCGGTGAACGACTAAATTTCACTAGTATTTTTTTTACATTTCAGGGATGCGATTGCCAATATTTGATTTACGTTAAAATTTTGGCAATCGAATTCCTGAAATTAAAAAAAAAAACTAGTAAAATTTAGTGGTTCACCGAATCACCGAATTCTAGCTAAGGACATTACTTCCTTATATACAAACATCTTTATTCAGACAATATAACAAAAAAAAATACAAAATTTATTATAACAACATCTACAATTGTGTTAGTAATCTGTCATGGGCTATGGACCATGGTCTTTCTGCCTACCATTACCCCCTTTACATCTTATTTCTTCCAGTGGATATACGGCTTGAGAATTCTAGAGTAGGACATTACTCCCTTTACAATGAATTCCCCTCCTACTTTTAAAATTTTTCAAAATCACTGGGGCGAGCGTTAATTATATTTTATATTGATTTTGAAGTGTCAGCCAAGTGAAGGCCATTCCTTCTGGGTAGACATGATAATTGGCCATAGAACGGCATTATTAGTAAATTGAGTAGTTACTATTAAAATTTTGGCATGTTCTGTATTTCCTTATTCTTTAGTTTCAGTTTTTGGTATTTGCATGATTTTTTTGTTCTACGAAAACTAAATATATACAAACTCGTGTATTTTACGATAAAATCTTAATGAGTATCAATTTCCTAGTACCAACAAAAAAAAACAACAGTAAATAATCCATTACTACATTAGTGAATTGAAAACTGATGGTAAGATCAATGGTGCTTCTAGTAATAAAAGTGTAAACATCCCCATTCCGTGCAAAACGCATCCAGAGAATTAAACATATGCATGATACTTGATAGAACGCGATAATAAAAGTGTGATTCCAGGAAAATGATAATAAACCGTATTTAAATGCATGCGGTGGCGCAAAAATGTGAGTGTGTGTGTGCGAGAGAGGATGAAAGGGATGGCGTTTTAGTTTAATTTATACATATCTTCCGGTGAGGGCTGACTAATTTAAATTCACGTGTTAATTTTATTTCCTAATGGACACAACGTGTACGCTTCGGCCGTGAATAAGTGATGAAATCGCATCTAGTCATATGTGGGTTAAATTGTGCCTTGAAACATTGAAGAGGACATCGGCGGCCGATATGTGTAGTATATGTTTAATAGAGGATGACGCGTGGGCGCACACGGCGAAACACACATTGCCATTTCCATTTATAATCAATCCTCCATCTTCTGAGCAATAAAACCAGCCGGCGCTAACGCGGCGCAGTCGGCAGAGGGCGCTGTCAACGCCACTATATAACGTGCAGGCAGCGCCGCGGCGCTGCACACAATTTACTTTATGTGTGTATTAAACAGTTTTAATGTATTTCGTAACTAAGTTTATATTGTAAAGCGGGGGTGCCGGGAATATTAATGCGTCGTTTTTTTGCGAAATGAGATAATGTATTATTGTCAAGTCCTGAAACATTGTTGCAAATCGCAATTTTACACGTTACACTCCGCCCGCATAAATATCAAAACTTTTTCACTTTTCTCTCGTATTCTCTTTTTTTTTTGTGGTTCATTCCCAGTTTGGCTGTTTACTTTTTTTGCGCGCGTGCATTTTCGGTCGCTCGCCACAAATTACACACATGCTCACATACGTATTGTGCATTTTTATTATATTCCGTTTTAACGCTCCATAATAACTATCATCGCGCGCGGTACAAACAACAATTTTAATAATCATTTAATGTTGCTGTATAACATTACCGCCCGCCGCCTATCAACATTCATTTTCACACCAGAGTGTTCAGTTTGAAATTTGTAATTGTTGTTTATGCGTGTCCGTAAGCTGGGAAACAATTGAGCATCAAAGCCGCTTAATGCACGACCATATTCAGAATTTACAATGATTACTTCCAATTTTTGTTTTGATTTTTTTATAATGCACACACCAATTTCGCAGCTCGATGTTATTAAGTTATAATCACACCTAATTGCACAAAATTATATTTTACTCAACAAAGATTTTTATCAAAATAAATATAGGGCTATGTATAATGAAATAAAAGTCTAATTGAATATATCACTACACTCTACAATTATACTATATGAAGTTTATCATATTAGTTCGTCCAGACAAGAAAAAATAATTGTTGATAATGACGATAAGTCGAAACTAGTGAAAAATAAGTGAAATAAACCAAGTTTAAAACTAGGAAACCTTAATATCCCTCCCAAACACCCCTCAGTTACAATTTATGAATCCATCATTCATTCACATGAGAGTTCAGCTAGCTAGCAAAGTTTTTATTTGCAAGTCACCATAAATTCATGACAAGGCAGAAAGACCTCCGGTCGATAGCCCATGACAGACTACTAACCCATCGATATGTATTGTAAATATAAATATTTGTAAAGAATTGTAATTCTGCTATCTGAATAAAAATGTTTCTATATATAAACCAAGTCCCTTTAATTTTAAATTTAATATCAGTTAAATTTTTTCATCAAGTGGTCAATGAGAACAAAATTAAAGTTAGAAGAAAGAAATAAACAATATCGTATAAATATTTCACTGTACTTTAATTAAACTATCATAGAGTTTCGCTGTTTTTTTTAACCCTTACATTCGGCCAACGCAAAAATGACGGCATCTCTTTGTTTTAGCACGGGAAGAAATAGGGTGTAAAGACGGTAATGTCCTTCTCTAGAATTCTGTGAACCACTAAATTTAACTAGTTTTTATTTTAATTTCCAAGGAAGTGGTTGCCAAAATTAAAACTAAACTAATTCAATTTAAAAATTTGATTGAGTGAGTGAAATTCCATTTTAAACATTTATGAAGCAAAACAAACAAAACAATAAGTTTCACAATAATAGAAAAGTCACGAACATTTATCAATGAAATTTGGACCGCCCACCCATGATTCTAAAGATGTGTGAAAAAAAATCTGAAGAATCACATTGATTTTTTTATAGCAACTACTATAGTTAGTTAAAAAAATCTGAAAAATGATTTATTTTATTTCATACATCTTCTGAATCATGGGTGACCGTATTGATATTTTGATTGTAACTACTAGATAGTAGTTATTAATTTATAATAATTATAGTAGTTGCTATAAAAAATCAATGTGATTCTTCGGATTTTTTATTTCATACTTCTCTTGAATCAGATTATTGTAACTACTAGATAGTAGTTATTATCAAAATATCAATAAGGTCACCCATGATTCAGAAGATGTATGGAATAAAAAAATCTGAAGAATTTGAACCATGATTCTGAGTACTAGATATTAGTTACCATAAAAACATAAATCAGATTCTTCAGATTTTTTATTTATTGATCCATCTGAAATGTGACTTTTTCTTATAAAGAGAAGGTGTTTCAGACTTTTCTTCCGCCCTGCTTTGATCAACAAAAAAGTACTGCGGCCCGAAAGGAACATTCATATTTGAAATTTGGAATGGCCACTCATTATTCAGAAAATATATTTTATTATATATAATAAAAAATCTGAAGAATCAGATTATTTTTTTATAGCAACTACTATCTAGGAGTTACAATCAAAATATCAATAAGGTCACCCATGATTCAGAAGATGTATGCAATAAAAAAAATCATTCTTCAGATTTTGTTGTAACTACTACTAGTAGTTACTATAAAAATATCAATCAGATCACAAATGATTTAGAAGTTTCTGATCTAGTATTCAGATTCTTTTAAATCATTTGTAGTAGTCACAATATAAATTTCAATCTGATTCTTCAGATTTTTTATTTTATACATCTTCTGAAACATGGGCGGCCGGCCCAAATTTTAAAAATAAATGTTCCTCTTGGGCCGCGGTAATTTTTGTCGATCAAAGCAGTGGAAGTAAAGTCTAAAACACTTCTTTCTTGTAGAAAAAAGTGACACTTCAGATGTATTGGTAAATAAGACAATCGATAATATTATTATTGGTTGAAACCATTTGGAACATGTACTTTTGGCCTTTAAAGCTTTATTGTATAAGAAAAAAAGTTCAAGTCTTTTCTTCTATTTTGCTTTGATTGGTAAAAAGGAATTAGACCCGAGAGGAACATTAATTTTTAAAATTTAGACCGGCTGCTAAAAAAGATGGGCCACTTATGATTTAGAGGAAGTAGAAATTAAAAAAGTCTATAGGGTTTCACAATGTTTATGTTATTAAAATCCATTTCAATCCCCGTTGTAACGTCTGTTTCATGTATCAGTTCTTACTGTTTTTATTCCATATTCTATTCTTCTCCCGCGTTTTTTTGCCTTTAACCTGCCAAAGCTTTGCTAGATTTTGTTAAACCTCATATTTCCGCCATTTGTAGGAAACATTTATTGCTAATCTGTCAAGAAAAAAAAAATGAGGATTTAAAGAACCATTTTGAAATAGTAAGCAATGTGAGAAATTCGACAAAAATGTCATTATTCAATGTGATCAATGTTTGAGGAAATTTTGTAGGGAGAACAAATATTTGAAGCATATTCAAGATGATTCCTTGTTTACGGCATTCTCATGCAATTAGTATCAAAATCTTCTCTTCCATACACACCAACCCATCATCGGAAAGATTTAAGATAAATACAGAGTAATCAATAATATCTACAGATTGATAGACAGGTAACCAAATACACATGTTGGTACAACTGAGCATATAAAAAGAAAATCCCCTATACCTGACCTAGCAAACATTTTTCCCAGAAATAAATTAAATATTTAATCAAAACTATACATTTAATTTTTATACGTTGAAGCTGCTCCGGACTTATGATCCTTACCTTTTTTAAATACTGATTTAAGTTCGTTTATGATTACATTCCATTTTATGAAACGCAATTTCAAAATACGACGCACGGCACTGTTAATGTCAAATAAATTTAATCTTTATTCATTTTTCCCTGACATGATGGGAGCGATGAAACTCCCAAGATTTTTCGGCCTGAAATTTAACTTGTCTGCAATAATTGTTGATCACTGTATATTTTTAATATTAGTATTGAATGGCAGCTAGATTATTACAGAAAACTACGCCCAAATCCTCAAACGTTTCCATTTTATTAAGTATGGTAACGCTAAATAAATATAAATGGTTTAACCAATTCTTAGACATTGAGGAAACCATGGTGCCTTTGCTAACATTTAATAGTAGATGATTATCAGAGCACCAATTGAAAATTCTGGTTACATTATCTTGAATTCATTATGGTTTTGCACAATTATGAAAATTCCTGGATGAACCGTCATAGGCGTATATGATCATAGCGTTTGGTTTTGTTAGATGAATGAGATACAGATTTATTATTTTTTTATTTTTTGGTTAATTGTTGAGGCTTCTACTTTTATATACATTCTAATTAACGATAATGAAAAGTTCTGTTATATTCAGAAAAAAGTTAAAGTGTTTTAATTATTGGGTTTTTCATAATTTTCCGGCAATTGCCATTTAAATTGTTCTTTCCTCCATCCTATATTTTTAATACTTGATTATTTTACGTCTCCAAGGTAAAATAAAAAGAGGAAATTCTTTTTATTTTACCTTGGATTTTGTCTTTGTATATCCTTCGTACCCTCCTGTCATTCTCCATTCGCTGATTATGTCTTTACCACCTCAATTGCCGCTACTATGTGTGTGTCATTATTGGTTGTATGTCCAGTTCATGATTCAATTCAATTCAGTTCAATTCGTCTTTGTGTACATTCTTGTTAGACCTTGTATTTTAGTTACATTTTTCATTTCAACTGGCAAATAATTGAAACAAAACATTTAACAAATTTACCACTGATGTTGAAGTCTTCGTTTCGGAAATATATTTATTAAAAAAAATAGCGAAATAGTAGTAGTATTAAAATTAATTAAGAACATCCCAACGACCAAAATATGGAAGATTTATATTTAAATCAATGGGTTTTAAATCTACTGTCCTCATAACTGATTACAAAAATAATTAAAAAAAACAACTCATTTATATAACCTAGATCAATTAGTTTAGACCAATCTTTCATCCAAAAAAGTTGACCCAGGTTATATCAACGACAGTTTTTTTTTTTTCTCTAAATAAATAGTCGTAAATCCGATAATTCCAGAAAGACATAAATTAGCAAACGCTGACCTGCACCATTTCAATTCGCTTTATGGTAGTTTTGTGTATCAAGGTGATCGGGCCTAATTACACGACTCAAAAGAGAAACCAAATGCGAGCAGAATATATTTAATGTTGGATCAACAAACTTGGCGCATCGAGGCCAAACACACGAAATGTTTGACGCACACGCATTAATTGATAGCACATTAAAGAAGGCAATAAATTAGGGATTTATATATTTAATAGCGCGTTCAATACTCTGAGCTAAAATAAATTTACGCAGGTTAGATTTTATTATATGTTGCAGAGAAATAAACGCAAAAAAAATTGAGAGGAAAAAAGATGGATTATAAATATCAATCTGATTTATTTTTAACACGTTCCATGCCGAGAGAATTTCTCCATTAAACAAACTTGATAAAATATAAGACGTACATCGGAAAGTACGTCTTATATTATTTTTAATAATTTAGGATATTCGTACGTGAAATAATTAACCAACTAAACATCTTTATTCAAAAGTTTAAATAGATGTACAATAATATATAAAATTAGAATTATATTCTGCAGATGAATCGGCTATCGACCTAAAGTCTTTCAGACTACGTGAAATATTAAATTTAATTATTAATTAAGTTCTCACTTAATCCGTCGTGAAACCAACTTAATTAATAATTAAATTTAATATTTCACGTAGTCTAAAAGACTTTGGGTCGATAGCCGATTCATCTGCAGAATATAATTCTATATATATATATATTATTTAAATAAAACACTTGGTTTGTTTCACTTTAATATTTTATCTCTCCGAGATTTAAATAATATATATATATATATATATATATATATATATATCGATTTAAATTTAATGTACATATTAGTGATGGGAAAAACCGATTAATTAAATAATCGATTTAATTCAAAACTACAAACAATAAAGAAATTTTAATTTGAAAATGTCTCAATTATTTATGGAAATATTAACTATAACAACTACATTTAATTTGTTAATCACACATCTTTTGTGATTAAAAAATTGTCATTAGATTATCAAAAATACTCGATTATTTCGTATTCCCTTATTGAATTAATCGATTTTGCCAATCACTAGTATACATTATTATCGCAATTGAAGTGGATTTTATAATTGATATATTGTGACGCTAAATAGCAACGTATTCTTTGTATTTCTTCTTAAGGAATAGTCTTTATTTCTTTTGTAATATAGTTTTTAGATTATCTTCAGGATATTTTGCCTTTAGACAAAAAAAGAAAGATGTTGAACAACTATACAGTGCGCAGATTATGTATTTATGAAAATCCAATTAAAATCTATACAATATACTAATAAAATCAACCAGATTGGGACAACAAACAAAATGAGAATATCTTTCGACATAGGAATAAAATAAAAAATAAAATATGCGTTTTATTGTATAACTTTAATTAGATTTTCGTAAATAAATAAATAAATAAATAATCAGCACTTTGAGTTATTCAATACTTTTCTTTTTGTGGGAATTGAAATTAAAAAAAAAATAAATATTAAAACCAACTAATGTGCAAATTTATTAACTTAACATTTAACCGACAATAAAAAGTAATTCGTTTATAAATATTTATACGCGATTTCACAAAATTACTATTGAATAAAATATGCCCGGTACATATTTAACAAACATTTAAATAAAATAACCATCGCGCGCGATTCATTCACACCATGCCCACCTGTTAAAAGTTCCGGCTCGATTTTCCCGTCGAATAAAACCACTGATAATTATTTTATCATAAAACGTGAATGATTGGAAACGGGCCGACATATATATTTCGTAATTAATTTAACGACCCGTTAATAAACATTTCCCGTGCGCTCGCTTTCTCTGTTTAAAAATTAAAAATCTTGCAAGTTTGTAGAAATGATTACTTTTTTTTCGATGCAATTAATATTTTTATGTATGTAAAATTATACAACTTTGCAATTTTTTAATGGATGTGTCGGAGATTATTCTTAATTAAAATCATTAATTTAATTCAGCTTCTCAAAAAAAATATATATGTAAACTAATTATAATTGACGCTTACAAAATCATATTAATTTATTATGCGCTCTCCTGAGGAAGTTATTCGGTCAGTGCAATCAATGTTTATATCTTAAACTGTTGTTGGTGCTTTTTTAAATTGTTCTTTTATATAATGTTTTACAATATTTTTAGACAAATAGCCTTAATACAAATCAATATTCGTATTTAAATTGCACTTCCATAAATAAACAAATAAATTCAATAAATAATTTGACAATTACATAAAGTAAGGAGTATAATATTCTTAATCTATGACAATTTTAAAATAATAATAATTGCTAAATTCTATAGCATAAAAAAAATTAAAAGTGTTTTCATTGAACCATATTTTTTGATATTATTAATGAAGTCAAAAGTAATAATATTGAACACAAATTAATATTTCAACTGCCCGTAATTAATGAGTCTAAAAAAATTGTTAATTACATGTAAATACAACCCATTCCGAATAAACGATAAGCTAACGGTCGGATTATTCAAATCAGCCCGAATGGAAAACCATAAAAAGCCTGCTACACATATTCACTTTATCATTCTTTTCTACCAGCATGTATGATGTTAGATAACGCAGTATCTCCCCTGTTTATATTATTTATTTAATTTTTATAATTAATGCTATTCAAACGTCGCTTAAGAGCATTATCGTCGAATGCGACCTTCAAACATCTCGATTATTATTATTAAAAATATTGTTATTATTACAGCGGGCCTATATAAATAAATCGAGATTACCGTTTCGAAAGATCCACACGGACGGCTTTATCTTTATCTCTTGGTGCGTCGCCTTCTACAAATAGTTTGGTTGTCGGTGTGTGAGCGCGCGCTCTCTCTCTTCTTGTTGTTTGTGTAAATAAATTAAATGGATTTATTTGTGTTTTGTTTGCGTTTGTTTTTAAAGTAAATACGGTTTGGAATTTTTCGGATTGAATTTTCTATTATTGCGTTTATTTATGTTTCGAATTATCTCTCGGTAAACATCGGTTTATTGTTGTAGCTAATAAAAATTTGTTATACTGCAAATAAATTTTAATCATTTTACAAATATACATTAAAATATTTTATTCTTCTCCTAATTGCATTTTAATTAATTAATAAGAATATCACTTCAATGAAAACACTTTAATTGTGTTTGAATAACAATTCAATTAAAGCGTTTTTTTATTATTATTATGAATTAGAATGTAAAACAAAGTAAAAGCCTCTGCAATTTACAAATTAACAAGAATATGATTAACATTATCACTTGGTGGAACACGATTAAATATAACCATTGTATTAAAATTAAATATAAATTAGTTAAATTAAATATAACATTAAATTTAATAAAATCCCACATGAAATCAGGCGAAAGATGGCGCTTGCGTTGTCTTTCATTCATTATGAATAGCATTAAATACCGAAAATATTTGCTGATGTGATTTTTTTAATAAAATATTTATATTTCACAAAATATAAATATTATAACATTATCTCGAATCAAGAATCGTTGCATTGCACAAACATTTATTGTGCAAAGGCAAATGTCCATTGCGTAATACAATATCCGGCGACGTATTTACCAGGAGAAGTAGTTGATTCAATGTTTTTGTAAATACTTACATTATGTAAGTCAGTGATGCTTGGTAACTTATCATAGCCCGATGGCTGAAATATTTTATTGAAGAGGAAATAGAAATCATATTTTTTGGCAAAATATATTTTATTTAAAGTATTCAACATCAGTAAATAGTATTGAAACTTCGTCTATATATATATATAATCTAAAATCCCCAACTACCATAATGGTGGTGTAGGGGGAAACTTCGTTTAACGAGCATAAATCATCTATAATAAAAAATGGCCAAACTGATTCGCTTGAGCAATTCCCGAGCGTCATTTGAGCCTGTTATACGCAATCTTCTACTTGTAGCTAGTCAAACATCTCACGATCGATAACAAAATATTGTAATCACGGAAACATTTCAAAACGCTAATTGCTCATTATTAATCCAATCAACCGAAACTCAATTTCCAGATCATTACAACAGCCAATTAAGGAAAAAACAATTTTACAGCACGAGACGTTTGCACGTGTTGTAAAATATTTCAGGATGCGATTGCTGGCATTGTAAACACGGTAATTTTTTTCTAATTCTCGATCAATTTAAATAAATGTATCATTTCGGATGCGCGCCGCGAAATTACAGCACGGAGTAAAAAAAATGTGTTTCGTGGGAAAACAGTAGCGAAGAAAATTGGCGTTGTTGCTGAACGTTAATAAATAATTTTCGATTGCATGTAGTTTAATAATTCTTTTATAAATTATTAAACGTTTCGTAGGGAATTAAATATTTATTATAATAAGCAATAAAATTTGTCGAGACAACTAACAATTTATTATTTATTTGCTAAATTTGATCCTTCAATCATTTATTGATATTTAACGATAATCATATATTTTTATCAAATTGTTGTTAATCATAATAAATGAAAGACGACGCAAGCGCCATCTTTCGCTAGATGAATGATGGCTGAACATTTAAAAAAACTGTTTTTATTATTAGAATCTATACCAGTAAGAATTCTAGTGTTTCATGCTGAGTATCCCAAGTATTTTATTCTGGTTTTATGAGCGTTTTAAATTATCCCAAACCTGTTATAAAAAATTGTAAGACACAAAAAATAAGCAAAAGAATTTTAACTGCTCATATTACAGACAACTTGGCTATCGTAAACACCTCTCCAGGATGGGTCTATGTGAGAAGGCTTTTTGCAGAGGATGTAACGAAGAAAACGACAGAGCAAAGCATGTCTTTCTTGAATAAATTTTATTTTGGATTCATGACAGGTTTGAAATTATATCTTCCCAAACCTGACAGTTATGAACTCAAAAAAATCTTGAAACACTCAAAAATAAAGACATTTGTTTGTTGCATACCAGTACTACTGTGTATTGCAACGGTTTAAATCGAACATATTTAACAAAAGGAAACCATAAATAATAAATTAATTCAGGATGATTTAATTGAAATTAAAACTATTGGTTAAATCATCCTGAATTAATTCAAAAATGTTTCACCACGGGTTAAGTGAGAAATTAATTAAAAACATAAATAATAATTACAAGACTACCTGTAATATATTTCGAGACTCATCACTCATATTTTTATTAATTATTATTTTTCAAAATTAATTTTCTATTCGATTAAAAGTATATAATAAAAAACCTAAAGCTTATATTAATACTACAGTTTAAAAGAACTTTACTTAAAAAATACATTCTTATTTAAAAATGTTAGAATACCAATTTTTTTGGAGCATTGCAAGTTAATAGTACTTACAACAATAATAAATAATAAAAAATAATTATTTTTCTTTAGTTACTGACTTTAATAGAATCAGTTTTGTAGTGGTTGAAGAGATTATAATTAATTATGATCCCCCATAATTTACATCAATAACACCCTAGTCTCTCTCTCTAATACCTGCAAATACCCAGGTATAATATTCGACTCCAAACTTTCCTTCAAACCACATATCCTCTCCTCTAAAATCAAAATTCAAAACGGGGCCCGCTATTTAAAATCGCACAATTTTTAAGCAAAGGGAAGGGAAACAAAAAAAAAACAGCGGGGGAAATTATACGGCTCTAATAGTGTTCCAAACAAGTGTAAATATATATTTGTGTAGTGTATATTTAAATTACAATGAAATTAAATTAGGGGAATTTCTGGCAATGATCAATAAAATTCAATCAATCCCTTTTTCCAACTGCAAAAAATACTTATATTGTATATTTAATATTTAAATAAAACGCACTTTTTATGTATTTCAGTATTTTGTAATAATTGAGTACATATTACGGATACAACTTCAAAATAATTTATAGTCGCAATTTTCAAATTGTATCCATAACACTTGTGATGTATTTAACAAATTTCGATTTTCGCCTGTTGGAATGTGATCTTTGTAAAGATAACTGATTTATTAATGACGTTTTTTTTATAATAATAAATCCTTCATATTAAATTATTATTCATTTATTAATGAGGTTTTTTTATAAATAAAAATTCTTCATATTAAAATCCAAATTTTATGTAAAATTAACCATTATTTGGATTATCAAAATAATTGAATTCATAAACCTATTTTTACAAATTGATTGTTTGAGTTAAGTGAAGATCAAAATAAATTTTATTTATGAACCATCTTCACAGATTAGTCATCAAAATACTTGGATTCCGGAAGTTACCTTTACCATTCCAATATTGAATAGTGTTTGAATAGTATTAACAAAATATAATAAGTGAAAAATAAAATAATATTTTATTCAGGTCGTGTTATTTCAACTAATAAAAATTTAATTAAAATTGATGGAAAACTCATAAAAGTACTAATAGCAAGCCTAGTGAATACGAAAAACAGCAATTTACAAGAAACTCTAAATTACGCCGTCAAACAGTAATGACATTGATCACGCATAATTCTATACAGAAAACAACACAATAAGGGACAAAAGTGCGATTATTAGAAATTTAAACATACACATTCGGGCTAGGCTAATGAAAGTCCGCAATTACACTAATACAGCATCATGTACGTTGTTACACACAATATACCTATTCGTTGGCATTTTTTGTTGCTGTTGTTTTTATATTTATATTTATACATATATTTATTATATGCGGAAAAAATACGGGGGTCATTATGTCCGAACGAAAATAAATACACATGTACACTGTCGTAATTATATATTATTAATGTGCGGTGATTTATTGTAAATAAAATGACGCATATGTGTGTGTGTGTGCCGAATAACGAAAACGACGGATCGTCGCACACAAATGTGTTTAAAGTATAAAACATTTTTCCGGTAGAGCAATCGCAGTGCCAGCGATTTAATTTGCTGTTACGCACAACAATTGGAAATTAATTATATGAATCAGCAAGAAACTAACTGTTGATTTACATATTTCTATGTGGAATTCATACACTAGGTTCTGTTTTTTTATTGTTATTAATAATATGTTATTTTATAAATTTTTCCAGAATATTTAATTAGGTAAAACGATCGCGCACGAAACAATTTATTATTAATAAACAGTACAGTATTATTTCTCGTCCCAATGAATACTCGTTTCTATTGATAGTATAGTATGAGTATACAGTAAAGGCATTCTTTCTCTTATTTATATACAACGCGATTACGACTCTTTTTTTATATAAAACCATTCCACGTTTGAAAGATTTAAAAAGAAACAGGTCTAACTCAATTCCTCATCAAACAAAACCCACAACCAGCCAACGAAATTTGTATATGTCTTCCCCACTTACAACATATATATGTGTATCCCATTCAAGGCCGCGCACAATAAAAAAGAAAATTTAAACACGAAACAAATTATGACACCATAAAGGCACGGACATTAGCCCGACGAGGAATTCTTTAATTATCATCAAGGGGGCTGCGATGCCCTTCGAGCAGGTAGGAAGGACGCGTATTCCGAATAACGGAACGCATTTCTGATGCACCAAAACACACGCCGCAGCACTGCATCCCTGAGTGGATTCATAATATCTCGGTTAATCTCGTACGGAATATGGGGCCATATGGCAAACATCAAAACGCGATATAAATTATTATAAAGCGATTAATAAAATGCGCGCGCCGCGGCTCTTAAATTTTAATAGACATTCCGATGCGGCGGCTCTCATGAATATTCATCGGGCACAAGGAGATTGATGCCGAGAAGGAAGAATGTTTTCAAAACGCATTTTATTTGTATATGTACTGTTTGTTTTCAAGATTTTTTTTTTCGATTAGGTTTTCGCTGCAATCGGAGAGAATAATCGTAATTCAATTGAATCACTCAGTAATTCTATACAACGGATGTGTTACCTAATTAGAAATTTAATAACTCTAAAAGCATGACGTAACGTGTCTTATTATTTGTAAATTTATAATATACCTACAGTCCTGTTATTCACAAACAGATTTTGAAAATAAAAAAAATACACGGCTTCGACAGCATTCTAGATTTTATTTTAAAAAAATCAGCTTTACAAATTTTTAATCATTAAATAAATGCATCAGTCGAATTTGGACTTTTTCACTATGTGGAAAATCAGAAAATATAAGAGATATTTTAGAAACCATAATTTTTTCTGCAATTTGCAGAAGAAATCACAATCATTATAATAATAATAACAATAACTTTATTATCCAAACGGAAAAATCCAACATAGGATAAATTCTTAATACAATTTAAAAAACAAAACAATAATATCAGACAATTAATTAAAAAAAATATCGTCGTAGCGTCTGTTAGCGTTCACACTCTTATGATAGAAAGGTGATTTTATAGATTTATTTGATTTTCATTCCTCTTTCCGAATCCAAGAAAACCCTGTACATAACTAAATAATATTTACTTTTCGCTACATAAATCCTTTAAAATGTGTCTCAGGTTACAAACATTTCTCATGTCGTGTTTGTAGGAAACGTGCAATTAAAAAAATAAAAAAGGGAAATAACGGAACGAGTGAATAAAAATAATAATAAAAAAATCCGTAGCGGCGGACGTGGGTAGTTCACGCTGAATTTTCCTCGGTTCATCCCTTGCGCCAGCAGTAAACCGGATGTGTAAA
This sequence comes from Philonthus spinipes, assembly GCA_963082785.1. Lineage (NCBI taxonomy): Eukaryota > Metazoa > Arthropoda > Insecta > Coleoptera > Staphylinidae > Philonthus > Philonthus spinipes. The sequence goes on from OY720304.1 coordinate 8,751,014, forward strand.
GCGGAATAAGCAATATAAATTGTGAAATTTGATTTGGCGTTATATAAAATTACCTTTAATATAAAGTTGTATGTATATTCCGGTAGTGCGAAGCGAGCGGTAGGTCGGGGCCGCTTTTCAATTCAATTTATTCCCGAATATAATATAATAATTTATAAGCGAGTACATCGTTAACGAGATTAAATGTGTACTCTGCCGGGAAAACCATTCCGAATGTAAATATTTTTCAAACGTGTTGTTACTTATTCGAAGAGCAATAAACTCGCGACTCGAAAATGTATATAAATATATTTAATTCTTTCCTCGACGCTCTCTCGTTCGCTCTCTCTTTCCTTCCACTCCTTCTCCTCGTCTGCCCCCTTTGCTCGGCTCCCCGACTTAATGCAAGTAAATAAACAACGCAGGACGAATATTTCTAAAGTAAATATTTGCCCCGACCAAATCTTTCTGATTAATCGTGTCCAATGATGGTAATTCATTGCTTGGTGATTTCTTAAAGTGAATTGATTAAAAATTCATGTGAATGTTTCCTAAAATGATTAGGGGAAGGAATGTTTTTATATTTGACTCATATTTTCTAGAACAGATGTTACTCAAGGATTGGTTAGACCGGTGGTTCTTGATGGGGTGCCGCAAGTACAACACAAAGGGATGCCGCGAAATTTTAACACATGTTTATGAAACGGTAAACTCAGTTCCAGTAAATATTAAAACAACGAAGACAAAACTGTAGAACACTATTAAAAATGAGATAATGAAATATTGGGTACTAGCACGAATTTAATCAGCGACTTCTATTATTGAAAATGCAAGGTATAAATGCAAACAACCTAACCTTTGATAGTTTTAACATTTCTCTACATAAAAACATAAAATAACAATTTTCCTTTTAGTATTATTAAGACATTCAGTGTATACACATCATGATAATCATGAGACGCTCAAAATACATTTTTGACATTCATTACAACTGATGCTTGATTTTAAGAAATCTGCAGACAAAGCCCATCAAACACTTTTAGAAACTTATTGTGATGTACTCCGTTGTGTCCCAATTGTTGGTTTTGTTTAATGTTTTGATTTCAATGACAAAAAACGACCTGGAGGTCCAAAGAAGTACGAAGACAATAAATTGCAAGACTTATTGGTGGAAAACCCAGCTCAAATTCTTAAAGAACTTACAGACAGCTTAACAGTTGATAAATCATCTGTTTCCAAACGTTTATATGATTGGGGAAAGATCGAAAAAGAAGGAAAATATCTACCATACGAATTGACTGAAAATGTCATTTATCATTGCTTGCAAAGCAAAAAAATTAGTTTGATAATGATTACCGTGTAATTGAAACTAGTCACTAAAGTAAAATAAAAGTGGTATAAAAAACTTAAGTGTTTTCTTTATATCAAAAAAAGAAGAGTTTTCTGGGACATATTGTGACGTGATGAAAAGACCGTTCTATCCCAATTGATGATTTTGGTTTTAATGTTGCAAGGATGTCAATGGCAAAAAAATAACCTGGAGGTCTAAAAAAGTTTGAAGACAATGAATTGCAAGATTTATTTGATGAAAACCCAGTTCAAAATCTTGAAGAGCATATAGCTCAGCAGTTGATGAATTAAAGACGTTTACATGTATTGGGGAAGATCCAAAAGAAAGGAAAGTGACTACCACACGAATTGACCGAAAATGCGATTTCGAACAGATTCAACATCGCCGTTTCATTGCTTGCAAGGCAAAACAAAAAATAGTTTTCTGTTGCGTATTGTGACTGGCGATGAAAGACTAATTGTTGGTTTTGGTTTCAACGATTTTAATGTTGTGATTTTGATATCAATGGTAAAAAAATAACCTGGAGGACCAAAGAAGTTCAAAGACAATGAATTGCAAGACTTATTTGATGAAAACCCAGTTCAAAATCTCAAAGAGCAGATAGCTTAGCAGTTGATGAATCAACTGTTTAAAGACGTTTATATGCATTGAGAAGAACCCAAAAGGAGAGAAAATGACCACATAAATTTAATGAAAATGTCATTTCGAACCGCGGTTTCATTGATTGCATGGCCAAAAAGAAGAGTTTACTGTAGCACATTGTGACTAGTGATGAAAAAAGGATTTATTATGATAATTACAAGCACAAAAATGCATGGGTCCGTCCAGCAGAGCAATTAACATCGATACCGAAACGAAATATTCATGATCCTCACTATGCAAATGGTAGGATCAGGATCAGCAAGGTATAACTAAAAGCTAATGATACTGTTACTGCAGATGTCTACCAACGTCAGTTGAACAAATTGAATGACGTATTGTTGCAAAAATGATCAGTAATAACGACCAAAATTTAGCAAACCACGCTTACCCAGCTTTCGCCATGAAGCATCTCCACTGATAAAAATCTTCGATCTAGTTGTGGTATCGATGCTATACCACTAAAACCACTGCCCGCCGGAGACCAACTAACCCACTTGTGGGTTAGAGGGGTGGATAGAGACCCCCGGGCATTTAACGGCCCACCCCCGACTCCTCATTTAGTCTTAACAAGCACAAGGGCTGAGTCGACCCCGCCGCATGTAGTTAGTCCTATTCAAGATGGGGACACAGGGATAACACGAGTAGGACTGTAATTCCGACTTGGTTGTCAATAACGATCAACAGACACAGAGTCTTCCATGACGACAATTTTGACGTTGGTGGTAATTCTTCAAAATGACATCAACACCGAGGACGTATTAGAAGTAGCCTTAAGAAGGAAATCCAAATTTCGTCCAAGATAACCAAATGCAGGCATAAGGAATGAAAATAAGGACTAATTAGTCTTCTCGACTACAGGAATACATTAGGGAACCCAATTGTTCGCCGGATCCACCAAAAGTAAATTACTTACAGTTCATAGAGGTGAAAGTTGCTTTGCGTTGTGCTGCCTCGTATTCATCTTTTACATATGTATAGTTTGCTGATTTTAACTTTTTATGTCATTTGTTTTCAGATTTATTTAAACATCTGATTTGGCGGATTTATTAATACGTCATGTCTCAATATACCAACTAATATCATTTTTGATACAATAAGTCATAGAAAAGAGATGTTATTGAAGTTCAACTATCCTTGTTGCACATGAAACCCGAATCGCACCACCTAGGTGGACGTTTTTTTAACAAACTTGGGAGAAAATCAACTGGGTGAGAATTCCAAATTATACTATTAGGGGACCGGAAAAAAATTTCGTTTTTGCTTTGGACTTTATGGCCTTTGATGGTTAATAATAATTAATAAATTATTTCCTCTTTAGCTACTGGGACGTTTTGACTTACGTTACGCAAATACTTTAAAACAAATGTAAATTAAAACAACTACTTCTCGGTGAAGTACCCCGCCAGATATTTATTAATTATTTTTATATGTACAAACATCTTTATTCCCAAAGAATACATACATATTTAATTTAATATACAATACATGAAATAATATAAAACAAATATATATTCTTTCTTAAGAGAAACGGCTATCGACTGGAGGTCTTTCGGCCTTAATTATTTTTATTTATCTCCATAAATGAAATTATAACCGATTATTACATATTGTTTATGGCATCACTTAATGCATCCTCGATGTAGACGCTAGACTCCTACGGATATTTTTTTTACAAGTTTAAAAAATTCTCAAAGGTTCCTCTAATAAGAAACGTGTACATTTCTTCAAAATGTTTCATTGCCCTTTGGAGGACTACACTTGAGTGCTAGAAGGTGGAAATCACCACTTGTCCGCATCAAATTTCAAGAATATTTAAACAAGAAAAAAAAGAAAACTACTGAATTCTCAAAACATTGTATAGCTGAAAATCATTTCTTCAATTACAATAAATTTAAAATTTAAATTCAGGTAATAAGGGTTTAGGGTTGAATTATCGGGAATGTCTTGAAATAAGTAAAGCTTTAAAAGCGGGGAAAAAAGTCACTAATAAAATATAGGACCTGTGGGTTGATAGTTAACGCCCTTATTACTGGAAATACCGACAATCTAATTATATAAACCACTGTAAACATTTTGTACATTAATTTTTAATGGCGAAGTGCCGAAACTAGTCGAAAATAAACAAAGTGAAACTTGTTCATCAATTCCTAATATTACTAAAATGTTTTACCAAGTGATTAATGAGACTCAAATTGAAAATATATTTAAACAAGACATTTATCTTGTTTCAAAATTGTATTTTTCCTACATTTATAGTTTACTATAGACTTTGATAGAGTTAGATTTGTATTTTGAAATTAGAAATGTTTAAGTTGAAACGGAAGGAGCTTGAGGGAGTTTTCAAAATTGTCTCATTAACGAAAATAAAAAATTCATAATATTATATTGGACACTTTTTTTCTCATTAATCACTTGGTATAACATTTTTTAAAAGGGATTAACGCTTAACTATCGGGAGGGTTTAGAAATTTCAAAAGCCTTAAAGGCGGGTAAAAACGTGGTCAACGACAACGAAGACCTTTGGAATTCCCCGATATTAAATGCCCTTATTACCTAATAAAACGTAAATCTGTTTATATATTCAAAAACAAATCCATTTGTACATCATTCTTGATAATGGCATCAAGCCGAAACTAGTGGAAAATAAAATACAAATAAGTGAAACAAAACCAAGTGAATTTAATTTACAAATTAATATTTTCATAATATTATTTTCCGATAATTATCTGATGTGAATTTACTTCCACTTCCGCCCTCAACATGTCGTTATTTAAAGTTAGTGAAATTAACTAGCATATGCCTTTAATTTAGTTGTTAGAAAAGATATTGATGAAGAAAATTGGCTTTAATCTGCTAATTCCGAAATGTATAAAGAAATCGCTTCGTAAATAGCGAAATTACAACGTGTTTACAAAACCGTCTTGCAGGCGCAGTTCCCCGATATGCAATTGCCCGCCTTAATTTATAGCACTCGACCGCAAAATCACCCCCTGTACCACAGTTAACCCATAAAGGAGTGACGTATCTGATTTTTACTACGAAACTATCAAAGGGAGGAACGAAATAGGGTCAGAAATAAAACCGACGGCCGCCGAGTCAAACCTCTAGAAGTAATGCGATTGCAATAACAAGTGAATTTAGTGGTGGCATAGTGGCGGTCTGTATGGCGGGAAAGGGGCAGGAGAACACTTGTGTCTATTGATTCATATGACCCGGAGTGATATGGGAGACGTGCCGAGACCGAGAGTTTGAGTTGACGACATCTGGCAGCATCACTTCGGGGGGTGAGACACAAACACGTCTGTACGTGTACATGTAAGCTCGCTGGCACACACACACATAAACACAAGTTCAATCCTCTCTCTGTCCCGACTTGTTTCCCTTTCAACGGGTTTACGAGTATTTTTAACCCTCCCGACCGAGCGGGCGAGCGAGAGGGAGAGAGTGAATGCTGGAGGGTGGCTGCGTGGAATGAAGACGGGGGATGACGAGGAAAGGATGAAGCGTATTTTTCCTTTACGCGGTGATTCGATGGCATTACAAAAGCACATGATTTTCAGACTTTTTATTGGTGTGTTTAAAGGAGTTCATCTTTGACTCTTTTTTTTTATATTATTATTGAGAATTGCTTCAAAATTGTCAATAAGAAAAAAAAGTAAATAAATACAATATACTGTTTGTAACAAACCTGTTTTTATTTAATCAAGTTTTTATAAATAAATAAAAATAATAAATCAATCAATAAAATAAATTAAAGACGAAGCAAGCGCTATCTTTTGCCTAATTTGCACATGGAACACACTAGTCTGATGAGATTCGAAAAAACCGAAATGGCCATCACTAGTTATCCATACGCTAGACAAACGCTGGCTGAACATTTCATCAAAAATAATAAAATTTATTGTTTTTTTATAAATACAATAATATTAATACTCTATAATATAATTCAAACTGCTGGAGTTATTTAAATTAAAATAATCGAATTGTATTTATCACTTTCAGTACTTTTTCCTTATTTAATTAATAATAAATTAAATAAATTTTGAATTCTCTTAATAACCGTTGACGATGCCACATGAAGTTAGGCATAAGATGGCGCTTGCGTTTATTTTGGATTCTCTTGAAAATGAGCTGATAACCTGAAACTAGTCGAGAATGCAAAAGATTTTCAATTTAATCTGCGCTTTTATTTATTGATAGATGTTTAATAATAAATTCATATTTATCATTTAATGTTATTCTCTTTATAATAATAATACTTACAAATAAACAGCCACGATCATAGACATTGAACTGCCTCTGTCACATAACATCCAAAAGACGGAGAAGGGAAAAATTCGTAAATACGAAAATCTGGCCTATGAAATAAAAAATGCATGGAAACTCAAATATACCCCTTGGTGATATCAGCTGAAGGAATAGTAAACTGTCTTTTACAACATGAAAGATCTCGGACTGCCTAACAGGATAATTAAATGTTGGGCAACATGCAGTTTTGCTACAAACATGGCAAATTGTCCGAAAGTTTTTAAATTACTCAGATAAAATGAATTGTTTCCTCACTAGAATAACACGGCACGCCAAGTGGCTGAAAAGAAATGGAAAATAATAATTATTATTATTTCCTAATAAAAAAATCATCGCAATAAAACTCTCGGGATGAGAAATTGTTTCTCACACAATTTAAAAAATAAAATACATTTGACACAAACATGAAAACAAATCAACCGCATAGGTTTTCTTGGAATCCACCAGAATCGCTTGGCGATGAAGTCGTAAAAGTCGACCCAAGTTAACAGCGTGCGTAATTACGGACCCCGTTTCTCGCCGTTTTCTCATGTTACAAACGCAAATTACAAATCCTACTGAATTGTTTCTATAAAACGATAAACCGTGGTTTAGAAATATTTAAACAAATCAGAAGGGCGGGAAAATAATTCGTGATTTGCAAAAACACAATATACAAAGCCGATATTGAAGAACTTTAAGAAGGCTATGTGAAATTGTATATCCTTCAAAATCAATTTCAGAGTCGTTGTTAATCAGTATATAAAAATATTTTTTAGGAAGTAATACATTGGTAAGGTGTTAATTAATCATTGCCAACATATTTTTAAATAATGCAATTTTCAATGAAAAATATATTTTTTTAATTTTATATTTTTTTTTTTTTACATTTCGAAATATATTATTTTATTTCATAAATTTAACCGTGAATTTTTTTTCCTTACATATTTTTTTTAGTTAATGAATTTGTTTGGTCTAAATGTTTTTTATATTATTTGTTGTTGTCGTTACTACCTTGTATTTTCTCCTATTTAAGGTCCTTCCTTCTTTCTTCGCCTCTTGATCTCTAGATTGGATCCTATCTCGGGGTACCGAAGGAAACTTGTAGCTTCATGTGATTCCGTTATATTTCGTCGTTTATTAATTTTTGTTTTATTTTTAATTTAAAATCAAAAATTGTTGCATTATTACAATTTGTTATTGTTATGGAACAGCAAGTGTCCATTATTCCATATTTGTTTTAAAATACTTACGTAACATAAGTCGAATTGAAATAGTAGCTAAAGAGGGAATAATTTATTAACTATTTTCAAATTATTTTTATTTAAATAGAAAAGAGTATTTATTCACTTGGTCACAATTATTTAATATATTTTTATTTAATTGAAATTACAGGTTGTAAAAAATGTTTAATTCATAACAATTATTTCTAAACTCATTAGTGTGGCTGTAAGTCCAACAGCATTAACATGTAATGAAACTAGTCGAAAATGATCTGTAGTTGAAACTCGTTGCAAAAAAGGATAATATCAATATGGAATAAGTGTAAGTAAATTAAACTGAAAAAAAGAAAAAGAGAAAATGCACTAAATTCCTCGCTCTAACACAAAAAAAAACTGATCAATGTAAAAATATTCATACACATTCCATTTCCCGCTAAAACAAACACTTTTTCACCCCTTGACTTCCCCATTAGACATTACGGCACTAAACGTCGCTGGAAAACCCCGCCGTAAACACATTCCAATAACCGCTTTTTTCGACCATCCATCGTACATTACAAGAACATACCCGATCAACAATAAAATGGGCTAATGGCGGCAATAACAATGCCCGAAATATGTTTCGCATTAACGATCATACAAATAACAATAATAAACGAGAGAGGGAGAAAAAAAAGGTGAACCGAAACCACCACCACCTGCGATTTAATAACAATCATTAACGGGCGAAGCCTAAAAGGGGTTAGTGTCCCTGTATTTTTTTTTTCTATTATTTTATAGTACATTTCCGTCTTTAAATTAGATATATTTCGGCATCCTCGCAACCGGTAATTTCGTTTCTATGCATCGGTACGTCCGAGGATTCGGAATGATAATAATAAAAATAATAATAACACGGGTATGAAGTTTTAAATTGGGCATCTGTTGTGTTGTTAGGAAATTAGGAAGGCGGATTCTTAAACGGATTCTCGGTTATTAAAAAAAAGTTCAACTAAAGAAAATAATTTCTCCATTTTAAAATATTAGTATTATTCACTGTCAATTTATAATTATATTTCAGTTTGATTATCATTTACATACATTTATATATTTAGTTGTAATATTGATTTTTGTTGCATATGTTTTGTAAAAAGGAGATACCGTAAATAAATATATTATTATAAAAAAGAACAGAGAATGGCTGAAAAACCTAAGGTCGATAGCAATTTATAAGTTTATATTAAATGTATTGTATAATATATGTAAATACTACAATAAAGATGATTTTATAAAACAAAGATTATGTCCGACGGGGTATATGCTCGGGAAGTAGTTGTTTCAATAGATTTTTGTCAAAAACGTACAGTGTAATTTTTGCAGTTGGAAAAGGGGATTGATCGAATTTTATTGATCATTATCAATAATGTTCCTCGTTTAATTTCATTGTAATTCTTCATTTTAGATAACAAACTTAAATCGATTAATAAAAACACAAAGTTAAAAAGTATTTTTCTTAATCGAACAACGATGTATAACAAAGTAGAAGCCTTAAAAAATTTAATAAAGCTAAATTAGCAACAAACACGATTAGAAATAGAAAAGAGTATTCATTCACTGGGTCACAGTTATTTAAATATATTAAATAAAAATGATTTGAAAAAAAAATCTTGAATCAAAAAATTTGTTGCATTATGCAATATTTTATTGATATGCAACAGCAGGTGTACATTATGTAAATCAGCGTGGGTATTTGCCCGGGAAGCAGTTGTTTTAATGTGCATTTGTTTAACAGAGCTAAATGTGAAAATAATTTATTAATTATTTTCAAATCAATTTTATTTAATATTAGACTTTATAAGGCCAGAAAATCTTCAGAAAGAGTGGTTTATTCGTTAATTTATAGTAGAAAAATGGAAAAAAAATATTATGTTGTTGTTTATAATTCTTCAACTAATTTATAGAAATGTAAATTTGACGACAGTGAACCAAACAAGTATAAGATAATAATCAGAAATCTAGTAAATCAAGTAAGTATATTTGAAGCATACATGAAAAGGTTACACATGAAAACCGATAGTTATCAGATCTACTTTAATTATTTTCTGAAGTTAGAAAAATGTTTAAATTTACAAATAAAGTATTACTTATGTCTAATAAATTGTTCAACCACCATTAGTTTAGCGAACAACATGGATATTACATGATTCAGATCAGATTATTCAATTACAGCACAACATCCGTTCAACCACCTTGATCAACGCATTGAACATGGAGTTATAATTAAATATTTAAATTATTTTAGCAACAAAATATTGACTACGTAATCTAGGTGATTTTCTTTTAACATGTTCAGATGAACCAACATACATATTTGGTTGCTTACCAGTCAATCTGCAATAATTATTGATCACTCTGTATATTATTATTATAGACGTTCTTTGAATGAGTATATTTATTTTTTTACATTAAAGTACTTTGTTTCTATAATTATACATAATATATATTACAATAATTATTATTATATTATGTATATATGCATTGTGGTTTGTTTTGTCTTCGCTGTCCTCAACTCAAGAAATTCTGTATTTAATATAATATGAATAGACATCACATAGTTATGATCTAAACAATTATGAAGTTAATAATAAAATCATTCTTTAAAATGCATTTAAATTTATGAAATGTATAAGAAAATAATATGATTCTAATTAACTTCCATTCTCTAAATTTTCCGAAATATTTTTGTGTTTGTTGATTCTTCTAAACCGTTATCGCGATTTCGATTAATAAAACTGCAAATTGGAAATTTCGCTATTCTCGATTCAATTTGTTTTTGTAATTATTTCATAAATTCAGGAAACTGTAATATTTACGAAGTGTTAAAATTTTCTACAAAATGCAGTTGATCATTTTAATGGAAATTCCAATTAATCTTTTGTTGTTGTTGTTGAAGATTGTTATTAACTTCCTCCTATAAGCGCTTACGGGAATAGTAAGCGCTTATCGCTATTCCGACAGATAAAATTACGCGTGCGGAATTTTGCTGTTTTTCAGAAACCAAGATTTCTCATTGAACTTTCTTGTAACACGTTTCTCCATTGAATTAAAAAAAAACATCAATGTAATTTAAAAGATCATCTTGAATAGCTTTCTGGTAAAGCATATTTTTCATTAATTTATTTTACGGAAATTTCCTTTCCACAAAATGATAAACATTTACATAAATTATTACAAATAATAAATACAATATTTAAATATGTGTAGTATATAATAATACAATGAGAACCACATATGTAACAGAAAAATTAAAAGTGTAGTAAGTCTTCGATTTATTTTAATAACAGAAAGATTTGGAGAAAAAATTACAAAATAATAACTTACTAAAACATTCATATTAAATAAGTTTACGATTAAAATAAAACAAATATTTATTCTAAAAACTGATCACTGAGGCTTCTACTTCGTTATACATTGTGTAAGACTATAATAAAACTACAGCCACTAAATATAAAATTCAGTTATACAAACAAAGTTAAAAAAATGTTTAATTATAAATATTTATTCTATATTTAATGAAATTAGGCAAAAAGTGGCGATTGCGTCGTCTTTAATTTATTTATTCTATAATTGAAGTAGTTATTGGTTGTAACTCCATATTTATCTTCGTTCTGTACGATTTAAATAAAAACAAAAGATAGGATATACTCAATTATATATTTAAAAAAAATCTTTCTGTCCAGTTGTTGAATATTTTATTAAATTATATTTTTTTAGCAAAACAATACACAAAACATTGCATCAATTTAATATTGACGTTAAATATTGTTTCAATGTTTATGCAATGATATTTGTGAACATTGTATTCATTTAAAATGCTGTAGAATATAATATTAAAGTAACAATAGGCTTATTCCGTTTATATTCAGTTTAAGTTGAGCGACTTTAAAGCGTCGCAATAAAGATAATATAGTGCTTCCTCAATGTTCTCACTTTTTAAAAATTCGAACTTTTCCTCACTTTTTTTGGATCTTTGGTTATGTATGTACCTAGTTTTAGTAATAATTTTAATATGATTTTTTATGTTAAAGTTGCTCCATGTATTAAAACACTTATTACTGTGTATTAATATTAAGTTTTTGACATGTGTAAATTTTACTGTATGGCACCAATAAATTATAACATACTCGTTGAAAATATATATATTATTTATTTTTATTTTCAAACATTAAAAGTCTCCTTAATTGAAGAAGTTAATATACTCGTGTGCGTACTTTGAATACGTCAAAGTAATCTCTAATAATTGCAACTTCGTCGTTCCAATTATTATTTGTTGTAATGCGCAAAATTTATTGCAATGCGCAAAATATCTAGTGATTCATTCTTAAAAATATAATTTCACATTCTTGCATTTCAGAGAAAATGATTTCACACTTCTATGAAATAAGAAATGCCGTGCGTGATAAACAGATTTTTCAGTGAATACGTTTCAGAATCAAATTCTTCACTTAACAAAGGAATGGCGTGATAAAGAGCTTTTTCAGCGAATGAATTTCAGAATAACATTTTGTATTTAACCAAATAAAAAAAATACCAGGCGGAAAAATCACAGGTCATTAGCTGGTTTAGGAGAAATAATGTACACATGATTTAATTGTATATACTTTTTCTGTTATATATGTTCCCCCAAATAAAGATGTTTTTATATAAAAAATAGTATGATATATATATATTTTTTTTTTCGGTCAATAAGTTTCAGAATCAAATAAAAATATACTATAACAAAATAAAAAAATAGTTGGACTGAAAGACATCCGGTCGATAGCCGAGGACAAACTTATATTTTAATGTATATACTCAATGTTTGTAATTTAGGTATTTGTATATACAAAATAGTCTGATAAAAGATTATTTTTCAGTGAATAAGATTCAGAATCCAATAAATAAATATGTGAATTTCGTTTGATGTTTTTCTTCACACAAAAATATGAAATCATTTCATTCGAAAGGAAAATCAAAAGTAATTTTGTTTGCATTGATTTTTATTGTTAATCTTATTTTTAACTAATAAGAAAGTTAGATATTAATGTATTTTTGACTTGTCTATTGTTAACTCAACTTAAATAATGAGAACGCATCGTAAGCAAATTTACGTTTGAGCCGCCATCTGTAAAACGCATTGATGAATTAATCGCTGATTTTCTTGCTAAATAAAAAAGTAAAAAAGAAATAATTTACATCAACGATATAACTCTAAAAAAAGACAAAATATACAAATGAGATATTTTATTTTTGAATGATGTACAATTTTATTTATTTATGACACAACTACAGAAATAAATATATTAGTTGTACACTCTTAATCTAAAATACTAATTGGAATTAGTATTTAAAGAATACGTTAAATTAGTCAAAGTTGGAGGCTTGTTCTTTTAAAACAAGCTGTAGTCAACTTTTGTACTTGTTTGAAACTTGCAAGTTTTCGGATAATTAAATAACTCTAAAAAATATATATACTAACGATCTGTGATATTTTGTCTTTTATATTATTCAAGTAAATTTATTTTTTGAATTAGTAAGAAAATCAGTGATTAATTCTTCCATTATTATGTAACTATGCGTAGACTCTTTTTTTATCAATTAAAAGCAAGTTTACTTAAATTAATCACAAGCGTGTTTACATTTAAACCGCTATCTATAAAATCTATAGCGAATATTTCCAAACTAATCTCAATATTTAATATTTTCGTATTCTTCCATTTACTTCGCAAATGAAAGTAACAAGATTAATAAATCTTTAAAAAGACACCTCGCATATTTCACAAAATAATTTAAATTCCGCTTTTCTTCATTTCTTGCATTTTCTTTAATTCTAGATTTTCGATAACTTGAGATTACTAAACGTACCATCATAGAATTAGTCAAACCTGTCAAAATGTTTTGAATTTATCTTAAATGATCAAATCAGTATATTCAATATTGCATGTTGACCTAAGCAATCAACACTAAGTAATCTTATTCCATACACTCAACTGTTATCTAACAGTCTCGATCGTAAAGTGCAAGTTGATGTCGTGTATACTGATTTTTCGAAGGCTTTTGACAGGTTGGATCACACAGTTCTATTATCAAAAATTTATAGTTTGGGCTTTTCTTCATCATTATGCAAATTTTTTAATCAAATGTCCTATTTGTAGAATACAAAGGTTATAGATCTAATCTTGTTTATGCAACTTCTGTAGTACCTTAGGGATCAGTTCTTGGCCCATTATTTTTTAATTGCTTCATCAATGATATTATTGAAGGGTTGGATGTGTCGTGTTTGTTATTTCCAGATGACATGAAACTTTACAAACCTATCAACTCTTTAGCGGACTGTATAGCTTCATATTTAAGAAATAATTTAATATTGTTTTTCAAACTTCACGCGTAGATAGTTTTAAATCTAAAAATATAATTCTATCACTTATAAAATATTTGCATTTTCTTAATTACTAGTTTTTTCATTACTTGAGACTTTATAAACGTACAATCACCGAATAAATCATAGTTTGCCATTCGTTCGTTAAGATATAATTTAATATTGTAATCATTTTTTTGGGGTAATAAATTTTATGCAATTTAATCTTCAGGCAAATAATCAAAAGTTTTGTTACACTGAAATATGCAAAAATAATACAATATAATTTTATGAATTTACGAAACTATTTTTTGATATGTTTTTATTACTGTAAGGTTTGAAATTATTCTTTAGAATGTAACTAAAAAAAGCTTGCTAAAATTTATTTGGATAACTTTAAATTTTTATGAATTTATGGCGGGGTTTTTCAAATTTATTCACTAAAATATATTTCTTATTTCTTGGAAAACTTGTTTCTTTTATGTAAATATTTCAAGATGAAATTCATTATTACTGAGTTTCGGATTCTTTGAGACTATAGAAAAAAGTTTGCAATTTGTTCGTTTAGATATAAATTTAGTTTGCCATTCGTTCGTTTAAATATAATTTTATACTGATTTCTTTTATAGAATAAGTTTTATATAGTACGATTATCTTGCGGGCGGTCAAAAGTGTCGATACTGTTTGCAAAAAATATCAGAATATAATTTTATAGTTTTTATGACTTTACCGAACTATATTTTAGATATGTTATTACTACTTTAATGTCTTTAAATCATTCTTTAGAAAATATTTTTTTAGAAACAATATTTTTTTAATACACTAAAGCTTGAAAAAATGTATTGGAATATAACTTTATATTTTTATGAATTTCCAACACGGTTTTTGAAATTTATTCGCTAAAATATGTAAATAAATGAGAAATATTATGGACATTTTTTATTATAATTTGATATCAAGATTTTAAGACAAAATTCTTTATTACTCATTTTCAAATTATTAAAGACAGATTTTCCCATTCGTTTGTTTAAATATAATTTTATATTCATTTCTTCTAGAGCATAAGTTTTATATAGTACGATCATCAGGCGCCTATCAGAAGTTTTGATACGCTGAAGTTTGCAAAAAAATATTAGTATATGATTTTAACATTCTTATGAATCTGAATCTACGGAATTATATATATATATATATATATATATATATATATATATATTTCGAAATATGTTAATACTGTAATGGTTTTCGAATTATTAAAATGATTTTTTGAATATAAATGCAAAAGTTTGCAAAACATTCCTTAAAGGATTTTTTAATTTTATTTTAATATAACTTAAAATGTTTAATTATTAATGAGGCGATTTCGCTGAATTAAATTTCTGTCTTCTTTAAATAATCCAAACCTCACATTGAGAAAGGCACATATGACAATTTTATATAAGACATATAAAAGAAATAAAATAAATAAATATTCCAAAACTTAACAATAAAAAAATCATGTTTTATTTTTATTGCTGAGTTTTGGATAATTTCATAGACGTCAAGCGAAAATTCATTATTCGGGGCTATTATGTAAGAAAAAATTTAAGTTTAACGTGTACGTTAATTAATATTCTCACAGTCTAAACACATTATATTCTCATTTTGTCTGTTGTCCCAATCAGGTTGATTGTTTCCACTTTTTTCTCTTTTTACCTGAACCACTTCGGACTTCCCTTATATAATAGATATATATTCATAAATAGTGAAAATCGGGGCTATTCTGTAAGGGAAATGTTAAGTTTAATTGTATAATTTATTTAATGTAGTAATATTTTATTCCTTTCTTCACTCTTTTATTTTTATCAGTATATGTACATTTCAAGCACGTTGTGAAGAAAGGAATAAAATATTACTACATTATATCAAGAAACTTCACGTACTCTCCAATAAATATCTTAGTATACTTTATTTTTCATCATCACTGTATAAGCTGCATTTTTAATAGATAGATACAGATTTGTTTCGAGTGGAATAAATCTCACTCTCACAGAATTTTGTAAATATAATTTCCAGATTGTTGCCTGTCTCAAAATGATCGAAAAGGCGCGAAAATAAGTTATCAAGAGAACTCTCTCTTCTGCTTTTGGAAGAAGCTTTGGCCAGAGATCGTTATGAAATGTGACGTTGCGAGGTTTCAAACAGTATCAGAAGACCCTGTTCTCAATTGGATTGTGTCTCTGGTCAATTTATTTAATAACTTTCACGTTAAACTTAACATTTCTCTTACGAAATAGTCCCAATTAATTAAAAACGTACACGTTAAACTTAACGTACGGAATATCCTAGATTATTGAGTTAGTTTCGGATTAATTAGAACTTCATTGACGTAGTAAGAATGAGTTAAAAAAATAACCATTTCTTCGTTAAAGTATTTTTTTTAGAAAATAAGTTATATACAGTTTGATCATTCGGTGGACGATTCAAAATGATATTCTTTATCATTGAGTTTTGAATTACTTCGAACTTCATAGACGTAGTTCGGCTGATTCAACGTTTGCCATTTCTTCTTGGAGGTATAATTTTATAAGATATTTTTTAGAGAATAAGTTTTATAAAGTTTTGTTCGCCATTTTTTCTTCAAGGCATTATTTTACATAGTATTTTTTAGAAAATAAGTTTGATCATCAGAATTTTACAAAATATAATTAACTAACTATCTTTATTCAAATGTGTATATGAATGTACAATAATATATAAAATTAGTATTATATTCTGTAGATGAATCGGTTATCGACCGGAGGTCTTTTAGCCTATAATTTTATATATATATATATACAATCATCTTTATTGTGGTATTTACATATACATATATTATACAATATATTTGATCTAAACTTATAAATGGTTATCGACCTTAGGTCTTTCAGCCTATAATTTTATATTTTTATGAATTTATGGAATTGTTTTCCAAAAATAGGTTTTTAATACGATTAAAATTCTTCTTTCGAATATAACTTTTTATTTTTATGAATTTACCGTATGATTTTTGAAATTTATTCGCTACAATATAATTCTCACTTCTTAAAGAACTTGCATTTTCCTTTTTGCTGCGTTTTTTGGATTGCTTGTGACTTTTAGAAATGTAAAGAGAAGATTCTTGATTGCTGCGTTGCGGATTATTTCAGACTTCATAGATGTAACTCGAATTAATCAAAGTTTGTCATTCGTTTGTTAAGATAATTTTATATAGATTTTTTACAGAATAAGTCTGAATCAGAATAAAATTTCGGATGAGGGATCGAAACTTTTGATGCGCTCAAGTTTGCAGTATGTAATTTTATATTTTTATGAATTTGTGGATTATTTATTCGAAAAACAATCGCAAAATGTTAGTATGTACAATAATATATTAAATTAGAATTATATTCTGTAGATGAATCGGCTATCGACCGGAGGTCTTTCAGCCAATAATTTTATATTTTTATGAATTTATGGAATATTTTTTCCAAAAACGGAAATTTTTAGAATGATTTTTTGAATATAATTTTTTTATATGCAAAAGTTTGTAAATTCTTTGATGGATTTTTAAATTTTATTTTAACGAATTTAGGAACATTTTTTTGAACATTCAATACGCCAAACTTTCCAACAGAATCTGTAGAATATGATTTTGTGTTTTTGTGGAACGTTTCAGAAAATTTGTCAAGTCATATTTGTGGGTTGCTGGGAACTGTCCCGCAATTACTAATACAATTTTATTTATTTATGGCACAACTACAGAAATAAATTTTAGTTGTATACTATTAATCTAAAATACTAATAGGAATTCGTATTTAAAGAATACGTCAAATAAGTCAAAGTTGGAGACTTGTTCTTTTAAAACACTTTAGCGGAGTTGTAGTCAACTTTTGTACTTGTTTGAAACTTTCAAGTTTTTGGATAATTAAATAGTTTGAGAAAAAGTTTGTTTTTTTGACTTACCCTTTCTTCCTCGCGTATCATTTCCGCGATGCCTGGTTTAATCTCGAGATCGTCGGTGGCGTGGGAAATCTGCGGTTGCGGCGGAAGAGCGGACATGGTGAGCGGCAGGGGTTCGGCGGAGGTTCCTTGTGGCGGCAGGGGAGTCGCGGAGGTCGCGGGCGACATCTCCACCGAGGGTGGAGGCTCGGGGATCTCAGTGCTCGCGCTTTCTGCGGGGCTGCTGAGGCTGCTGCGCTCCCCTGAGGGCCTGCGGCGTTTCTTGGCGCGCTGGGCCGCGTTGTCTCCCTCGCGGGACTCCGCGCGGGCTTCCCATTCTGGGGCAGCGGCCGGCTTCGCCGTCGACGTCCTGGTGCTGGTGATCTCGCCGGGTGGGACGATCACGTCCTGTTCACCGTTGACGTCGGCGAGACCGCGGATTTTTAGGGATTCGGCCACTTTGAGGAGCGGTCCGATTTGCTCTTGGGACACGTTGATTTCACCTTTGTACATGAACTCGACGGCGGCCTTTAGTTCCGGCCACTTGATGTCCCGCATGATGACGATGGGGTGCTGACAGGGATTCTCGAAGAACAGAGATTGAAAGTAAGGGCTGCACGCCGATAAAACCATCTTATGGGCTTTGACGGAGTGGCCGTCGCACGCGAGGGTGACATCCACGAAGGACTCGCTCTGGAGCAGCTGGTCGAAGACGTTGGTGAGGTTGCTCTGGTAGTTGTTCCAACGCAGGCAGAACTGCTGCGGAGATCCGGAAACGTGCTGCATGGTTACCTGAAAGTCCGACACACGTTTGTTGTTCACGTTCACAAAAACACACACATTGCAGTCAAAAGGGCCGTACAGAGAACTAAACTGTGAGTCTTTCGTGTGTTGTACATAAATGAGTCTATTTCTGTTTAAAAGGGGGGTAGTTTCGTGGTGGCGAGTTTTTGGCGCGAGCACGTGGGGATCGAAATCGGCAGGCCGAGAAGAACAGGCGGGCGCGCGTGCACTGACTCGACTCTATCGCGTCTGCAGCGATACTAAACACTCGCATGTAGCAGGAGGGCCGAATCGGCCGCCTCCCGCGCACGCCTTAGTCCCCTCCAGAGCCGAAGACCGCCTTCACACCCCACCTAGGCATCCAACCAACCATCCACCCATCCACCCACCCACAAAACCGCGTGGACGTGGAGCCGCGAGCACCGACCGCTTCACCGTCGATCACCACCACCTAATTATGCCAAATCTATCAACACCTGCCGCTCTCTCTCTTTCTCTCTTCATCTTTCTCCCTCTTTCGCATACATTCTACCTCCACCACCTCCCAGCCTATACAAAGACCAAAAAAATTCACACCGCCATTTTCCCTCCCGACACATGCATGCACATATGTATAAACCTACATACACTCACACACATACATATTCACTCAGTCACAAACAATACGCCCGCATCAATAATCATCCTATTTGCTAACGAATTTTATTTTAATAATTTTCGACGCACCCCAAGTGTCCTTACAACAAGAACTCATTCATCACAATTCCAAAAGCATTACTACATTCATAAATAATTAACTAATATTAACCATTAACTCTTAGAAATTTCCTTTCAAAATATTTTTTTTAATTCAATTTGTTTTTTAAATTGTGAAACTAACTAAGTGTTTATTTAAAAGTTTTTAATACTTTTCCTTCTTTGAACTACACTAACAGCAGTAAATAAAAAGCAAAAGAAGGGTTTCAAAAAATTAATTCAGGCCCAGATTTATTAAAAAGTTCTAACTACGATCAATCAATTGTCCACCTCCAGATTTAGCAGTCAGTCAGATTTATTGAGAAGATAAGTTCCCTCCAAAATGCATTTCTAATTCACAAAACATGCTACAACTAACTAGATGTGACAGAAGTGATAACGACCCTGGGGCGCTCACTGGAAAATCACCTTCTGATTGGTTCACATTTAAAACAAATTTGATATTTCAAAAACTTCTGTAAGGTGAGAATTTTTGAAATTAATTGTCAAGCAACAGACTTTCCGGTTATGCAAAATTAAGGGAAATTATCATTTTCAATTGTAATAATTGATTCATTTGCATGATGAATGAGTGGAAACGCAAACTTGAATGACTTATGCCCGTTTGCACCTAGGTCGATTAAATATCTAATCAATGATTTTCCGATAATTGTGTTGCACCGCCTTTTAATCAATGATTAAAGTTTCGATTAACCTCAAATTTTTAAACAATCGAATTTGGCTGATTAAATACTGACATTTGTCGGAAGTTACTTCAAAATGGAAATTGAATTTAATTTATTAGATGTAATTGATTTAACTCACCAACGTAAAATAAATACACTAACATTTTATCCTATAATCTATATTATATTTTCTATAATCGCCAATTTACTAACCGGATGTCGGTGCAAACGAAACATCTTGATTAACCTAATAATTGATTTACTAATCTGTGATTTTAATGCAAACGGGCATTACTGAGATGTTTTGAAAATATCATTTTTTGAAAAATTACCTTCCGTTAATTTTTTTTTTTTTCAATGGTCTCGAAGTTAATGAAGAATTTTTCCGATTAGCCGGTAGATTTTCGCTCCTAATGATTCGTTTGTTACAACCGAAACCATTAAAATAAATCATGAACATAATCTGTGTTCCGAAAACTTATCTAATCAAAAGGCCTCAAGATTGCGTCTCCATTTATTGATGAAACCGCAACACGGACTTGTTCCCCATGAAAATCTTGAGATGCACACTTTATCACACACAAAGTGTGACTAGCAGGGTATTCCCACTCTTATCAGAGAGCGCTTTCGCCATAGAAACCGTACCTAGATATACCATCTCGAAGAATTTCTATGATTCCTTTGTTCCTCCTGTTGTGATTAACGCTTACATTTTGTAGGTTATAATCGTTTCAGTAGAATTATTAGCAATTATTGCCAAATTATTACATTTTTTCTCGATTACAACAGTGTTCTAGTTAGTTATTTGTCTATTGTATACTTCAGTGTTATAAATAAAGTGTTTTTGCGCATAAAATGTCTGTGCTATAGTGTTGTTAATATTTTTACAAGTGTGTGATATTTTTAACGGACAAATAAAAAAGACTAAATAACATACATTTTCTGTTATAAAATATAAAGGTAAAAGTCTACAAATTATCAGTTTTCAAATAATTAATAAAGATAATAATTATTTTATTTTTTATATATTTTTTTCATTATCTCCATTTACCTTTCAATTCAAAGTATACTTAAGGTAAGTATTATTATTATTATTTTCATTGTTTATAAACCTAAAGCATCCAATATATTTATAACATTTTTTTAAAGCAATACTAATCCTTTGGAGAAACTATAAAAAATCTATTTTCGCTCTTTATTGTACCAATGTATATTTTTCAATAATTATTTTCAAAAAATGTGTTTGGAAATAATTATTGTGTAATTTAAAATGTTGTTACAATAAAGAAACATTAAATATTTGAAAAATATATATTACTTTAAATAATTTACATTCCCGCCCAGCCGATTTCGCCTGTTTTAGTACGGTGAAAGGACCACCAGAGGCGC
This sequence comes from Philonthus spinipes, assembly GCA_963082785.1. Classification (NCBI taxonomy): domain Eukaryota; kingdom Metazoa; phylum Arthropoda; class Insecta; order Coleoptera; family Staphylinidae; genus Philonthus; species Philonthus spinipes. The sequence continues at coordinate 8,772,404 of OY720304.1, forward strand.
TAAACGCAGTTTCGGTCGTAACATGGGAGTGGGCTTTCTATATCTATTAATTTTCTATGGTGACTAGGGGGAAATAGGACATAGAGCCCACCTTGCCCAGTCCACCTCCACCTAAGACAAAAATTAAGCCTTCTAAAAAAAAATAGGACTTCAAACGAAACAATGAAGAAGATGTTCTTGAATGGGTACTCAAAAACTATATCGCAAATGATAATCATATACAGGATGGAAGATATTTGTAGGTGCACACGTGAAATTTCCTTAATTAAGGTTGCGATTTTACGCCTAATAGACGATGCGATTAGCGCCAGAGCGTGCAGTGGTTTTTACAAAATATTTGTGTTAAAACTTTGATTTTTCAGCCTAGCGGCAAATATCTGAACTACTAGATACTGTTCCACAATAAAAATGATGACGTCGAACTAAATTTGTTCTCATTGACTATTTAATAAGATTAACGAGTTTATAAATTCATTTTTGAAAATATATGTTTTTCACTTTTTTGTTTTTAAAAAATAAAAATTATCTGATGTTCATCAGTGAATAAGATATCTGCTTGTATTTAACCGTATAACATTGTTAATTCCTTAAAACGGAAACGTATTGGGGATCACAGCCTTAATAAATATATTATAAAATAAACCTTTATATCCTTAAGAGTGTCGGGTTTCCTTAATTAATAATAGTTTATATTCCTTCCTTTCCTTCGTTAAAAAAAACTTAATTTATTTTAACAAAAGAATATCAAATATTACTAATATTTATAATTTTATGATTTTTTTATTGTCCCGCTTTTATGTAATAAAATATTGAAAATACAATCATAGTATGTTTAGTATGAAACATAACATAGAGAATGTGATCTATTAAATGACACAAGCAGTTTTTATCATCTAAAAATGAAATAAGCTATTTTTCTCCGCTGAATCCTTATGTTTTGAAAACATATCAAAATTATTTATTTTAAATGGAATATCCTGTACGTCTTTTTTTTGAGATTAATATTCTACAGTAAATTGTAAATACAGGCATTAACTTATTACTATACAAATTAAATGAAAATGATTTGAAAATAATTAATATATTATTTCCACATTTGTGACTTTTGACATACGTTACGTAAGTACGTTAAACAAATGCATATTACAACAACTTCACGGGCAAATACCCCGCCGGATATTAAATTACATAATGTACACCTGATTTTATATATCAATAAAATATTACATAATTTTGATCCGAGAAAAAAAAAAACTGCAGATCCATACATCGTCAGTACAGCTCTACCTTACATAACTTAAAGATAAATCAATTAAATTAATTCAACTATACTCAGTCAAATTAAATTAATTATATTAAATCAAATTAAACTAATTCGATTTAAATTAAATTAAACCAAATTAATTCAATTTAAATTAAAACCGAATAAAATTAAACGAAACGAAATGAATCGAATTAAATTAATTAAAATGAGCGATCCTTACTAGCAGCGTGCTCTGATAGTAATGACGGGCGAAACAAGAACGCGCGTTCATGCACTGTTCACAAAAAACTTTTCTTGGTATTTGCCCGGGAAGTAGTTGTTTTAATGTGCATATGTTTAACGTACTTACGTAAGTCAAAGTCACAGAGCTAAATGTGGAAATAATTTATCAATTATTTTCAAATAATTTTTAATTAATTTATTTAAATAACTGTAACCAAATGTATTATTATACATTCATTTTTATTATATTATTATCATTATATGCTTATTATTTGTATTCACATGTGATGTATTGTATTCATTCCAGATACCTGCCAAATTTGTTTACATAATGAAATACCATATGATCTCTTTTCTTTTCTCCTTTAGAGTGCTTTGATTTTTTTGTGTAAAAAATGGTGATGCGTTCATCATGGCACTTTCGCCAGTGAAATACTTTTTTGAATAAACATTTAATATTAAATAGAACATTATTAATTAAAAAATGAATTGTTGTGTTTATGTCTTACCTTACAATGGCTCGATAAAAGTGTTGTTGAAATAATTTCGACATTCTATTTGTCATTAAAATAATTAAATGCTCCACAGCCAACATAAAAATAATTGTTTATTTCTGAGGGAATTTACACCCAAATATTTCCAAAACTCAATGGAATAGACTCAGGGAACCTCAAAACGCGCATATTCGTTGAAATTTGCGATTTGAAAATTTTTACGATCACAATACTTTCCCTTGGACAGGATTCCGTGGAAAGTAAAAAATGATGTTGGCAATAAAAGTAACCATACTATAGCGTATGGTAAGGATAGGTTCGCTCATATGGGACGGTAAACTCGATGCAACAATCTCGCCAGAGGGCGCAAAACACAATTTTTAAACTTCTCACCACTAAAAGCCTCTAAAAGCGCCATGACAACAAAGAAAATGATCATAATCTTAATTTTCTTGTAATTGTTATGTGTTTTAGTGTTAGCGTCTCGCATTGAAACAAATAATAATTACAATTTTTTTTAATGAAATATATTCTTTTGAAATAAATAAAAAAAAATATACTTATTAATTTCAAAAGTATATATTTAATTAATACAAAAAAATAAACTTAAACTTAAACCATTGAAGTGAACGATTGGAAAAAATTAAATTATATTAATTAACGTTTTTACAATAGTTGATTATGGTAGTTACATTATTAATAATAATAGAAAAAGGATTTATTCACTTGGTCACAGTTGTTTAAATGTTACATAAGTCATAATGTCACAGTATCTAAAGAGAAAATAATTTATTAGTAAATTATTTTCAAATTCTTTTCATTTGATTTACATTGTTAATATTTGTGATATTTAAACATTGGGCGTTCATTTTCTCATCACGTCGATATTATGAGAATGAATAAACGCAAAACTTTTTTTGTAGGACCTTTAATTTTTATTTTATAAGCGGAAGAATTTCATCTACCTGATAAATTCCATTAAAAATAAACAATTCTTTTTATTTTCTATGTTGGATGTGGAGACTTTAATTATTCAAATAATTATTTGTATGTGAAATAAAACGTCAAAGTGCTTTAGAAGACAAGAATCTATTTCTGCAAACAATAATTTTTCATTTATTATAAAATTTTCATTCAAAAACTTATTATCATGGTACTTTCCCCGGTGAATTTGACCGGGAAAAGTATGATGGACACATCAAAATTTTTTTATTGGTGATTCTTTTATTTTAATATTTAGTTGTACGTTTCCTGTGTTGTTAAATATCATAAATTCGGTTTTTGTTTCATTAATTGTCAGTAAGTTATAGTACAATCAGTCTTTTAATTTTAGTACTTACTCGAATTAAATGTTTGCTTTACCCTAACAATGTAAAAAAACCTTTGTATTTATATTTTTCGCCCATTGTACTTAGCGTTCGTATTACATTATTATGAATAAAACACAGTTTATAAACTAGCTAATAAAACAATATATAAATGATAATTGTTTACATTCTAGCGAAACGAAGTATATAATATGAATCAAAATAAATATATGCCATATCAATATTTTTCCGTAATGAGTATTTTGAACCGGAATGATTAGTTTGTTGATTGATTATTAATTAATTGCGATTTTTATACAAAATAAATAGTAATCCTTCACTAATTGACTAATGCGATAAATGCTTTTAAAAACGAATTCATTCAATACTTTTCTGCTTACTTCGCAGATTAATTACAGTAGTAAATACAAAATATTTACAATAATGAAAACTCTATTTTGACTTTGTTTGGATACATCAAGGTTTTATTTATGACTGCAATTTCGACGTCGTTAGCAGGTCAAACAACAAAATCAAAGTGTTTTCATTTTATACTACCACTAAATCTGTATTATATGAGAAACAGTACATTGAATCTACTATAATATAATAGTTAAATATTGTCATAATTTAATCCCAAATAAGGGCTATCGACCATAGGTCTTTCTGTCTCATTTTATATTAATATCAATTAATTCAGAATTTATAATGAAAAGTATAATTAAATAACTGTGACCAAGTGAATAAAAAGCATTTCTGTTATTGTGTTTAATTTTCGCGAATTACGATATATAACAAAGTAGAAGCCTTAATAACCAAAATATATTTTTTTAAAGTTTCATAGATTTATTGCAGAAAACACTGCTATAATTGTTTCGATACAGAGTATCATCATCATTTACATCAGCTGCCTGATATGATGATACTGTGTATCGAAACAATTTTAGCAGTGTTTTCTGCAATAAATCTGTGAAACTTAAAAACAAAACCGTGTGTTTTACTTGAATAATCAATTATAATGTAGTTTCATCAAGTAACAGCCTTTACCATAGAATATTTATTATAATTATAATTACAGTGTTTTTTTTTTTAATTTACTGTCCAATTCACCGAATATGACTACGTATCGTATCTACTTATTCATGAAGATACGGAATAAGTAGATTTTTGTATTGATGTAGGTCATATTAGTCTTCCCAGATTTCGGAAGAGTCTAATATGACCAAGTGGTTTCGTCGACCAGAATAACAAGTAAATTGGCATTATTTGAAGTAAAAAACGGAAAAGGTATAAAAGTTCAGGCGCTTGTTAATTGGAACTATAATCAAAATTAATGACTTTTGTCTCGTTTTCATTGCACAAACTCGTTGACTAACTGTACAGGATGGTGCATTTTATTGGTGTCACATTTGCAAAAGTTTTATTTTAAGAGATATCGAAAAACCGTTTTTACGACCCCAGACCAATTTTTAATTATAAAAACAATGGCGAAGAAAGAAATCTATCTTTAACCGACATAGAGTCATTTTACGATGGTGTCAACTCCGTTATTATTAAAAATAGACTACTACTTGTAAGTGTGAGGTGTGTTTTGGAATAAATAGTTTAATCACATATACGAGGGCGGTCAATAACTACTTAGCCTCACCGCCCATTAGCGCCACTATCTCAAGAGAAGTTTACTATCGTGTACCATCTTCTAGACGGCAACGGTCAAAATTTCAGCCGAATAGGAGTCGTAGTTTTTCTTTGACAACATGTAGAAGAAGGTGTGTCCTAGGAATTTAGAAAAAATGTAAAAAGAGCAATATTGGTTGGTAATTCGATTCATGTTTTTGGAAGGAAAATTGGGCAGCGAAATCAAAGAGCGCTTAAATGCTGTGTACGTTGACACTGCCATTTTGTTAGAATCTTCAATTTATGGCTTGATAGTGAGCATCATATCCCCCCGTGGTTTGTTGAGAGACGAACAGTATTGCTTCCTTAGACCGAGGATTTGTTTCAGTCAATCACATACCTCAATGCGTCCTCCAAGCAAGTATCAACGTATACCAACGGATTTATGGGCAAAGAAGATCTAAGATAGATGTAGCTGGCTGCAAAGAAAATCTTATAATTGAACGCTGCATCACACAGGATGCTCGGCAGTTCAAGGGAAACCTATCGATGGCATGGAGGAATTTGATATTTGATACAATATCACATGAGCTATACTTCACTTGCTCAAATATCTTTCAGTTCCCGAGCCCATAGTGAGATATATTGAACAACTTATACCACTCTGGAAGACACGATTTATTCCATCTGGTGAACATAGTGTCAGAACAGAGTTGGTCTCGTATATAAGGGGAGTCCATGTAAAGAAGATGGGTCACCTTCTGATTCCGGTTTCCGGATGGCCCGCACAAGTAACGACGAGTAATACGTAACACAACAGATAATGGCAACAGTGAGATGCAAAATAGGAACGGGCTAAGGGAGTCTCCTTGAACCCTTTCCTATTTTGCATCTCACTGCTGCCATTATGCGTTGTGATACTTGTGCGGGCCATCCGGCAACAGAAATCAGAAGGTCACCCATCTTCTTTACATGGTGACCTTAAGCTCTATGTGTCCGGGGAAAGGTACTTAAGTCAATCCCTTAAAACTGTCTAAGAGTATACTAATGCGAGTAACGACTTAGTAAATGTGCAATATTGTACTTTAAGAAAGGAAGGTTTGGTGGTTTTGGAGAAGACGCACAGCTCATCGACGGTAACATTATGCAACAACTAAAAGTCGAAGAAACATGTGAATCTTGGTATTTCACAGCATAATATTCAAGATGATGTTGCCGTAAAGAGAGCTCTCCGTAGCAAGTACAAGCACCTTGTCCGATAGATCGTCGGAAGTGTCGGGGAAAAACCTGGCGGGCGTTTGCCACCAACATGCTAGCAGTGCCGGTAATAATGTACTCATTTGGGGTAATAAAAAGGACGAGCTGTGCGTCCTCGATGTCGATACTAGGAAAAGGATGTACCTCTGTAGGTGTTTATATCCCAAGGCATCAGTACCTCGCCTATACCTTCCACGGTACTAAGAAGGCCGTGGCCTTTTAGGTCTTGAATATATGCACGATAGAGAAGTTCTAAGTATGGCTTGTACAGTCGAATCCTTTGAAGTTCGGACTCCACCTCGTGCGTCAGCATGAGGAAATCGGAGCGAGATCATTCATCTTTAAGACAACGCAGAGAGCAGCTAACACCTTCGAGTAAATTTCAGTGGTGATCGTGGAGACCTTGTTACTCCTTCTCCTGACCACTTAAGATTCCTGTTCAAAGAAGCAGAAATATGAACACTGCCTCAGCGACACATGGATAAGCCAATGTATTTCATTCTTCTTAAAAATATTGAAATATTGAAGACATTGTCCAAACAGCTAACTTTCGCATTCTTCAGATCAGCCGGACTCAATCAAAAACTGACGGCTTCATTACATCCGGTAAGGATAGTATCCACAACACCCTGGTCTACCGTAGTCATGTCATGGGTTTAGAAGTCCCTGACGTTAATTGTAGAGCTTGCCACAGGTCACCGGAGACAATTATGCACCTGCTCTCATCCCGCAGTGCATATAAGTCAATTCATAAGCATAATGCAGCTCTAAGAGTGCTGTAATTCTTTCTTAGGCACTCATACTGTATTGACATAAAGTTATTTACGGAAAATTACAGGTCTCGTATTTATTTGATCTTCCCATTCCCTACAATCAAGCAAATAAGAGCCAATAAGCTGGATATAGTCCTCCTCGACCACCAACTTAACTAGAAAGTTGAGTTCTCAGCTCCGGCCGAGGTGGACATCAATATGAAAAAGGAGGAAAAATGTACAAATACCAGGACCTGTTATATCAGCTCCGTGGACTCTACCCGGGCTACACCATAAAATTGATGGTGCTAATCATTGGCGTATTAAGTGGCATGCCCAGCTTCCTTATTAATACGCTAAACATAATTCCCACCTCTCGTAAGACAACTATGTCATTAGCGAGTGACTTGCAAAAAGGAGTCATTCTTGGTTCGCTCCGGACATCAGGAATCACGATTCACGGCACCGGTAACTATGCTACTTCCGGGCTGGAAGCGAGTATTATTGGTTAGCTGGTGTCTTCTTTTCATGAAATCAAAGGTGTGTGGATACAGAGGGTGACCAAATTCTCAAAAAAAAAAATATGACAATAAAGGCCTAACATTTTTTAAAACTTAATTAAAGAGACAGTTATTTGAAAAAAATAATTGAAATATTCGGTTCCAAACAATGTAATCACAGTGCATTTCTGTGTCATTATTATGCATGCAGCCGAAGAAGCGACAAAGTAAAAGAAGGTATCATTTACTAAAGAGTTGTGATTTTCGATTGTAAAACAAAAAATCTTCTTCTTGGTTTAGAACATCTTATGTCTCTCGACTGCGTTCATTTTTCTATTCTTAATTGTATTTTTTTGTACATTATTAATTAATTATTAAATAAATAGGAATTTAATTGTAAAAAATAATCAACTGTTGTCATAAATGATACGTTTATGTCAACGGAATTAATACTTTTGTTATGACTAATTTAAAATATTAGTATTATTCACTGTCAATTTATTATATTTCAGTTTGATTATCATTTACATACATTTATATATTTAGTTGTAATATTGATTTCTGTTGCATATGTTTTGTAAAACGTAGATACCGTAAATAAATATATTATTATTATTATTAAAAATGCACTTGATTTTTCAAATTATAAATTAATTATCGGCCCTTTTATAAACTAAAAAAAACTCGGAAATGTTAAATTTATATTTCCGAGTTTTTTTAATTTATATAAACTTAAAAAAAAATAGTTTATATAAGGGCCGATAATTAATTTATAATTTGAAAATTTAGGTAACTGCTTTTATAAAATAAGTCGAATAAAAATATCTAAAAAATAATTTAATGAAATATAAATGTGTTTTTATTTAATTTGTGTAAGTGCTTAAATAATTTAACACACTTTTTCATTTTTTTAACAGATATTTTTAGTTAAATTAAATTTCAGATTTTTTTGTATTACGTATTGTAATAAATGTAACAAAAAATCCAAGTGCGGCTATTATAGTTGAAATAAAATGAAATAATGAATTGTGTGAAATTCGAAATCCACCACATGAATATATAATCGCAAACAACCAGCTCGTACGTGTAAATTCCCTCGTAAATGAATCGGCATCAAACTAACAAGTTTTTGGGCGTAGTTTGGAAATGAAGCCTGCTGGGATCGTTTGTTTCTCGATTGGGAATAGTGGGATGTTGTATAATCATCCCATCTTCATTAATTATCACTCAAGCGGGACGATAGAATAGGAACTTCGCACAATCGCAAACACGGAATGAACGCGAAACATCCCCGCCGCCCCCGACGTATTCCGGCGACACCGTTTTGTTTATTATTTCGCACCCCCACCGTGTAAAAATAGCGGGCCGTCTATTTTCGTGTAGTGGCAATATCTGCGCGGCCGTTCGTTATTTAAATAAAATTTATTAAGTGTTTACTGATTTATCACCGCGCGTGTTATATTTATAAGCGACGCCGTAAATTTATTTTGAATAAAATAAAGCCGCATTTTATGTTTCGAGTGCCTTGCCTGCCAGCCTGCTTCTCGCTTTGGTTATAGCCGAGTGATGTGTTTATATAGAATAAGTGGGTCTTGTAAGAACGCCATACATTCGTATCATATCGTAAATTGATTGGATTTATAACGAAAGGATATTTTGCTTTCACTTTTAAAAGTAGAATACAACAATTTATACACCATTCAATTATAACTTTACTAATATAAAGAACGTTATAATTGAAACGATTCAGAATAAATCGAATATTTAGTGAAACAAACCATTATTCCTGAAATTGATCCTATGTTTCGGTCGTATGAAATCTGTCATTTAGATAGATTTACATGTGAATTCAACAGTTGTGTACGACTTAAATAGGCGATCAATTTCAAGAATAAGAACCCAGGACTTTTAATTTAGATATATCAGTTATAAGGAGCATTTATTAGATATACGCAAAAAATCGTATGTAGACTATTCTAATACCGTATTTTATAATATGTAATTGAGCATAGAGTTAACACAATCAGGGTTTAAATCAATAATAGCTGTATTTCAAAACTGCCGATTTTAATTCAACCTCCAGTTGAAAACACAAAATAATCTTATATACGATTTTATAACATCTAGTTAATTATAGTAACTAGATATTATAAAATCATGTATAAGTTGTGTTTTCGTGATTTTTTAAAAGTAGTAATAATAAATATATGTTCACTTATATTCTTTTAAGATTAAAACGGAATAAAATATAATGCTGAACTGGTCCAGCAATATCTTTTATGCTAAACTGAATTTCGCCTTAGGTTTGTAGTTATACGGGGCTATTCTGTAAGGGAAATGTTAAGTTTAACGTGTACGTTATTTTTATCCTCACAGTCTAAGCAACTTTTGTAATAGATATTTATTCGTAGAATACACGTTAAACGTAACATTTGCCATAGGGAATAGCCCCGATTTAAAGTTGCACTCTTTAATTATTATTGCTTTATGTTTGGATTGTACTCTGAGAATTACAAATAAAAATTATTATATTTATTTATTTATTTCTCAGTATATATACTGTTTTATTTAGAATTAACAGTATTAATACTGGTTAATCTAAATTATTGTAAAACAATTTTAAATGTAAATAGTGTTAAAAGAATAATGGCCTGTTGTGAATTTGAATGGGGCAAATTTAATAATCATAAATTTTTTTCTAATGTTTTTGGTGTAATACCGGTAACCGAAATAATGAAAGGTGCCATTATATATTTTTCTTGTTTCCATATACGTTTAATTTCAAATGTAAGGGATTGATATTTGTAATTAATATCAGTCGTAAATTTTAATTTTCTATAAAATATATATATTTTTTTTGGTAGATTAAGAGTAAAATATTACTCATTTAAATATAATTAATAAATACAATGCAATTAAGATATGTTTTATTACCGCATGCATATTTATTATTAAAAAAAAACAACAATAAAACAAAAATATCGACCGTTAAATACTATTATTATTATTCTACATTGTTTTCGTTAACGACAAAAATATAAAGAAACAAAGGTGAAGGAGAATGTCTAAAGTGCATAGTAATGATAATGAAATATTGTATTTAAATATCGTTTGCCTTTTTTACACAATTCTGAAATGTTATTAACAAATTTTACATAAATTGAAGTTAATATTAGTTGCACTTTGAAATTTCTATAATACATATACTCAGTGAAGAAAAGGTATTTATTAAATGTAAGTATAATTTAAGGTCCTTAATTAAATAAATCCATATAAAACAAAAAAAAATTGTTTAAGAAGAATTGAAAGGTATTGAAATTTCATATGCAATATTACTATTATTACAACGAGAAAGTATTGTGATCGTAAACATTTTAGAATCGCTAATTTCAATGGATATACATGTTTTGAGGTCCACTGAGTCCATTCCATCGATTTTTGAAAAATGTCGTTGTATGCATATATATCAGCGGAAGAATTTTGTCGGCCTGATAAATTCCTTCAGAAATAAACAATTATTTTTATGTAAAATAAAACGTCAAAATACTATCTTATTACAATAACTCCAGTGAATCTCTCGCTAACGATTAAAAAATGTTATATGTTATAAATAGTCAAGCTATTACAAGTTAAAAAAATAATAACATAAATTGTAATATTCTTCTAAATACTTGGTCTTACATTTAAAAGACAAAAATCTATTTTTTCATAAAATATTTTTTTAGTACTTTACGTTACATTACGTAACGTAAGTCAAACAGTCACAGTAGCTAAAGAGAAAATGTTTGATTGATGATTAATTATTTCCAGAACATTTTTATTTAATTTAATATTAATTCAAAAAGTTATTTGACCTAATTCACCGGAAATAGAGTCATGATTCGATAAATATATATATTTTAATATATAATAAAATAATATAGAAAAGGGTGAAAAGACTGTCTGTCGATAGCCCAGACAAACTAACACTAAATATTAATAATTACTTGTAAATATTTTAAAGAAAATTGTATCAAAAATTGCCTGGATGAAGATGTTATGTAGTAGCAATATAGAAAAAAATGGAAGAATTTCATAATCTGAATTCACTCACAACCAAAAATCATCCACGATATTTTATACTCACATGTTTCTTTTTGTTATAAAATATCGATGATTTTTTGGTGGTGGTGAGTGAGGTCTGATGATGAAAATCCAGTTTTTTATATTTATTTTATTTCTAAAAGTATCGGACTGGCCAAATATCTAAACAAACACATAACCAATCGAGCAATTAACAAGAAATATATCAAGCAAGAAGTAAAATCATATTTAATTATTGCATATTACATGAGGTTGAGGTTTTGTAGAAATAACGGTTTAAAAAAGTATCAGTCTCAGGATTTAATAATAAATAGGAGTCTGTATTTATATTTGTAAAGTATAAATTGAACAAAAATACCAATTTAATAGTTTTTCTTAGAAACTAGAATTGTAAGTTATGATAAAAAAATAACATTAATATTAATGAATGTAGAATTTAGTGAAATCCTTGCAATTTTCATTTATGTTCGATTTATCGTTATGTTCTTCCAATTTTCATTTTTTGTTACAAAATGTGGATTAAATATATATATATATATATATATATATAAATATATATACATATATATATCTATATATATGTTCCATTTTTATTATATATATATAATATTATATATTATTATATATATAATAAAAATGTAAAAATGGAACATATATATATATATATATATATATATATATATATATATATATATTTATTAATATGGTATATATATATATTTAATCCACATTTTGTAACAATAAATTGTAACATAAATGAAAATTGGAAGAATATAACGATAATTCATTAAGTATATAACACAAACATATTTGGTTATTAAATGGCTATCGATCAAAGGTGTTTCTGTCTGCCAATTATATTATTATTCAGAAAAACTAATTATTAAAAGGGTTTTTATTTCATCAAGCGAAATTCCTACATATTTTAAGATTGCTTTTATGTATAATACAATATTTTCCATTGTAACGCAAATTCGTGATTGCCAATAACTATATAGCTATCTCATTTTACTAAACCGCACATATAACTCAACCTAATCCAGCCTAAGGTACATAATTTACATTTATATAATGTGTTTACTACAGCTAATATTTAAATACGTAATTGGTTATTATTTCAAACTCATTTGAATAACGTTTTGTTATTCTTTAATCAATTATTTATAATTTACATTGTAATAAAGAAAAAATAGTTTTCTTCATTTGTTTATTTATGCGAGATATTTCGATCGTGAAGTGATTATTATCAAAGGTTGATAATTACATCGTGAAATAAAAAGGTACTGGTGTAAATAAACAAGTGAAAAAAAAAAACGGGGTAATTGGCTCTTACTTTGTCATACATCATAATTCATAATAATAAAACAATTTAAATAATTGAACTTTTACAGTTATACAAGCAAAATAAAAGTAAAGAAAAATTATGTGATATTAGTTTTTCACATAACTCAAAAAATAATAATAGGCTGAAAGACCTAAGGTCGATAGCCATTATAAGTTTATATTAAATGTATAGTATAATATATGTATATGTAAATACCACAATAAAGATGATTGTAAATAAAATAATAATAATAATAATAATAATGATTTAAAAGTAAATGGCAGAAAATGTACAAAATGAAATTGCGTCAATTTTGTCTTAAAATAATTCAAATTTAACCATTTAATAACTATTCTATATTTGTTTTAAAGAAAGGATGATTGAAAGTGTTTTAAGGTTGTGGTGTAATGAAATAAGGATATTTTTTGGTGTATGTACTTCTTCCATTCAGCCACTAACTAAATTATTGTATCTAAGTAGTATTTCTAAGATGATAAAAATATAACATCCATAGACCACCGGGACAAGTATATTTCGTTAGAAATATCTCCTACCCCGTGAATTTCCAAGCCCAACGCATTGATAGCTAGTGATTAGCTATCAATGCAGCCTCAACTATACTATATTAATAATGTCAATTTTTATTAATATAGTATAGTTTCTCTTGAATTCATTTCTCACTTAACACTTAGTGAAACATGTTTAAACAAATGAGTAAAAATTAAACACGTGGTTTGTTTCGCAATATATAGTTTATTCACATGGTCACAGTCTAGGGAAAAATTGTTAATTATTATCAAAATCATTTTATTTCATATATATACAAACATCTTTATTTGTGAAATTGAAACAGCATATACACAATCCGTTAGGAAACCATTACATTACTATATTATACATAATAAATTTCACAAATTGGCTTTCGACCAGTGGTCTTTCAACCTGTCTCTGTCTAGTCTTTGTCATTTCTTTACATGTTATGATCTCAAATGTCATTGTCAATGTCCGGGTGATTGGATGCAATGAATTGATAGATGGTTGATTCTGGAGTTTTATATCTGGAAGGGATTGCCAGGTTGCGAGGCATAAAAAGACACTTAATGATATCATGAATGGTTGGTGGCAAATTTTAGGGAAAGGATTTTAATACGTTCTTTGATGGGTGGGATTTTACAAGTGTCATACAGAAGAGTGTTAGATGGATTGTGTAGGGGATTGTTCGGGTGTCTAGGTTTGGTAAGCACTCGCAGGGCAGATCTTTCTGCAACTTCTAAGTTTTTAAGGTCGGTTGGATGAGGATTGTGGTGAAGAATAGCTGCATATTCAAGCAGGGGTCAACATATCATATTTCATTTATTTAAATAATGTGAATGTATTATTAATAGCCAGCGAGACTTTATTGTAAATCTTAATCAAAAATATTGTTTGCAGAATTAATTTAGATTGCGCGTAGCAATCGCGTCCGTCAACGTCCTCGATCATTTACACCGGCTATCTCAGCGTGGACGGAACGTTTGATTAATTTAATTTAACAACTTTGTAATTATATAAGTCAGAGCTGTACTGATGTTGATGAAATCTCGAAACATGTTTCTGCAGATGGCCTAATATTATGTAATTTCGTTTTTTTTTTTTTGCATTAAATATTTTCGAATAAAAAATTCTTGCATTATACAATTTATTATTTTTATAGGACAGAAGTGTTCATTATTGAACATTTGCTTTAAAGTACTAAGTAACATAAGTTCAAATGTCACAGTAGCTAAAGAGGAAATAATTATTAATTATTTTCAAACTCTTCTTATTTAATTCATACCATATTAAATTAATTGCATAATTTATATCATGAAAGTATTTAAGGGTGCGGTTTAGTAAAAAGAGATGGATATAAAATTATTGGCAATTAGTTACATTGCAGTTGTGATCAATGAACAATGTTGTATTATACATTAAATTAATATTAAAGCATGCAGGATTTTCACTAGATGAATTAAAATGCATTGTTTTAATTAGATTTCACAGAAAACAATTATGAATTAATAATGAAAATCTATCAGTTTTATGTCAATTTTAAATGTATAGTTTAAAATGTGCTTAATGAAAATTTTTATCATTTCATTAAATTCTTCGTTAAAATAGCTTTACACTCAATACCTATTAATTTCATTATATCTTCCAATTTATTAATCTAACAAGAACTAGTGAATTTGGGTGATATGTAATAATTGACTGTTTTTTTTAATCAGGCCGATATTTTTCTACCTAGCATGTAAAAAATGCAAGTACATATTTACGTTATTAATTCTTAAGCTTGCTTATTTTTTATTAACGATTATTTTTAACTTAGTGTATAGCTATCTCTTTCTGCTCTAACTGCAACCTTAACATGAATTTAGTTTTGTGATGTATTATAATTCATATAAATTCTTAATTTGTTATAAGTGAAGAACTAAATGAAAGGGAGAGATGAGTTGAATTATCACCATTTAGTAATACGAAAATACGAATAGCTCTGATATCACTTCGCAACAAAAAAGTTCCGTTCCTGATGGTATTTGAAGAAAGGCGTTAAAAATCAAATATCAATTATAACCTAATACTTTATTAAATATCTACAACAGTTATTTGGAGGCAGGGATTTTTTCTTCTAGATGAAACTTGGCACACATAGTTTTGATTAGTAAAGGTAAGGGCAACCCAATAACATCGTCTTTATATCGATCACTGTGTAAGTTTGACACGGCAGGAAATGTTCTGGAAAAAATACTAATACCCGCCTTCTTTCTATAGTCCATGCATTTACTAAGCTATCACAACAGCAATATGGATACCACCACAGGCTAATAGATGCTGCAAAGGAAATAATCAAAAAGAAGGAGGAAATCACCATTATAGATTAATAATTATTTTAGGGCAGAAAGACCTATGGTCGATAACCCTTATTTGATATAATAATTATATATATATATATATATATATATTATGAAGATATTTGATTTTTTATAATATGTTAGCTTATATATTATATATTACTATTATTATTGTTTCTCAGATAATAAATATTTA
Organism: Philonthus spinipes; assembly: GCA_963082785.1. Taxonomy (NCBI): domain Eukaryota; kingdom Metazoa; phylum Arthropoda; class Insecta; order Coleoptera; family Staphylinidae; genus Philonthus; species Philonthus spinipes. The sequence goes on from OY720304.1 coordinate 8,788,290, forward strand.
GTAGTAGTAATTACTCGATCTAAAAAAAAAAAATAGTTTAACTCGTTGGATTGATAACTTGAAATAACTTAGATAATTTTATGTTCCTTCAAATAATATTGTCTAATTATCTAAGAAATAGAGAACTGATGTTTGGTATAAAAAAATGTGACATTTTCTCAGCAGCTGCTGCTGCTCAAAGTTGTATTTTCAAACCAGACTTTTGCAGCATCACATATGGTCTTCTGAGACTGATGATGCTTAAGAAGGATCAGTTGTAGTATTTCAATAAGTCTGGAGCTGGCACAACTTAAAATAAGCCAAGCTATGCGTCAGGCAATTGCATGGGTGGTATATCATAACTGTCAAAGGCTAAAACTGAAATTTTTATCTTGAAATAAATAAATAAATAAATTAGAAGAAGAGGAATATCAATTCTAATACTCTTACAGATTGGAGATGAGTATGCAACAAAATAACTTTGTATAACAATGGAAAACATCAATAGTGTTTATTTTTACTAAAACTGCAGATTTATTGAGAATATTCTCGATAACCACAGCAGGGAAGATGTATTTATTAATAGTGTTACTAAAAAGGCAGAAATACCGATATTGCTTAGCTAGATGATGCAGAGTCTACTAAATATATAGGCCGAAATGTCGGAGTGCCTACTCATCTCGCGCACTGCTCTAATGCAAGCAGGTTAAATTGTAACAATTTTTTAATGAAATGTTCATCTAGCGTATGGATAACTAGTGATGGCCATTTCGGTTTTTCGAATATCATCAGACTAGTGTGTTCCATGTGCAATGCCTTGATGAAGGCGATTGAACGAAAATTGTGTTGTGGTTATATAACCGATATTAATCACAATAAATTAAAGACAACACAAGCGCCACCTTTTGCCTAATTCCAAGTGGCATCGTCAACGATTCGAGTCTACAAGGTAAACAACAGAGAATCGTTGTTTGTTATTCATACGCTAGATGAATGGTGACTGAATATTTTATTAAATGAATTTCGTTTGCTGTTCTCATAAACAGGACAAGTTCGCCTTCCTTTAGTGAACGAAACAATGATTCTCGGTCGTCTACTTTGTAGATCCAAATCGTTGACGATGCCACTTGAAATTAGGCAAAAGGTGGCGCTTGCGTCGTCTTTAATTTATTATGTAACAATTATTTTTGCATGTAGTTATAATTATAAATATTTAAATTTTCTATTAAAAATAATAATAAGTCTATTATGGTCATTTATTAAAATTATTTTATTTATATAAAAATAAAATTCAAAATTAGGTAAAGAAATGGTTGTGAACGAGAGATGTTTCTGGCAGGATGGTTAGTAGGCGAATGAATTCTTCTATGTGGACTCCGAGATTTCGAACTCTCCACTCCAATATTCCGGCCTGTATATTTAGTAGGCTCTGAATTATGGCTAATATTCATTGATCAAAACGTAGTAAACTAAGTTCATTAATGGGGATAATTAAAGGTGTGCGAAGATACGAGAGAATAGGATACTACAGGAAGGTGAGGTTTGTAGGGCGCTTCGACGGCAAAGGTCATTTACGGATACTACAGGAACCTTCATTTGTATATAAAACTATCTCTGAGGCTGCAGTACTAGTATTTGCAGGCTTAATGCTCATGGGGCTGTGGTCCATTGAAAAGCCATATACGATAGAAAATTGGACGAAAGCATGTAAATAGGGAGGAGAAAGCACGAACTCTAAAAAAGTGATATTTTTGAATAATAATAATGCAATCATTTATATAAATTAATATAATGTGAATAATTATTAGTAAAGAAAGTTAGATTAATACTTGACCCTGAACCATTGTTAAAGCGTGGGAAGTTTTATACTTTCTTAAATAGCCCTTCAGTGCCTACGAATGCTTCAGTTATTGTAGTAACGAGAAGGATGATGCACAGCACACCTTTCTTTGCCCAAGATAGACAATAAAAAAAAACATAGATTATCTTTCGGCAGACTCAATTATTAGAAAAATGATTGAATCCGCAGAAAAATACTGGATAAAAGCGTAGATGTTCTCCACAAAAACATAAAGATAGCATAGGAAATCAATAATTAGTGCTTAGAAAAAAAGAGGCTCCACGCAATGTGATGTGAGAAACAATTTCATGTTGCTATCCTTTAATGACTAATAAATTGTTATATTATTATATCTGAGACAATTTATACATTTTGTAATCATCTTTATTGCGATATTTACAGTTACATTAAATTTACAAAATATTACATTTTTTATTTACATGATGGCTATCGACCAGAGGTCTTTCAGCCGGCAGTCCTTGTTCTTTTAGTTATTCATGTGTGATGATATGAATTCGTGAATGGTGGATTGAGGATATTTGCATTTTGGGATTTCTGGATATACAGAGATTGTGTAATCCAATGTCCGGCGGGGTAAATGCTCGGGAAGTAGTTAATAGATGTTTGTAAGACTTACAGTGTAAGTAATTTTTGCAGTTGGAAAAAGGAATTGACCGAATTTTATTGATCATTACCAGAAATGTTCCTTCTTTAATTTCATTATAATTTAAATAACTGCAAATATATGAATCATATTTATTTAATTCAATTTTATAGAGAAGGTTTAAAAGTTCCCGGGTGAGGGGGTTTGTAGAAAATTTTTGGGATAAATGGGTAATTCGCTGTGATAAGGTGACAACACTGTTTTTTGTTTGTTTGTAAAAGAGTGTATTGGATGTATTGTGTAAAGAGTTGATTGGATGTCGGATTTTTGTGAGCATTCTTAAAATTGATCGTTCCGCTACCGCTATATAGTTTAGAGTAAGAAAGCGAAGAATATGTAAATGTATTGCATCGTAGTCAAGCAGGGGCCACAAATCATTTTGTAGATGTGTGATGCCGTTTTTGTCGAGATGCCTTTATTGAAATAAGTTAACGATCTCAAGTATCGTACCCTGTTCTGGACGATGGTTTTTATTATTTAGGAGTGGGGTTTGTAGGTAAGTTTAGGATCGAAAATAATTCCAAGGTATTTGAAGGTAGGAGAAGGAGAGAGAAATGTTTGGTTGATATTAATTTTAAATGGAATGGTGTGGGGCTTATGGTAAAGGATAAACAGTTTGGATTTGTTGGGATTAATGATATTTTTCCATTTAGGGAACCATAGCGATAATTTGTCGGTCAGCTTTTTATATAGTTATATATACTATTTAATTTAAAATATTTCACCACAGGGTAAGCGAGATATACATTATTAATGTACCGTCATTTAAGAAGTCATACTTCATATTAGTGCTAATTTACGACCCTTCCATTTTCAACAAAATTAATTGGTAAAAAAAGTTTTTAACATTTTTTAGAGCTTACAGTGATTTTTCTAAACAGCAAGATGTGTAACATTTCAAAAACAAAACAAAAAAATATAACGGTAAAATATTAAGCCAATATCAAGTAATAAGTTGTTAAAGTTAGCAATATTGTTAATTACAAATTTCAACCTTACCACCCTGATTTATCCAATATAGAATTTATTATTATTATATTATTATATACACGACATATTCATTAGCTCATTCATAAAATTTTAATGAATATTATGCAATTAATATTTTTTAGTGTATAATTAATTAAGAGTGTGAGTTATATTAGCTTAATTAGATTGTTGTCTTTTTAATTTCAGAAATAATGTGCTTTTATTAATTTTATTGTGTCTTTTATTATGTCATAATAAAATCGGATTAAATATATTACTTAATTACATTATTACTACTGGAACTAATAATAATGGCCTGTGTTAATGACAATAACAAAAATACTTTTAAATATTGTTAGCTAATGGTCATTTGATCACAAACAGACAAGAGCCAAAAATAAAACAAAAGGAGTGAGGATTTAATTCAACATTTTAAAAAAAAATGTTGCATGCCATGTTAATTATTAACTGGAAAGTGTTATATTTGATTTTTAAAAGCTATTAAATTTCTTTGTAGTAGTAAATTTATCCAACAAAAAATGCCCATTTTTTATAAACGTTGTGATTTTTTCTGATACATAAACCAATATAAATATGCATATTTTAAATTATATCATTAGAAAAACGTTGTTGAATTAATAAAAATATTTTTAGCCAATATATATTTGTTATATATTTTACTAGGCTCTAACAATTTTAACAACTTTTTTTAGTGGTGAATATCCATACTTTAAACAGTTCCAATATCTGATCTTGCTAATTTTTAAATCCCAAAAAATTATTGTAATTTTAAACTTTATTTTGAAACGCTCCCTCTTGTGATCTCTTGTTAGTCCTATCATATCATAAGAAGTCACAAAAGGGAGAGTTTCAAAATAAAGTTTAAAATTACAATAATTGTTTGGGGTTTAAAAAATTAGCAATAGCAGATATTGGAACTCCATTATGGTGCTGCGAAATTTGTTACACTTCACATTATACTTCAGTTTTCTATATCAAAGCTAATAAGTCACGTTAATTTTAACATACACGTTATTATTATCATCACAGTCTAAGCGACTTGATATGTATACTTAGATTGTGAGGTTATTATATGTTAAATTTTACTTTTCGCGTTCGGAATATCCCAGCATATCTCTGTAAAATGAATTATTTGTACTCTAAAATATTAAGACAAACACGAAAAGAATACATATTAAATATGAGAGAAGAATACGTCTTTAGAATAAACTTATTTAACAATAACATTCTTTACTGATTAGGCGTGCCGAAAGTTTTGTTTAATAACTATAGGGTGCCGTTTGAGAACCACAATACTTTACTATAAGTAAAAGCATTCTTAAAAATGTTTTTTTTTAATATCGTTTTTTTTTGCATTAATGTGAAAATATTTTCTCCGACTAGTTTCGACCATTGATCATCTTCATCTTCTTCCTCCCTGAAGATGACTAATGGTCGAAACTAGTCGGAGAAAATATAAATAAGTGAAACAAACCAAGTGTTTTAATTTTAATTAAATTATCCTGAATTGTATATTTTATTTTAAAAAATCCCGTTTTTTTAAATTTAATTTAATTATGAAGTGAAGAAATTAATCCGCAACAATTTTATTGTCATTAAGTCTGTTTACAACTCGACAACCGTAAATCGATCGACAATGTTTTTGCCCGTTTATTACAACACGACGAAACGAAGAAAAATAAAATAACATCACCACTCCTCGCCGTATATAGTAAAATACACTCGTAGGAAAAAAAAAGTCGAGTCCGGTGATTGCTCGGAGCCAGTTATGCTAGCCGGGCCCGAAAGTACTAATTTATTTTAATACGTTGTCGAAATAAATAACTCGCATCCTTATGGCGGCGATTAAATGCTCGCCGGTTGACAAAAATATCATTTATGGTGCCATTACGGGAGATTTTGATCAACCGTTTTAATTACAAAACATCTCTGCGGCTAATTTATATGGTAAATAATCGATGGGTTATTAAAATGCGGACCCACGTCTCATTCTCCTTATGGCAAACATAATTCCGATTCATAATAATTAATTTCGTCTTTCATAAATTTCTGTGTGATTTGTTTTTAATTTATAATTTTTGTAATCTATTCACTTGGATCGACGACAACCAGTCTGGAAATGATGAATTCTTCACACAGAAATAAAATAGCAACAAATTAAAATGTGTAGTAGATACTTCTAATAATATATTTTTTTTAATCTTTTTCCTTTCTACCGTTAGGTGTAAGGTGTTTTTGTTTAGTGTCTGTTTCTATATTTTTCTCTCCATGTCTTTCTGTCCTTGGTTAATTGTTTAATGTCCTTCCAGTCTATGTCCTTTTTTTCTGCTTCTTCTCTAATTATGTCATTCCATGTTTTTCTCGGTCTTCCCCGGTCTAATAATTATACAAAACAATATTCTTTATTTTTTTAATATGACAAAATTTATGGTGTTTTTGATGCACACAGTTGTATGAGAATTTTGAATAGAAGATTTTTCTCACTGATTTGTCGAGACTTTGTTATTCGATTATCAACCTGATATATATATTATAATTTGTCAAATGAATTTAAAACTTTTTTAATAAATACAAACACAAATGAACAGATTGTGAAGAAATTTATAGTTACTTATATTGGTTTAATTTTCTAGTTTTTAATTTTCCAAACGTAACCATTCTCTCTTGACTTTTCTTAATAAAAAATTGCATTAAAAAAAGCATATACAAAGAAATCTAACCAATATCGATAAAATTAAGGGTTATCTAAGCTAACCTAACCAATCCAAAAAGGTCGACAGAATTAAGAGTTATCTGACGAAACATTAAAATGACCTTTAAATGTTCTTGTAAGTAAAGGTCAGGCATAAATTTTAAATAATAGAACAGAATAATAATAATAATATTCGGCAGAAAGACTGACGGTCGATAGCCATTTTCTGAGGTTTAACAATTTGCAAAATAAAGATTTTCAATATAATAATATTCTTTATTTCAAAAAAAAAAAATCATTACAAAAATGGACAAAATAAAATTTTGTCAGTGCCTACTCTAATAATTTATAAGCTACTTAATTACTAATTTGATACCTATATTTATCTACATATTTATTTTATTACAATAATTCAAAAAAATGATTTAAAAATAATTAATAAATTATTCTCACATTTATCTCTGTGGCTTTTGACTTACGTTACGTAAGTATGTTAAACAAATGCATATTAAAACAACTACTTCCCGGGAAAATACCCACGCCGGATATTGAAATACATAATGTACACCTGCTGTTACATATCAATAAAATATTGCAAGGTGAGAATAATTTATTTATTATTTATTAATTATTTTCAAATAATTTTTGTTTAATTTATTTAAATAAATGTGACCAAGTGAATGAATACTCTTCTCTATGTTTATTACTATATATATATATATATATATATAAAACAGAAATAAGGATGCAAGAGAAATGTTTTCGTCTATTTCTTATGTTCTAAAAATTCGTTTATGCTAGTGTTAGTGTTATTATTAACATAAGTGTATAATATTTATTCATATTAGAACCTATCTTTGTAATAACATCCTTGCAACTATATTTTAATATTAATTTATAATTAAATTTCCGATTGTCCTTATATCTGCGACAGCTAACGAGTTATTAGTAAAGCCTAACTTTTTTTATTTGTTTTTAATGTGGGATATATTCCACTGGATAAATGAAACTGGGTAAGAAAATCTCAAGTATATACTAACTTGAGATATTGATTATTAGGCAAAGAATTGATTTATAACAGTAGAATTTAATTTAAAATTAATTTTCATAAAACAAAATTTCATCCGCTGCGAACAGGATTCGAACCTATGCGGGCAGAGCCCATTTGATTTCGAGTCAAACTCCTTAACCACTCGGACATCGCAGCTGTATGAAAGAATTCAATAACTACTTGTGAAAGGTGCTAATATTTTCTTTTCAATTAATTATCATTTTATATTGTGGTAGGGCCAAAATAATCAATTCATTCGATTATGGAAACTCTCAAGTTTCTCTAAAGCTGCACCACACGTTGAAAAGGCACAAACACGCGTATGTGTAATTAGAATTTCATGTGCTTTGCATGTACCTTGAAAGAGGCTAGTTTTATGAGTCTGAAAAAATTACCCTCTTTCAAGGTATGATGCAGCTAACACAATGCCTACTAAATATACAGGTGTGAATATCGCATTGAAAAGGACTCCCAGATGCATGGATCCAAGGCCTGCTCGTCTCTCGTACTGCGCAAGCGGGTTAAATTGAAACAATTGTTTGCCGTATTCAAACCAAACAAATCGAAACTCTCTCTGGACGTGATTCACATTCATTCATAAATTGAAACAATTGTTTGCATGTAGCCATAATGAACAATATTTAACTTTTTCATAAGAATTAAATACTTATAGGCATTAATTTAAATGATGTTATTTAAATGAAAATAAAATTCCATTCCAGAAATGATTATGAACTAAATGTTCATGATGATTCGTACGCGAATGAATTCTCTCGCGAGGACTTCGATTGGACTCCAAGATTTCGATTTCCCGACATTCTGATCTGTCCATTTAGTAGGCACTGAGTTACTGCCTCGCTATAAATATAGCGAGTAAAGTTTTCGAGAAGCTTGAGTCATTTTCATAATCACTAGATTATGATTGATTCGCGCGGACTGATTTTTGGTTATCCCAGAGGGGGAAACATTATGGGCCTAATATGGCCTATGGATGCTTCCACGTCTACACCTCTTATAACCGTAATCGTAACCGATTTGCTCGAATAGTCACATTACAATATAAGATATCAATTAATTGTACATCTAGCATCGTTACTATAAATGCGCCCTAAAATGTTCTCTCAAAACCCGGTCATTATCCTAACTAAGTGCAGGTTTGATGCATTGTGAGACGAAAGCCAAAACAGGGATAATTCATTAGTTTACAAACGTTGGTAAAATTTACAGATACAAAATTAAGTTAAAAGAATATATTCAAAATATAATATAAAAGAAATACGTTTTATATAATTATACGCTTGAAAAAGTAAGTTCAAGCTAAAATTGGTCTTTGTATAAGATAAACCCATTACTTAATTTAGTGCGTGTGGTTTCAATTTAATATATTTTTTATTTTTGTTATACTTCACATAACACAATGTATTATTATTCTGTAATACGCATTTGTTTTATTTATTTGTATTTTATTTCAGAATATTAGATTTTAGTGATTTCTAAATTTACTTAGTGTGTTTCACGGCATAATTCGTGCATTTTGTAATTAGAGGTAGTATTTATTTAAAATATTTTTTTCATTTTAGCCTGCCCAAACTTGCGTAACTAAAATGGGTAGTTATAGCATTCGAATCCTATTAGTTTTTTTTTTTTATAATAATTTAAAGACTCATATAAGTTTTAATAATTTTGAAAATAAATCTACTAAAAAATATTTGCATATAAAGAATAGGGACAATCGTTAATTTCGTTTGCACTTTCAATGATTTCACGTGTGGTCTGTTCCTAGTGTAAAAATGGAAAATTTGTATTGTAATTATGCTTTATTTAATTCAATACACACTCGTACGTTGTATAATATATTACTACAAACAATACTACTACAAAATGGGGGTGGTCGCAAAAATATTTTTTAAAATACTAAATACTATCTGTGAAAATAATTGGTACACAGAATTAAGATGACGATTATATTAGGCTACAATTAGAAGCAAAATGTCGAAAATCTTGAAAATATTAAAACAGTTAATACGCACGATAATTTATATATATATATATATATATATATATATATATATATATATATTATGTACAGTTATATTTATTAACAATTAATTCTACAAGAACATTACAAAAAATTATGGATTTTATATTAATTTTTTTTACGTTACTGTTTACCAATGTAATTTTGACTCAAAAAAAATTTATGAAATTAAATATTAATAATATAAGTCGGAATATTCAAATGTATTTTCTTTGAAAATCATTTCATATGTACTGGGTATCAAAATATGAAAAGTTATATCTCAGGAACTACGAGACCTAAGCATTTAAATAAAAAATGTTAATGCAATTGGTTGAGAAAGTGCTGGAAATAATTTTCGAGTTCGTCACTCTTCCGGTAGAAGTCGTAATGAACAGTCTAAAATATAAATCTGTAATTATCTCAAAAAAGTTCTCATAAAGGCACCCTAAAACTACTTTTTTTTAAAATCGTTAGGCTTTGTTCATAAAATAAAAATCTTAAAGATTTTTTATTCTTACTTAAAAAAAGGTCGAGGAAGGTACGAATTTGTAATGATTAAATGCTAAATAATTCTTTTGTTTTATAAACTATCTTAATGATTTTTACGTCATGAAATAAATTAAGTTATCGACAAAAATTACAAAAATAAGTAATTCCAAAGCCAAGTTAAAATGTAGATATTTTTACCATTTTCTAAAAAAATCAAATATAGTGATATATTTTTCTTAGTCGCAATAGAAAGAGGACTTATTGCAATAATAATAATAATCTTTATTGTAATAAATAAATAATACAATAATAATACACGTTCATATTAACAAACATAATAACGCATACTGCATGTTTCTATTTTATATAGTAATGGCGTCAAAAATGGCTTAACTTTAACTTTATTTTACGGAATCCTCCATTATAATTGATTACATTATACAATAATTTACATATTTATATATAATCAGGTAAGTATTCCTAAACTATTAATAATTAATAAGTATCTCAAGTAATTAATTAATAAGTGGCTGGAATTAAATTCGTAAATCCGCAGTATACCGATAACATATTTTTTATATCTCACCAAATTTATTTAAAAGTAAGAAATCTATTAAAAATCACAAGTCTATATATTAATCCTATCATGGGTTATAATTAAAAGTATTTTTAGATTAAAAATTATTCATGTAATTTTTAAGAACTATTTGTGTCGATTCAAAATAAAATAAATTATACCAAAATTAACAAAATAAAATTATTTGGGCAGATATCACATGACAGACAAACTTTCATTTTCATCGACTCAATGTTTGTAAAAATGTAATTATCTGAATCAAGATATATGTATATAAAATTATTTTTCACCATTAGGGGGGCACTTTTTAATTTTAATAATGGTTTACCCACTTTTTAATAATGGAGAGAGGATTAAAAAAATGGAATACATTGAAAAATCTCAGTTTATATCAAAATTTCTCTTTTCAAGTAGTCCGATGTGATATTTAATAGAGTCGCCTAATTTTCATACAATTAAATAAACAGCGACTTCACTTCAGCAATAGCAGAATATTGGTGAAGTTATTGCATGTCAGATCCTTAAGATAATTGATAAATTAAGATATTGTTTGTCAACTCAGGCTCATAACGAAGAAAGGATATGAAAAGCAAAAGCGTCAGCAATATATATTAAATTGCCCCGTAAGTAAAATAATTGTCACCAAAATTGTGGCGGCCAAGGAAATACACTTCTCCATCAATTCACCTATAAGGAAAAAAAAAGGAAAGAAAAAATAATAGAAAACGCCCCCTAGTGGTGACAAAATAAATCAATTTTGTTAATTTTGATATAAATTTATTAACCACAAAAAGTTCTTCAAATGAAATTTGCAATCATTAAGTTGAAATATTATTTAATTTATAACTTGTGATGGAATTAACATATTGACTTACGTTTTAACTAAATTTATTTTTTAACCCTATTTCTAATAAAAAGTAAGAAAAATATATCATTACATATAAATTGTTTTAGATAATTGGGAAAAATGTCTATAGCTCGGTGCCACCAAACGATGATAAAATTACTTATTTTTTGTTATTTTCGTCAATAATTTTATTCAGCATAATACGTTATTTTGTATGACATGAAAATTGTTAAGAACAATTAGAAAACAAAATAGTTATTAATAATTAACTTCTCATTTAACCCGTGGTAAAACATATTTGAACTAATTAAGGTATATTTTAATTAAAACACTTGTTTGTTACATAGTGTAACAACAGGGTTTCACAGTGAAACCAACCAAGTGTTTTAATTAAAGTATACCTTAATTAGTTCAAAAGAGTTATTTGACATTTGCTTATCATAAATTCTAACCTTGCCCTTCCATTTATTTCAAGAGAGAGTCTCGAATATTATTATTATAAATTAATTAATTTTCAACCATATTAGTGTTAAAGTGGTTTATTAATTTATAACAGACCATGTACAACCAAGTGGAATCCTTAACAATTAACAAGTCTAATATTTTTGTTCCATAAACGCATGTTAATTTCAGAAAGGGTCGTTTTAAGACAGTTTTATTAAAACTGTTTTTAAGATAATCGTAGTATTGTATCATAAGTGAAAGAAGCAAGTGGAAAGACCACTCTGGAATGTTCCACCGAGCGCGCGACTGTAAACGTGGCGTCACGGAATGTTCTGGAAAATTCGGGAAATATGGACGCTATATAAGCGCGTGCTAGCGGCGAGACCGGCAGTCTATCACGAACATTCGAGTGCTCAATATCTCGTTATAAATAAATAGTGGCAGTGTGATGTTAATAAATGTGTTAAGTGTACAGTAAAAAAAATAAACAACATTGTTTTACTTATTTCCGAGTCTGATTAAACACGATTTCGTAACAATATTATGTTTTCTGATGCTCATTGCGCCCCTATCAAAAGAATTATAAACTTGACAATTATTTGCAGCATTTTGTCATGACCTATTTTATTAATATTATTTTTATTTGGGAATCTCTAGGACTTACAGTTCCTGAGATATAATAGCCTTATTTGAAAAACCGGTACATTATAACGGTATAAACATATTATCGAATGGATAATAGCAAGACAGTCATTTTTCCCTTCGATGTTTGTGCCTTTCCTTGTTCTCTTTATTAATCCGTGTGATCAATCACTGTCTCAGCCTAGTGACAATTTTGTTATCTGACTAGTGTACTCATTACGTGCAATTAACGCATATGTTCAGCTTTAAGAACAAATACCTGGTGTAACATTTCTAATATAACATTATCTAGGCTATCCAAATTTCTAATTAAATATTTGCATTAATTTTAAAAATATAAAAAATGACCTTAAAATTACTTTGAAAATCGAGATCCAGATTAAATTTACGGCAATTTACATAAGCTCTGCTTGAATAAAAATACATTTCGCCACGGTGCAACAGCATAAGCTAAGATTAGGTCTCAAAACACAGTTTGAGATCTAGATACATGTGGGAGAAACTAGACGTTAATATTTTATTTAATAACTATATTCGAAATGTAAACAAAATTAAAGTTGCGGTTTAGTAGAAATATATAGCTATATAAATATTCGCAGTCACTTATTCCTGTTACATTGATGTATTGGAGACGATGGATTGTATTGTATTATACATCAATATAATCTTAAAATAAACAGGAATTTCGTCAGACAAATTTAAAATTATTTTAATGATTTCTTGTGTGGAAAATATTTATAAAAAAAACAATTAAAATTGGACATATTAAGAAAAATTTTTAATTTATATTTTTGGTAACAAAAACGTACGTAATGATAATATAAATGATTTTCTTAAATTATGCATTTAAATAACTTGGCATTAATTAATTAGATTATATCTTACAATTTTCTGTTTTAAAACGAACTAGAGTATTGGAATAAAACGCGATAATCCGTTTTTTTTTATTTAGACAGATATTAAATAAAATATTGCTATCCAAAAAATAAATATCTATTGTGTAATCCAAAATCCGGTGGGATAAATGCTCGGGAAGTAGTTGTTTCAATAGATGTTTGTAAAACTTACAGTATAAGTAAATTCTGCAGTTGAAAAAGGGATTAATCTAATTTAATTGATCATTGCCAGGATTTTTTTATTTGTTTAATTAATGTAGACAGATATTTTTTAAATAAAAAAAGAAGTACATACATATTCATATATATATATATTCTTTATTCAGGCAATTTTTGATACAATTTTAAATATTTACAAGTAATTATTAATATTTAGTGTTAGTCTGAGCAATCGACCGACAGTCTTTCTGTCCCATATATATTCATAATATTAAATTCCAAAGAATGGCTATTTTTCAAGCGATTATTACCACTTTATTAAATAGCTCTTTCTATTAAACCGCAACATTAAAAAGAGTTTGGTATATTATAACTCGCTTCTTTATTCATTTTTTACAGTTAAAATAATTATTATGGAAACAATAATAAACATAAACCAATTTTTAAACGAGTGCAATATATTAACAATAAATAAATTGAATAAAACGTTTAATTTATTAATGATAAAGAGCATATTTTTACGAGTTGAATAATTTAAGAATCATTTATGTGCATATGTTTAAAGAAATATTTACGGGCGACAGCGTATTCTCTGTGTGCGTATGTGCTTAAGTACATAAAGCGGCGGTTGTTGCATTAAATATTGCTTTAATAAATTTAATTGACGTAAATTGTTTAAATGGATATTCTATTGCCTGCTAGTAAGTGGTAGCAAGGCGAAATACACGTGAATAGAATATTATTTTATAACATTTTACTGCGACTACCTTCCCATTTTATTCCAGGCTAATAAAATATTTATTTTTAATCATATTATATATGAGACGGCCCAACTCTTTCCAATCTTTTTTCCCTTCCCTTTTTTTGTTTTGTTTCGTACTTCCCCACCCATCCCATGCTTTATCCTTTCCTTTCCTTTTTTCAGGCGCATTAAAGTCATTAGAATAATAAACCCACACCACCAATCACATTCCGGTACTATTATCTAATTAAATTCCTTGTTAGTGTGTGTGTTTGTGCTAGTGTGTAAATACGAGTTTGCCTGATTGCCCGATGGATTACCGGCGCGGGGAATTAATAAAATTTAATCAATGTATTGTGCATCGGCTCAGTGTATTAATGTGCATTATCCGGATTGAGTTAAGGAGAGGGGAAAAATAAGTGCGAGAGAATTTGCGGCCGCCGCAGCGCGATTCATATTCATGGTCTTGCCTCCCCATTTGTATGTATTTCATAAATAGTCATGAAATTGACTATTGTTTCGGTATTAGAATATGGAGCAATAACATCATTTACATTATGTAATGTGAATAATTAATAACAAGATAATTAATATTCCATCCTCGTTGTATTTATCTCCCGGTTTAGACAAGTGAATTGCGTTCGCTGTGCAAATAGATACGAATTGTGTTCTATTACCTAATTACTATTTACAAAAATAATACTAAATACGTACATTTCTGTTTATACTTGTTTTATCTTATATAAATACATATAGCAAATATGAAATTAGCACAAAAACTAAAATAAATATACTAATATTAAAAATGACTAATTTACAAGATTCTAAATTTAACTTTTTTTATTTATAAACTTCACAGATTTATTATAGTAAGCAGCTACAATTTTTGAGGAGCTGAAGTTTGCTAAAGATATTTCTTAAAAAACTAATAAAATAACGCTCCCTAAAGATCCTTATCAAACTCAGACATACTAACAATCCATTCTACAATCTTTCTAACGAATACCTCTGTGAATCCATATTCTACCGTATTCTAACGAAAGTGAAAGAAGCAACTGGAAAGAACACTGGAATATTCCACCGAGCGCGCGACGGTAAAGGTGGCGTCATTGAATATTCTGGAAAATTTTAGAAACAAGGATGCCATCGAGTGTCTATCACAAACGTCTGAGTGCTCAAGTAATCGTTATAAATAAATAGTGATAGTGTGATATTAATAAATGTGTAAATAAATAAATAAACATTATTTTACTAATTTCCGAGTCTGATTAAACCCGATTTTGTAACAGTATATTACCTTTAAACAAATAAGCAAAAATGCCAATAATCCTAATAACCTATCTCTTCTTAAAACTCTGCATTTCCGGTAACCTTAATGTTAAGAGGGGATCTTAATACAAATGACTGAAGGAAGTCACCATTCTTCAATTCGTTTATGGGAGTCATCAAGACAGTTCCGCTAGTTTTTTTAGCATGTTTTTTTTTCTTTGGTATCACCAAAAATTCATACCAAGGTAGAAAGACCTTTGGTCGATAGCCAATATGTTAATTATTTATGTTATATTGTTTTGCATTATCTGTATAATTTTAATAAAGAAGGGTGCACATATATAACTTTTACTGCATTACTCCCAATCACACCACAATCCTCTATAATCACAATTACCACTACCACAGTTCTCTTCTCCTATACCTTCTATGTTACCTAGGACTCCAAATATTCCGAGTCCACAAGAATGAAATCTCAAAACAGAGACTGGCATTTCAAATCACTTAATTAAAAACAACAAGGCATTCCAATCAAATTCATACACCGATATGCCGACTCTTGTTAGATTATAAAGCTTCACACTTTAATCAAACCAGTTCCGAAAAGATCCTTCCTTAGAATCTTCATCAGTCACGATCCCTCAAAACTGATTACTTTTATGAATTGATTTATAATCAATGTGAATATAGGAAAGATGTGCGGAAACACTGTCTGGCGCGAGGGATTTGAAAGGATGAAAAGTGTGAGTTCTAGTGACAAGGGCATGAATGTTAGTGAGGCTAAGGCCAGGGAGGAGTAAAGTAATACAATAAAATGACAAGTTGCCCCAGTTTAGCCAGTGGAAGAAGAAGAAAAGTTTTAGTTGGAATTTGGGTTGTTTTTTTTATTTTTAGTTTTGTATATTTAAGTGTTGAGGTTGTTAATTTTTCAAAGTCCATATTTGTTAACATTTTAAGTTATTGTTTTAATTAAAACACACTTTCAAAATATAAATTTGTCCTTTATTCGCGACAATTGTTTCGCACGCTTTTGCGGCTTCTTCAGGCGAAGAATGATAATTAAAATACAGTCTTTCAACTCTATATATAGTGTGAGGGTGGTGTTTACAATAGTGGGGGTAAGTTAAATAAATTTAATAACGGTGAATTTGATATGTCTGTTTGATTGTTAAGTAATGTATCAGTAAATTTTCTTTTATCTATTTCCATATGTTCTAATGCGTTTAGTTTCTTTTCCTTATTTTCGAAGTGTAGAAATTATTCTTCCCCGAATCTGTGTTGCTGCTCTCAGAGATGGTTTGTGTATGTTGATTTTCCTCTTTGGATATTTATGTATCGATTTCATTATTATATGAAATTAATTGATTTGTATTTTCTTTTTATACGAAATAAATGTTATTTACATATCAATTTATCTAAAACATGTTAAGCAAAATAATGCAAATAACCCTTACAACCTACGTCTTTTTACAAACATCATATCCCATTTATACCGATGATATGTACTGGTATTCGGGGCTATTTCGTAAAAGAAATGTTAAATTTAACGTGTACTTTATTTTTATTATCACAGTCTAAGCGTCTAAGCAGCTTTTAAATAGATTTGCATTCATACAATGTGAATTTAATTAATAAAGTACTCGAAAACTTAACATTTCTCATATGGAATAATCCCGATTATGTGTTTTATCCCAGAAATTTTCGTGTTATGTATAATAGGTGCTACGATAATTCAATGCGTTTTATATTTTTTGTAATACTTTTCATGTAAACTCCACTAATTGAAATTATGATTGGGATTATTTCTATAGTTTTAAGTTTCCAGATGTTTTTCATTTCTATAGCGAGGTTTTCATATTTTGAGCATTTCTCAATCTCTGTTTTTGACAGGTTATGTGTTAAATGGCATCCTATATCAACAATCAATGTTTTCTTATCAATTTTATCAATAAATATGATGTGGCCGATTAAAATCTATTGATCTGTCAATTATTACTGTTATATCCTAGTATATAGTACAGGGTTTTGTATTGTAAAGTGGGCCATAGGGTTTTACAGGTAAAATTAGAAATGTGTTAATATTACCTCTCCTAATTATTTGACAGTATTGTTCTATTTAGATTATTTTAAAGCTTATTAAGCTGCAGGATTTGGTAAGTTATTCAATAATTAATATAACTTAAAATAATGGAATATCTGTCATCACGATTTCATGGCAAACCTTTATTTTAATTCAAAATAAATACTTTTTAAAAAAATATCGAGTAAGTTACCAAATCATTCAGATTAATATGCTTTAAAAATAATCTAATTAGACCGATACTGTTAAATAATTAGGGGAGCCAGTATTAACACATTTCAAATTTTACATGTAAATCTTATGGCCCACTTTACAATTCAATACCCGGTATATTTCGATGACTCTAAAACTGACTCAGGGTAGTATTTGTAATTCTATTATTATTATTATTATTAAATAAATATTAAACAAATTAATTTGTTTCACAGTTAATTAACCAGCATGAAAGACACCCCGGACAAGAAAAAACGGGAACAATTCACATTCAGACGGTGTAATCGCACTTCATTATTACATCGATCGACTCCCGCTTCATCCGCTAAAAGACACTCGCACAAAAAAAAAGGAACGAGAACAGAGCAAGAAAAAATAACTTTAATTCGCGCCTTATTTAATTCCTCCCCCTCCGGCCGCTCCGGGCGTTCATAACGTTAATTCGATTCGGATCGCGCGATTGCAATTGGAAATTTGTGCTGATATCGATGAATGTTCGCAAAATCAATTACATATTATTAAATAATGCGAAAGTTCCGCGGGTTGCGCGTTCTTAATTTGCATTCGAATTAATACGAAATCAAATATATCCGCGTTCGGAAAATGTGTGGTTGTAAAAAAAATTGGATGAAAATGCGGGGATCGTGTGTTTAACTTATTTTGTTCCAATTGTGGGGGGATATTTTCTATTTGATTTCACGTAACGTTCCACTTATTTAAAATATATACAGGATGTTATGAGATAAACCTGCAAAAGTATAAAACACGAATTTCTTAGGTTACAAAATTAATAAACTCCCACTGTAAACAAAACTTGTAAAAGGAGCTTTTTTCTTCATAATTGGTAGATTAATATAATAGTATCCTTTATATATTTTGAATATATGCGGAGTAACGTGAAGTTAAAGAGAAAATATCATTCCAAAATTGTGGCCAAATAAGTTAAACAAGTAGAATGCTTATATTAAATAAAAATGATTTGAAAATAATTAATAAATTATCTTCACATTTAGCTCTGTGACTTCTGAAAAGTGAAGATAATTTATTAATTATTTTCAAATCATTTTTATTTAATATATTTAAATAACTGTGACCAAGTGAATGAATACTCTTTTCTATTTAAGTAGAATGCTTGATAATCTTTCTGTATTTCTTCAATGTCCAATTTCTCCAATGCTGGATTTTGAAGGAGTAATACCCAAAGTACTGAAAATCTCAAGGGGGTTATTCCTTTTTGTTTCGACCTATTTTAAAATTGTTTCTTGTTTGATGTAATTAAAAAAACTTAATTATTTTTGCAATGTTTTTATTGATATATTCAAGACATTTTAGATTTATCGGAGATTTATGGGCTGAGTAAACATAATTTATTTTAAGATTATTTAAGTTTCGTACCAAATTAATAAAAATTAAATAAATATGTTAGGTTACATGATTATTGAAGGAATGCACTTTTTGCACTGACCCTTTTTTATCCAAGGTATTCAATAGCTAACAGTCCTAATGCATGATATCGTAAAGAATACAAAAGTACCAGAAGAATGGAATACAGGAATTATCTTACCTATACACAAGAAAGCAGACAAATCTCTTTTTTGTACAGAGAAGTAACACTCGCAAGGGTCCCAGGAATGATCCTGGCAAGAATAATGGAAAAAAGAATTAGAGACCAGACTGAAGAAACAATGGAAAATACCTAATAATTACAATTGCGCGCATCCACGAAATGCGCAACACTGTTTTGCAATGTCTTTTGAAAAATAGTTGATCTTTGAGTTTTTAATGCGAGAATAAAGTTAAGTTGCTGCAAATTCAGTGAACCTATATGATCTTTCTGATGTCATATTCAGGACTTAATGCATAAACCGGCATGATGTACCGATTAAGATAAAATAAAGCCCATTACTTTAAATTGCGCTGTTTTTAATAGCCTTTCAAAACTGCACTGTCCGTTTTCTCCCGAAGTCCACAACAACATTAAGACAAGCCAACGAAATAAATAGGGGAAGGGAGATACATGTACTTTTCATAGATGTGGAAAATACATTCGATAGGTGAGAAGAGAAGATTTACGGAAAGTGCTATAAATAGAGGAATAGACAGAAGGATGATAGAATTAGTTAAAGCCATGTACAGAAACAACAAAAACATAGTAAGAACGAACAATGAAGACTCTAGACAGTTCAAGACAACGTTAGTAGTAAAAAGGATGCGAGTCCACTACTATTCATAGTAAACTAGATGAAGCTGTAAAGGAAGCAAAGAAGAAAATGTAGATAGTATTATCTACATTTCCTTCTTTGTAAAATGTAAAATGAAAAAAACACAAATAACGGAAGTGATGTTCGGAGATGATAGTGGCAGAGGCAGAAAAAGACCTACGGTACAACATAGAAATACTCGACAAGGCGCTAACAAAAACAAACATTATGATAAATACAAATAAGACCAAAACAACGATAATATCCAGAGAAAACAAATTACATACAATAAAATTACACAAAAAACAGGTAGAACAGGTAGAACATCATAAGTACTTAGGTACCATAATAGAAAATAATGGGAAGATAGACTAAGTGATAAATGACATACTGGGAAAAGTAGGAAAAATATGAGAAGACTACATTCTTTTGTAGAAAAGGAATTACTAAAAACATAAAAGCGGAAATAGTGAAACATTGATAAGACCTACAATAATATATGGCAACGAAGCATTGACCATGTCAGAAATACACGCAAAAAATTAACGCAATAAATATGAGATTTTTTTAAGGAAAATTGAAAATAAGACGAGAAGAGATTTAACAAGGAAACGTATCGTTCCTTATTAAATATCAGACAAAATTTGCAGATAGGGTCTATCTATGATACCATTGTGTAAGGACAGTTGAGTTGGTTCGGACATGTATGCCGTATGAAAGAGGATAGAATAGCAAGAAGAACATATGCTACGAAAATAAAAGGAAGAAACTACCGGGGAAGGACGAGAAAAACATGGAATGGAAGAATTAGAGAAGAAGCAGAAAAAATGACATAGACTGGAGGGATATTAAACAATTAGCTAAAGACAGTCAAATATAGAAAGAAACATTAACCATTAACAGGTCTCCTTACACCTAACGGTAGAAAGGAAAGAATATTAAAAAAACAAACGGCTATTAATAATTGTTTCATAAAATATCGTTTTGTTATATTATTGTTGTAAGATGTCTTTATAAAATCAATATATGAAAAAAGAAAAAAAAAAAAAATAAGTAAAATTTATTTAATAATCCAATATACTGTTAAAAATATTTTACCAAGTGATTAATTAAAAAAAAAAAATATAGGAGCTATGGCTACTACTTGAATCTGGTGTCTAACAGTTTTTTAGAAGAGTTAAAAATAAAAATACAATAAAAATGTTTTATTTTAATTGAGGATGATTTAATTGGAATTAAAACACTTGATTTGTTTCACTTATTATATAAGTGAAACAAATCAATTAATTCAAAAATGTTTCACCACGGGTTAAGTCAGAAACTAATTAAACATATGTTTTATTTTTTTACAATGAAATTAAAAAAAGGAGAAGATCTGGCAATGATCAATAAAATTCGATCAATCCCTTTTCCAACTGCAAAAATTACTTACAGTCTAAGTTTTACAACATCTATTGAAACAACTACTTCCCGAACATTTACCCCGCCAGATATTGCATTTCACAATAGATATTTTTTATATATATAGCAGTACTACTGCGAATTGCAACGGTTTGAGTCGAAATTATTTAATGAAAACAAACAACATTTTCCTTGTTTAATTTCATTGTAATTTAAATAACTGCAAATCATTTTTGTTTCATTTTATTTAATTTTATTAAATTAAATAAAAATGATTTGAAAATAATTAATAAATTATTTCCACATTTAGCTCTGTGACTTTTGACTTACGTTATGTAAGTACGTTAAACAAATGCACATTAAAACAAAAGCAATTTAGAATCAATGAAATTGGTAATTTAGAAGTAAATGATTGAATTAATTTTCATTTACTTTAGTTTAAAAACGTGACATACGTGCTTCGATTTGTTCTAATTTAGGGGAGTAAAAATTACTAAAAATCCCCCAAAACAGAAATAAAAATCTATAGAAAAATGTGAACGATCTATTTACTACTCGGTGGACTATCAGTAGTTAATCGACACACAGTGCAACCAAAATTCGCTCATTAAAGTTAATCATGATTAACTAATCAGAGTCGGTGCAAGTGGGAATTATACTTCTTATCCTCGTCCGTGATTAAACAACATGAACATAGCTTTCTGAAAACCTTATAAGTCTTGCCAACATAAAACATATTTCCATTCCAGGATATTAGATAACGGGCGCAGGCGGGTAATTAAATAGTGCCCATAATTGTTTTCATTAAATATGTGGACAATATTAGTTCAATTTTCAACAACTTTTTAAGCATATTGTCAATTATTTATGTACAAATTAAATATTAAAGAATGTTGAAAAGGATGAGTAAAAAAAATAATCATTCTCTTTTTTTCTCATATTTATCGTTTGAATTATAATTACATTAATTTTCTCATAAAACACACGCGTATTTAAATTAGTCGACATTAATATTTTCCATTTTTCTTTTTAATGATACTTTTCTTTATATAGAAAAGAAAATAATAGCCATAATAATTGTATTGTAACAAACCATGTTTGTAAACACTTACATCACCGCGCTCGCTTTTTATGGGCCCCAACGAGTCGCCTCGGCTTGATTGTTATTATTAAAATGATTAAAGAATAAAATATAAAAACACTGTCGTTTCGGCCTTATGGAATAATACCAGGAGACGGGGCATTATTTAATTTATCCGAACGAATTCAGAGACAATCGGAATTTGAAACTTATCTAGTTATTGCGCTGCTCATATAAATTTATGTTTTTATCTAAATTGTACACAATAAGCCAAAATTACACTTAATTTGCGTAATTATGATTGTGGCGTTTTTAATCATCTGAGGTTATAAAAAATGAAACGGATGAAGTGGCATTACTTTTTTGGTAAATTTTGCGGTTTTGTTAAACTATGCACAATTTAATCGGGATATTTTAATACTTGTTACAAATTTTCAATCGTCACTGAATTGATTAGATAAAATGAGTTCTTTAATGATTTTTTTTATTAACCTAAATCCTAAAAATATTTTTCGATAGGGCAGAAAGACTTCCGTTCAATAACCCAAGACGGAAAAACCTTTATTTTAATGTATATACTCAATATTTGTAAAAATATAATTGTCTGAATAAAGATATTTGTATATATATTTTTCGATATTAATTCATTCATATAAAATCAATAATTTTTGCGGAACACACAATATTTTTAATATAATAGATAATCAATTTATAAACTTTTGACGAAAGGTGTTTCGGGTATGTAAATAATGTTTTGCAATAATTAATGAAGTGTATTTTTAGTTTGATTTTCATAATAAATGAAATATAATGCGTTTTTACCACAATTTATTAATTTTTCACATGATTCGAATTTCGACAGGAATTTCATATTGTGGTTAAATAAAAAAAAATAGAAAAGAGTATTTATTCACTTGGTCACAGTTACTTAAATATATTAAATAAAAATGATTTGAAAATAATTAATAAATTATTTCCACATTTAAAAAAAAAACCTTTATTTTAATGTATATACTCAATATTTGTAAAAATATAATTGTCTGAATAAAGATATTTGTATATATATTTTTCGATATTAATTCATTCATATAAAATCAATAATTTTTGCGGAACACACAATATTTTTAATATAATAGATAATCAATTTATAAACTTTTGACGAAAGGTGTTTCGGGTATGTAAATAATGTTTTGCAATAATTAATGAAGTGTATTTTTAGTTTGATTTTCATAATAAATGAAATATAATGCGTTTTTACCACAATTTATTAATTTTTCACATGATTCGAATTTCGACAGGAATTTCATATTGTGGTTAAATAAAAAAAAATAGAAAAGAGTATTTATTCACTTGGTCACAGTTACTTAAATATATTAAATAAAAATGATTTGAAAATAATTAATAAATTATTTCCACATTTAGCTTTGAGACTTTTGACTTACGCTACGTAAGTACGTTAAACAAATGCACATTAAAACAACTACTACCCACGTACACCTGTTGTTGCACATCAATAAAATATTGCATAATGCAACAAATTATTTGATCCGAGAAAAATTTAATGTAAAAACAACTAAAAGAAACGTTACTTAATATAAGGCCATCTGCAGACACGTGTTTCGGGATCTATCCCTCGTCAGTACAGCTATGCCTTACATAATTTAAAGATGTTAAATTAATTCAAATACAATCAGCAAAATTAAATCAATTATATTAAATCAAATTAAACTAAATCAATTTAAATTAAACCAATAAATTCAATTTAAATCAAAACCGAATAAAATTAAACGAAAAGAATTTAATCAAATTAATTAAAAAGAGCGACCCTCACCTGCCGCGCGCTGTGATAGAAATAATTTATTAATTATTTTCAAATAATTTTTATTTAATATAAAAAAAAACATACAAAATTTTAATTGTTATTGTAAAATGTCGTGTACTAAAACATGGATGTATCCTTGCTGCTACTATGACTTTGTAATTGTAAAATAAATAAGTATATGCTTCAATTACACAATTAAAAAAAAAAAAACACACACACGCTAAGACTAACATTTATATAATTTTATGTAAAGTTTATGATTGCTTAAGAAGTTTGGTTTTGAGTGTTATTCTTGTTTTCTTATTTAACATTTTCTTAATTACTTTTTAAAATCGAGCGATATATATGCTGATGAGGAGATACTTTGCAGAAGTCCCCACCGATTTTCAATTTTCCAGTAATATATATACAGGGTGATTCAAAAGTAACGGATAAATTCTATAAAATCGTAAATAAACATATTTTAGAAAAATGCTCTGACACGTCGATTTTTATTTTTAAAATACTATCCTGATATACATTTTTCAGCCACCCACCCCTTCGCTCCTAAGGGATGGCAACACCAACTTTAAAAAATCAAATGGTAAAGCACCCCTTGCGATAACTCAAATGATAGATTTTCTTATTCTGAATTCAACGAAACAAAACTTATCAAAATTGGTTAATAAATAACGGCGATATTTACCAAAATGTATTCAAAGAAGAGCGTCAATATTCGAGAAGGCACTGTTGAAGCGGCCATAGCAATATCATTAAAACAATTGCAAATTGTTTTTACTTATGTCAAACACAATTCAGAGTTTTTTGTGATTGAAGTAATATTAGCAAAACGAGACTTACTGAAACCGAAAGAATCGAAGTTTTAATTATGATTGGGTTTGGAGATAAAAGCCGGACGCATGAAGAAGTTCGTGTTTTGTTCAATGAAATGTACCCAGAGCGTCCGCCCATATCGCAATCTACAGTAAGTCGAATCGAAAACAAATTTTGCGATCTAGGACATGTACGGGATAAGTCTAAGGCAGGACGTCAATTTGGCCTTAAATGAAAATAGACAATTGGATTCTATTTTAATGTTGTAAGAAAATCCACATTCAATCCTTGTGGAGGTCGCTTCACAAGTTAGAGCGTCAAAAAGTACAGTGTCTAGATTATTCGGAAAACATAAATTTCAGCCGTATAAAGGGCACTTGGTACAAGAATTGACCGATGATGACTTTGATCGACGAGTGCAATTTTATGAAATAATGATGGAACTCTATAATGAAACTCCTTGCTTAATTAAAAACTTTGTTTTTTTCTGATGAGGCAACATTTTATCTGAGAGGTACCGTCAATAAACAAAATTGCCGTTACTGGGCTCCTCAAAATCCGCATTGGATGATTGAAGCGAACACACAATATTCTCAAAAGCTGGAGTGGTGGGTTTAAGAATTATTGGACCATATTTTTTCGACACAACACTGAATGGTGAACGTTACCTGAACTTTCTACGAAATAATGTACTACCTACTTTAGCGGTATTGTTTCCCAACGCAGAATATCCTGATAGATCCGATGACAGAATTTGGTTACAGCAAGATGGTGCGCCTCCATATTATGCACGATCAGTTCGGGAATACCTCGATCAAGTATTTCCTAATCGGTGGATTGGTAGACGAGGTCATATTGAATGGCCATAAAGATCGCCAGATTTAACCCAACTAGATTATTTTCTTTGGGGTTATTTGAAAAGTAAAGTTTATTCGAATAAACCTGCAAATATTGAGGAGTTAAAGGAACGAATTCGTGCAGAAATTCACTTAATTACTCCAGATATATTAGATAATGTTCAACAAGCTTTTGTAGATAGATTAGGGTATTGTTTCTTCGTTAACGGGCAGCACTTTGAACATTTAATTAAGGATTAGTTACTTAAATTTGGTTATTCTCTCAATTTAACAAATAAATACAATTTAGTAAATATCACCGTAATTTATTAATATTAATAATTTTTGATAATTTTTGTTTCGTTGAATAATAAAAAAATCTATCACTATTTGATTTTTTAAAGATGGGGTTGCCACCCCTTAGGGGCGAAGGAGTGGGGGCTGAAAAATGTATATCAGGATAGCATTTTAAAAATAAAAATCGACGTGTCAGAGAATTTTTCTAAAATATGTTTATTTACGATGTTATAGAATTTATCCGTTACTTTTGAAACACCCTGTATATATATATATATATATATATATATATATATAAATGCAAAGAAATGCCCCCGCATAAGCCGGATGCATGTTTGTTTTACTAGAAGTTCAAAACAATAATTAATCATTTATTCTTCCCAGGCTTATCTGTGCCCTCTTATACATGATGGAAACAATAAACATAGTACCGGTAATGGCTTGTGTGTCAAGCGAAAACAATTAATGAAAGTAAATACAAATACTTAAACACCATTAATACGAATTTGAAAAATATTAAAATCATGTGAAATAAACAATATACAGTGTGTTCTACAAGCTTTATGGCAGACTTTAACAGATGATAGCTCTCATAATTATATACAGGGTGGCGCAAGATTCCGATGAAGTCCAATATCTCAGTTATTTAGAAATTTACAAAAAAATATTATTGACATAATTTGTAGCTACTGTAAAACTTCACATTTTAAAATTAGTTTCATGTATACAGGGTGTCCAATAATCACGTGACGTATCAAATATATAATTTTTTAAATGGAATGCTATATTTTTATGTCGATTTCAGATTCTACGCTTAAAATTAATCCTTTCTGACATAAGGTATATCAAGTCAATTTTTAATATTTTAAAAGTTATAAACAATTTATTGTTGAAATCGATGGAAGTTTAGCGCCTTATTTTTCAAAATTTAAAAACGATGTAAACTTTAAATGCTTGTAACTTTTAAACAAAAACGAATCGGACCCCTGTTTATTACCAAATATATATATATATATATATATATATAATTATGAGAGCTATCATCTGGCAAAGTCTGTCGCTTGTAGAACACTCTGTATAATAAATGTAGTATATTATTTGTTCATAAGTATGATTGAAATTATTGCATGACATTTATTTTAGTTACTTATATTAAATATCACTATTTAGTCTTTCAATGTCTATTCTAATCTCGCTACTATTGTTTCACCACACTGTGACTTCTTCAGACAAAGAAATTATACTTTACGCTGTTATTTCCGGATATATACAAGGTGTCCTAAATAGAGTAGTATTGTATGGGTATCTTTCTTATTTTTAAAGTTAGATATCTGGTTAAATGGGCAATGTTGTACAGTTTTGTATGCTGGTTCAGATTATGTTAAGAAATTTCCAAAATACTGAGCAGTTCAGAAATTATATAAAAAAAATCGTGTTTTTCTAAGAAATCGAATATCTCAATAATTATCGCGAAAACCGCTATCTTGAATTTTATTTTAACTTCATTTTTATATTTACCTAATTAAACCAAGTAATGTTTATTTGAAACTTTTGTTCGCACCATTAGTAATTATTGAGTTATTTAATTTTCTAGAAAAACACGATTTTTTTTAATAATTTCTAAACTGCTAAGAATTTTTAAAATTTCTCAACATAATCTGAACCAGCTTACAAAACTGCACAACATAGCCCATTTAACCAGATATCTAACTTTAAGAATAAGAAAGATACCCATGCAATCCTACTCTATTTAGAACACCCTGTACACACAAAATGTTTTATGAGTTTATGAGGAGCGGGATTTTTTAGAAACTTCAAATTAAGTAGTGGTGAATTTGTGAGGTCCAGTTGGTCGTTAAGACATCTTACAATAGACATTGAATGTCTAAATAGTGACATTTAATATAAGTAATTATGAACTTTCAACAATTACCAGCCTCATCAATCAAATATTTATTTTAGTTTTTCTGGGGAAAGATGTTAAATAATAAAAAAATGTTAAACATCGT
Source organism: Philonthus spinipes (assembly GCA_963082785.1). Classification (NCBI taxonomy): domain Eukaryota; kingdom Metazoa; phylum Arthropoda; class Insecta; order Coleoptera; family Staphylinidae; genus Philonthus; species Philonthus spinipes. The sequence goes on from OY720304.1 coordinate 8,816,344, forward strand.
TGTTCGATTAATGAAAGCACTTTTTTAATTTTAAATTTAAGTTATACAAAATTAGAAAGTGTTTTCATTAAAAGTTAAATAAATAACTTGAAACAATCCCTGCCAATCCTGGTTGCGCCCATGTATTAAAGTAGTGTGTTGCTCAATAAGCATAAAATAATAAATAGTAATTTTTCACGAATATGAAAGTGAAGCAAAGGAGAAGTATTCAAGCAAGTGAGAATTGATTACTCCATAGATATTTTGTTATAGACTATACTTTTCCTACTAGTTTCTAATAATTACGACATGAATAACAAAAAGCGAAATTTATTTGAATTTATTTAAAATTCAATTAATCTTATAATTTCTGTTGAATTACGAACGCCGTGATGGAATATTTGATTTGTGAAAATTTAATATCGGACGTGATAGTGGGCCCCCGGTTTCATTAATTCCGATCCGTCGCTTTACCATTATGATGCAATTAAACGCAAGACATCGATTGAATGCCTCTCATTATCTCGTGTTTAGCTGTGATATTATGCAAGATCGATGGTCTCGCATTACCTATCCTGTCGAAGGGATGATACGACCGAATCCACCAATCTCATTACCCTCCGACGATCACCCCTATTTATAACATATCCAATAACAAATATCAATAGTCATCAACGATGGTCCGTGCTTCCGCAGCCGCTATCTCTGCGTTGCGTTTCAACACTTGTGATTGAATCATCCAATGCAAATATTGATAATTCGTTAAACGATTTAAGAATCATTACGAGAAATTACGCAAAACACAGTTTTATTTAATCGTGTGATTACACGTTTTATTTCTTTAAATCTAAAAAATATCATTTTCTAAATGTGACTCAACTATTTCAAAATCGATGTAAAAAAATTGATAATCGTTAAAATAACAAACTAAAATGTTATTCTGCGAAAGACAAATCCGTTTACTGACTTTGTATCGGGCTTCTATTTGTAATTGACAGGCGTCGGTGGTAAAGGTCATTGATTCGTATACTTAACCAAAGTATCACAGATATAAATAGAAAAGAGTATTCATTCACTGTACTGAGATCCAGAAATACGTGTCTGCAGATGGCCTTATATTAAGTAACGTCCATTTTTTGTTTTTTGCATTAAGTTTTTCTCGGATCAAAATTTGTTGCATTATGCAATATTTTATTGATATGCAACAGCTGGTGTACATTATGTAATCAATGTCCAGCGTGGGTATTTTCCCGGGAAGTAGTTGTTTTAATGTGCATTTGTTTAACGTACTTACGTAACGTAAGTCAAAAGTCACAGAGCTAAATGTGAGAATAATTTATTAATTATTTTCAATTCATTTTTATTTAATGTATCACAGATATATTTTTAAAATAAAAAAATCTTTATTGGCATACAAATACAAATTATTTCATTTTTCTCTTATAAATGCCGATCCTATCCAATCTCCTTTCTTCTTTCCCGACCCAACCTTATCACAATCTCTACGCCTGCCCCTTCCTCTCTCATCTATTCACCTATGCTTTTTCATCCATTTTTTCATATAATGTTTTCTTCAAAATCTCTTCATTTACAAGTTGCAGCCCTCAAAAGTTAAGATAAAAATGTTTTTGTATCATATATCTGCTATGGAATAATTTGGAAGAATACAATTTAGCATACAACTCATAAAATGTCACATTTTGACGATTTTTGTAGCCCTAAAATTTTATAACAAATGTTGAAAAAATCAACACCTTTATGTTTGTTATTATGACACCAGCCTACTTGATTTATCTTAACAAATAATAACTAATCCCCCTATCCCCACTACTTTATAACATATATGTTCAGGACCTACACAATCCCAATCACAACCATTTTAACCCAACTACTTATTCTCTTCCACCGCCATAGTAATTCTCCTTATCAAATTAAAATTAATATTCACTCCATATCTCCTTTACCCACCTGTAAGTACATTGGTGTATCTTTAGATCCCAAACTCTCCTTCATCAACCACTCCCATACCCTTAAAGCCAAAGTTAAGAGCAGGGCTAAGCATTTTGGAGCCCTCACATATAAAAATAAAGGCATTTCAACAGCAACAGCTGTCTATATATACAAAATTATTTGTCGACCCCTGCTCGAAAAAGCAGATCAAATATCATAATTGTGGAAAAGAAGGCACTGATAACATGGATAATATTATTTACATTACTGAACAAGGACGAAAACCAATCAATGGCCTATATTTTATAACATAATTTACATCGCAGATAATTATAAAAAACGAAATAACTGATGAAAGAAATGCCCCTAGTACTTGGACAAACAACTTGCTATGTCAGTTATAGAAATTAAAGCGCGATGAGCCACAATTTTTCCCACATTTGGTACTAAAATATCTTATTATATTGTAACGAAAGTGAAAGAAGAAACTAGAAACATCACTCTAGAATTTTCGACAGAGCGCGCGACGGTAAACGCGGCGTCATCGAAAGTTCCGGAAAGTTCGAGAAACAAGCACCTATATAAGCGCGCGCGCTAGCGGCGCTGCAGTCAGCCAGTCGCAGTCAAACTATCACGAACGTCCGAGTGCTCAACATCGTGTTATAAATAAATAGTGATTTATTTATAACACGTGTTATAAATTGTAAATAAATATATTAAGTGTTCTGTAAATAAATAAATCGACATTGTTTTACTTATTTCCGAGTCTGATTAAACCCGATTTCGTAACAATATTATAAGATATTTTAGTATTAAATGTAGGAAAAATTGTGGATTATAACGAATATTCAATTAGAAAAAACTATTCCCAGAGACGCACCTGGATAGAATAATGATTATCGAAATATGAGATTACAAATATTTTGACACTGATATTTCGCATGTTTTATATTAACTGTCTAGTTTTGTTTGTAAACAGTTATCAGAAAAACAAGTAGAAACTTGTTACTAAAAACAAATTTGTTTATGATTTTAAACTTTTTATTAATTACACAACGCTCTAGCTTCCTGAGGTAAAGTAATTATAGATTTTCAAAAAAATAATTGCTTCAGTAATCAACGAAACAAGGAAATTAAATTTTCTTCAGAAAATGGAATGGTATATATATATATAGGTTTTTCTCTGCTACAAACATAGCCATTATTAAGCAAGCCTAACGAGAAATTAGGCTTGATAAATAAAGCACTTATAACCTTTCTTCACACTTTATGTGTTTTAACAAATCCATTGGATTTAACACTGTGTTAAATCCATTGATAATGGTCAATTTTTGTCCGAAATGTAAATTTGGTAAAACAAATAAATTGTGAAGAAAGATTAATAGTACTTTATTTAACAAATTAATTTGATATTCACGTAACTCAATCAATAAAATTATGAGAAATTAGGCGATTTAAATCAATCATTTTCTTTAGAGAATGGAATAGTAAATACATGTTTTTGCATGCTACGAAAAACTGTAATACTACGCAGCTCAAAATTAAATAAATAAGTCTAGCGAGTAGATTTTTTTTAATAATTTATGCATTAACAAGGCAGATTATTTTTTAGTAGTGTTGATTTCCGGGCTATTGGGCTATGGTCTATTAAAGTTTGACTAATTATCAATCGTCCTTCGTCCACGGAGCCACTAAAGACGCCGACCGTAGTGTCATTTGGATTAAACTCTAACAAACCACGATGATCCAATAGCCCGTACATTAGCGCTTCTAATCACACTGGTCGTGAAAGCCACCGTTAGATTATTTTTTTCTCTGTGATGGAAGCAAGAGTTTCCCCATTGTGATTTTCAAGATTTCAAAATTTCTAAATCCGCTCATTAATTAAAAAAAAAAAACAACAAACTAAATCCATTAATAGAGAAGGAACTCCGACTCGCATTAGCCGCTCTTTCAGAATTTCCTAGCTGTTCTTTTTAACTGTTTTTATAAAGGCATTGAAATGTTTAGAAAAAATATTTTATTCCACTTCCTCCCCAAGAAAATTTTGGGTGTGTGAAAATGCAGGATTAAACCATAATGAAAATTAAAGGATCCGCGTAATTCGCGGCCGGGGAAAAAACACAATGTAATGGCAATGATTTCAATTTTCGTTCCACACGCGCCTCTGTCTGTGTGTGTACTTTTATATATATACACTCACATACACACACACATTTTTATTTATTTATGCAGCTCTGTGTGGAACCTTGTGTGTGTAAAAATGCCAGAAAACAAAAAGCGCGCACGCAAAATATGTCTGGCGTAAAAATTCTACATAAATAATGTTATTGAAGGCATTCGGTTTGGATATGGCCGGGGAAAAAAGAGAGTGTATGAAAAATGGAATAAAAAGTAAAAAAATATACAATTGGGCATATTCAGCGATATTCCCAGTGTGTTATTATGCCGGCCTGCAGCCCCCCTTCAACCCCCACCTCGCGCCCGCTCTGTAAAAATAATAGAATTTAATGAAGGTGACAGCGCTGCTTTTCTGAATTGAGTGAGTCGCATTTTTAAAACAACAGTCAATTAGTAACTCTCTGGCCGAGGCGTTGTTTTAACTAAAAGTAAATGGTTTTTTGGTCGCCCTCGTTAAAATAATTTCCAAGCCGCGCTCTGCTTTGTTATACTTGCTTAATTCCGCTCGCGACGCTACAAAAAATATTCTTTTTATAATAATATAAATATTACAGAAAGACCCGTCGTTATTCACGACTGGAAGTGCAGGGATTTAAAAAAAATTAATTTAAGCAATCAACTTGCTCATTTATTTACATTACAATCATTTTTATAATTAAACAACATTATACGAAAATTATGGTGATACAAATTTTACTCATATTTTTTTATGCGTAAAAAAAAACCTTTATTTAATAACATAACAACTTTCTGTTTAAATAAAACCGAAAATAAATGGGATATCGGGCTGAAATGTATTCCAGATATAACACACATTTAAGTATGAAATTCAATATCGTTCATATAATCACCGTAAGCATACTTTCAGCGATGGATTCTTTCGAGTCAATTTTCCAGCACTCTTCCATACATATTTTTTGACCGTTGATAAATTCCAAGACTGTTAGAATAGAATTTTAGACAGTTAGTTATTGCCCTCTAAAGCATAGTAAATGTGAGTAGGTGAAAATATAATAAAAGTAAAATAACTAATATATGAAATCAATTACTAAAATGTTATCATTGATGTAGGCCAGCGACAAGACAAACAGCTGATGAAGCTTCATAAATTAAATTAAAATTGAAAAAAATTAATAAATTATTTCAAATTAGATTTTTTTCTTCAGTAATAACTACAACTTGAAAATTGCAGCACATTGTCAATCTTTCTTATCTAGTGGGGGTATTGTCGAAGTACAAAAATCAATAGATGGCCAAAAATCTATTAATCGACTTTTCCACAAGAGTATCCTCAGTATTGGAATGGCATACTCTTGCCATTATTAATATTGCAAAATAAATAACCATCAAACTCTTCTGGCTATATATCATTCATTTTTAATATTCCACTTAGAGAACGTATATTAGGTTTTTCAATTTATTTCGTCGATGTTGATATTAATATCAAACGTAACTGGGGTCAAAATGTACTTAAATACAACGGATTCCTGTACGCTTTGAATACTCAGATCTATTGGATAAAATAACATGTTTATATGTTTGTCACCTCACACTGAGAAGTATAGAGGAACATATAACGATGTTATATAAGACTAAATAAATACTATATGTTTGTGAAAAATTCTCCAAAGTATACAATCATTTTTTAGTGCCACAATAAATTCAGAAAGGCTTCAACACAGTACTGATAATGCGAACAGGAAGACTGACGCATTAGCTAAAGCTGCGGCCAGAATGATCATTCACACGTTTGGTACACTGATGCGTACATCTTTTAAATTTCTATATGAATTGTTACATGCCGATAATCTAAAGAAATTTAAATGTAGATAGAATGATACAAGGAAACCCTTCGGTATAAAAAATCAATCAGCAAATTAATTGTTGTAGCAGACTCATGTTGCAGTGGATAGACAACTGTAGATCAAAATTATTCTTAGAAGATGAACATACAGAACTATAAAGGAGTTATTTGTCTCTTTGATATTGATTTAATCTAATCGAAATCATCTTACGTAGTAGACTTATCTGTCGAGAAAAAACCTTTTTCTTCGTAAATTTTCCAAAGTTCCGTCTACTACTATTTTTTGTCTTGGCTGATATTATATGTAGAAACACATATGAATCGATTGCTATTTAGCTTTACTTTGGCCTTAGCATCTTTTCAAATTTACTTCCGTCTATGCAAGCACTCAATTCATCTAGAATAAATATATTCCGAACTGAGAATGACCAGTCAGCGTAATTCTCTTCGTCTTTAAGCTTCGGAATACTTGATAACACGTTTATTGTCATAATTAGCTTTCTCTTAACTTTTAAACAAATTGACAAAACTCACACGGGGTTTTTATCAAGACTGTTTTGCGTCTCGATAAAATTAATAAAACTCAATTAATCATCCTGGTGTCTGTAAACTGGGGTTCTGGGCCCATAACCTGATGTAGAAGACTACTACTGCAATAGATAGACAATTGCAGATCAAAACTATTCTTAGAAGATGAACACATAGAACTGTAAAGGATGTTTATTTTTCTCTTTGACATACATTGAAATAACATTTCCTAGGATTCATAACATGTCAAATATAGTGCAATGTACCTACTTTTCTACATCAATGTCTGCGGCTATATAGAAAGAACTTAAAATGAATTAACGCCATTCTCACTGGGCACTGTAGACTCGGATCAAATTTTAGAAACTTTTTTATTGAATCCGACATGTTGGTAACAATTACAAAATAATAAAAAATAATTATTATATAATATACCGGGTGTTGACGTTGACATAGGAATTTTACATGTAAAAACATTTTTTTAATGAAGGAAAAACTGGAAGAATTAAAATGTGTTCACAATTTCATTTTTTTTCTAAAATGATACTTTGTTCAATTATTGAATCGATGTATAATTAATAAATTAAATGCAATTAAATTTCCAAATTATCTAATAATTAAATTACAATGAAATTAAACAAGGACAATTTCTGGTAATGATCAATAAAATTCGATCAATCCCTTATTCCAACTGCAAAAAAATACTTACACTGTAAGTTTTACAAACATCTATTAAAGTAACTACTTTCAGAGCATTTACCCCGCCGGACATTTCATTTTATTTAATAATTAAATTGCATTAGCCATGATTTTCAAATAAAAATCCATTTAAAATTAATGCCACTTTTTACATATTTCTATGTTTGAAAGATTTTTCATAAGTCATGTCTAATGTAATTTAAATACGTGATATTTTGAAAATATAATCAATATTTATTATTAATTTATAAATTATACAGTGATTTTAAAAGTTTACTTCATTTAAATGTTATTTTTTTTATTTTTCATAGATTTCTTGTAGTTTTTGTCTAAAATGAACTAAGAAGCAGGAATTTACATAAAATTGTTTTTGCATGTAAAATCCCTATGTATACCTGATCTCGTCAACACCCGGTATATTGTTCCATTTATGTTTTTTTTTATAATCTTCATTTACAGAATATGCAATATATGCAATAATATTAATATGAGTATATCGCTGTTAATATTCTATCCGGTTCCTCCCTTCTTCCTCACATCTGGATTGTTTGGTATTTACTTCAACGTTTGAACATTTTTTCATATATGTTCATTAGAATTGTTTAATTAATTTATACTTAAATTTTATCATGGAACAAGACGAAAATTCTTTTCTTACGTTTCTATTCGTCTTTCTCAAACAAGAGCATTAGATATTCTTTGGAAATTATTAAGACGCTTAAGAGGTCAGTGTGTATGTATCGGTATATAGAGAAATAATGTGTAAAATTTTAAGCGCTCTAAAAAAATAAGAAAAAAATGTTTACATTTTGCTTTCCCAAAATTATTTTATTTATTAATTTGGCTAATGAAAAACTAAAAATATCTACATAAATTTGACCGTCTTAATTTCATATCGATAACATTGCAAATAAATGTACAATCAAAAACATATTTAATATACCGCATATGTAAAGGGTTAATAAATAATAACTCAAATTTTGTTTTCTTTTCGTCCATGTTTATCTGTTTTAGAATGCTTAAAAATATTGCTTTATGTACCATTTATTTCTAACGTGTAAGAGTAAAATATTATTTCGTGATAGATGAAGATATATCATTATACACGTCAAATCTTCACTTTTTCGCCACGTGATTGATGAATATGTTATAAACCTATCGCGAATTTATTTCAGTCCGATACACACACGACTCTTAATTATCATTCTTAACTCAATACATTTCGCTTTTTTTCTGTAGAGCACTCACGCAAACACAAATACATAAACATTTATCAGAAATAGTTTATATGGACTCAAGAAACTTAAAAATACATATATTAGTTGTTATTAGTGATTCGATTTTTTCACGATCATAATACATTTGATACTGGAACATTAAATGTACTGAAATGATTAATTATAGAGGATGGAATTTCGCAATTTAAATAAATATGTGCAAAGTATAAGTGGTAAAGATAACCTAAGTGGCAAGGCAAATTAGATCATCAATTAATCATATTCTGTTTTAGTAATAAGCAAGAATTATGAATCAGTTTTTTTTAAGGCAAATATAATGTTGTTCATCTTCATAAAAAAAGTAATTTCAATAATTTGTCAGGTAGTTAGGAAATTATTTTACTGATCATTAATTATTTTATATATACATAAGATTATACGAAAAGGTATTATTTATTGTTACTTATGTTAATATTATTATTTTTTATGTGTAAAGAAACAGAGAGTAATTTCGAAATAATTCAACAACCAACCCACGCGCATTTAAATTAACGTTGATTTATTAGTAAAATCCCCGTGTAAATCAAACACAAAATTTGTAAACGAATTTTTGTATTTTGTAATTTTATGCGCGTCCCGAATGGAAATTGATAGTGCTTATCGAATGACAAATTAATAGTGATTCGCGCGACCGGACGCGAGGCGATCACCTGTTACGTTACTACTGGGATTGGGAAATAGTTATCGCGGGGATTTTAACATTCAGTAAGTGCGATTTAAACGGTGCAAAACACCCGAGAAATAATAAAACGGGAGATTTAGCCGAAACGCGCGCCCGGAATTTATTAACGCGATTGTTTTGCGCAATTCCGTAAGTTCCGAGTGGAAAGTGCGCACATATTAGTTTATCGAATAACGTGATAAATTCGGCGATATATCCGAAAGTAAAAAGCGCTACATGTAACTAAGTTGGGGGAGCAGGAGTAGATAACTGGGAATTACGGGAGGCAAGTGCTAGGTAAATGTATATTTTATCGAGCAAAGCAATCTAGCAAATTCAATTAGTTCAAGATTAGTTAGTTGTAGCGGGTGCTAGAATTACAGATTAGGTCTAACACGGGTTTGTTGCCCTTCGAATTACACACATTTTTGATTAACATTTTAAAAAGATTACCACGGAGGAAAATAGTTTTTAAAGTCAATTAGCGGAGGACAAACAGCTGCAACTGAAATCACAACCTACGGCCAATCTTACCGAATAAACACCCCGCACTTCTTTTTAGCGTCAAGCGCTAATTGCGCCCCGCAATTCAATTATTATGCTTTTACAGGACAAGAAAAATCCTTTTACGTGTTTTGTATGTGTGTGGCAAATCCACCTAAGAACATTTCTTTCCCTTTTTGTTCTTTTTCATTCGATACATTCGACACCCGACGCGTACATCAAGGAGGCGAGCGCATTATAGATTTATTATAGTTCCATGCATAAAATTGCATGTACTCGTTTTTAAACCGCGCGAGTTTTATAAATACGCAGGGTTTTGTTTTGTTTTCCTCCATAGCCAAACACACGTGCATTCGCTCGTTTTCATGGTTATAATTAAATTCCTTTCGTATTTCATTTCATTCTCAAACAAATCGTGTGAAATTTCTTTTCAACTAGTTGACACGACATCTAGTTCTAGCACTCGATTTAATAACAGCATTTCATTATTATTTATTGTATTTGCTTTGCTTTTCAAAGAGCTGTTGTGGTCGTCAGAAAATTAGCCATGAAATTGCCATAAATTGTATTTGTAATTTTAATGTCGAAAACCTCATACATGACTCACATCGCGATTTCTAAAAATATTTTAAAGTAACCAACACGTTTTTTTTTTAATTTATTACATCTGAGTATTAAACAAATCTGTAAATTGTTGAATTGTTATATTGATGTCATACTTCTCTTCACATTACTAACAAATTTAAAGCTTGTATTATAAATACAAGCTTTAAATTTATTAGTTATGTGAAGAGATAATGTGAGAATAATCTTTCTCTGACCTTAAACGCACAGACTGGATTACACACACTACTTTTTTTAACGGTCATATTAAAAACAGACTTTAGGAGCCTAGTTGTCAATAAACCCTTTTTATTCCGAAATTTTAAAGCTATGAGAAAATTAAATATAACGAGACGGAGTATTTAGTTTATTAAACCTCAACCATAAAAATTATGAAAATCGCGACAGCTTTTGATTATAAATACAAACTCTTTCTGCTGGATCCCACAAGGCACGCATTTAGAACCAATTTCCCCATAAAAAAGAATTCAACCATTAACAGTCTGGTCGCGCGGTATATTAAATGCACAAGACATAAAATTTAATTTCACACCTCCGACGCCCGACTAATAAAAAACCATGAAAATATTTGAAACCCATACCCAAAGGAAAAGGAAAAAGGTGCGAGGATGCCTGTCGTAATAACACGCCCACGTGAAACTCGGTACACACACACTTCGGATTCAGTTAAAAATAAATCAACTATGGGCTCATGTAAATGACAAATAAATTATCATATTATTATGTTTCATAATGTCTAATCATTATTCATAAGCATTTAAATATATCTATTTTCCCGTAGCGTGTCCCGTATTAATAAAATGTCATTCAATAATGGGATGCGCCTTCCATCCAGCGATCCAAGCGATCTAAGACCGGGCCTGATTAATTAACGATTCCTCATAGCGACACCTTTAAATTGGTTTTAAATTCGATCTCATTAGAATTCATTAAGGAAATGTGCGTTTTTTTTAATTGAGCTTATTTTATATACGGGTTTTATTAATTGGAATCTGATACGCATCTGTGTACGTGCCAGATTTTTAGAAGCAAAAAACACTCATTTTAAATAAGTGAGAAAATACATTTTGTTTTAATGATTCCATTATTTATTGTTAATACTGTAACAAACATTTAACCACTAGTAGCTTCATAAGATAGAAGATTAGTAATGGTATATTACAGACAAAAACCGTTAAAACAAATTCTGTTTAGTTTTTTTAAATCATTGACCTTTCTACCATTGTATTTGGTTATCTAATTAATTTCAATAAGGATTTTCGCTAGGTTGTTGTCTCTAACTTCGAGTACTTGAAACTGATAATAAAATTTCAAAAAAGATATTTGATATCGAAATAAATAAAAATGGCATGAGAGTGAAAATTTCTAAAAAATATAACTTACTTATTCTTTTTACTTACGAGAACTTTTAGCCAGAAAGTAAGATCTAGTTACAGTTTGGTCGGAGGAATGCAAAAATGCACAGGGGGAAATCTAAAATTCTTGATCGGCACCGCCAGCTTACCTCATTGAGATTGATAAGCAATGTTAATTAAGGCTGGAAGAGCCTTAATTTTCTCCATCTTTGGTCACCCAGTTTGGGTCCTCTGCCGAACTAAAACGCATAATTTGAGAATACTGTGATCTCCAGTTTTTTGAGTATGTTCTAGGTGAGGTTAGGTTATTTTTGGATAGAACCGAATTATTATACACGGCACTTTTTTGAGTAAACGGAATTAACAACAAACGAAAAAGGCAGAGGCTGTGATAAATTTATCAAGATCTAACGTATTAAGTGCAGAGTGATCAACAATAATTGTAGATAAGTTAAATTTCCTCTCAAAAATCTGGTGAATTATATCGCTTCAAGTTTATGCAAAGGAATAATGAATAAAGAGTAACTAAATATAACACTAGCAGCGTCGTACGTCAAATTTTGTCATTGGATTTTCAAAAATCGAATGCATACCCTACACACTTAAAGCAGCAATTGAAAGAAAGATAAGAAACATAAGTCTGGAGCAGCTTCAACGTGTATTTGAAAATAAAAAAACGTAGAGTTACATTTGCATAGAAAATTAAGGCCATAATATTCAATAATTTCAACTTTTTAACTTACTTCAATTTACATTGTATATTTAATTAAAATTAAAAAATGAAATATATTATTTTGAGTAATTATTTAATTTATAATGGGAAAAAATGCTTGCTACGCCAATGGTAATTTAGGGGATTTTCATTAAATAATTGTTTCAATAGATATTTTTAAAACTTACAGTGTAAGTAATTTTTTGCAGTTGGAAAAAGGGATTGATCGAATTTTATTGATCACAGCCAGAAATTTTCCTAGTTTAATTTCATTGTAATAAGGGATTTTCTTTTTATAGGATCAGTTATAACAACATGCGTATTTAGGTGTCTATATATCAATCTGCAATCATTGTTGATCACTCTGTATAATCAATGTCTACAAATGCTGTCGAAGACTTAGTAGGCATGTTACTTGTGTTCTATCTAGATCAATTTAGAATATAGAAATGACAGAGAGGTAGATGCTAATTAAAATATATCACAACTAAAGCCCAAACAATATCTTGTTATACAAACCAAATTATTTCTGACATAAATAAATGGATTGAGTGCTGTCATGGAGATCACGAAACGCTAATCTGGTCCGGAGGGCACAGAGATCCGGGGCATTGATATGCATCATGGCTTACCGGACGGTCTTAAAAGTCAGCTGAAACATTCCTTAATATTCAAAAAACCTTATGGCTGATATTCCTAGGTGACAGCGAAGCTTTCTTAAAAGCACATATTAAAAACAATTTTATGGAACATTCCTGCAGTTAGTAACTCCTTTAAATTGTAACTCTGTCTAGTAAGCATGGTCCAGACGCCATGTTTTGCACAACGTTTTGTCTGCAAAATTAAACATGTTGTAGACTTAAACGTTGTATGTACTTAGAAAAACTGTGCAGTTTTGAGAACTGTGAAAAGAGGATACAGTTAGTATCGGATAGATATCCGTGATTGTGCGCAGTCTTTATAACTTCTGCCAGTTGAAACGAATCTTAAAGTTGATGTCAGCCTTTCGTGTGGTGATATTGTGGTTGTCATATAAGTATTTTTTTAATGATATGCGGTGGCACTAAGTCCAATAAATTAGTGTATATGTTTATTGCCATTCTCAAGTAGTTCAGGTTCATCACAAAATTCTCGAAGTAATTTAATGTAGGAAAAGTGTTGTCTTTTTAGAAGCCAATTCCTCAACTAGGTAGTTTTGAATCATTACATTTGTTTCTTTTTGTTTTCAAGACAACATACATAAACAGAAGAAAGTGGTACTCCTCCATGGTCGATGCCACTAAACTGAGGAGGGAATGCATAGTTACTTGTGAATGTTGATATTTATAGTGAGTTCATTATTACCTAAATACAATTTTTGTAAATTGTTGACGTCGATAAAATAATTATTGTTTATAGAATGTTTTGTGACTTTCACATATTGTTTGTTGTTAATAAACAATTTTTTGTGTTCATCTAGTCTTGTGCGCAAAAATATACCCATATTTCCCATTTATTTTCTTTTCACGAGAGTTATTCAATAAACACTTGTATCCCAACTTATTTCACATTATTTTAAATGATATTGAAATAAAAGAATACGTTGCTCTAAGAATATTTACTAAAATAAAACATACTGACAATGATTTTTTTACTATTTCATTTTCAGTGTTTTAAACAGTTGACGCGTGATTCGTGACTTGATCCAAAGTCATACATGCTCAGTTTGGATAGACTTACAAACGTACAATGCTTGCAAATTATCGATTTTTTATTTATATATTTATTTTGAATTTTATTATCAAATTTTGTGGTTATACAATGCTATATAACAATATAATAATGGTTTATTATGACCAGTCGTCATAATTTATCGACCAAGCAAGCTATTCTATTGTGACTAATTTCACTCTATTGTACATCAATCCACCAACCCGCTTGGTACAGTCTATCGGCTGGAGGTATTATTGGACCGTACTTCTTCAAAGACACATATCACGCTGCACACTGCACACGACACCATGATCCAATTGAGAGAGACGCGACTTTCGTGTGTAATTTTAGGAGCAATCAATTGGATACCAAGATCGTGAATTTTGACATCAATAGACATTTTTTGTTGTGGTACATAAAGTCTTTCATCTATAAGGACAGCCCAACCACCATTGCTTGCTTGGTAGACAAAATTACACGCATTATTGGTAAGATGTGGGCCGATATATTGGAAATGGTGTGGCAAAATTGGACATTCAGAATGGAACATGAAACGTAGTCACGGGAACATTTGAGCGAAATAATATTTAAAAAGTAAATGGCAGGCATCGATTTATAGATCCAAATAAATACTTAATTCATTTTTAAAATTTTGCTGCGTTTTCTTTAATTTTTAAAAACCGAAGACTTAAAAAACCACCATTAATAATTCTTTAAATAGAATCCTATATGACACCTGCAAAGTCTCTACCATTAGGCATTGCTTCGAGCTCCTATTAAAAAAATTCGCAAGTACCTCTTATATTCCTCATGCCATCAAACACCTATGTGCTCGACGAAATCTTTATACAGAATTCAAATTCACAGGGAACTTGAATTTGGATTCAACAGTCTATCAATTCATTTAATCTAATTACATACATTTAGATAACGATGTTAACAATTATAACATTTTAAAAATGACATGAAATAAAAAATGCAATTCAATTTTAATAAATGAAACACTTTTTGTTTTTATAACTTGGAGTGTTTATTGTTGAATTGTGATCAAAACTATAGTACACAATAAACAGTCCAAGTAATACAAAGTAAAAAGTAATTATTTTAAAGTATAGAAAGTGTTAAAGTATGTTTTAACAAATATTAGATGAATTCACCATTAGAAAATCTACGGTATTTGGTTAAGCATTTTGGACTTGTACCAACATCTCGTTTCATTCTGAAATGCGAGCCACGAGATGAAAAGGAAAACTTGGTGAAATGATAATTTATGCTGTTTATCGAATATATATATATATATATATATATATATATATATATATATTAAGCGTTCATTGTATGATATCCGTTAAATATATTAAATTAGGTCGAATGATTCTTTAAGTTAAAAATGTATGATAAAATAATGACTTTAACTATTAATTATATTCTTTGAAACTCTAATTAAATATTGATTTTTTGTTCCATTAGACCCTTCAAGAAATTTAATAAAATATTAATAACAATGGCGAAAATACTTTTGAAATTAAAATAATTAGCGCGGAGTGCATAAATTTGAATCCATGATAAATACGGCGCGGCACTCGGGGATAACTTTAATCATAAATTAAAACTAATGACGCCGTTTCTTAGCAAAATAATAATAGGTAATGATAAATCTAAAATAATAGGACATTAAACATAAGACACGTCATAACTTATAAAATATATGGGCCCGTGAGTCGTCGCGGGGCAAAAGTAAAATATCACATATTTTCGGTTTTAAACTGTGAAAACGAGCCCGAGAATACGAAACGGTATGTACTGTATACGTACGCGGTTCGCGTATATGAGACACGCCGTAAATATTTTAATTATAAATAAATACCAGACCGTACTAAAAATAATTTTGTAATTTTTAAGTGCGTTGCACCCGTGTTTTCTTTTTTCGGCAAGATGCTCCGTTCGCTTGCTTGCTTGCTTATACTTGTAGGTTATTTGCGTGTTTACGACCAGGACGCGAAAAAATCCGTGTATATAAATATTTATGGCATTAACTGGATTGGTAGTTTTAATCAATTCATTTATACAACCTTTCTATCCTGCATTTCGCCAATTAATTATAACGACCCTCGCGCGCAGCCTTGGCCATGAAATTATTTCTTTAAAATTCTAATTACTATAAAATATTTCCAATGAAAAAGGTTTAGCCGCAATAAAACTTCACATCCCTTACTACCTGCAAATGATGTAAATATAGCTATGTATTTCTACTTAACCGCATCGTTGAATAAATTTTGATATTATTTTATCAAAAATTATTCAAGGATGCGGTTAAGTAGAAACAGATAGCTACATAGTTATTGATAGTTACTAATTCATGTTACATTGATGTTCTAGTTAATGAACACTTTAATGTATTGCATATTAAAGTAATATTAAAACATGCACGTGTTTTGTATATGAATTAAAAAAATACTTCAGTAATTAGTTATACTAAAAATAATATATATATATATATATATATATATATATATATATATATATGTTAAGTTTAGAGTGTACCTTATTTTTTATCATCACAGTCTAAGCAGATTATTTAATCAATTTATGATACATTGAATGTGAAATTAATTAATAACGTACACATTAAACTTAACATTTCTTATACGGAATAGTCCCGATTAATAGTTGTGGTCATTGATATAACCACTTTTAAATATTACTTGATTTTTTTAAATTAAAGCGCTTAAGTTACCTAGTGTTTTCTTCAATTCATTTGATTTTCGATATTTTATAAATTAAAATAGATAACGGTTTTTAAAGTATATAAAAAAACTGAAACATTTTCTTAAATATATAATAGACATAATTATAGCAACTCTCTTTCTACTAAAGAACGTAATTATGAATAATAAAGTATTTTAGTGCTATATAAAAGTTGCTATTGATCATTATTAATGATCACCACAGTTATTAATCTATTATTTTTATAACAAAAAACGCGCGCAGTCAATAATAAAAAAATGAAATTTAATGAAATCCTTGATTAAATTTCTTTATAACTTTCTTTTCTAAGATTTTTCCATCAAAAACTATTATAGCGAATAGCAATAATTCTCATTTTAACCTTTTTCATCTGTCAAGTAGAAAAATGTAAATATAAATAAAAAACGAGAATTATTGCTATTCGCTATAATAGTTTTTGATGGAAAAATCTTAGAAAAGAAAGTTATAAAGAAATTTAATGAATGATTTCATTAAATTTCTTTTTTAAAAGAATATCTCGATTAATTCCATTACTGTATTGTATTCACTTTCCACTAAACCGCAAATTTATATTTATTTTTATTTTAGTTAATATGAATTTTCAATAATGAAACACTTATTTTGTTTCTAATTACAGAAAGTAAAAAATGTTATAGTGATATAAATAGAAAAGAGTATTTATTCACTTAGTCACAGTTATTTAAATATATTAAATAAAAATGATTTGAAAATAATTAATAAATTATTTCCACATTTAATTATTTTCAAATCATTTTGATTTAATATAGTTATAGTGATATTTTGAAAAATATATACAAATAATACCTTTATTCAGGCAATTACATATCTATTTGCAAATATTAAGTATACACAATAAACAGTGGTCTTTCTGAATATAAATTATCTTAAATTTTATTAGATTCTTACATAAAGATTATAATATTCGTATAACTTTTCTATTCGCATGTAATAAAACGTATGCAACATTTCAACACAATGAATAAAGAAACGCAAAGATATAAATAAGTCTTATGCGAGTGTGCTGTACGTATAACGAATTGCAATTTATTTATGATTTAATCTATACAGATGACACGACAATTGTTTCATATAAAATTGTCCTTGCCTTGCGGGAGCGTAATTAGGTCAAGGTGATATTTTTTAGTCGTACGATTAAAATCTCTCGACGTTATTATTTTCCACAATAGATTTTCGCCAATTAACATATCGCACCCTCGACGGTGACGTTCCGATTTCGTCACGAAACGGCAATGATTGAAAATTACACGATAATTTGACAAAAAAATATTTATTGAAATTAAATTTAGATATATAATTAATATTTTTAACTAATTTCTCGTCACCTTTCAGGACTTAAATATAGAAAAATTCATAATTATACAGAGATGATTTTATTTCGTTGAATATAACCCCATGTCATATTTCATGAAGATTATTTCATTATCATGCTTGAAGTATATTGAAATGGGTTTTCTAAAGCGTATCATATGACTATCTAAATTAAAAGAATAAACAAGAAAATAATTAATTGATTAATCACTTTCTTTCCATTTGCTCTGTAATTAAGTACTTACAAAGTAAGTATACAAAAATACAAATATCCATTGAAACAACTACTTCCCGGGAAAATACCCACGCCGTGTATACAATAGACGATGTGCTGTTGCATCTCAGCAAAGCTAAAAAAGCAAGTTTTTTTTTCGAATCAAGAAAATTTCACACAAATGGAAATAAAGTGATTAAGTAATTAATTATTTTTATTATTATTTCAATTTAATTAAATTGCAATGTGAAATATTACTACCATCTTTATAAATATAACTATCTGGTTTGAATAAGTTTTGTATTTTTTGTTTTATTAAAGTATAAGATAATTTCCAATAACTTTTGTTTCGTGGTAAAATTTGAACATTCAATTCGATTTTAATCGTACGTTTGTTTACGATATTAAATATATATCATTGATTACTTGAAATTAATAAAATTGTTTTTAACTATGTATAATTAAAAAAATCTATTAATTAAATGAAATAAATTTCATCCGACAATTGATTTAACTCTTCTACTTCTTCATCTTCTCGAATCTTTATACCCTATTCGAGAAGAAAAGGAAGTAGAAGAGTTAAATCAAATAAAAAGAATTTTAAAATAATTAATTTGCTCAATTGAATAATTAATTAATTACTTTCTCTTTCGTTACATGATTTACATTATGTAAGAAACATAATAATGGTAAATTGTTTGATTCGAGAATATTCAATGTGGAGAACAAAAAACGTTATGGGATATAAGACCATTTGCAGATACGCGCTTCCGGATTTATTCCTCGTCCGTACAGCTCTTCCTTATAGACTTTTAAAGTTGAAAGAAAGTTATTATTTATTATGCAATATAATAAAATGTTCATTATGTAGTTAAATGCCCGGCGGGGTATTTGCCCGAGAAGTAGTCGTTTTTAAGGATGCTTGTTCTTTTTAAAATTCTTTATAATGTAAGTTGCAGCAGCTAAAGAGATAATAATTAATTAATCATTCAATTGATGAAATCAATTTTTCTTTTTATTTGATTTGTGAAAAAGTGAATAAATTCTATTTTCTATAAAAGTCATTCGAAATGAGAGGATCCACAACCAAAAAAAAAAAAAAAATCAGCTCAAATCGACAAGAACTTGACAACAAATTCAAGAATTCATGATTTCATCAAAGACACGTACACGTACAGCTTCATGGTAAACAGTTTTGGACCAAGAATAAAAAACTAACTTCTTTTAACAAAACCACGACCTGACAAATCAGACAATCATCACTGACGAACAAATTATTGCAGACATATTTGCGGATTAGTTCAAGAAGGCATATACAAAGATAGATGGCATACCTACGACAAAACATTCATACAAGAAGTGTATTCCTGGAACACCTCCTTTTCTGCGATCCAAGCACCTACCTATCCTCCTGATGATATAAAGGAGGAAGAATACTATGAACATCTCTATAAGGGAAAAACACATCACCCGGTTATGATAGTATTCCCAGATCAATCTTCAAATCTCTTCCGAGTACAAACCATAACAACATTGAACTATACAATCAATAACCAAATAATCCCAAACGAATGGTGGTAATAATGTTTACAGTTTGAGTCGTTAATAGCAAGTATCGTTTTGTGAGGGTGGTTCGTCCCGCATCCCTCTAAGAGAGTGGGCGTACTCCAAATAGAAACAGGGAAATTGGTAATCACCCCTTAATCTCTATAGTTATCGCCCCATCGCCCTATACTCCAATCCAAAATCCTCTCTCTAATGACATGACAAAAACTGAGGACATTCATGGGACTCATGACAGGGCTCTGTGCCCTTCAGTACCATTTGTGGAAAATGGGAAAATGGGAAAAGAGGAAAGTGGAAACTGCAGGCTATGTGAATCAGTAAATGAAACGGCAGAGCACATACCCTGCGCTTGTGACGCGATTGCCCACAAGTGTCTTTCACACTTCGACAGGAATCGTTTGTCCCACGAAGGGGTGAGCAACATCACCCCCAAGAACGTCACCAGGTTCATTGAGGACGTAGGACCGCTTGGGGTGTGATTAGGTAAGGGCAGAACAATAGATCTTATAGGTCGCGGTTCAAGATAAGCTAATATACATCACAATGGCCCCATATAACCTATAAGCTATATATAACATATAAATGACAAAATTCCACCCTACCAATTCGGATTTATGAAGCATCGTTCAATCTCCCTTCCGCTACCTATCATTATTTCCAACACTCAAACAACACACCTCGAAGGACTGAAAAACGGCTATTGCTTTTGTCGATATAAGAAAAGTTTACGACTCTGTATGGCATCGAGGTCTGCTGTTTAAGTGTCATTCACTAGGTATTCCTCCAAAATTAATCAAAATCCCTCCTTACCAACATAACCCTAAAAGTTAGAGTCCACAACTACCAATCCCGCTCATTTTCCCCACAGTAAGGATTATCACAAGGATCCCCTCTATCCCCTATCCTATACAACATGTACGTTTCCATCATTTATAATCACAACCCTCAATATCTCAATCACTCCGCCTATACATTCATTTACGCTGCTGCTGATACAGCACTAATCACCCATGCATCCACCATCCAGAAAGCATTAAGTACTCTACAAGGGCTGATCGACACCATACAGACGCGGTATGCAAAGTAGAGAATTTCCATTAATCCAAACAAAACACAACTCCTCATTCCACACCACCGTCCTGAAAACTCCACATACACAATAATTATTAATAACATCCCTATAGCCCCATCCACAAGTTGTAAATATCTAGGTATTACATTTTATCTGAAGCTATCCTTTACCACATATTTCCGAAACCTCAAGACAGCAACTAAGAGCAGTGCAAAACATTTAAGAGTCCTAACTTTCAAGCAGCAGGGCATCTCAGTGGAAACCGCTGCGCATATCTATAAGATGATATGTTGCCCTCTGCTCGAATACGCTGTCATCCTTCACTACCATCCCCGCCCCTCCATTCTGTGTAACTTGGAAGTATCGGAGCGATCAGTACTCTAAGGCTGATCGCTCCGATACTTCCAAGTTACACAGAGTGGAGGGGCGGGGATGGTAGTGAAGGATGACAGCGTATTCACCCAAACAATCCTTTACACAAGTCTGCCAATACTCTCCTTTAAAAAAAAAACAACAACAACAATTTAAATCCTATTAAAGAGCGCCTTGAACTTCTCGCCCTTAAATTTGCCACGAACCCAAATATATCCCACCTAATTAAAAATCTCTGTATCCCACGCAATCCCAAACATTTCCCTAAAATACAAGTTACCCTCATCTACCATTTATCATTTAATATCATCGAACAATGCGGACTTTAACAATAACGTTAGCAATCATAACAACGACAAGAACGAGATATAGACAGGCTGAACCTCGGGTCGATTCATCTATAGTATATAATTCTAATTTTATATATTATTGTACGTACATATACACAATTGAATTAAGATGTTTAGTTAGTTAGTTACTATTTTCCTAATAATCTATTTCAATTAATATATATATATATATATATATATAAACATCTTTATTACCAAATATGTTTACAATATCTATTTAACAATAAATATACTTATACTTTGAGATCTATTACCCATCTATGTTTAGTAATTGGCAACTGACAAAATGTCTTTTTGCCTTCTATTAATATTTTTCTATAAATTAATTAATTAATATTAATTTATTTGTTTTGATATTTATTTTTGTAGAGTACAGTAATTGTTACAACACATAGTGTCTTATTCTTTACATAACAATTTAAGAAATTGAGTTTATAAAACGATGATTATAAGCATCAAATATTTCCAACAATATTCGGTATTGTTTTACTAAATTGGAAATTAGTCCATTTTATTTCTAGTCAAACAATATG
The DNA here is from genome assembly GCA_963082785.1 of Philonthus spinipes. Lineage (NCBI taxonomy): Eukaryota > Metazoa > Arthropoda > Insecta > Coleoptera > Staphylinidae > Philonthus > Philonthus spinipes. The sequence continues at coordinate 8,838,515 of OY720304.1, forward strand.
AATAAATAAATAGGATTAATAATTCTTTGGTAATAGCTAGAAGACGAAATCAGTAGGAATAAATAAGAAAATAACTTAAGATTTGCTTCGATGCAGTCATCAAATATAATATTTGCTGAATTCATACAAGTAGAAATATTAATTAAAATAGCAAAACTATTGGTTATTGTTTCAACTAAAAATAATCGATAAAATATGTAACATGTAAGTTAAGCTTAATTAAACCAAACGTAAGCCACAACTGAAAAACTGGGCCTTAGTAAGAAAACATTTTTTTAAAATTTAAATTAACTGTTATATCGAAATTTCTACTTAATCTTATTATTATTACTTTTGCAAATAATTTATTAATTATTGATTTCGTAATTAATTTATTAATTATTTAGGCTTTTACTTTGTTAATACACAGATATTAAATTAATTACTTCACTTTTAATTTTAATTCAGTTAAATAAACAAAGTTAAACGTGATTTCTTTAATTGTAGTAATTAATAAAAACTAACATTATTTTTTTGTTCATTATTAAAATATTATAAAATATGAATATATCATCTAACATACTTATATTTTCCTTTATATGATGTCTCAATAATAATAATAAAGATCATCATCGCGGCCACAAATTGTGCGTGCGGGGAACGCGCAGCGGGGCCCCGGCTAAAATGGCCCTAAACAAAAATTATATCTGAAATTTATTTAAATTAATTGGAACCTATGAAGTTGTAGTCGAATAAACGTGTTTTATAACGTGAACGAGCTCAGCGTGGAATTAATGGCGTTATTTATCGGCGCAAGAGTTTTTCACACTTATATGGTTACGAAGAACAAGAGGGGGCGTTTGTATATTGGTGTTAAGTAAACGGCTAATAATTTTTGAATAAAGTAATTTTTGCGCGTATGATTTAATTTGATGTTAATAGAATACTTTATAAGATATTTTAATGAAGAAATATAGTAATTCCGGAAATAATATAACATAATTATTTATTTCAGCAGCTCAATTTATTTATAATTAATAAATTTAACTTAAATTAAAATAATTTGAACATAATTAATAAATAATTTCCTCTGTAGCTATTGTGACATTATGACTTTTGTTACATAAGTACTTTAATGCTCAATAATAGACATTTGCTTTTGCATAATAATAATATTTTGCACAATGCAACAATTTTAGAATCGAATAAAAAATGCCACAGTAGCTAAATGTGGAAATAATTTATTAATTATATATATATATATATATATATATATACATAATTTTTATTAACAAACGTAATACAACACCTATATATTAAATATTGGGAAGTCCGACGTGGTCCAGGAAGTGTTCCTTCCAATACCGATAATCGTAAAAACGAAAGTAATACAAATCTGTGGATTGGCTATCGACCAGTGGTCTTTCGGCCTCAATTAATAAATTATTTCCACATTTAGCTACTGTGGCATTTTTTTATTCGATTCTAAAATTGTTGCATTGTGCAATATATTATTATTATGCAAAAGCAAATGTCCATTATTGAGCATTAAAGCACTTATGTAACAAAAGTCATAATGAAAAGTAAATATATATATATATTTAATAATTATTTTCAAACCATTATAATTAAATTTATTTAAATAACTGTGACCAAATGAATAAATCATTTTTTTCTATTAATATTAATTAATTTATTTTATGTTAGCAGAATAATTCAATAACCACAAATCCAGTAAACCAAGCCATTCTAAACCAACTCTGCCTAAAACGAAACGTAAATATCCCTCCAAAATTTCGCCATTCTGAATCCACTATTCATACATTTATTTCAACCTCAATGAAACTAAAAGACGGACATGATACATAAGACAGTGACTTCTGGTTGAAAGATTGATGGTCGATAGTCATTTTGGAAATAATAAAATACATTGTATTGTATTTAATCGTGTGTAAACAACTCAATAAAGATGATTGTATATATATATATATATAATTCATTAATGATCATGAGGATATTTTTTAGTTTTTTTTCTACTAGCGAATACTAGGACTGAAATTATTTTGTTTACCCCACAAATCTATATTCTCTTCAACTAAAAAAAATCTATAAATATAGAAAATTAACTTAATTAAATTTTTAATTCTCTTGTTTAAAATAAAAACTTTCAATAAATAAACTTGTATAAATAAATATGATAATAAATAAATTTATTAAAATAAAATAAATAAAAACACAGATTATAATGATTAACTTTAAATTCTCGATTAGTTTCGGGTTACTTATTCAATTTAAAAGGTTGTATATTATTGATAAATTTTTAATAATTTATTCATATATTCATTCATCATATATGAATAAATTATTAAAAAATCTAACAATAACATACAAATAAAACTTGTTAAATTGAATTAGTAACCCGAAACTAATCAGAATTTAAAGTTAATCATTATACTCTGTGTTTTTATTTATTTTATTCGTAAATTTTTAATAATCAATTCATACTGATTTAAAAAAAGAACGGTCGACGACGCTTTAAATTCTCTTTGGTTACGGGCTACTTATTGAATTTAACAGGATTTATTTGTATTTTATTTTTACATTTTTAATTATTTATTCATATATTCATTCATATATAAATCATATTAAATTGATTTATTTATTTCCATGTTTATTTATAAAATCGCAAGTTCTTATCCGAGTGCTTAATTCGCGAGCGTTTATTATAAGTTATAAAGATGTAATCACCGATCTGCCGTGTGTACAGTACACGAGTTTGATTACTAAATATGGATTTTATGTAAATGGATTTACGGCATTTATTATAAGTTTTAAATTACGCCCTCTTTTTATGGCACGCATTCAAATTTTATGGCCGTTCGCGATTTAAAAGCGATTCCGGTTCATTTGGATATATAAAAATGGAATATTAAGATACACTCCGCATTAAAAAAACGGAATAATAATAATAATTTCGCGTATATATGAGTTCGATGTTTTGCTTAGTCACTGATTTTAAAGGCCTCATTCTGCTATGATCGGGTGGAGGAGTGTATGTCATTTTTTTAGCAATTTTTGATACATAAAATAAAACTGTAACAATTACAGTTTATAATGTAAAATAATATGGATATTCCGTTTTCTACTTTAATAAAAATTATATGATTATTCTAATATTTAAACATTAGTAATAATTGTAGCAGCGTCTATTCATTCATTTTTGTGAAACTTAAAAAAACTTTGTTGTTGATTTTGCATTAAGTTCTTCTCGGATAAAAAAAGTTGGATTATGCAATATTTTATTGATATGCTACAGCAGGTGTACATTATGTCATTCACTGTTCGGCGGGGTATTTGTCCGGGAAGTAGTTGTTTTAATGCACATTTGTTTTAAGTACTTAAGTAACGTAAGTCAAAATGTCACAGAGCTAAATGTGGAAATAATTTATTAATTATTTTTAAATCATTGTTATTTAATTTAAAAAACTTTGTTTAATTTACTTATTATTCTTCTTGAATCCTTGTACCATTTCAGGCGTCAAGTTTGTTTAATTTACAAATTGTGTATTATGGACTCTCTTCAAGTAAAATCCTCAATTACCGATTATTGGTAATTCCTATAATAATACATATGAATAAATGTACAATTCTATGTTCAATTTCACGATTATATAAAATATTGTATAATAATTAAAAAAAATGATTTTACAAGCATAAATATATCCTATCATTCAAATTATAACAGGAATAATGAGGAAAATAGAGGATATTTCTTTTTTCTTACTTCTCCAGAGATGAATTAGAGGAAATGAAGCTCAGCGGAAAATTGACAACAAATTGAATTGAAAATGCTTTAGAGGAGATAGAAAAAGTGAAAAGACGATTTTTTTCTCTTCTGAGATGATGAGGAAAATAGAGGATATTACTTTATCCTACTTTTCGGACCTGAAGAAAAAATTCCTTCGAAAGTTTATTTGATAGAAAGATATGATATGAGAACTTTGATCGAAAATCGATGGAAAAATATTAAAGAATGTTTATGAAGTGGAAATTTCGAAAATACATTTTATTTTTGTGTATACATTGAAACTCAGCGGAAAATTGACAACAGGAATAATTTTTTGAATAGAAAATAAATATTAAAATAATAAATCCCATGCCAATAAAACAAAAATGAAAATTGTAAACATATTATGAATTTTTCTAAATTATAATTTTTGTAAATAGTGATATTCGTGGCTATTCCACATGGGAAATGTTACTTCACTTTCTGTGTCTATTAAAAAGAAAGACTTTAATGATAAAAACTATACACATTAATCATATAATAATTTAACCCTTAGAGAATAGCCCCAATTATTTAAAATAATACTATGTTTGTGCATGTATTTCTAATGCCCTTTATTTGTCTTAGAAGTAAACAAAAACTACAAAAAATAGAGACTCTATGGTTTTAATAAATCTGTTCATCTTTATATAACGCAACAATTGTTTATTGGTGAATAAGTTTGATTACCCATATAAAAATATCAGATACAAGCGCATCGCAAAATTTCGAATTATTTAAACATTTCCCTTTCTCTCTGAATTAATTTCGGGGGAAGTGTTAATCCGTTTGGAGCGTTCCGCATCTCCGCCGAATTCCGGTGTTTTCTCACCCTCCTCCACCGGCGGCGCGTTCTTCCTGTTGCATTGAGGTGAAATCATTCACAAAACGCGAATGAGCACATTCACGGGGCCCACAATACCACCGGAGTGCCTAATGAGTCAGAAACGTTACATAAATTCCTGAATGCGTCCAATTATAAGTGGCTGATAAATTCGTAATGCTCCCAAGTTCCGCACATGAATCAGGCAATAAATTTCACTTAGATCACTGTTTTTTAAGTGCCGCTAATAACACCATGTGCCGCTGGATGGGATTAATTGCCTCAATTTTATTAATTACTTATTGTAAATACACACTATGTGTTTTAATTTTTTTGTTTATATTATTATAACTTTACCAGGAATATTTAAATATTATAATTGGGTTTTTCAAATAAAATCGAAAAATCAGTTATTAATCAAGGTTTTAATTTTTAAAATTAATTACCTTTGGTTTATAATCTTCCATGAGCTCGTTGTAGAAACTAATTATTTTATTTCATTAAATAAATAAAATTCTTGACCTTTCTTCTACCTGTTAATTGTAATCGATTTTCCGCATATAAAAAGATTTTGCTGTTAAAATAAACACGGAATATTATTATATCGAACAACTACTGAAAATAAAAACGTAGTTTCCGAAATTTATTTAGTTTAATAAAATAAGTAGGAAAAAGGAGAGATTATTTAATTAATTACAATTGGCTTCTTTCATAATTTATTAGTCTATTTAATCAATGGAATAATTAATTAATCACAATTGACTTCTTTCATAATTTTCATTCATTTAAAAAAAAAACTTTTTATTTATTTATTTGTTTATTTAATCAACGGAATAATTCAGTTACAGATTGATTCACAGGATATCATTACAGCAAGTACTTATTCGAGCGAAAATAATTTTTTTTTTATTTTTGACAATGATGTAAATAGCGATTCTGCCTAAAAATTGTGGCAATTATAATAAAAGTATACAGATCACATGTCCATGATATGATCCCGACTTCCAAACCCAAAAACCAAATGGTTAGCACAAAATCACAGTTGGTGAAATGAGTGCTACTCGTATTACAGCACCACTACAACAGCGGAAAGTGTATATCTCCGGCAGTAGGAAAATTGCTATCGGCCGCAACAAAACTGAAAGCCGCGGGGTCGTTTAAACCTCAACAGGAGACGATAGCAAATATCATGGCGGCTGCAGTAGCAGTTGCCGCCAAAGGGGACATGCTTCAAAATAGTCAACACACTATGCAGGACATTCCCGTCCGGGCATTATGGCTATATTAGACGTAGCCTCTAATCGCTGCACATGTGAAACCTCTATTAAAAGAGGAATGGAGTAGCACTGTTTTCATCGGATGCAGAGAAGGTGAAAATGGATTAGAAGGATCGTCTGAAGCCTGTAAGGTTGACAAAGTGGTATACTGAGGAGTATGAACTGACTCCTGAAACTCCTTCCAGGAGTATTGCGATGTTATTTAATGGTTTAATATCGTATTTTATGTTTATTTATTATTAACTTATTTTATTTTATCCGTGTTCCTGCTCTACCATTTGCCTTATTGATATTTTCTTAAGTTAAAATATGCCAGATTTTTGTATACGTTTCGCTTAGCCGATGCTACCTCCCGTGATATTTGGCTAATATACGTTCTTAATAAAGACAATATTGTTTGAAAATGATGTTGAAGAATTAGAATGATAAAATAAATCTTTGTAATCTGAATAAGTATTATTTGGTCAGGCAGAAAGACCTATGGTCGATAGCCATTTAACAATTAATTAATTTTTGTGTGATATACATAATCAATGTTTGTTACCTTATTGTAAACTTAATTGTTAATAAAGATTGTTATATATATATTATTTGGTTTTAGTTCCTTACCTTCGAAATTCTAGATTAGTACACACTTAGCAATTTTCAAATTTTGGAAAAAAAGGCCAGGTAATTAATAAGAAACTGTTTATTTCCCACAAAAAACAGAAATATTACAGAAAAACGCCGTTCATTTAATGTACTAAAAAAACACTCGCCCTAATTCAATATTTTATTTAGAAAACAAATTGTTTTTGAGGTTATGTTGTGAAATGCGCTCCTTCTGCAAACTATAACACTTAACTTGCTTAACTTAATTTTAGTTCATGGTTGCATTCATAAATGACGCCAAAGTATACCGGATTCACTATCTTAGTTTAATTTCATTTAATATAATTGATTTGATTTGACTAAGTATTGTTGAATTAATTTAATTAATTTATTTTATATTTTTTTAAGTTATATAAGGCAGAGCTGTACTGACGAGGCATAGATCCCGAAACACGTGCCTGCAGATGGCCTTATATTAAGTAACGTTCTTTTTGTTGTTTTTACATTAATTTTTTCTCGGATCATAATTTGTAGCTTTATGTAATATTTTATTGATATACAACAGCAGGTGTACATTATGTAATTCAATGTCCGGCAGGGTAATTGCCCGGGAAGTAGTTGTTTTAATGTGCATTTTTAACGAACTTACGTAACGTAAGTCAAATGTCACATAGCGAAATTTGGAAATAATTTATTAATTATTTTCAAATCATTTTTATTTAATTTACAATAAATAGTTTTAATATTCACAAACTGCCATTTTGTGTAATGCACGTGAAATAAATTTAGTTACTTTTACAACAAACTGCATGTAATAAGAGTGTTTCTACTCAATATACATAACTCTGATTTAATGTGAATATGAACAATTTTCGATGACTTCAGTGCATTTTTAACCAGAAAGTGTATCGTCTAGTATCTTTGTGTAATATAATGTCCGGTTTGGGTATTTGGTCGGCAAGTAGTTGTATCTATTGAAACAATTACTTTCTGTAATTTCCTTGCATAAAACTGTATGAAAAAGTAATTCAAAGGAAATATTTATTTTTAGGCGTTATGTGTGTCTTTTAATTTATTCAATTAGGTTTAACTAGTTTTCAAGTTGTCTATTCGACTTGCTAATAGAAGGAAATAAAATTAAGTGAATATAAAACATGAGACAGGCTGATGTCCCTGGCAGTCAATGTCGGTAAGTAGGAGTTTTTCGTCAGTACGTTCTCGCTTGTAGATCGAGAGGTATCCGACCTTAGTACAAAAATGGAACCCCCCAACACATAAAAAATTGTAATATTTTTAATTTTAAAATATTTTTTAATGTCGCAAAATGAGTTGTGAATGGCAACGATTAAATTTGGACAACTACCATATAGTTGAGAACTTTTTTTCTCTAGAGTGTTTTGATTTTTTCTTTATTTTGCATTTTGCTGGCACCAGTGTATAAAAACAAAAAAAAACGTCATATGTGTCATTACTTATCAAATCAGATTCTTTAATTTGTTAGAACTATACAACCTATAGCGCACTGTATTGCTAAATGACGCACTCGATGACATAAAAAAAACATAAAAATGTGGCGCACATGTTTTCATTTAAATAAATAAAAAATTAAAAATGGTGATGTGTCCATCATGGCACTTTCCCCGGTGAATACGGTCAAATAAGTTTCTGATAGAAAATTTAATAGGGAAGCAAAATGATTAATAGAAAAAATTGATTGTTATCTTTTAAAGTTAAAGCCGAGTATTTAGAAGAATATTGTAATTAAGTGTGTTATTTCTTACCTTACAATCATTCCTCCACACTCTTCTTCATTTTTGCAAACTGGAGGCGTTTGCGAATGATAACTTGAATTTGAAGGCACTTTGACGTTTTATTTGTCATTAAAATAATTATTTCAAAAATTAAAATCTCTAAGGGAATTTATCAGATAAATGCTTATAAAATGAAAACCGGAGGTCCTACAATAAAAGTTTTATAACAGAAATTATTTATTTTCCAAGATCTAAAATTTTTATTTGAAACATTTTTCTATCCGAATTAAAAAATGAAAAATTGCTAAGAGTAAAGTTGCACTTAATGAGTTTTGATTCTAACCAAAAGCTTTTCAGATCATTCCACTGTAATATAAAGCTTAGATATAAAGTTTGGGCTTAATCCATTCAGCCGTTTATGCGCTATCGCGGAAACACACAGCCACACACACAGACATTTTTCAAAACTCGATGGAATGGACTCAGGGGACCTCAAAACGTGCATATTTGTTGAAATTGGCGGTTCGAAAATTTTCACGATCACAATACTTTCCCTTGGACAGGGGTCCGGGGAAAGTAAAAATTACAAACATATTTTTCAAGCGACATTTTCGTTCACTGTTCGTTTAAAGAGCTGCATTACAAGCTTATTCTGAGCGGCACACTCAATCCTCAACAAAACCTCGTTTTCGTATGATTTTTTATTAATGTATTTTTTCGAATGTAACTTCTAAAATTTGCCTATGTTTATGAATTAATTACTCTGTAACTAATTATCTTATTATATTAAAATTTTGTATTTCAGGGTTCTGAAGTATGGAAAACATGACGGTGTACTTAGTTTCGTTAACATTGAAAGTTGAAAAAAAAAACCCTCCCGCGCATACCCGTGTCAACGAGTGCATCATTTGGCAACACAGTGTGGTTGGTTTCATCAAGAGTTTTTTTAATAAAAAAATGCAAACACCTCTCGAGGAGAAAAATTCTCGAACATATATATTATAACAACTATAATTGATGTAACGTTTTTTTATATATATTGGGAATGTTACTGTATAGGACAGTAATTCTTTTTTTTATATTAACGTCATTGATTAAAATTTATGATTGTCCAATAAATATTATGAAATATTTTGTTTTGTATTTCCAGTTTCATTTTATAAAGTTTTTGACATTGTTTCATTATTCTTAATTGCTCACAATAATCCCCTGTTTTTTAAGTATTTACAAAAAGCGAATCAAATATGCGGGGCGCGTAAAAGTCGAGCCGCTTAATTTTTTATTTTTTTTTTTTCGACGATGATGATAATAATAAAAAAAAGTTTTCAAGTTCGCGCCCCGGTGAGATTGGATGGGGTGGTTTTTAAAACCCCGTTACCGCCGAGCCGAGGGACGGCCGGGACCCTCCGCAGCATTGCTTTTATAAATATTACAATAATTAAATATACAGTGGAACTCGTTAAAGTTGCATGGGGGTCGCTGAAATTGGAGAGAGTCGGAGAGTGAGAGAGAGAGATGGGAGTTCGTGTGGACCCTCGCGAGTGGGGTTGCACTTGTACATGTGGTGTACGAAAAATTGTTCAATGATATATAGGACAAAGATACTACATACCTCGGAGCGAATGTTAACAGCCCCTGGTGTGATTAATGGGGTTTTGTTCAAGGAGATTGTGCGGCGTACAATTTTTAGTTGGGATGAATCATTTATTAGGCGTTCGAATCGTCAGTTTTGTGATTGTGATTAAATAGAGCTAGCCAGCAGTGAACAGCCGAGCCGAATATAAATAAAATTTCATTTAGATGAATTTTATTTCTATCTAATTCATAGAAATAAAATTCATATTCATATGTTAAATTCCATCAATAGTATTACATTTAAAAATAATTGCTTGAATCTAGGATGATTTAAAATAAATATCCAGCCTATCTAACTGAACTGAATAACATAACTAAACCACAGTATATAATCATTGAACTGAATTGTCCTGAATGTTCGCACAAATGAATTTATAAATTGTGAATGGAGTGTCACTTCTTACCCTTATAAACGGATGCTTAATTAATTTCTCACTAAATCCGTGGTGATTTTTTTTTTCGGATATAATTCAGAATGTTGATTTAAAGTTAAAATACTTCGTTTGTTTCACTCATTTAAAATCAATTTTAATTAAATATCCTAAATTAGAGGGTGACTATGTTTAGAAGATTTGTAAGGGTTTCGATATATTAAAAATTGTGTACAATATTTTATTATACGTAAAATAAATTAAATTAAAATTATTTCCCAGGACAGAAAGACCCCAGGTCGATAGCCCGGACAGACTAACACAATATTTATTCTTGTTAAGTAAATATAAATGTGTGTATAAGCATATGTAATGTTGTCTGAATAAAGATGTTTGTATATATATTATTTCCTTTTATTCTTTATATTCGTTATAAAGGCCTATAGACCATATGTATTTCTGCCAATTTTTTCTCTTCGACTGCTTTCATTTTTGTAAGTGAACAATACGCTGTAAGGTAGGATTGTGCGATAAATTGATATATATATATATATATATATATATATATATATATATATATAGTAGGAATATAAGGGTATAAAGAGGGTTACTGTTTATTATTAAATCAAAATTAACAATAATATAATCCAATCATTTTAGAAAATTTAGGTAACTTGTGCGAATCATCAGGACAGTTCAGCTACCTAGCATAGATTTTTTCTTTGATTTCATCATAAATTCACGACAGAGCAGAAATATCTCTAGTCGATAGCCCAAATATAATACCACCTACATGTATTGTAATTATTTATGTTATAGTGTCTATAGAGTCTGATATGATATGTGTATATATAACAACACTTGGTTTGTTTCACTTACTGGACTTGCATTTTTACTTGACTAGTTTCTCTGTTTCAGCAAGATATAAAAGAGAAAGTTATGCAAGAAATATAATGTAAATATTTTTGTATACAATATATTTAAATTTTGCACCCTTTAATTGTTGATTTAAATTGTTTAGTAAAATATTTTTTTAATTAATTAATAATGAAGTAATCATTTTTTAATAAATAAATTGATAATTCATATGTAAATTGGTGTAAACCGAAAAGGCACCGAGATGCACTAAAATATTAATAATTGCAACGAATCAACGCGGTAATTTAAGATTTTCCCGGAGTCAAGTTTAAAGTGGAGCATTAAAAGGAATAAGAGGCGAAGCGAGAAGGTGAGCGACAGACAACCGGCATCATGACGATGGCGATAGTGATGCATTAACAAATTGCAAGGAGTCCAACGGTATAAATAGTTAACCCGCCCGGAGAATCAAACTCTGCAATAAGACAACGCGGCCAATCCTTCCTGAGATCATAAATATTTCCCTGTGCATTGTAAATAACCCTAAACGCGCAGACTACAAACTTATGAATTATTTGAGTTCATTTATGTAATATTAAAGGTGCAATTTGAATAGAACTCGCTCTTCTATGCCAATCCGTTTGGTAAATAATTCAATTGTTTCAGAGAACGGCCTGAGAAATGGTGCCTTGAATGTATTGTTTAATATTAACAACCGTGTTTAAAACCCCCCTCTACATCCTCCCGCTCTCTCTTTCTATTTCACCATGAGTAAAAAAAGCCCATCAATACATTTCGATGTAAAGCGCGAAAGTCCCACTTTAAATTATCGCCGGCTCTTTCATATTTTAAAAAGATTAAAGGCCAAGAGGATACCAATTTATATTACAATTCTCCGGGGGCGCCAGGATTATCCCTCTCGCTCACTTTCCCGCTTTTCCGCGCACCCACCCCTTTTATATTATCCACCGGAACTGATTTATTTTATATTACTTTATAAACAATCTTACGCAGAAAAGGTATTAATTATTCAGGACTAATACTTGATAAAGTGATTTACTTCCACGAGTCGCGTTTATAACATTATTTCTAAACCTCTTCCCCTGGGCACCCGAAAAACGTCTTTAAGCGGCATCAAAACTAATCCTATATTGAACTTTTAACAATTAACAATTCCCTCACTCCCTCTTCATCTCCCCCTCATCCTCTCTCCCTTTTAGTCTCACTTTTCATCAAATTCTTTTAATTTGTTAATTCCAGTTATAATAATTAATCCTTAATTATATTCCTTTTTATAACTCACGTTTTAATTTATTCATTATTTGATGACTATAACTTTGAGAAAGCTAATTTATCGAAAATGCAGCCAAAAAATAATTCCATAAAATTATGGGATTTTTGCAGACAGACGTAGAGGACATTAAGGAGACGAGCAATCGATTGGCAAGTGTTAAAAAAGGATGAGAGATATAGAAGAAATGGAAGACACAATAAAAATTACGGAAGAAAGGTGAAGAAGAAAGGAATATTCATTGTTTGTACAATAATTTCAAAAGATCTGATGAAAACAATAAGGGAAGGAAGAAGAGAAGTGAAAACAAGATATTCACTTCTCTGTGAAAGACTGAAGATATAGTCGGCAGAGAAATATTCAAAGTCTCCAAAAGTGAGAAAGAAACACGGAATATCTTAAGAAGTAAAAGAAGGAATAGAACATTTCGAAATATTGTTACTGAACTGGACAGTGAAATGTATAAGAATGAGTGGGAATCCGATGGGACGAATAGAGTATAATAATGTTGGAGATATTAAAGACTTTTGGGTAGAAGGTAGCATTCAATATCATTAATAATCAAAACAGCAGGATTCAACGCATTATAATTAGAATTAGATGAATTAAATGCGAAAATGTGAAAAAAAAAATAGGAAGTGAGGGAAAAATAAGTTCCATAAACTTTTCTTTTCTGACATCCCAAAATCATAGTGGACCGATGTGAGGTATCCGGTACGCAAAGGAGAAGATGAAACGAACCAGAAAATTAATAATTACCATATCTATCTGGTACAAATTCGCCGTACAAAGGTGAACAATCGAGTTGAGAAGTAAGTAGAAGAAAAATATACTGCTATACAGTCTGAGAATCAAGAAAAAAGTACATGAAAGCTTTATTCGAGAGAGAATGGCTGAGAAGATAGTAGAGGAGAAGCAGTATATATGCGTTGATTTAAAGCAGCATATGATAGAGTAAAAAAAAAAGTTTGTAGGAATGTGTGAGAAATATATGATGATTAAATGCATAAGAAAGATATGCGAGCCAAAGGAGAAAAGAATATTCAAGCAGAATTGTTGAGCCTATTATTATTGAACCCATATAGACCGATTAACAATTACCAGTTAACGAACCGGGAAAGAGGACGGCAACGGATCAGGAACGAGAAGGGAAAGGGATTGTATACAGAAAGTCTATTAAGAAAGTGAAATAGTATAAATATCTGGGATTAGATACAGTTAAATTATTTGGGTCCACGCCAAAGCTAGAGGAGCATGGGGAGTAGTAATGAAGGAATGGGGAATATGCATTGGTGGAAAGTTCCAACTAACGTTCAAACTGTGAGATGTATATCTAATGTCGATAATGATGTATTGTGTGAAAACAGTCATTTCAAGGTCATTCAAATGTGTTTTAAAAATCGTATGTGTTTCCGCGTAAGTGCATAAACGGCCAAAGGGATTGAACCGAAAGCTTTTGGTGCAACTTCACTCTTAGCGATTATTATGTGGAGACTTTAATTATTTAATGAATTATTATTATGTCAAATAAAACGACAAAATACCGTCATATTTCATACATATTTCACAAACGCCTCCAGAAAATTCAAGAAAAGAAAAGTAGTGTGGACAAATTTTGCGAAGCCATTGTAAGTTTCTTAACAATCTAAATTGTAATATTCTTCCAAATTCGGCTTTAACTTTAAAATACATGAATTCATTTTTTCAATTAATATTTTGTTTACTATTAAATGTTCATTCAAAACGTACACATCACCATTTGTTTGGTATAAAATAAGTAAATATAAAGTATAAAATTGTGGAAATATCTAAGAAAGTAACAATACAGTGGCTAGAATAAGTAAGAAAATATTGCACTATGGACGAAGGATTGAACAGTTCTTCAAATCCTACTGTTTTTTTTCTGGCATCAAAAAATTAAAGCGGATCGATGTGAAGTATCCGGTATGCAAAAGGGAAGATGAAACGAACTAAAAAACGTACTAATTACCACTGTATCTATCTGATTCAAACTTTCCAGAACTGCTTGAGAGTCAAGAAGGTTTCAAAATGTAGACGGAAACAAAGCTTTATTCAAGAAAGAATTGCTGAGAAGGTAGAAGAGGAGAAGTAGTATTACAGTTAGACTAAAAATTTTGTAGGCTGACACATAGATGGCCCTACTAGTATTAAATCCATATGATTTTTAATTAATCCTAACCTTAAAAAGATACGTGTATAAATTTGACAGCTGTTGAACTTTTATTTTATGAGATAGAGCATTTTGAGTTAAGCAACTTTTATTAGTTTGAAAAAAATGTATAAGAATGTAATTCTGAATGTAAATAAAGCATTGCTTTGCGACAAAAAAATACTGTTGAAGCCATGGTTTGGCTTGATATACATTATTCGGACTGCACCAGGGAAATAAACCGTTGAGAAGTGGTTTGCTAAGAGTAAACGAAGCGAAATGAGCATAGAGGAAGATGCACGCAGTGGATGCCCCAAAGAGGCTGTTACCGTCGAAAACTTCAAAAAAGTCCATAACAAATTTTGGATGACCGTAAAGTGAAGTTGAACGAGACAGTTGAGACTATAAAAATATCAAAGGATCGTGTTGAACATATCGTAAATGCGTATTTGGGTATGCGAAAGCTCTCTTCAAAGTGGATGCCGCGCAAGCTCACAATTGACCAAAAACAACAACGAATTGATGATACTGAGCAGAGTTTCGAGTCGTTCTATCGCAATAAACCCAAATTTTTACGTCGATATGTGATAATGGATGAAACATAGCTCTATCATTTTACATCGGAGTCCAAACGTTAGTCAGCCGGAAAGCATGGAAAGACGCAACTGCCGGATGGCAAGGTTATGACATTAGCATTTCGGGATGCGAATAGTATATTCATCGATCATCTTGAAAAGGGAAAATTGCGAAAAAAACGGCCCCACTCGAAGAAG
The DNA here is from genome assembly GCA_963082785.1 of Philonthus spinipes. NCBI lineage: Eukaryota > Metazoa > Arthropoda > Insecta > Coleoptera > Staphylinidae > Philonthus > Philonthus spinipes. The sequence continues at coordinate 8,853,860 of OY720304.1, forward strand.
AAGAAAGTGCTGTTTCATCAAGGCAATGCACTGTGTTACAAATAAAAAAAAAAACATGGCAAAATTGTATGAATACGGTGGATGTGGAAGCAATTCGAAGCCCAAATTTCAATTTCACTTTATTAACGGAATCTCCATTTCCAAATTACATATCAAAAATTTTATAAGAAAAGTGTGATGCACAAAAACATTACAAAACATATGTATAAAAAAGGTAAATTACCAATCACAAATTACGACAAAATTCATAATAAAAATAATACACATCAAAATAATTATTTATCAATCCCAAACCGTTCATAGTGAAAACAATATGCAACCGGCTTATTCCTTACTTCAAGTGATAATAAATAAATATAGATAAAAAAATAAAAAAAATTGCTTCCACATTCAGCGTATTCTCCAGATCTGGGCATCAGCGATTTTTTTCCTGTTCTCAGACCTCAAGAGAATGCTTGCTGGAAAGAAACTGAGACCCATTTTGAGGCTAAAGATAAATCGTACAATTAAATATATTTTCCATACCAAAAAATTAAATGACCGCTATAATCGTCGTAACTGTATTGAATAATTAAATCAAATTTTATATATATATATATATATTATTTTAACCTAAGAACTTTTTAGCTCAACTGTTATATGCTGTTAAAGCAGTATATTTAGTTTAGTTATTTATTTACGGAATCTCCATTCTACAATATAGATTTCTAATAAATAAAATCGTAAGTCTAATTGGTGTATGCAGTCCTAAAATGGTCCAATAAAGCCCTATCAATATTAAGATAAAAACGCTCAACTTTACTATTTAATACAAGAAAAACATACATAATAACATATTATATGATAGAGTACCAAGAAAAAAGCTTGGAGAAATGTGCGAGAAAGATACGACGATTGAAAATACGAGAAGGATGTGCGAACCAAAGAAGAACAGAATGTGCCAAACATGTTTAAAGTATGAATGGGAGTGAGTCAATGCTACTCGTTGAGCCTATTGTTATTTAAATCATGTAGGCCGATAAAGAAAACGGATTGTATACAGAAAGTCCGCAAGGCTCTTTTCTGGGCGATTATGAATCAATATTCGTAAATCATAAGATTCATCTATCCCTCTTCCGTTCTGACAAAAGTGTGTATGATGGCGTACGAGTATGATGTGGTGTTAGTACTAACAAAATGAAGGAAGGGCACAGTAGAGTGGTATATTGACAAAATATTATGTGTACATGTGAGGTAAAGGAAGGATACTTAGAGAGGACGAGAACTTTGTATGGAAAGCATATTTTATTAAAACAGTGAAATAGTTTAAATATCTGGGATTTCATGCAGTCGCGTTATTTAGGTACAAACCAAAGTAAGAAGAGCATGAGGAGTAGTGCCGAAGAAATGGGGAATGTGGGTTGGTGGAAACTTCCAAATATCATGCAAACTGTGAGATGCATATCTGATACCGATATTGATGTATGATGTCGATATTGAATGCAAAAGTATGAATACACTGAAAATAAAACCATATAGGTTACATTTCGAGCCCATCATTTACTTTTTTTTGTATAAAAATAAAAAAAAAATCTTATAAAAACAAAAATGACGAGGGCAGAAAGACCTCAGGTCGATAGCCCGGACAGACTAACAGAATATTTATTATTGTTAAGTAAATATAAATGTATGTATAAGTTTATGTTTGTATGTATTAAAATGACGTTTTGATAACCTTGAAATGATCATACTTTGACAGAAAATTAGTTAAGTTAATAACGGATTTTCTGTAAATGTATTCATACTCTTGCATTCCATATGTTTCTATACCATACATCAGAATCGGTATCAGATTGAATATTGAATATGATTACATTTAAAAAAAAAATAGGTGATCATTTCAAGGTCAACAGAACGTCATTTTTTTTGGTGTAAAATTGTAAATCGTTAAAATTACACTTTATATATACAAACATATTTATTCAGATAATATGACAACAAAAATTTACAAATTTTATTATAACAATATCTACAATTGTGTTAGTAGTCTGTCATAGGCTATCGATCGTAGGTCTTTCTGTCCATTATACCTTATTTTTTAACATTTATTTCTGATTCCCTATTTAAGGCAAATCATAAGGCATGCGTATTGTATTTTTCATTGGTGACTTTTATCATGACGCGTGTTCTGTATAGAGTGAATGTAAAGTATAAATATCTGCGAAAGTAACAAAAGAGTGGCTAGAATAGTTAAGTAAATATTGCTGTATGGTTGAAGAAGAAGTGGAAGGAGGTGGAGATGTAAATAAGGTAAGAAAACATTGGGAGAAGCAATTACAACACTACGTATACTAGGGTGCAAATGAAAGAAAAAAATCGTTGCTAAGTCCAGATGCAATTTAAAGGAGAGACATAGGATCGTATGAATGGAAGAAGAGCTTGGGGTGTATAGGAAGTGCGAAGGCGGAAGAGATATTTGAATTGTCTTGGAATAAGAGTGTAAGGAAATAAGAAGACATTTGGAGAAGTAACTAAAACCCTACGTACACTAAGCTGTAAATGAAACAAAAATATTTATACCAGTTCAAACCAGTATGAATGGGAGAAGAGCTTGGTGTGTGTATGAAGTGGGGAGCCGGAAGATATATTTGAATTGAATTAACTTAGAAGAAGAATGTGAGGAAGTAAGAAGATATTTGGAGAAGTAACTATAATCCTACGCACACTAGGCTGTAAATTAAACAAACATATTTTACCAGTTTCAGATGCGGTTCAAAAGATGGAAGTAAAATGGCATAGATGGGAGAAGAGTTTAAAGGGTGTACACTGTGGGGAGGCAGAAGACATTGACTTTAGGGAAGATTTCAAGGAAGTGCGAATGAAATGAATAAATGGAACGGAAGAATAACAGAATCGTTGAGAGGGGATGGTGCGGTGATACAGTGAGATTTTGGAATGATTAATGGAAGAAGAAACGGAAAAGTTTAATTTAAAATATTCTCAATAAAATCCTCACTTAACCCATGGTGAAACATTATTTCTTTATCAAATAATGATAGGAATATATTAAATAAAAATGATTTGAAAATAATTAATAAATTATTTTCACATTTAGCTCTGTGACTTTTGACTTACGTTACGTAAGAACGTTAAACAAATGCACATTAAAACAACTACTTCCCGGGCAAATATCTACGCCGAACATTGAATTACATAATGTACACCTGCTGCTGCACATCAATAAAATATTGCATAATACAACAAAGTTTTGATCCGAGAAAAATGCAATGTAAAAACAACAAAAGGAACGTTACTTAATATAAGGCCATCTGCAACACGTGTTTCGGGATCTATTCCTCGTCAGTACAGCTATGCTTTACATAATTTAAAGATGTTAAAATAAATTAATTAAATTAATTCAAATACAATCAGCAAAATTAAATCAATTATATTAAATCAAATTAAACTAAATCAATTTAAATTAAATTAAACCAAATTAATTCAATTTAAATCAAAACCGAATAAAATTAAACGAAAAGAATTGAATTAAATTAATTAAAAAGAGCGACCCTCACCTGCCGCGCGCTGTGATAGTAATGACGGGCAGAGAAAGGACGTGAGTTCTTGTATTGTTGTTATCGCAAATTCACAAAAAATACTCTTTTCTATTTATAATGATAGGAAAATTAAAACATTTAGTTTTTTTATGTTTCACAGATTTTACTTTATTCTCCGACTAGTTTCGGTCGGTGATCATTATCAAAGAGTCACCGATCGAAACTAGTCGGAGAATAAAGTAAAATCTGTGAAACATAAAAAAAACTAAATGTTTTAATTTGTTATTATTATTAGTTTAATAATAATTAAATTTAAGTAAAGCCGTTTAAAGGGTTTTTAATTGAATTTTATTTAATTGTCTTACAAAATTTTCATAGTCTTTGATATTATTTCCGAACAAAATGAAATATGAAAACTTGCTTCAAATAAATATTTCCTACAAAATAAGAAAAATTTCAGGCAAAAAGACCGACGGTTGGTAGCCATTTTCTGAGGTATAACAATTTATAAATTTATAAATGATTTGAATAAAAAAAAATATATTATGTAATACTTAGAAATAAAGATTTTTAATATAAAAGAAACATTTAATGATATGTACCAGGGCTTCCTAAATTATTTGTTGTGACCCCAAACGAGGACCATTGGCTAAATCTTGACGTCTCGAGATTTTAACATAAACTATATAAATTTATTTGGTTAAATGTAACTATGTATCAAAAATTAAGTCGCGAATGAAAAAAACTGTTTCACTAATTTGACAGACGGTTATCTGAAGTTAAACTTGTTTTTTGTTTGCCGTCTACACACACACAAGAATTCTCGTAGAAAGTTGTGACTGTGAAAAGGTGCATATAGGGCAAACGGGGAGATCCTTGAAATCAAGAATTCGGGATGTCTTTAATCGGGTAGAAAAATATTTCAAACAAAAGTTGCAGATAATGAAAATCTAAATATTTTTTATTATATAACATTTTATTGTAGGACCTTTAGTTTCCATGTTACAAGCAGAAGAATTTCGTCTGCCTGATAAATTCCCTTAGAAATAAACAACTATTTTTATATCAAAATGCTTTCATATTTCAATAACAGAATATCCAAGATATTTGTTGGTGAATACGTGACGTTTCTTGATATAATATAATAATATTTTGATCCTTTCTTTACTTTTGTATTTTTAACACTAAATGTACATTTAGAAAATTTAGGACTTGTGCGAATCATCAGGATAGTTCAGCTACCTAGCATAGATTTTTTCTTTGATTTCATCATAAATTATTCATGACAGAGCAGAAATATCTCTCGATAGCCTACATTTCGAGCACACTGTGCTCTTTATTTATCAATAGTTTTCTTTAATTGACCAATAAATAAAAATATGATTATTTATTTGTCATTTTTATATAATTTAATAAAAAATTAAATATAAAGTTGAAAATTATTTATGTAAATAATATCAGAAAGAAATGGTCGCTGCTATTACCACCACAAGTTGGTAATTTTGATTATTCCATGTAGATTTTTTTAATATATTGATTCATTGTATTGAAACTAGAAATAGATGAAAAAAGCACGATTTCTGCAGTTTTAAAAATATAAATTGCAAAAAAAGTCCGGCGCTAAAATTAATAAACCGTTCCGAAGCACGTAATTTATTTTTTCTTTCTTTTCATCCATTTCTGCAATGCTGGTAGGTATATATGTATGCGGCAACGAAATCGAGATTTATTAATGAGAGAGAGTCGAAACTTTTCAAATTACAAATTATAATTCAATCGGAATCCCGGGAGTGGGAGATTTTTTTTTTTCGAATGCAACCCTCCAATCTGAGAAATAACAAGACATTTGTTTGTCGGCGGTGGGAAGGGAGAGGAAAGAACGAGAGAAGGAAAGAGAAAGAGGCGCGCAAATATATTTTGTGTTCCATTAGTATTTCCTGATTTAAAAGTTGCCCCCGCGCGTATAGTCCATTTGGTAGTAAGCTAGTTAGCGCACGGGCAAAGTCGCAGTGCAAATCACTGGGAGGGAAACTTTTTAAACAGTCATTGCATAAAGCAAACTCGGCCCGAACTTCCGACATAAAGAACACAGGGGCCGGCTTCAGCCGATCGATGAAATTAATTTTTGTAACTAACGATTATAATATATTACTCAGAAACACGTTAAGTTTTTTTTTTCTTTAATTAATTTTCTTGTGAACTCGCTGTAATTCTCTCCGTTTAATTTAATTAAGAAAACTTATATTCTCCCGTTCTTTTTTTTTTCTTCTTCTTCTTCGTTCTACTAGGGCGCGAGATTTACTTAGCGATTTTTCCCTATAATTTATTAATCTTTTAATTAATTTCTCCGACGTTTTGTTTAGCCTTTGCGTTTTATAATAAATTGTAAAAAGATTAAATTAAATAAAAAATATTTACTATGATTTTTATCACCAGTAAGAAAGGTAAAATGCGCAACGAATTGTTATGTAAAGAAAACACTTAACTTTTTTACACAATTTTTATTTTACTTTTTAACTAAAGTAAAATAAATGTCATATTAAAAAATGTTAAGTGTTTTCTTTACATCAAAATTGAAAATGTATCACGAAGTGAACGCCTTCAATATTCAAGAATTTACAATATTTTTCAAATGATTCCAAACTGTTTGATGGTTGATGACCAAGGCGTCAGCGATGTCCTGGCAGCTTGAATGACGGTCTATGTCGATCCTGTCAAAAATTTGATCGGCTTTTTCAGTGAGAAGCCGGCCGGAGTTAGCCAAATCTTTCAAATTCAAATTTCCTAGTCTTACACTTAGTTTAATTAAGCTTCACTTGTATAATTTTCGATTTATGGAAACTTTTTAAATCAAATAATAATAAAAGGCAGAAAGACCTATGGTCGATAGCCCATGACAGATTACTAACACAATTGTACATCTTGTTATAATAAATTTTGTTGTCATATTGTCTGAATAAAAATGTATATAATAATAATAAAGGGTATTATTATTCTCCACTGCAAATGTTAAATATTTGACAATTCATAAATGTATAAGTTCCAAATAATATATTTTTGATATACTAAAGTTTAATAATTTTCATTTATATAAAAAAAATAGTCTTTTATTTCTGTGTATTTTGAATGCATTTATTTTATAATTCCCCTAATTATCGATATAAACAATATATTCTATGAATAATTAATATTAAATATATGTAATTTATATGTGTTGAATATTACACATAATAATATTAGATACAATAATATAATTATTAGCGCATTTAAACCGATTCCAAATTGATTTTTATCGATGAAGAATAACGTTATTAATTACCTTCCATCAAATCCCCCACGAAATTATAATTCGGATACATTGTCGTAAATCGCGAAACGCTCCCGTATTATTAACAAAAGGGTCGAAATCATAAAAGCTCTTTTTTTAATTAAAAACGATTCATTAATTAAAAACATTCCTTTCCCACTAAATACAGAAAAAAAATTCAACGCGATAAATTGCAAGCAATGCCTCGAAATAATAATTCCGATATCGTCGGTGCTCTCCACCCGAGGGTTTTTACAGTGAATTAAATATCAGAAGTGAAATGAACAACAAAAAAGGATAGTAAAAAGAAAGAATAAATAGAGAAAATTATGTTTACCTTTATTTTTTTTTTATTTTATGTTTTTTTAATATTAACTTTCAAAATTGTAATCTCAAGAATTTAGTTTGTGTAATATAAGATATAATTTTTAGGGTAGTGTAAAATTATTCGCATGTTTTATTTATTTATTAACGGAATTTCCTTTTAAACATTGAAACAATACAAAATCTAACAATATAAATAAAATATACATACGCACATGCTAACGCAGAAATATTTAAATAACCTCTAACAATAATAACAGAATAGCATACATACCTAAATTGAGTGATTGAGTTACGTGAAGATCAAATTAATTCTACGAATAAAGCACTAATAACCATTCTTCACACTTTTATTTGGATTACCAAATGTACATTTCGGTCACAAAGTGACCATTATCAATGGATTAACACTACATACATACATACCAATCACTTAATTTGTATGCCATCACAATATTATATTGCAATCCAAGCTTTAAATTTGTTGATTATATGAAGGGAAATGTGACGAAAATATAACAATTTTTTTAACTGACTTGTATAATAATTAATCACTTATAAAATGATAAATGCATTCTCACATTTTAAATTAATTTGATATGTTATAATGTATACAATTAATTGCCGAAGTCTCAAATAAATCGGTGATAAAAATTCTCTGCTGTTGAAACAAGTGTATGAATTAAATTAAAATAAATTAAATAAAATGTATTCGAAAATAATTAATGAATTATTATAAATTAAATAAAAAGAATTTGAAAATAATTAATTAATAAATTATTTTCCCTTTATTGATTAATTAATTATTTTCAAATTATTTTATAAAATTTATTTAAATAACTGTGACCAAGTAAATAAATCCTTTTTTTCTATTATAATGGATTATTCCCTCTTTAGTTACTGTAACTTTTTGACTTACATTACCTAAGTACTTTAAACCAAATGAATATTAGAACAACTATTTCTAACAACTACTTGCACAATCTATTAATTATATTCAAATTAGTTTTCATTAATTTATACTAAATAACTGTTTTTAATACAAAAAATCATTGTTTTTTTTTATTAAAGTTCACAATTCACTTTGTTTATATAACTTTAAATTTTATTTTAGTGACTTATTTTTGTAAGTTTAGTTAATTGTTGTAACTATAGTCATTAAAATAAAAATTAATTAATTAATTATACAAACAAAGTGAATCAGTGCTTTTATTAAAAACTTGAAACAATATATGACCAAGTAGAAGCATCTATTATTAATAATTAAATGACTGTGACCATGTGAATAAATATTTTTTTCTAGGTATACAAATGTTTGCAATAAAACTAACTTTCGCCATATTTAAAACTGATTCTCTTAAACTTTAATTAATGATTTAGAATAAAATAAAAAAATAAAATACAATGTGCTATGGGAAATTAAAACAAATTACTCGTTATTCGTTTTACGAATAATTAAGACATTATTTAAATGCTCGAAAGAAAGAAAAAAAAAAAACACAGTCATTATAAACACATCGTTAATACAAATTGATTTGGATTTACGGTGGTTAATAGGTAAATGTTTTAATTCCTCCCCCCTCTCCACTGCAATCGATACACCAACATACATATTTGTCTGCGTTGTCTGTGTGTGTGCGTGTGTGTTTTTCTGTCGTTTGCGTTAGTAATGATTCGTGATAAAGTTAAAATGTAGCATGAATAAATGAGTTCATTACAACATAACATGTTGTTAGAATTAATAGAATTGTACAAACATCATTAGGTCCACACAAAACCCTTGTAATGTTTACCGTTCGGGCGGAACACTATTGACATTTTTTTGTCGTTGTTGCTCGTGTGTGCACTATGATGGATATTTCAATTTTTCCTTATTTTTTTGTGTTTTTCCTTAATTACACGGAAGATGATCGAAATAAAATTAACTGGAATTTAATTTTCCTCGTGTCTTAGATGAATGCTCGCTTCAGGTATTAAGGCAAAATGATTATATTTTCAATACTTGAAGATTAGTTTAATAATAATATTCTATATGAACGGGTACTGTCAGTCCCTCCATCGCGACCAGACGGTATATTGTGGCTCATATGTGAGACCTTATAAATCGTTTTTCAGGTCTATGGTTTGTAAGTTTCTCATGATCTTACGTAGATGGAGCCTATGAATCGTATTCAGGTCTAGCTCTGTAGACCCAAGAACCAGTTGTCTGATTTGACTCCCTGCTGGTCAGACACATAGTATATGCTGTAGTGTCTCATCATCTTTCAGACACAGCCTACAGGTAAGGTTATCCCGTACCTCTATTCTGGTGAGATGGTGGTTAAGGCGACAGTGTCCAGTTAGTACGGCCACTGCAGCTCTCCTCTGCTCATATCTAGTAGAGCTTTGGCTTTGTTCCCGGATGGTCTCTGAAGAGTAGCTTTAGCAAAAATAATTGTATTATTAATATTTTCAAACTTGAAAAAAAAAAAACAAACTAAGTTACCTTCATAAAAACAAAACGGTACCTTACACTGAGAAGTAGAGAGGAACATATAACGATGTTATATAAGACTAAATAAAATAAAAACAAAACAATCCCTACAATTGATAAATTGTTACGCTTAATTAAACTAGGCTTAAGTTTAGTTAAATTAAGCTCATGCTGGAAGCGTTCCTCCAGCGTTGTAGCATCTCTCCTTTGATCTTGCATCGCTGCCTTGTCTAAGTGTTGGGTTTCACTCTCGGCATTTGTTTCGACACCTTTTTTTTTATTTCTCCGTTATTTCGGAATATCCAAGCACCCATACCAGGTTGATTTCATAATCAGATTTCTGACCTGCAGCTATGCACATCTACCAGAAGCAAGAGCAGATATCGCAATTTGCCGTCAAAGCATATATTGACTGGCCCGTTTGCCGAATTGTCCCTCTAGCTTGCTGGTCAATGGCGAATATTTCTGCTTGAAGGATGGTGGCATGCACACTTAGACGGTAGCTACATTCCAGGCTAGGTTTGTAGTTGACGAACGCAAACAACCGTCTCTTGGGCAGTTTTCATCTGTCGGTAAAATAGTATGCACTCTCCACTGTCTTCGGTAATTTATCCAAATGTACTGGCATCAGTTTGGGCAGAATACTCCAATCCGCCGTGTGGTGTACAGTTTGGAAGTCATACTATCTGATGTCATGCTCAGTAGTATTCCGTCCCATTTGATCATGTAAGTTCATTGGGGATGAACTTAGCAACGTGCGGTTCCTTTATTGGCATGTGATGATATCTGTAGTCCATATAGCCTCCCCTTCAATGACTATTCAGTAGAACCTACAGTGCCAACGTTGGGGTGGTGCATGATGGCTACAATAGCCAGTCTCTGTAGGCAGCCCAGTCTTGCGCTGTCCACCTAACAACTTTTGTGTACAGCCAATGCACATATCTGGGTGCTATCCCTTAGTTCTTGCCACAAAATTTTTCATATGTATATAAGGATGTCCGGATCTTGTAAGTCATCTTTTCCAGATACGGGTTCCAACTCAAAGTTTTGTCCAGTACAATGCCTAGATATTTGGCCTTCCCCACAATTGGTACAGTCATCCCAAGATTGGTTTAAGTAATCTTTCACACTAATCTTCAAGTAAAATAAATAAATAAATAAAATAAATTAAAATATATTAATGTTGTAATTTGTTCGCGCGTTACGAGAAGATTTATTAATATATGTACATCCAGTAAAATAAAAATCAGTTATGGAGAAAGTATTATTATATTTTTGATCAAATGTATAATAATACAGTTTATTGTAATACGCATGTGTTTCGTATCCAACTGTCAAGGAATGGTGTCGAAAACTTAAGAGTGGATGTGCGGAAATGAATAATCAGATGGATTTATTACTGCATCAACAGACAGGAATGTAGCATGCGTGGAATGCCTCAATAAAGAAAATCGCCGGATTTCAATCAGAGCAATTTCAGAAAATGCTGGTGTGAGTATGGGATCTGCTCATACTATGGTACCGAAACTGGGTTATAGCAAAGTTTATACCCACGGAGTTGCTCGCCTTTTGTTAGAGGACCAAAAAAAGCTTGCGAATTTGGTTATCTTTGCAACATCTCATGGAATACAAGCAAAATGGTAATGACTTTCTTTCGTCAATAATTCCTGGCGATGAATTTTGGTGTCATTATTTTGAACCATTAAGTAAGCTGTCACACGGAAATTCTCCGCCAAAAAAGAAGTTTAAAGTTCAAACTTCTGTAGGCAAGGTTAATATTTTTTCGACCATGAAGGATTCTTACTCATAGAGTTTACAGAACCTAGAGACCATATCAATGCAAACCTGTATAATGAAACTTTGAACAAGCTCCATCAAGCAAAAAAACGAAAACGCCCAGGGAAGTTCTCATTCTGTACGGCAATGCTCAGCATCGTGATGTCAGAGTAGTGAAAGAAAATCTACAACGAAAAAAAAAATGGAGGAAATTAAATTTAGATTTATCGCCTTTCGATTTTCACATCTTTGAGCCACTGAAAAAGGCGTTAAAAAGTAATCGTTTTCGATCAAACGAAGAAGCACAAAATACAGTAAAAGAATTCTTCGAATAGCAGGCACAACAATTTAAGCAGAGTATAGATCGGTTGGTGAAACCATTATAGTGGTAATTATTTGTAAATTTATTTTCTAATTTTCTTTTTCTGGTCCAAAGATAGATTTCAATTGAACAAGCCTCGTATATATATTTATACTGTGCAATGGAATGTTTTTTTTTCTTAATCGAGAATATTTAATGTGGAGAACATAAATTAATTACAATAAATTATATTTATTGATTCGAATTTTTAAATAAATTGATTCAATTATAAAAAAGTAAATAGTAAATTAAATAACCGTGAATGAATAAATAATAATGATAAGTGTGAATCTCCCTCGATTGGTCAATTTATTAATATCGTATTTGCGTCCGCGGACGATTTTAATGAAAACACCAACCGACCAACCACCAGGGCCATGGCATGCATGCCACTCGCGTACGGGACGATATATATTTATAAATGTGTGCGCGATCATCGATCCCCGGAATTCCATAAAATATGCTGCATAAATCTGGCCGGCAAAAACTATGATAATGGATGGCGGACATTATTTAATACTTTAATTAAAAACACCGCTAATATTTAAACGCCGCATTTACACGATCGCCGGCAATTGGTGAAAATGGCAACTGTCGAATGTGTGATATTCCCCAAAAAGTGGCCATTTGTCACATGCACACACACACACACAAACACATTAGCACGCCGATTTCAATTCGCGAGGCTAAAAACGTTTAATTGAAGATTATATTGATATAAATTCGCAAATTGTTTTTGTTAACGTGTGATTTTATTCAATTAACAAAAAATTTAAATTGGCAATAGAGAGTGACGTGCATCAAGTTTTTTTATTATTTATTTCGGGACATTCCATGTTGATTTATAGAAAGCATTTTAATATAAATCGATGTTGAATAACCATTTATTTGAATGACCACTGTTAGTTTGAAAATATACAATTTTAATTTGATTTTAATTATACTAGTAATGAAAGTAATTAACTAATATTGATTTATTTAAAGTTGGTGAAACAAACCATTTTCTTTTAATTTACTTTTATACAATATGATCGAGAACTTGTCTCCTCTAGAGTGCTTTGATGTTTTTTCCTTATTTTACATTTTGTTAGCACCAGTAAATAAAAACAAAATATCACATGTGTCATTATTTATCACGACGATTCCATGTACAAATATTTTCATGTATGTTTGTAAAGTGTGAATAAATATTATTATTTGATTCGCGTGCAATAATAATAATTTTAACTTACTTAAAAAAATATGCATCCCTAAAGATCCCAACATCTCTCCCAAATTCAAAAATCCATCAATCACCCACCCTCTTCTCCTACATATCCTCTATGCATTCATATTAAACCAAGAAAAGTAACCCATTGGTGGAAAGACCATAGGTCGACAGCCTGTTCAAGCAAGCAAGAAAGAAACCATTATACCATAATATATTGTAAATATATGTAAAACAAATAACTTTGAATAAAGATATTGTAGTAGTATTATTATTATTAAATCGGTATTTTTTTTTACTACCGAACATATTTTTTTGCTTGTCAAAAGCTACTTCCGGAATGTTAGAAAGAGAGAAAATCAAGAAAATAGTAGGAAACTGCAATGGCAGGAAATACAGCGCGGAATTCTTCAATACACAATTGGAGGGAATACGTCCATCTCGCCTGTATTGAAGAATTCCACGCTGTATTTCCTGCCATTGCAGTTTCCTAGTTGGAGGGATGGGCGTATTCCCTCCAACTGTGTATTGAAGAATTCCGCGCTGTATTTCCTGCCATTGCAGTTTCCTATGACAATTGCGGCATGCTATTCCAGAATGTCTTCTAAATTTTCGTGAAACAGGAACTGTAAATGAAAGACCTGGCGGTAGCAGACCAACTAAATGGACGGCTATGACGAAATATAGAGGAACGTATAAATCATTCGCCCAAAAAGACCCTTCATATGGAACATGCCAATAAATTCTTAAAAACGATCTTCACAAATTTACACTCGAATACCAAAATCGTATTAATTATTGTTCTGAAACATTTGGTCAGTGCGTTTGAGAATATGAAACGGAGTGATTTTTGTGTGTGTTTTGTATTGTATTTTTACTGTTTGGGAATTATTAGATGTTTTGCTTTTGATTAACCCTAAAGGCTTAGAGAAAAAAAAATGTAATCACCAAAGCCTACCTAAAGTTTTTAATTTTACCGGTTTTAACTAACAGAAAATACCGAAAAGGGCGTAACAGCACTCAACATTGAATTAAAATAAAATGGGATTTACATAGTATATCATTGGATTGGTATTTTAAGTGGAAATAAATTGTGTCTGAATAGTTTTTTTCTATATTCTATACTTATTTTTTTATTTGAAAAAGATAGTTGATAGTCGATTCAATTGAGATAAAAGTTTAAAATTTAATTTATTTCTACAAAACAAGATTTTTTCCATGCGTTTCTAAATTAACAATTAATACAAATTAAGATTAAATATTTCCATATAGAGGTCAAATTATTTAAAATAATATCTATCTAAAAAAAACGTATTATTGTTTTCTTTGTTTTTTAATATCAACACAATTTAATAAAAAATAACTTTTTAGTAAAAATTTGTATTCCACATAATTTCATCAGTTTTTTTTACTCAACATATGTGAATTTCACTAAAGTCCTAGATGGACCTCCAAAAAAAGTGAATTTATTAATGGAATGATAGAAGTATCATATATATTAAGGGTGCGGTTTAGAAGAAAGAGATAGCTATACAAATATGGGCAATCACTAATTTGAGTTAGATTGTTGTTGTGATCAATGAACAATATTTTATACATTAATTAATTATGAAAAACAATGAAAATTCATCAAATTTATAGCAAATTTTAAATTAAATTTTTGCTAATAAAAACTTGTGCAATGAAAATTTAAAGGATTTCACTAAATACTGCATTCAAATAATTTAGCAGACATGACCTATTAATTTCATTATATCTTACAATTTTCTTTTCTAACTTAAACTAGTAAATTGACGTAATACACGAAAATTAACGATTTATTTTTTTTTTAGACTGATACTTTATACTTGGTAGATACAAAATGTAAATACACATTCATATTATGAAATCCAAAATAATAGCTCTATTTTCAAACGATTATTTCCATTTTACTATATAGCTATCTCTTTCCACTAAACCGCAACCTTAATGAATTTCATAACATCAGAAAGTTGATGAAGGTCAAAATGAATCGAAACATAATATTTAAAAAAAAATGGGTAGATCAAACATCAGATCACAAAAAAATCTGTGTTAAAATATTGCTTCAATTAATTAAAGAACTTATGATTTACTAATTTTTAGAATATCATGTTTCGTTTCCTTTGAACCATAATTAACTTTCTTATTTCTAATGGAGACGCTATTTTGGATTACAGTCAGATTTAAATCCATTATTTATATCTGATTACAGTGATATAACACTAAAAATTATGCGTGCTAAGAAATTCAATTTAATAATAATAATAATAAAACAAAAAAAATGTAAATGTTTGTATTTTATGTCGCCATAGAATTAACTGAAATGATGTAGATAACGTTTTGTGAATATATCCAGTTTAATAATAATAATAATAATGATAAAACAAAAAATTTAAATGTTTGTATTTTAATGTCGCCATAGAATTAATTGAAATGATGTAGATAACGTATTCAACCATTAATTTTAAAATAAGTGATTTTTTTTAGTTTCATTTTTATATTTATGATTATATAAAAAACAGCTTTATAAATTTTGTACATTCCTCCTTGTATGTGACCAATGGTTGAAACTAGTAGGAGACAAAATATGCTAATGAAACAATTCAAGAATTTTATTTAAATATTACACGAAGTTAATCATAATAAATTAAAGACGACGCAATCGCCATCTTTTGCCTAATTTCAAGTGGCATCATCAACAATTTGGGTGTACTACGTAGACGACCGAAAATCATTGTTTCGTCCACTATACGAAGGCGAACTTGTCCTGTTTATGAGAACAGGAAACGAAATTCACATTTAATGAAATCTAGCGTACGCATAACTAGTAACAGCCATTTCTGTATTTCGAACCTCATCAGTATGTTCCATGTGCAACGCCTTCCTTTAGTGCAGGAAACAATGATTCTCGGTCGTCTATCTTGTAGACCCACTTTAATTTAGGCAAAAGATGGCGCTTGCGTCGTCTTTAATTTATTATGATTAATATCGGGTATATAATCATACTCTAAATGAATGGTGGCTGAACATTTCATTAAATTATACGAAGTGTTGACGCGAGCTAGGATTTTACATATAAAAACAATTTTCTGAAAAGTCATGCTTGGTAATTTCAGAGAAAAACTGTAAGTTAAAATATGTTCATAATTTTGTAAATAATATTCCTATGTATAAGTGATTGCGCCAACATCCGGTATATTTAACTTAAGAGAACTTCTGCTTTCAACAGGATGATTTGTGTAGCAACCTGAAATAGTGTTATTTTGTATAACATAATAATATAGAATGTAAATAGATTCTGTGTTGTAATATATGTTGCGGTTGTTTTCATAAGAAATTAATTCCAACGGAGAGTAAATACATTCCTTCAATCAATAATCAGAATAAAAGCATTAAAAATAGAAATGGCAATCGATACTGCCTTCTTTTACTTATAGAAGTGTACGTGTGTGTGTGGGTGTGCATGTGTATGTGTGTTTGAGCAAAGGGGCAAAAATGACTTTGACCCGTAGAGAGGAATAAATCGCGTCGAATAATTGTTTGATCTGAACACTTGTGCAAAGTTATAAAATTGGATCTTTATGACTATAAATACGGGCCCTGGTGTACGCATGTTTTATGTAAGTTATGTCGCTTTAATAATCGAATCGCGTTTTCTTGTTAGCTTTAATTTTACAGTGCATTGCAGCTTTAATAATTACAGAAAATGACCACCCACGGCGGGTTTTTCACAACATCACAATTGCATTTTATAATTACCGGCCCTTTAAAACATAATCGTCACATGATTAATATTACAACATACCCCCTTTCCTCCTCCCACCAACTATTTCCGTTGCACCAATCAGGTTGAGGGGAGGAATGGGAAGGGGTTGTATTTACTGGATTAATAAATAAAACAATAACTAATTAAGGTCTAAGGTCAGAAGAATATAAAGCGACTGTATGTATTTTGAACTGGTTGAACAAAGCGCGCGGATCGATAATTTCTATTTAATTCCATTCAAAAGTTTCGCAATAATTATAGTGGAAATTTACTTGGCTCGGCTTTCCTTCATTTATAAATTACGTTTTCAACATTTAGCAAACTGGGTTATGTATTCTTAATGTACGTTCGCGTTCCCCGCGTTATTATTATAATCAATATTTTATTTTATTTTACCCGGTACAGATTACATAACTGCGCCGCGTTCCATTTATCAACTCGCTACAAGAACCATTAACTTCCGGCGAAGAACAACACTGCGACGACGGCGGCGCCCCAACTGCGAACTGCGAGCCATTTTCGGAAGGAGGACCAATTAATTTCATTATCGATTCATTACGTCTTATGTACTCGTAATCCCGGCATAATTACATCGCTACATACTGGAATTTAATACACTCACTCACAACTTCTATAACAATTCGAAAGATAAACATGCTTCTTTTGTCGCGCCAATTTTACTTTTATTGACTTGGTTCTGAATAAAGCTTTAACACAATATATACCTAAATTCAATTTAAAACAGAAAATTAAATATTCATCTTGGTTTTCTTCAGGAATAATTAATCAATTGAAGGAAAAAAATTAACAATGGAAAAACAATCAATTCTACTAAGTTTATTATCTCATCGATACCAAAATATGGGATCTAATTTTAAACCTAAAAAAATATATATGCGTACAAATGTTACACATGCTCAATTGATAATAATATTATATTAGCCCCTAACGATTTTCGTCATATTTAAACTCTACTAATAATACGTTTAGAATTTCTATTAAATAAAAAGAATTTGAAAATAATTAACGAATTATTCCATCTTTAGCTACTGTGACATTTTGAAATACGAATAAATCCATTTTCTATATATATATAAACATCTTTATTCAGACAACATCATTACATAATTGTATATATACATTTATATTTAAATAAGAAAACAAATATTGTGTTAGTCTGTCCGGGCTATCGACCTGGGGTCTTTCTGCCCTTCCATTTTCTATTATTATTAATAGCCAGTGAGGCTTTGTTTAAATCCGAAGCGATAATATTTTTTGACAATTAATTGAGATTGTACTTAGTAATCGCACCCGTCAACGTTCTCGATAATTTCCGCCGGAGATCGCAGCGTGGACGATACGTTTAATTAATTGAATTTACCAACATTGTAATTATATAAGGCGGAGCTGTACTGATCTTTTAGTACAAAATTATTCGTTTTATATTTTTAACAAAATGGATTTTATAAGATAATTTAGAAATGTATTAAAGAGAAAACGTTAAAATGAAATTGATTTATTAAAAATCTATTTTATACAATTTGTAACAACCGGAATCAGATTTTTTAAATTGTTCAATCGAATCGATGCTGAAGCCGCAATACTTTTTCTTTTAATTACGGAGTCGAAATCGATTGCTGTATCCAGTGACTCCACAGCTCTGCTATTCATGCTATCATCACTATTGTCATGGATGTATGTTTAGAAGCTAATATCGTTTTTTTTTTTTTTTTTTTTCATCAGATAAATTTGTTTTGAAGCATCATTCACGTTTATTAAAAGATTGTGCTACATATAAATCAATTTCTTTTTATTGTGGGCTGCGGAAGGTGGAAAATCGGACTCCACCTAGGAAAGTACCGACTAAAAATTCTTAACACTTTACCGGCTTCGACTACTATAGTTATTAGCCGGTTGGATAGTGAATAAATTCACTGACTTTCTAAAGTGTATTACAGAATTTAGCAGTGTCAGACATTGCCAAATTTAACTTAAAAACCAATATCACAGCTAGCCTAAACATTGAATAAATAAAATAAAACCTAACACTACAATAAATAAAATAAAACTTAACGCTAGACAAATTAAAACCTAAACTTAGTGTCAATCGTGGATGAGATGCGGTGATTCCAAAAAGTCGAGGTTGACAAAAGTAACAGTTTATTATTATTAAGGAGTGCTTAATTGACTTTAACTTGCTATCGGAGCGGTTCCAACTCTGCTGCCAATCTTCAGATACTTTAGATTTTATGTAATAGTTAATGTCGTCAGGTCTATACGGAATTCCGCAATCGATTCTCGTTTCCGCTGCTTAAGGGGCAGCTTTTAGATCTATTTTTACAAATTTTATTCCAACCATAATTAACAAGAGCATTAGATAAGGTTCCACTCAAAATCCTTTTTTCAAAGTTGACCTCCTTTGGATTTTATGCATCAATTATTTCTTGGTTGCAAACGTATCTTAGGGAACGTAAATTATATGTGGTTGTAAATGAATTTAAATAAAACGAATATTGTCTAACTTCTGGGGTACCCTAAGCTTATATCTTTGTTCCATTGTTTTTTGTTTTAAATTTATTCATTTAACTGCAAACATCTGCTTCATGTCGAAGATTTAAAAACCAAAAACAGAAATATCTATCTATGGTAGGCATTACTAAATAACTTAAATGCAAATTGAACGTGGTATTAAAAAAAAAAGATTAAATCTGAATACTAGTAAATGCAAATGCAACAAAATAATGATATCTTAGAATATTTTACAGTTTTAACGATTTGTGTGTTTATTTTGACAATAATTTTAGTTTGAATTATCACGTTGACTATATTGTGAATGATGCATTTAGATCTCTGATTTTATCTGTAGAAACTCTTCCCGCTTCCAAAATTTGAATACTTTAAAATTGTTGCTCTACAACTTTGCTTCCGCCATTTTCCTATAGATGGCTTTAGCGGTAAGTAGTTTTAAAAATAAATAGATTGCAGACATCATGCAATGAAGTTGGATATATTTCAATACATCCTCTTAGAAACATTAGTCACTTTCTGTCTGTATCATCAAGTTATTCTCGATTCGACATGTCAGTTTTCGAGGAAAATTCTAGTCATTTACAGGAGGTTATATTTTTTGCTTCAATGTGAAGAAATCTGAGAATCATCGAATGCAATCAAATACATATGATGAGGCCGTTATTAATGAAAGAACGTGAGTGGTTTCAACGCTTCAATGACGGTGATTTTTATGTCGAATGCCAGCATGTGGTGGAAGAGAAAAGGTTTTTGAAGATGCAAAATTGGAGGCATTACTTGATGAAGACTCGTATCGAAGTCAATAAGAAGTAGAACGCTCATTAGAACTAACTCACCAAGCAATTTCAAATCGACTCAAAAACATGGTAATGACTCAGAAACAAGGAAGTTGAATGCCGTACGAGTTGAAACTGATAGATATTGAACAGCGTATGATTACTTGTGAGTAGTTGCTTAATATGCAGAGGCTCAAGAGATTTATGTATCGCATTCCAACTGGGACGAAAAATAGGTTCAATATGATAAGCCGAAGCGCAAAAAATCATGGGGATATCCAGGCCATGTTTCCACCGAATATTCACAGCTCCAAAGTCATGCTCTGTATTAGGTGGGACCAGCTCGGCATAGTGTATTATCAGCTGTTAAAACCAACTGAAACAATAACATGCGACCGTTATCGAATGCAATCGAATAAAATTAATGCGTTTGAGCGAAGCATTAAAAGATAAACAGCCACAATACAACAAGAGACATGATAAAGTGATTTTACAGCATGACAATGCTTGATCCTATGTTGCGAAAGTGGTCAAGACATACATGGAAACGTTGAAATGGGAAATCCTGCTTCACCCGGTGTATTCTCCAGACAATGTTCCGTGTGACTATCAATGGCACACGATCTGGTCGTATGAAGAAATAAAAAATTGGATCGATTCGTGGATCGTTTCAAAAGATGATCTGTTTTTCTAACGATAGGAGAAAGTAGTAGCGATGGACAATACTTTGAACCACAAGTGTTTAACCAGTTTTTTTGCAAATACCTAATATTTGTATGTATAATCGAAGTTGGAATATGAAGCCATTGTTTGATTCCCTCAAAATTTTAGCCAAACTCGTGAAGTAGAAAGCGTATTTCTGACTTTAGAAGATTTTTATCCTGAAAGAGGTAAAGATCACAACTTACTGTTACCAAAAGTTGGCTTTAAATGACTCAGAATGCGTCCAGCTAAATTTGGGAATCCTTTATTTACAAGCTTCTGCACAATTCTGATAATTCGTCCAAATTATTAAATTAAAATTAGGCTGCATATTCCATCTTTCAAGATGAGGCAATCTCTTGTTCGAAAATTGCCAATCAGTATATATCAAGATGTTTTAAAAATATATCTTCTTATGATATATTTCATGCTAAATTCAAATTTGTGTTGGTAGCCTTGAAACAATAATCTGTACTAAAAATGATATATGCTGTACTAATATGTAGGATAATATCAAATTTAATATATACGTAAAACATACAAAATAAATATGCTTATTAATTGCAAAACCTGCTTAAACTTTAATGATAAAAAATAATTTACATTTTTTATACGCAATATTCCTGATTGTGTAATTATTATATTTTAAGTATCTAATTTTTGTGGAACACACAGATCTGAGGAGGTTCGAAAGACCGAAATGGCCATCACCAGTAATCCATACGCTAGATGAATGATGGTTGAATATTTTATTATACCGACTATTAACCACCAAACCTGGCCATAGGGAAATAGTATTATAGAAATTTAATAATTAATTATAATACATTTTCCTTTAATTCGTTAACAGGTTTTTATAAAAAAACCTTCCGTTGAATTATAAATTATTGGTTACATTTTTTTAAGGTGAGGCCATAAAAAGAAATCGCACATTGCAAAGTCAGGAGATCTGGTTGGCCAGTTTAGTGTATCACTACGACTAATCCAGCGAATTAGAAAAAAAAAAAACATTATTCAAAATAGGTCTGACATGTTTACCAAAATGTGCAGGACAGTCATCATGCTGGAACAAAATCTCATCGTGTTCGTATACAGTTTCTTCAAATACAGGACCGACGACATTTATTAAAAGTTCTAAATAAGTCTCGGAGTTTAAATTCACTTTTATCTGAAATGGTCCAATAATTTTATTATTAAGAATGCCAGCCCAAATATTAATTTTCTGAGGGTATTGGGTTCTTGCTGTCACAGAAAGTCGTGGATTATCTTGAGACCAGTTTCGAGAGTTTTGTGCGTTTAGCTTATTATTTACGGTGAAGGTGCATTCATCAGTAAAGCAAATTGATGAGAGAAATTGTCTGTTCTGATTTGCCCTGTTCTGAATTTCTCCGTAAAAACTTGTTCAGCTGTGTTTGCCAGAGGCCAAGATTTCTTGGTGAGATTGAAATTTGTACGTATTTTATCGATTTTTATGCAAGATTTTTTTGATATTAAATCAAATATTTTCCCAATTGTTCTTGCACTTCATCTTGGATTCTACGTTACTGTAGCCAAAACCCGTTCTTCTAGTTCAATATTTGATTCTCTTTTATTGTCTGCTTTGGTCTTTAAAGCGACACTGCCCGTTTCCTTCAATTTACACAATTATGTATGGTACATTTGGATGGTATATGTCGATTATTGAATTTTACAGCAAATAAATCTTTAACTCGTCGCAAACTATTACCAGAGTAGAAAGTTTCAATCATAAAAACTCTTTCTTCAATTGAATAGTTATTCATGTTTATGACACAACTAAAATGTATCTGATATTACATAAAAATATGTCATGGCAATGTATTATATTCAATTAAAATTCTATATGATGCTATTTCCTTATGGCCAGGTTTGGTGGTTAACACTCGGTATAATCTTTGTTAACAGATATATACAAAAACATACAAAATAATAAATATTACAGAATTAATATCCGTTAATAGGCTACTACACCAGTGATCTTTCCGTCTAATTAATGCAATTCATCGTGGATTCAAAAAATCCCTCTTCAATCAACAATATGAAGAAAACAAATAATAAAAAAATGTAAACTTAACCGGTAAGTTTAAATTATGTTTTTTTGAAATTACTAGGTAGGTCAATATAGTTTCAGTGATTTAACTTGTAAGGCTTCATTAATGGATATTAGAAACGTTTATATTGAAATCGTAAATCAGTATTTTAATTAATCTTTTTTTTAAATCCCTTAACTTCACTTAATTATTCTCTGTATTTTTTTTTCTGATTGTAATTCACTTAATTATTCTCTCCCATTTTTTTTGTCTTCTTGTCGTAATTATAATAATCGCTAATGTAGCACACCTTAAAATGTAACGTAATAAAATGTACATTACGAATGTACTTGTTTTGATTAATAAATAAACGACAAAGATGGGACACGAACATACATGCAAATTTGTTTACGTCCACCTTCGTTTCGTGTAGAAGTAATTAAATGTTTCAAGCAAAAGACAAGACAAATTGCACTTGTTCGCGGTGTATTGTGCCTGTGTAAAATTCGCAATAAGAATAATTGAAGTAAAAAAGGAGAGAATGTGAAAATTCTAGGGGATTATTCAAACACTTTCATCAGCTTCAAGATGGATTGAAACAAAGAATGTAACTTTTATTTAGGCAGAAACAACATAGATTATCGTGGCTATTCCGTATGGGAAATGTTAAGTTTAATGTTTACCTTATTAAATAAATTCATATTCTATGTATGCAAAAACCGTTTAGACTGTGATGATAAAAAATAACGTACACATTAAACTTAACATTTCCCCTACAGAACAGCCCCGTATATAAATTTATGTTGTTTCGGCCTATGTGAAAGTTAATTTACTTATTAAATTGTTAATTGTGAAGGCTTTCACTTGGTTATACATTTTGAGTTTATTAAATAAAACACTTAGTGTGTGGAAAATATTAATACTTACCTGATCAGATGAACCAACATATGTATTGCTATTAAATGTTGATAAAAACATCATCTATACAATAAAGAAGTATTGATCGATCAAGAAAATCGAAAATTTAAGTGTGTTTATAAGAATTTTAAGATATGTAATTTTTAATTCACAAAATAGGCGCGATTTTAGTATACGTTTCAATACTTCTTTATTGTATAGATAATGTTTTAACAACATTTAATACCAATACATTATATGTTGGTTTATCTGATCAGGTAGGTATTAATGTTCATCATCATCCTTTTTTTTCGATATTCATATTTAATTAAAAGTACATAATACTATTTCTCACAAACTCAATTTTAGTAACAATACAAAAGAATGTTTATTTAGTTGATCAAGGTTATTTAAATTAAATTATTTAAGAAGAAATATATAGAAGAGGCTGGTGGGAAAAGAAGAAGAGGGATAATGTATAGTGAATATGTATTATAATTAATTATTGTGAATAGAGAGCTTTTATAGCATAAACATTGAAAAAGTCACGGCTAAAATGAAGAATAAAACCCAAAGCCTTCGACGCATTTGTTAAGACAAATTCAATATGAATAAGGTGAGTTGGTTGTCAAAATTAATTCCTAAATCTTTGAACGTGGTACATCTCGATAAAAAAATTCCTTCGATGGGATAACTTGACTAAAGAGAAATACGAGTGCGGGAATAACTAACCATACAATTTGTTGATATTTATTACTATTACTAACACTCTTACACCAGTCAGATATTATATTTAAATTCGATTGTAGAATGATTACATCAATCTTTAGATAAATTTTAAGATCATCAGCGTATGCTGATACAGGGCAGGTAATTATGACAAATAACGCATTAATGAAAATATTACACAAGAGTGGGTCAAGACAAGAACCTTCCGAAACACCAATGGATGGACAAAATTCGATAATGAATTAGAAAATCATAGTCAATTGAGTGAAAGGCGCGTGAAAAATCAGTATAGATAACGTCGAGTATCCAGAGAATCGGCTAAATATTGCGAGACTGCTTTCTTTTAGGTTAGTTTTATCAAATTAATAAAATTGACTCTAGCATTAAAAAATTAAGGCAACATTGCAATTAGTAGATGAAGCATATCAAACAAAATGAAAGCCCGTGATATAACGAGTAACAAGATGAATCTGAAATAAAAAAATATTTAATGAAACGCGCAAAACTAACATCTTTAAAAAACATCAGTAGAGTATCAAAACTTCCCACAAACTGAAAGAGATTGGAAATAACAATTAGCCATACATACAACAATTCTATGATGAACTAGACCGATACCCAGAATATAGACACATATATACAGATGGCTCTATATCCGAAAATGGAGTTGGATCAGCATTTATTGTGGACGGCGAAGCCAGGGCATACGTCAGTTTTTTCAGCTAAATTATAAGCAATATGGCAGGCCCTATTATTTATATCAACGCATCAACAAAGCAAATTTATTACAATTACAGATTCACTAAGATTCTTAGAACATATTAAATCTATATTTAAAGCAGATGGTTGGGCAATACTTATGCTAAATGTGTTGCATTATCTAACTTCCAATGTGGCATTCTTATGGTACCCAAGGCATATTGGAATTACCGGCAATGAAGCAGCAGACAGAACAGCTAGTATACCCGAGAATAATGAAGTGAATGAAGGAATCCGCGACAAAAAATTACACATAAAGAATGTAATTAAATCAATTTGGCAAGAACCATGGGAGACGTCAAACTCATAACTAAGTACTCCAAGAAAACAAGATGGCAACAAGTCCTAAGCATAAAACTTAGAATTGGACACACAAACGCAACCCATTCGTACTTGTTAAGTGGAAGTAGACCACCGCAATGTCAGTTCTGCGAGGAATGATTAACAACGCAACATCTACCGGAAGAGTGCAATTTTAAAAAGGAAATGGATGCAGAGATGGGAGTCATTTGGGGAATGATAGAATTAAATAGAGTACCACCGACATATATATATTTATATATATATATATATATATATAACAATCTTTATTAACAATTAAGTTTACAATAAGATAACAAACATTGATTATGTATATCACACAAAAATTAATTAATTGTTAAATGGCTATCAACCAGAGGTCTTTCTGCCTCCACCGACATATTTTTTCGAGTTCATACGGGACTTGGGATTTCGATTATAAATTATGTTTATTTATTTATTTACTTTTTCAAAATCCGTTAATTTACATACGTCTGTGGTATTAGTGGTAAGATGTTGTGTTTATTTATTTACTTTGTAAATATATTTATTTATCTTTTAGTATGTGTACATATATATCAGTGTTATGTCAATATACAATTTACTCCGGGGTCCTTTACAACTCTGATGATTGTCAACGTGTGTGATATTAGTTATAAGAGCAATCCGTTTGTTGTTAGTGAACGTCCACTGTTGTGCACATCCCGTTTATTACTTATTAAATTAAAGTCAGCCAATGACCCTAGCCGTCGGTGCCGAGAAAAAAAAACAATTAGCTTGTTTTTCATAATCTTTCCACTTAAAATGGCTTCAGTTATTTAGTCACTTTCGGAAACTTTAAAGCATTGTGGGCATATTTAGAAATCTCCAAAAGTAAACGAACTCATTTTACTAAGATTATTTAACGGTAGCAATATTTATTTTGTATTCCTTAATTCACGTCTTTATTTTAAAATACCATGTGTATATTTCGAGCACAATATGTTCCTTATTAAGGTTGCGGTTTAGTGGAAGGAGATAGCTATATAGTAAAATGGAAATAATCGTTTGAAAATAGAGCTATTCTTTTGGATTTCATAATATGAATGTGTATTTACATTTTTTATCTACCAAGTATAAAGTATCAGTCTAAATAAAAAATAAATCGTTAGTTTTTGTGTATTACGTCAATTTACTAGTTCAAGTTAGAAAAATAACATTACAGGAAATAATGAAATTAATAGGTCATGTCTGCTAAGTTATTTGAATGCAGAATTTAGTGAAATCCTTTAAATTTTCTTTGCACAAGTTTTTATTGGCAAAAATTTAATTTAAAATTTGCTATAAATTTGATCAATTTTCATTGTTTTTCATAATTATTTTTCACAGAAACTAAACATTAAAATAATTTTTAATTTATCTGATGAAATTCCTGCTTATTTTAAGATTATTTTAATGTATAATACAATATTGTTCATTCATCACAACAACAATCTAACTCAAATTAGTGATTGCTCATATTTGTATAGCTATCTCTTTCTTCTAAACCGCACCCTTAATAGTTTTTTTTTATAGAAGTGACAAATAAATTAACATTAACAAAATTAATTATACAGATGTTATGTATTTGAAAATCAGGTAAAATTAAATTATTAAAATCGACATCAAATCAATTAATTTTAATAATTGAATAAATTAAGTAATTAAGGGTGCGGTTTAGACGAAAGAGATAGCTATATAAATATTGGTCATCACTAATTCGAGATAGATTGCTACTGTGATCAATGAACAATATTGTATTATACATTAAAGTAATCTTAAAATAAGCAGGAATTTCATCAGATGAATTAAAATTATTTCAATGTTTAATTTGTGTAAAAACAATGAAAATTGATTAAATTTATAGTAAATTTTAAATTACATTTTTGCTAATAAAAACTGGTGCAATGAACATTTCAAGGATTTCACTGAATTCTGCATTCAAATAACTTAGCAGTCATTACTAATTAATTTCATTATATCTTAAAAATTTTTTTCTAACTTGAACTAGTAAATTGACGTAATAAACGAAAATTAGCGATTTATTTTTTATTTAGACTCATACTTTATATTTTGTAGATAAAAAATGTAAATACATATTTATATTATTAAATCCAAACGAATGACTCTTTTTTCAAACGATTATTTCCATTTTACTATATAGCTATCTCTTTCTACTAAACCGCAACCTTAAAATGTATAAATATTCTAGTAAACTTTTAAATTACGATTAAGCTCCCTTAAACAACAATTTATTAAAATTAATTAATTTGATTTAGATCTGAATTTATCTGTATCTGATTTCCTAATACATCATATTTGTATAATTAATTGTGTTTATATTTATTTATTTGTCAATTTTATAAAAAAAAAACTATTGACAAAGAGTACATTGTGCTTGAAAAGTACATAGAGTATTTTAAAAGAAGTGAGAAAGGAATATAATATAATTATTACTATCAAGAAAATTTCACGTACTCACCAATTAATATTTTAATATATAACGTTAATGTCTTTTTTAACTCCAGTATCTGGATTGGATGCGAGGTTAACTGTTATGGCTTTAATAGCCGGAATATATACGAAAGTAGATCAGACATCATAAAATGTGCCAAAGATATAATAATTACACCTTTAGCTCACTTAATAAATCAAACAATTATATGTGGCATTTCCTACGTGTCTTAAAATAGTTGTCATAATTCCTATGTATAAAAAAGGTCCTAAACATTATGTTGAAAATTATAGACAGGCATCAATTTTACCGGTAATCGTTATAGTTTTTTTTTAATTTGTAAAAAAAAACAGCTAATTAGTTTCATTGAATGTTAAATTTTACATTTAATTAAGTTTAAATAAAAGGAATTCGAAAATAATTAATTAATAAAATAATTATTATTTATTATTATTATATCATTTTAGTCACTTCGACCTTTTGTTACGAAAGTTAACATAAGTACTTAAAACAAATGTTCAATAATGGATATTTGCTGCTGCATAACAATAATATATTGTACAATGCAACATTTTTTTTATTAGAAAATATTTAATGCAAACAATGTTATTGTTATGCAGCAGCAAATGTCCATTATTGAACATTTCTTTTAAGTACTTACGTAACATAAGTGAAAATATCGCAGTTGCTAAAGAGGGAATAATTAATTATTTTAGAGTGCTTATTATTTAATTTATTTAAATAACAGTTTTTTCTATTATTAATAATAGCTTGTTGATATGAATAGCACATAGATTTAGGAAATATGATTCCACTACCTTAGCCGTATAAAACCTTGTTGATAATTGTGTAAATGCGTGAAATCATACAAGCAATATTCCTCGATTTACAAACGGCGTTTGATAGTGTGGAACGTGAAAAAAAAAAACTGTAAATGTACAATTTACACCATTTCAGTTGTAAATTGATAATAAAAATCTAATAAATCACAATGAAATAAATGCCACATGAAATAATTATATATTAAAAAAAACATAGGTAGGTATACCACAGGGATCGCATTTGGAATGTATTGTATATAAAAAACTTCTGTAAATACTTTTGCGAAGGCAAAGTCGTCCTATTTGGTAACGATATGACTGTTATAAATCGAGGAAGTTACAGTGAGAATAAAATGATCAATCATTTTATCAAATTATACACAGTAAAGTATTTGACTGGTTCAATATCATAAATAAAATTTATATTTAAATTACAATAAAACAGTCAATATCCAATTCAATTTGAAATTATTGGGAATACATTCAAACTGTGCGTAAGAAGTCAATTTTTAGGTTTTTAATTAGATAAAAATCTAAGTAGGAAGACTTATACTTCTAAAATCTCATCGGCAATAAATAATTATACCGTGAAAAATAGGGAAATAGCATAGGAGATCCCGTTCTTAGAAATTCGTGCTCACATAAAGTGGAATCAATCGAAAGATAATATTATTGGGAATTCATTGATGGCAAATACTTGCATATTGGTGACTTTTTTGGACATAAAATAGTAGTTTCATTAATAAAAATTCTACTCGTAAAACTAAATTTAAGCTGTAAATTGACAATTGAAAATAAGCCAGATTTGGCAATTATGTAAATAACATTATAAAATTAATTCAATTTATATTGATTTTATTAATTTATTTTATTATTAAAACGTTTAATCCTGGGAACAGTTTATGGAGAGTTGGGGACATGTTTTCCGTACGATTTGATGGTAGACCAATTGCAATAATACAAGCCTATGTAAAAAATCTAAACTACGAGTGTCGCAAATGAATCCAGTAAAAGTAATATTAATTTCATTCAGTTTTGTACTTGTATGGTATTTAAAATAAGATTTTTCAGGCAATCGCTCTCGTCGAAATAATTTAAATTTGGAAGAAAGAGTTCTCGGACAGACAAATATAAACTCCAATTTGAGGCAAGATACATTTCTCACGAAGTGCAATGCTAATCATGTATCGGTATTACAAATGCTAAAGTAACATAACTACCATCCGTATAAAGTGCAATGCCACTTGGAAGTTTTGTTACTTGATGAAGAAAGTAGGCATATGTTCTGCGAAGAAATGCAAGAAAGATCAAACAAGGATTCTAACTTTCATTCATCTATTTGATTTACGGACGAATCAACATTTACCCTAAACTATAAATCCAATATTCAAAATAATGGATTTTGATCTCAAGATAATCGAAGAATAAACTCAGTGCCATAAAATATGAATATTTGGGCTGGGATTTTAGTAACACTATAATTGGCACATTTAAAATAAATGAAAATTTAAACTCAAAGTTATATTTGGAGCTATAGATAACTAAGATTGGCCCAGCATTAAACGATGCAACGTTTAAAATCAGGTTCGGTAAGCAAGATCTGATGTTCGGTGCATTTTGAATTCGACGATAGAATTTATTTAAAGCAAGCATTTACAAATCGTTGGATTGTTCGTGATAGAGCGACTTCGCTTTGTGGAGACATATTAATAATAAAATTTACAAAATACGCCATCCAAACCTAAATTCTTTGAAGGCAAAATGTGCACTTATTAGGAATAGAAAGTTAGCAAATGTTACATTATTACTATTACAAAATATTATAATCAATTTTATCCTTATATTTTTCCTAGGTACATATATTTTTTAAGTACCTTCTTGAATGTACTGAGTCGTTATCTTGCTGAAATATCAGTTCAGGTTAACCAAACCCCCCCTGATAAATTTTCTACCGACGCTCATGACTCACAGTAAATGTTCTCCGTTGCTTGTTATAATAAATGAATTAATATTATAAATAAAAAAAACTCACCTAATTAAAATAAGACATAGACGTAGCGTGCCGGCCCCGAAAAACGAACCCTCTCTGCTCCCCTCGATTCCCGATACAGCCCCCAAATAAGCGCCACCACTGAGATCAACCTGCAATAAAACACACAAAATAAGAACAAAATCGAATTTTCCATTAAATCCACAACGGGACAACAACAATAACGAATTTCATACCGAAACGAAACGAAAAAAAAAAACAATAATCTATACACACAATTCGGAATGAGATACGTCCGTGTTCGCGTACATTCCGCGTCCCCAATTAATATTGCATTTTTACGGTTTCAAAGTACGTTTCTGGCGTTTTATCATCATTTCTGCGCGAAAACAATGTAATAATATTACATTTTTATTAGTTCCGCGCTATTGAATCGAAATAATAAATCCCCCGTATGACACTAGGTAGTATTTTCTTTTAATTAAAAACCGTGAATTATGCAAACGATAATTTTTACAAAACGCGATCCGAATAGTTTGCGTTATAAAATTCCTTTGTGTCGCCGGGGCAGATGATAAAAATTCAGCGAAAAATACTACAAACAGACAAAAAAGATTTTTTTTTTGAAATATTAAATTTTAATTTCATCATCCGTGCACAACGACCGTTTTTATCTTTCTCTCTGTTTGAATGTGTGTGTGCAATATGTGGGATTGGAATTGCAAAAGTATTGTATTGTGCTCCCCCGGTCGAGTGGGTACTTATAAAAGTAGATTTTTATTTGTTTAAAAGTATTATAAACTCAAAAGAGCGCGTTTTTTTATTCTAATTTAAATGTCAATGCTTCTTTTCTTTGCTGTTCAAGAAAGTTATTTATTCTATTATGAAGATAATTGAAATGTTTCACATTGTAGTTTTACTTATTTATTATTATTACTTATAGTATCACGGCATAGCCCGGAGCTCTCTACTGAACGGATCATATCAAGATTCAGTCAACAGTGAGTGTTCTTTTGTCATCCCCCAGGAACTATGCGACAACTGTTGAGTATTACTGCCTTTTGCAATTATATGTAGGTGTAGTAAGTTTAAGTTATTGTGCCAATTTTTAGGGATCACTCCTGTTGCTGACAGTATAATTGGTATAGTAATTACATTTTCCACCTTCCATAGCTGCTTTACCTCCATTGTCAATTCCTCTCATAGAACATTTATTTTTTTATCATTATTACTGCATGAAAACATAACTGTTAGAATTTATCACGCTTGAATTAGAACAGCATGCGAGTCGATTACACTTAAGGACACTCCGATATTCCAACCTATATATTTATAGGATCTGGTTAAGAGAAACAGTGAAAAAATTAAATTAAAGAGGTGAAAAACAAATATAAAGATATATATAAGAAAGTAGGCAGTAAAATAAATCAAAAAGTGGCCAATTAGATAACTAGAAATGCAAATGCCATTTTAATGATATGTTAGGAATATAAATGGAAAACGAAAGAGATTTCCATCCACAAAATATTTTTGGAGAGATTGCGGAATAAATTAAATAAAAAGAATTTAAAAATAATTTGTGAACACTGATGGTAGTGGGCTCACGGGGATGGTTCTCAAGAAGTGCAGAAGAGTAACAATAACACGTTTTATTTCAACTTATATACAATCAACATGGTAGTCGAGGAGCTAGTGCCGATGCTCGCGGTACACCCCCTCATCCACCCTACACAACGAATGGGCGTCAGGGGTGGTGCATGCGCTTTAACATAATTAATTAATAAATTACTCCCTGTAGGTACTGTGACATTATGACTTATGTTATATAAGTACTTTGACATAAGTCAATTACTTTATAATTTATGTTACATAAGTACTTTAACATAAGACATACTGTCATAATAGCTAAAGGGAGAATAATTTATTAATTAATTACTTTCAAATTCTTTTTATTTATTCATTTATTTAAATAACTGTGACCAAGTAAAATATTTTTGGAGAGAGTGAAAAATTCTCAGTTGTAGATTTGGAATGAATGGAATAGAAAAGGAAAAGGCATGGCGAGGACATATAACAGCCGAAGAATTGAAATTGTAGCTCTGAAGAAAATCAAGTAGCTCTAAGGATTCTGAACAAGGTTTGGAGAAGAGGGAAAGTGTTGTTCAAAGAAATTAAATAGGAGATTATCTTGCCTATCCATGTCATGGGGCATGAGATGGAATGTCATAAATACAAAAAAACAATAGACACTCTGTAAAATATAATAATGACCTTGGTCAATAAAAAGTTGGAACAAGAGGTGGAGGAACATAAATTACTACTTGAAGTAAAAGGAGGCTTTCACAAAGGCACAGAAACCTTACATCAGATAGAACTTAAGTCGCCATCTGGAATGTTTAAGTCTGTTATTTGCTGATTTGAAAGCAACGTATTATACGAAGATATTTGTTGGTGAGTACGTGAAGTTTCTTGATATAATAATATTTTATTTTTTGTATTTTATTAAAAATATTATTATATTATAACGTATGATACGGTTGATGTTCTGTCAAACATTCCATTTGGGATACTTAGCGTAAAATGTATGTAATGTGTATGGGCACTAACGTAACTAGGTGATGTAGTAATAAACAAAACATTAAAGAAAATTAAAGAGGTGATAGAGCAACTAGAGTGATTTTTTAAAAGGAGGCGTTAAGGGTCAATGTAAGTGAGACGACATTAATGAACTGTTTGAATTTGCGTGGAAAAAGAATTAATGAATAATTACACAAGTATGGCATATTAATAGAAAGTTAGAGAGTTAAATATTTAGTATATATATTTAGTAAATTTTAAAGAAAGAACAAGGATCCTGAGTATGTATAAAAGAACGTAAGAGTGTCAATGCGGAACATTTTCGGAATAAATTAAATAAAAAGAATTTGAAAATAATTAACTAAATTATTCTCCCTTTAGCTGTATGACTTATGTTACATAAGTACTTTAACATAAGTGAATTTATTTATGACATTATGACTTATCTCATTTTCCTTGTTTGCTTAAACAGGACAAGTTCGCCTTCGTTTAGTGGACGAAACAATAATTCTAGGTCGTCTACCTTGTAGACCCAAATAGTTGACGATGCCACTTGAAATTAGGCAAAAGGTGGCGCTTGCGTCGTCTTTAATTATTATTATGACTTATGTTAAAGTACTTATGTAACATAAGTCATACAGCTAAAGGGAGAATAATTTAATTGATTATTTTCAAATTCTTTTTATTTAATTTATTTGGGATTTTTGCCTGTTGGGTAATAAAGTTTATTATTATTATTAGTATTATTAAATAACTGTGACCAAGTAAATAAATCCATTTTCTATTATTTCTAGAATATATTTAAATATATTTATTTTATTAATATTGGAGAGCACATCAGGCATAAGAGCAATACTTCTGTCTGAAGCGGATGTATAGGGAGTGAGTGAATAAGTGAGCAAGCATGAGAGAATTGTAAAGGTGCAGCTGCAATACTAGTAATTTAAAGAACTACATCAGGCTATGTATTACTGTAAAAATATAAAAAAATATATATTGTATAAATGACAGTAAGGCGATTGGTTACCTTTGAAAGAAAAAGGAAAGGATTATAGTGTGATGTGGATGCAAGATGTATAAGAGTATGGGCTAGTCTAGCACAGTGGTTGGGAAAAGTTATTAAAAAATAGTAGCAGCAAAAATTCGAGTGGTGAAACTACAGATCGGACAAGAAAATATTATAAATAGTGAAAGTAATCCTTTATTTAAAGATATACAGGTACTGACCCGATACCTAAATCATTTGGGTGCAGAAAATGTTACGGATGTTGGCAAGTTTTACATGTGGAAACGAAGAGACGGAAAACAAGGTGTGGATGGGAATGAAGTATAAGGGTTATTTGTTTTTGTGATGTAGGGATGGCAACATTGAACGAGTTAATGTAAATGAATAGAGATGAAATTAAGTGTGAATAGGAGGAATTGGTACGACCAAAAGCGGGTACTTGATAATAGAGGTTGATTTGTAGTTGTACAAAATATGCCAAATAAAGGTTTATCTGAATATAACGTATTTTAGTTCCATAAACTAATGCAGCACTTTCTGTACTGGTAGCATAAAGAAGATCCGGATTGATGGAGTATTTGTGAACGCAGTGTAAATCTTATGGGTGACATCACATACTTGCACTTGGTTCAAACAAATGTATATATATTAGAATTTTGAAATTACTTAAAGTTGTTATTTAGAAAATACAACAATACACAAAAGACATACCGCCCCTCATTAAAAATTCGTATAGGAATTCAAGGCAAAAATGGAGGAAAGGACAGATCATATAAAAAAATTAATAATAGAAAAAATAAGCTGATTATTAAATTTCGTAAATGTTTAAATATTTTTGATTTAGTCACTTTAATTGAAAACTTTAATGTATAATAATATCAAACTTGTTATTATTTTATGGAATCTCTTCTTACATTTTATTTCAAATAAAATAGTATATTTCATTAGGAGTCCAGAAAAAAGGATGGAAAAAAATCCATTTCTGGATGTGTAATGAACGCTATTTTTTATTATACTTATCTGAAAACAACAATATAAAACTAAATATTTAAATTATTTGATTTATTTTCAAACCAGTAACATCAATGGCAGTGAATAATTACACTAATTCTAAAGAAATTTAAATGCAATAACTGTTTTTCGGAATTTGATCTGGTAAGCACTTTATTTCAAAATACAATATCAGTATATTCTAAGTATGTGTACATTTGAACAAATTTACGAATTTCACAGACGGAAAATAAAACGTCAGTGAAACACAGAAGTGAAAAATACATCGTTGCTATGGAAATCGGTTAGTGCACGGAATGATCGCACAAAC
This sequence comes from Philonthus spinipes, assembly GCA_963082785.1. Classification (NCBI taxonomy): domain Eukaryota; kingdom Metazoa; phylum Arthropoda; class Insecta; order Coleoptera; family Staphylinidae; genus Philonthus; species Philonthus spinipes. The sequence continues at coordinate 8,889,559 of OY720304.1, forward strand.
AAACTTTTTCTGTGCGGTCGCCTGAAAAAGTGACGATTCCATCATTCTAGAAGCATATGGAATCAACGTGTTTTCAGATAAGTATAATAAAAAATATATTTTTTTAATAATTGACCTTTCTACCACTGTGTGGTATAATGCAATATATAAGGTTTTCCAATAGGGATGATATGATTTTGAAGTGACGTTTCGGCCATTTGCAATGTGTCATCATCTGTCATTTATGTTTCATTGTATTCAGTAGTATTTATAATTTCATCATGGAGAGATATACATAAGAACAACGTTTACAAATTATTCAGTTTTATTATCAAAATAACCGTCCTCCAATTGCAATTATTCGTGCGCTTTTGCCATTTTATGGTCGTAATAATCATCCAAGTGTGTTCGCTATTCGTCGAATTGTTGAAAATTGTTAGCGTACATTTTCTTAACATAATGTTAAAGTGCCAATGAGAAAAAGAACCGCTCGAAGTAATGCAAATATTGCTGCCGTTTAGGCAAGTGTTGCTAAAGACTGTATCAAACCACAATCTGGCGGATTTTGAAAAAGAATTTGGGTTTGCATCCGTATAAAATTGTTCTCACTCAAGAACTGAAGCCATTGGACCACCGTAAATTTGCTGATTTTGCCTTGGAACAACTTGAAAACGATAACGATTTTTTTTAAGAAAATAATCTTCTCCGATGAGGCTCACTTTCATCTGAGTGGTGCGGTAAATAAACAAAACTTTCGATTCTGGTGCGAAGAAAATCCACAAATTATTCAAGAAAAACCATTACATTCACCTAAATTGACAGTTTGGTGTGGTGTTTGGTCTGGTGGAATCATCGGTCCGTACTTCTTTCGAAATGAAGATGGTAACACCGTTACTGTCAATGAAGAGCGGTATAGATGATAACCAACTTTTTAAGGCCGAAATTGGAAGAGGTTGATCTTAACAACATTTGGTTCCAACAAGACGGGGCTACATGTCACACAGCAAATGCAACAATTGAATTATTGCGAGAAAAGTTTGGAGAATCGATTATTTCAAGAAATTGTGATATTGAATGGCCTCCAAGAAGTTGTGATTTAACACCATTAGACTATTTCTTGTGGGGTTATTTGAAGTCATTGGTCTTTCGAAATAAACCAGACTCTCTTCAAGCTTTACACAAGTCAATATTGAACGTGCTATTCATGACATAACACTTGATTCAGTGGAAAAAGTGCTCGAAAATTGGGTTCATCGAATTCGTTTCTGCAGAAGAAGTCGTGGAGGCCATTTGAATGACGTTTTATTTAGAAGTTAATTGTATCGATTGTACTTCACATAAAATAAAAGATTTGAATTTCCTTAACAATAAGTGTGTTTTTTTTTTAAAGAAATCATATCACTCTTATTGGAAAACCCTTTATATAAACAATATACACCTATATATATAATACATTTTGTAGAGTAGTAAAGTACAAACTTCTTAGTTTTTCCTGTCTTGTTTTTAATTCCTTTCCATTTTATGCCTTTTTTTACAGCTTCTTCTCTAACTCCATCTATCCACGTTACGTTGTATTTGGTCTTCCTCTGTAGTTTTTCCCTGAAGGTCGTGTTTCGAATATAATAAAAATATATGTGTATTTATTTTTGTAAATAGTCAACAATTAAAAAGAAAATCGTAACTTTTATTTTACCATAAAATGAAGTGGTAAATAGTTTGATTATTTACAAAAATATATACACATTCACATATATTTTTATTTGAAATACAATGTAAGAAGAGATTCCATAAAATAATAATAAGTTCGATATTATTATACATTAAAGTTTTCACATTTCCTACAAGCGTAATTGAATCCAAACAAAACTTTCCGCTATTTTTCATATTATTATTATTATTATTTTCTTCCGTCTGTAGTCTGTAACGTTATACGGGCAACGCATAGAATTTAATAACAAGGCGGAAATTCAGTTAGTCCGCTAAATGAACTTTAAAATACTTGAATGAACTCGAATCAGAACGCGCGAAATTCTAATAAAAGTTGCGCGGCAAACTTTAAAAACAATTAGGCAACTTTCTCTCGCTCTCTCTCTCTTTATTTTTATTATCATTATTTTTTCCTGTTCTTCGTCCTCGCCGCCCGCCTTTGATAATATACATATAAAACAGTCCATTTGTTTTTAAGATTTATATTAAAATAAGGAAATAATGCCCTCGGAAAATTAAAATTTCAAATTAAAATTTACATATATAGTGCTCGCCTGCAGAAGTGAATTAAATTTCGCAGACGACGGAATGTACATAATTTAATCGATATATTATAAAACTCCGCGGGACTTCGCTACGGACGTCCATATCTTCACTTCGAATAAAACTATCATTGATGGAATTATACACTCGTTTTCGTTAAAAATAACAAAACCAAATAACGAGATCGAATATTTAGATACGATTAAATTATTTATACTAATTTACATTCATATAAAAAGTATATATTATGACAGAATTATTTTAAATATATAGTCTCTGATAAAAGAATAATATACGAGTTTCATTTCTTTGTGATCGGATATTTCGAATATTTAAACATTGGTCCTTCATTTTATAATAATAAATATGAATAAAATATATTAAAAATTTACAAATTAAATTGAATAACTCAAAAATCTCATTACTTTAATTACAAATTTTGTTCAGCACTAAAGTCTTTCAGTCAAAGATCAATTACTTTTTTGTCTTAAAAAAGAGCAGTTTTCTAAACGTTTAAAACTAAAGATTGGAGGTGAAATAATGTATTCATCGCACTGAAAGTACCGAGAGAGCAAAAGAAGCAAATACAAAAAAAAAAAACGAGGAAAAAGGAGAATCGAAACGGAAGCGAAGGAACAATAGAAATATTTACCGAAACGATATCGCCGTAATTACATATTTAAACTTGTTTTTACAGTTAGCGATCTGAAACGGACGTTTCTCAAATTTTAATTACCGTTCTCGGTAATTTATACAAGCCATTTAACAAATTAACATATCGTATGATACGGCCTAATATTTTCCTTTTTTCACGCTGTACCATTGTTGACATCCTTATCCTTGAATCTTAATATATTATGTATTATAATAAATTTATGAAACAGCTGCGCGTCCCCCCGAGGTTAGTTAGCACTGCCGGCAATGAGGCTCTGTTGTTGGTTTGCTCGCCGGACAATGTGAGATTTTTATTAATGGGATTGCCACACGAAATAATAAGTAATTGTTGCGAATCATAATTAAAATAAATTAAATGAATACATTATATTGTCAATACTATAGATTTATTAGAAATTGTTGAGTAAGTTTCACTTGGTTTATTTTACACGCAAAAAATTTATTTTCGACTAGTTTCGGCGCTTTGTCATTATCATTCTTGATAAAATGAATAAAATTTTTGCGTGTAAAACAAACCAAATGAAACTTACACAATTCCTAATATTACTAAAATGTTTTACCAAGTAATTAATGAGACTCAAAATGAAAACTATAGATTTAGTTTTCGTTAATTAACGATTGAAGGTAATCCAAAATAAATTCTGTATGTAATTATATCCAACTATCAATTTTAAAAAATAACAAAAATTAAACATATTAGTTATTTAATAATTAAAATGTATTTTAAATAAAACCCTTAATTATTCATTTGACTGTTGTTATATTTAATTTCCGACTAGTTTCGATAAATGGTCATTATCAAGTAACTAACTAACATGCCGATATATACGAGGTGCGTTCAAAAAGTAAGGTGACTTTTCAAATTTCGCGTGCAACTTATATTATTTTCTATAATTATAAAAAATGGAGCAAAGAATTTGCATCAAATTTTGTGTGAAAAATGAATCAAGTGCTCCAAAATACTTGAAATATTGACAGTGGCGTACGGTGAGTCTTTTCTAATTAAAAAATGATTACAAAAACTCTTCCAAGATGGCCGAGAAGATGCCAACGACGAACCTCGCTTTGGATGCCCCAGCACGTCAACAATAGAAGATATCATCTAGACTGTGAAGAAAATTAAGAAAGAAAAATAAAAGGATGTTGGCATATTAGTCGGCTCATGTCATGCAATTTTATCGTATGTTTTAGGAGCTCTTGAATGAGGTCAGTGATGATTCTGATTTGCTAAAAAGGGTCATAACTAGTAACGAATCATGGCTTATGGTTATGACGTCGAAACCAATGTCCAATCGTCCCAATGGAAACACTCAAGAGAGCCAAGACCAAAAAAGCACGCCAAGTCCGATTTTTTTTTTTACTACCGTGGCGTAGTGCATCAATAGTTTTTACCTCAAGGTCGTACGGTCAATAAAGAGTATTAGCTTAAAGTTATGAACCGTTTGCGAGAAGCATTACGAAAAAAAGTCCAGAATTGTGGAAAAATAATTAATGACTTTTGTATGACCTGCTCATTCATAGTTGATTGTAAGAGATTTTTTTGGCCAAAAACAAAACGCCAATTATGCCTCAGCTACCATATTCAGAGTATTTGACCCCTTGCGACTTTTTCCTGTTCCCAAAACTGAAAAGACCTATGAAAGGACGGAAATTTGCATCGATTGATGAAATAAAAACTGCACCACTGGAGGAGCTCAAGGCTATACCAAGAAGTGTTTTGAGGATTGGAAAAAGCGTTGGCACAAGTGTATTGTATCTTAGGGGGATTACTTTGAAAGGGACAATATAAATATAGATGAATGACTAAATATTTTTCATAAAAGTATAAAGTCACGTTACTTTTTGAACACACCTCGTATATAGAAAAAAATGAAATTAACATTAATGAGAGGTAGTGTCAGGTCACAGGGGCTGTTTAGAAATAAATAGAGCTAGTAAATAAGGAAAAACAATTAAATATTGAAGAAATGTTAGTTATTGATTACTAAACAATGTTTACAAAATATTTGTATTATTTTATTTACAGATTATAAGTTGAATTAAAAAAAGGCTATCCACCAGCATCAAAACATGTCATATATGACATACAAAGGTTGTTAAGTCATATATGTCAGTAATCCAATTTACAAAAACAAACAAAAAATACAGAGAGTTTTATGTAACACCGAACATACTAGAATGTACTCAATGTAAATTTTCCTATCTTCGATTTGTTCAGGAACGCATCAAAGCATTGAGTGCGATGTGATTGGCTACTATTTCTAAAAATAATATAGTCAACCCAAACTACACCCTTCCACGTCAAAAATGACTTACACTTGTCAGTTATCGCAAGCAAGTGACATTTACTGTTATGGCTCTTAAAGCAGAAGTAGACGAAGAGTTGGACATCTTTACGTATCAATAATGTATACAAAGGAGGATAATATTTTTATGGTATGTATTGCGGTTAAGTATAATATTCATAATTATACATGTTGCACTTGACATAATAGTTGACATTAGAAATTGTAGCCAATCACATCGCACCCAATGCTTTGATGCGTTCCTGAACAAATCAAACATAGGGAAATTTACATTGAGTACATTCTAGTATGTTCGGTGTTACATAAAACTCTCTGTAATTTTTTTACACGTTTAATATCTATAGCAAAATTAATGTATTTTAGATCTAGACTGAAAGTATCATACGAAAATTATGATTTAAAAAACACGAAATAAATATTTGTATTGTATAAAACACAAATTAACCAAAAAATGATTCAGGCGGTAAGAAAAATATAATTATTTATGTATTTTTTATATTATTATTAACAAGATTTTTATTGCATACTTACCTATCTAGCTTTTTGTGGCTAATTAAAGAATGTATTTCTTATATTTACATCAAAATATTTTTTTTTATAAAAGAAATAATAATAATAAATATCATTTACAAGGGCAGAAAGACCACAGGTCGATAGCCTGGACAAACTAACACAATATTTATTCTTGTTAAGTAAATATAAATGTATGTATAAGCTTATGTAATGTTGTTTGAATAAATATGTTTGTACATATATCATTTACAATAATTATATCCTATAACTATTTGTCCATCAAGTTCAGGTAAATATATATATGTATATTTAATAAGACGCTTGAAATTATTTAAAATGCAAATCCTTTTTTTGTTTTCAAATTATAAATAATTGAGATTTCTACTTATTATCGTAATTAATTTATTTTTAATATATTTTTTTCTAATATAAACATTACGTGTAATGCACTCTAATTTTCTTGTCCCAATTACATAATTCATTTAATTAAATAAACACCAACGGTTTTTTACAGTTAGTTACCAGTTGCTTAACGTTGTTTGCGCTTTTTATCTCGTCGAATGGTTTTAATTAAATCGCTGCATTTCAACATCGATTCTTAAATTGATAGATAATTATATTATTATGAAGCTGTTTAAAAAATAACTTCAATTAAAAAAAAATGTTAAATATATTCACTAATAATTTTTATGAATTTTCATCACTTGAACAGGAATAACCATTTAAAAATAATTGATAAACATTAATATTTTTAGCCAACGAAAAGGTATTTATTTTTTTTATTTATTTTGAAAATTCTATACTTAATCTTCTCTATATTGGTGGTGGAGACTTTATTTTTTTTAATAAAAATGGTTGTCCTTTTTCCTACTTACTTTTGTATTACTTTTAGTTTTCTTAAGTCGCAATTGATAATTATTTATATATGTGCAACGGTTGTATACAAGATCAGTTTAATTATTTTATTTGATCGAAATAAATACAATCGTTTTGATCAACAATTATAAGTTTCGTATTATGTATTTTTTAATTGTATTATATTATTTTTATTTCGTTATGTAATGTATTTGTTGAACAATAAATGGTTTATTAATATTAAACTAAATATACTTACTAAAACTTTTTTATTGTTTTTCGTATCGTTATTTGTACTGGTATTTATTTATATTTATATTCATGCTTGTCTTGCTATTATTATAATGTAAAATTATTTTGTATTATCCTGTATTGGGCTACTGTTTCCTGTTGGGTAATAAATTTATTATTATTATTAAAACTTCAACTACTGAAGATGGAAACATAGGAAACATCAAACTAAATATATTTAGTTTAATAAAGAAAAATAAGCAAGAGAAAGGACAACCATTTTTATTTAAATAATTCTATACCTATTTAGTCATCACATACATTTTTTTAATTGATAAATATTTATTTATTTGCAGTCCAATTAAAGTCTACGACCGCTTCAAATTATTTAAATTCAAATAATTATGCTCTAAGGCTGCATAAAGGAAACATATCACGTTCAATTAAATGATTCATTATATATATAATACATTACATTATATTATATTTCATGAAACAAAAAAAAAAACGTTAAAAGACTAAAAATTAATGTTTCCTAATTCAGCCCCCTGCTGCACCCTCAGTGGATGGGGCGAAATTTTAATTGTTTTATTCCATAATAAGATTCTAAGGATAAAATACATTTTTTTTTGGAACAGGATAATGTACCCTTGGCAAACATTATTTATTGGCCTGATAACATTTTTTCGTATGATGCGTATTTTTTCGGGCTATTATAATTCGTTAGGTTAAATGGCATACTCGTTGTATTATTATTATTTAAATACATGCAATGAAATGAATAAACTATTTTCTATTATTATTTTAATATTTAAAATATATTAAAATACGTATATGCAAATACGTACATTTTTATTGAAGACAATTTTAACGAATAATTTTGAGAGTAACTACTTAACTTTTTTTATAATTATTATTATTATTATTAAAATATTGGCATTTGTTCATTACTGCAGTTCAAAATATAGAATCTTAAAAAATAAAGTTTAAAAGAATAAAACAAAGACAGGTGGAAAGACCTCTGGTTGATAGCAATTTCATGAAAATGTGATTAATGTACGTATCATTAAATCCATTTTTTATTTAATGTAAAATCAATCATACTCATAGCAATCATTTTAGTCGCCTGTTGAGATGAGTCAATGAATTGATAAATACTTACTTTGATTAAATATACTTCACCACGAGTTAAGTGAGAAATTAATTCATCAAATATTTATTTATTTGCGGAAGTCCAATTAAAGTCTACGACCGGTCCAATTTATTTAAATTCAAATAATAATAATATGCTCTAAAACTTCACAAAGGAAACATATCAGGTTGAATTAAATGATTCATTATATTTATTACATTACATTATATTTCTAGTTTTCTTATATTATATACAAATATATACTTTATATTTAAATTATAATTTTCTTGTTGTTATGTTGTAAATGTCACAATAAACATTATTAATGTGTTATATCTGATCTAAACAAATCCTACATGAAAGTGAAATAAGGACTGTTTTATATTCTAAAGAATGAGCTTTAAATAAATAATTATTGCAGACAAGTACAAAGTTAGAACGTTCAAAATTCAAGTTCATCCATCGAATCATATTTAGCAATGTTTTCTTTATAATTCGGTATTGTAAAATCTTTACGGACTTCACAAACTGACCGTCTTCAATTCTTTTTCGAGCATATAAGTGCGTTTTGAATACATCAAGTCGAATTTACCGTTTAAGCAATGGCTGTTGTGTTCCATAACATACAAACAGCTCTTTAGACTTCAAATCTCCATTTAGGGATTGATAATGTCAACTTTAGATCGAGACGGAAACCAGTCAACAAACTGAATATTTTTTAATATTAATGGTAATGGTGGTTTTGAGGTTTTTGAAACAACTTCTCTGTATAACAAACACTGCCATGTATCTTTCGCATCCAGAATCATATTTTACTGTAGATTTGGTTCAAAGCATGCATTGGTAATCACTAAAACTTAAAGCCATTCTATCGCAAATGACAGACATGATTGCAGTGATGTATCAAGAGAGACATGAATTCTTGAGTAGGGTGCTAAATTGATTTGCAATTCAGTGAAATTAACTTTCACGGTTCCACCAAATTATAAAAGCAGTCCGGCTAGGCTAATCAGTCGGTTGAATTAAATAAAAAGAATACGAAAATTATTAATAAATTATTTCCATTTTTAGCTCTGTGATATTTTGACTTACGTTACGCAACTTTTGCCGCTGTTACTTTCATCCGAGTTCCCGTTGAAGATGGTACGTACAAATTAATTAAAAATTGTTTAACAAATAAGTTATAGTAAGGAATGAAATCCCGAAACACGTGTCTACAGATAGCCTTATAACTATTATTTGTTGTTTACTTTTATTAAATATTTTTGACTTAAACCGTTGCAATTTGCTGTAATTCAACGTCATGTGGGGTATATGCTCGGAAAGTAGTTGTTTCAATAGATGTTTGACAAAACTTACAGTGTAAGTAATTTTTGCAGTTGGAAAAAGGGATTGATCGATTTGTATTGATGAATGCCAAACATTTTCTTTGTTTAATTTCATTGTAATATATAGATAGCTTAATTATCCACCATAAAAACGAAACCGGAAAGTTCCAAAGTTATACGCATTGTTAAAATTCAGTTATTCAGCTGGATAATAACTGTAGAAATTTTTGGAAATGGATAAACGGAAATTCAAGTTGCCTCTTCTTTTCATTACCAATAAACGATCTTTCCATTGAAAGTAAGGTTAATAATGATCAACCAATTTTCTGATAAGAATTTTTTGTAATGGATGTATATACATAGAATGTGAAGTTAATTAATAATATCCACGTTAAACTCAACAGCTCCCGTACTGAATAGCCCCGAATGTCTGACATATGATCAGTTCTATGCCTATACTATCGGCAAATTACTAATGTTGTTGTTGGTTTCGTCTTCAATTTCTGTTATTAGTTGTTCTGGGTTAGAAAAGTTTTCGGTATTTACCATCAAGTATCGAATTAATGATAGGAAAAATCGATTATTTAAAGAATCGATTTTTTTAAATATAAAAGGTTTAATAACATGTTCAACTACCATTCTTCTAGCGTATGGATTATTATTGATGGCCATTTCGGATGTTCCGACCTCATCAGACAAGTGTGTTCCATGTGCAATGCCTTAATCCGGTCAACCGTCTTCATCAAGGCATTGCACATGGAACACACTAGCCTGATGAGGTTCTTTCTGTACCGTTTGGTGTTATTTTCCTTAAATTATAATTAATTAATATTTATACTGATGAATATTAGTATTCCCCTACTGTACTACAGATCTATCCTGTAATGTATTTTTGATATTGCATCAAGTATTCACACATATTTTTGGTATAGACTCGTTACCATGGTATTTCCTTCCAAAATTACTTGTAAGATGAGTAAAAATGTTGTAAAATATGCTTATTGATCACCTCCAAGTCGCAGAAACATCTTCCCTAAGAACCCTTACCAAACTTAGACCACCTACGTCACACCAATATCCCATCGTATAATAAACTTGTGCTAGAAATTTGCAAGTAATCCTTAAAATCAACCTTCTTCGCAAAAAACCTAAACAATCGTTCAAAATATAAACATCATACTCTCAAAATTCACCAATTGATTATAGCGAACAATAAAGACAGTTTAGCTGGCAAGCACAGATATTTCTATGACAATGAAATTAAACAAGGAAAATTTCTGGCAATGATCAATAAAATTCGATCAAATATTGCAAATTCATTGTAATTTAAATAACTGCAAATGTGTGAATCATCTTTGTTTCATTTTATTTAACAGATATTTCTAATGCATATCGCCATAAATTCAAGACAGGCCAGACTTTTGGTCGATAGCCCAGACAGATTACAACATAAATGTATTGAACATATATGCTATTGTAATTATACTATGCAATTGTTTGAATACAAATATTTGTATATATATATATTTATTTGATGAATTACCTTCAATTTTGGTGACATTCCTTAGACACAAAGTTTTTATTTGATATTGTTAAATTAGACAGTTCATATTTTCTTACTTCATGGTTAGAACAGAAGGAAGTGGAGGAAAAGATCGACAAGTAAGATGTGGGCTCAATTCATACTATGGAAGATGGCAAGTATGTGGGCGGATTTTGTACTTATTGAGTAATGATTGACCAAGGGCGATTAAGCACTCTGACAAGGGCAAGGTGTGGATAGGATGAGAGAAGAAGGAAGGAAGGAATTGGGAAAAAGTATTATAGATGTGCGGGATTGGCAGTGATACATGGAGCCTTTTAAGTCAAGAGTGCTAGGAAGTGCTAGAGGAATGGACGGGAGCAATGAAAATGATGTAAGAATAAATGAGAGAAAATGGGACAGGCGTGGAGATTTCCACCACTATCTAACCAAGGAAAGTGTTGGAAAAAAGAAAAATAGAGATGTGGAGACAGTTTAAGGTATGCTGCTGAGAATATGTATTTAGTTTATCAATAGAAACGAGTATTTATTCGTATGTAATAAATATGAATAGACTATTAAAAATATACCAATAAAATAAATAAAGGACAGATTAAATTAGATTAAAATAATTTCAAATTCTCGACTAGTTTCGGGTTATCAAGAGAATCCATAATTGAATTTATTTTTATTTCTGTGGATATGTACATAATAATTTTTATAAATAGATATACTGATTTTTTTCATTTTAACAATTCAAATTATTTATAATTAATTAATTGGTTTTATTTTAGCAAAATAATTCCATAATGATCCTGTGGATGTTTTTTTTTTTAGTATTTTTTCCACCAAAATAATTTCGTTCTGTAAGCGAATGCTGGGAACAAAATTATTTTGCCTGCTCCACAAGTAAAAATATATCTATTTCTATAAACATTCGGCGCAAATGACCAATGTTGTCGAAACGCCCTAAAACTTCAAATCAATTCTATAATAGTAGATTATACCACGAGTAATAATGATAGCTATTATTCCCGAGGAACATTTACGAACCGAGCCGCGTAAGCGGCGAGGGAGTAACATTCCGAGGTAATAATAGCCATTATTGCGAGTAGTGTACTCTACTTTATCTATGACTAATTTATTAATTTGTTTTAACGAACAACTTTATTTTTCAATAATATTAACACTAGCAATGGTACAATTAATAAATTGAATTGGTCGAGAACTATCAATAGATTTGGAAGAGTTTTCAATACAAATATTTGGAATTTCGGTTGCTGAAGAGGAAGAATATGCTTCATTACTATTTATCTGTTTAGCAATAGTATCTGCTGTAGTTGTCTTGTTTCTTATAGACTGATCAATGTAACTTTCAGCTACCTGTGTAGATCTCCAGCCCCCATGACGCTTTAATCCAGTTATATCGCCTCCTCCATCAATGTACAGAGTGGCAGATGATCTGCGATAACAATGGCCGGTATAAGTTTCAGGATTTGGCAATTTTAAATATTTGGCAATTTGTTTACCAATATCTGCAAATTTGTTTTTTCCTATACGTTATATTGTACATTTTGATTTTTGATAATTTAGAAAGAATGAATTAATTTTTACATGTGACGGACGGAGATTGATGTACTTCTTTACAATATTGTAAAACGTACTGTTTATGGCGAATGTTCGTACAATTTTGGTTTTAGTCTTGGGTATTGTTATTAATAACTGTGTTTGATGATCTTTCACGTCTTCAATATTCATTTCATAAAGCTCGTTTGAGCGGCATGCACCCATAATTCCAATAATTAATATAACCTGAAGCAAATAAGAATATGAGTTTTGAATAGTCAGATTAAATTCGGTATATTTACCTTATGTAAAAGAAAAACTTTATCAGGAGCTTTGTCAATAAATGTTCTTATTTGTTTCGGGGTCAGAGTGGAAGACTTCTTTGGTTGAAATCCTTCTGATTTTCTTTTTAAAAATGCTCGTAGTTTGCAATATTTTTCCAGATCAACGTCATGATTTATTCTCAATATAGTTTTAATGATTGAAAAAAAAAATGACCATAATGAAGAAGGTTTGTAATTTGCACTTAATTCAGCGAAATAGGCCAGCAGAACATGTTCGGAAAATGAGTTTGCTTTCTTTCGAAGACGCCATTCGTTGAAGGTTGCGTACGTTTTATTATAAATGGATTTCGATGTTTCCGGTATCAAGGTAGATGTTGTTGCTGCAGCTAGTTGTACAATTTCTGGAGGTGTACAAGTAAAAGACTCTTCATTTTCATCCATCTCATTAGAAATGCACAAACACTACGCGCTTGACACTGACTGTTTTCAGTTTGTGTATTTTGTTTCCATGGTATTTAATTTGAGAAATTTTTTGATTGGAGTGCACGAGGGAATAATGACTATTAATCCCTCGTCATTATTCCCTAAGAGAATAATATATGGCATTATACTGCAAAAATCACAAGTATAATATATACATTATATATTAGTCGTAGATAAACATTATTATGTACATATCCAGAGAAATTTAAATAAACTTATTTTTGAATTCTCTTGATAATAAGCTGATAAGCCGAAACTAGTCGAGAATTTAAAGTTATTCAATTTAATAATGTATTCATATTTATTATTTACAATATGAACTAGCAATATTAAATATTAAACCTATTAATTACATTGTAGCATTTATTCACTTGGCCACAGTTATATATACAAATATCTTTATTCAGACAATTATATTTTTATAAACATTGAGTATATACTCATATATATATATAAAGGTTTGTCTGTACGGAGATATCGAATGGCCACAATTATTTACAAAAATTAAATAAAAATAATTTGAAAATAATTAATACAATATTCCCAGCAGCACTATAGTTCAGCATGCAAAAGCCCAAAGATTAAGGTTGTTGGGACATGTTAGCAGAATGCCACAACACAGATACAGCAAGTGGTACTTCTTGAAGGAGAAGGGGAAAACAGAAAAGAGGAAGGCCGAAGAAAAGATGGTTAGACGCGGTGAAGACACATATGAGAAATATTGGGATAACAGACTGGAGAAGGAAGATTAAGAAGGTCGAAGAAGTATAGATCAGTACAAACTTTAAGTCAAGGACCTCAATGGTCTGTAGAACTGATATATACAGAGAGATTTTTTATCGGAATACATTAGGGGAAGTATATACCTGTCAAACGTAGGAGAAATCTATACTGATAAATATATACATATACAGAGAGATTTTTTTTAACAGTATACATATCCCCTATGTATACATGTAAAATACCCAAGTCAAACGCATTGATGTTAGTGTTTAGTTGCCTATAATACGCAACCCGAACGATCGATTCCTTCAACTAGGATAATTCAAAAAGCAATTAAACAATTTTCTATTTCTGTTTATGACAATATCGAAATGCACAATGTGGAAGAATTTTCGCGATCGTTTGAGTTACTGTCTTGCAGTTTCTGGTGGTCATTTCTAGCACTTATTTTAATTATTTATTTCATTATTTATTGTTCTTCACTGTTACTTTTCTTTCAAATTGTCTTAATAAAATCACTTAATATTTTTTACATGGAATTTCTCCATAATAATAAGTGATATATTTACCTTCCAAAGAAAATGTTTTAGTTTAATTATTTTTAGAATCATCGTATCCGAGGTATCCGGCTACTTTGAATTCATTAAAAACATGTCTTATCCTCCTCTAGTACTGTTGGAATTGTATACATTTTCGATCAAATATTTCAAACAATTTGAAGTTTAGCGTTTGACGTTTAGTTGTGTGTAATAGGCAACAAAACATACACTCATTAATGCGTTTGACTTGGTTTTTTTGCAGGTATACAGTTCGCCTAATATATACTGATAAAAAAAACCTCTCTGTATATATACCCACCTTTAGCTCTGTGACATTTTGACTTATGTCAGGTAAGTACCTTAAACAAATGAACACTAAAACAACTACTTCTCGGGCAAATACCCGGCCAGACATTGAAATACTACATAATGGACACATGCTGCTGCATATCAATAACATATTGCATCATGCAACTTTTTTTTCATTCGAGAACATTTAATGTAAACATCATCATATAAAGCGTGTTATTGTTATTTTTAAGCAAAGAATATTATATTGGGAACGTTATTGTTGTTTTTTTTTTGTAACCGATTCATTATTAAAAAAACTCATGAAATAGGATTGTTAGAAAATTGCAAAAATAATGAACTATTTATAACTATCGTAACGTCATCTTTTGCCTAATCTTGGAAGTGATACCGTCAACATTTTGAGCCTACGCGATGGACATACAAATTTACAGTTCGTTCACTAAAAGGAAGGCGAACTCATCCTGTTTCTGAACACAATTTAATCGATTATAATATATTCAGTGATTTAAATGTGTCCATAACAAAATTAAAATAGCAGTAGTGGAACGAAATGAAAGAGTATATCATTAAAGTAATTATTCCCTTTTAGTATATTTTGATATAAAATGAGATGGTTAATTTAAATAAATAAATAAATAATGTATAAAATTGCGCGCGCGCGCGTTCATCGGTGGTAATTTGTGTAAATATTTCCTCAATTTGCGGAGAAGATGCATCATTTTGTCAACGCTGTTGCGGGTAATTGACATGCTCGACTGGTGTGAACTGCACCCAGAGGCTATGCAAACTAACCGTTTAAAACATGCACTGCACCACCGCTCGTTGCAACTGCACTTTTAACATGGTTTATTTGCAAACTCGTGTAAATCACTGTAAGCGGATAGTGTAGGTACGTGTTGCTCTACAACACCAACCCCCCTCCAACCCTCTGTGCACTTTGTGCAACGCACACACACAAACGCTCGCGCACGTTTGTGTGTGTTCCCCTATCCGCGACCGGGACACAAAAATCGGCCGCAACTTTTACCTCGCAATCCCGTTTGTTTGATAGACGGATAACCATCTTGCACTGTCATGAGAACTGGGGAATGCACGGTCGAAATATTATAATAGTACTTTTACATCAGCCGGCGATTAATCAACATCTTTTTTAAATACTACTTCAACAATGAATTGTATGTATGTAAGCTGCTGTCTGTTCGAAGTTCCTGTTTTTGTTGTTTCCTTTTTCTTTTTTTTTTTTTTTCTAATAACTTGATGCTAAATTGATATGCAAATTTCGCCATTAATACTTTACCTAACTACTGTGTGTGTTGTTAACAATGGGCAAGGAGTTAATCACATGTTTCTCGCTGGATGAGTGTTACGTTTGTGGGTGTATTCTTTAGGTAGTAACCGTTAAATAATTTTCTAATTCTATGAAAATTGGAAATTAATATTCAAGGATTTATTAAATGCACATTTTTTTCCAGTTAAATCTATTAATCATTAATCGTCATAATTATCAAACCATAAAAGGTTACGTTGGTTTATTGAAATTATTGTTATAAAATAAACGAATTTACAGTAATACATAGACGTAATTGTCCACTAACCGCCCACTCTTGCGGATTTTTTATTATGTGTATCAAAGAATCTTTAATTTTTATAAATGACTATCAAAACTATAATATTTAAAATAAAATAAAAAAATACATATCATTTACCTAATAATAAATTAAATAAAAATGATTTGAAAATAATTATTAGATTATTCTCACATTTAGCTCTGCGACTTTTGACTTACGTTACGTAAGTACGTTAAACAAATACACATTAAAACAACTACTTCCCGGGCAAATACCCACGCCGGATATTGAATTAAATAATGTACACCTGCTGTTGAATATCAATAAATTATTGCATAATGCAACAAATTTTTATCCGAGAAAATTTTAATGCAACAACAAAAAGAACATTACGTAATATAAGACCATCTGCAGACCGTGTTTCGGGATCTATTCCTCGTCAGTACAGCTCTGCCTTGCATAAATTAAAGATGTTAAAATAAATCAATTAAATTAATTCAACTATCCTCAGTGAAATTAAATCAATTATATTAAATGAAATTAAACTAAATCGATTTAAATTAAATTAAACCAAATTAATTCAACTCAAATAAAAACCGAATACAATTAAACGAAACGAATTAAATTAAATTAATTAAAAAGAGCGAACCTCACCCAGCCCCGTGCTATATATAATAACTTTGATACTGAAAATAAAATTAAAAATAGCATAAATGTGTCTTATTATCAATACTGTATTTGATTTATATAAAAACTAATTATTAAAATAATATTTAATTTACCTCACTAAAATCCTGCATGTTTTTCAATCATTTAGAGTATATTTAAATATATATATATATATACAGAGAGTTTTTTTTATCAGTATACATTATGGGAAATGTATAACTTCAAAAAAAAAAAAAAAACGAGAATCAAACGCAATGTGTGTATGTTTAGTGGCTTATTTGGCATATATGTGTTCAATTGCGTGTTATAGGCAACTAAACACACACACACCAATGCGTTTGACTCGCGTATTTTGCAGGTATAAATAGGGGAAATGTATACTGTTAAAAAAAGCTCTCTGTATATATAATTAAAGTCTCCACAATCAACATAAAGAACATTTAGAGAATAATACGATATTGTTCATTGACCAGGACGTTAATGTAACACGAATTAGTAACTACCAATAACGATATATTAATCTCTTTCTTCTAGTAGACCATAGCCTTAACCAGACCATTTACCTAAGAGCAAATTTTATTAACCTATTTTTCATTAATTCTAAATAATCCAAGTTATATTATATTTTTACGTGATTTATTAAATTTATTATTTATTTTAAAATTTATGCTACTTTTTTTAAAACATTGCACATGGAGTACATTAGTCTGATGAGGTCAAATCGAAGTGGTCATTACCAGTTATTCAAACGCTAGATGAATGGTAGTTGAACTAAATTATAATACATAATCATTAAATCAAACCCTGAAACAAATGTTCTTATTCCAATAAAAAAATTCATTCGGGACAAGACTTAAAACCACGCTATCCCAACCTCAAAAATAGTGCTTCATACCAACAGTTCAGATAACTATCTTGATAAATATTTTATTGAACTAATATTGAAAAGGATTGCGCACTATCTTTGCTATAAAATTTTTAAATAATTGCATATTCAAAACAAACTCTACAAATACTATAAACAAATTGCATTAATCTCAACTACCTTTTGTTTGATTTAAGATATCTATGGAAATTAAATGGTGTTAAAATAATATACCAAGCACACTCAAAAAGTAGTCATAATCAAAATACTACTTGTCAGATAAGTCATACCAATCTATTTAGCTTGGTTAGATTCAGTTAAGTTAGAGCGGCTTAGATCTATTACATACAATATGTGTACTGGGTATGCGCTTGTAGTGTCGAAAATGCACATATAAATTATATATTGTATCGCATGGATTAATACGGCAACCTAGAAAAATCCTCATTGTTTAAATAAATTACTCAAACCGAGGTAAATAATACATCTTAATTCTTTCAACGTTGTGGATGTTATTTTGGATAAACATAATATGCATTTCATTTTTGGAAAAAAAAAAATATAAAAATTTCAAAATTTTCACGGTCGGAATTACCTCTATGATGTAATCTGTTTATATAATTTTTTTAAAAAATCACTTCTAACATGCAATAAATATATTTTACACCATGTCAATTTGAAAATCACGTGTTATGTCACAACTTTTAATGTTGAAAGATTTAATACGAATTATTCAATAAATTCTCCTTTGCCTAGAATATTATTTTATTTTAAATTCTGATTCTTTCGTCCATTCTTTCAAGTTTAAAAATACTTGCCACCTCCATGAGATTAGCACTCAAAATTAAAAAATATATATCATAACTTAGGACTAATTTGTACCCAAAAAAATAGAATTTGTAACTTTTATAAAGACAGTAATTTAAGACTACTTTGTACCCACTTTTTTAAGAAAAATATTTTTGTTTATTGAAAAAATAATTTATTGTTAAATACCATTTTTTAGAATAAATTGTTAATAAGAATGGGAATTATAAAAGAAACTAGCGAATCTTCATTACCTAATTGTACATAATTAGTTTCTAGTAAAAAAATGTATATGTTATTGCTATGCAACACTTGGTGTCCATCGTGTAATGTTTGGTGGGGTATAGGCCCGAGAAGTAGTTGTTTAATGTACATTTGTCTTAAAGTAAACGAAAGTCAAAAACTCTCAGTAACAAAAAGGAAATTGATTAATTTTTTTTTCAAATTCTATTCATTTAATTTATTTTAAATATCTGTGACCAATTGAAAAAAAATACTCTTTTCTATCATTATATTGTCTTTATTTAATGAAAAACTCAATTTTTAAAATCATATTGCAGTAGAATTGAATTGGAATGAAAATCCAATTCAATTCAGTTAGAACTTTCATATTTTGCTTTTATTTTTTTATAGTATATAAGAAGCACATTCTTATATATTATTCTATCTTACATCTTCTTTTACGGAAAAGTTAATATTTCAATGTGTTTTGTGTATTGTACATTGAATAGAAACATTAATTGTTCTGAGATCCTTCCATTGATTTCTGTACGCGTTTTATATTCTTATAAAAGAACATACATTACTTCATTAAAAAAATGCTATGGAAGCCATTAGGTACAATCACTCCAATTTACCAATATCATTCTTTATAAATAGTAAAATAAATAGTATTTCATATGAGTTCTATTACAAGCCTGAAACCTTTCGTGATACAACCTTTCAACGTTATATTAGTTTAACCATTTTAATAAAGAACATACTTATATAAAAACATAGTATTGAGCATAACAATATTTTTAGTATTATTGCAGTATTTATTCCTACGAACCTTTTATGAAATTCTGGATTAAGATAAGTTCAGAAGAAGACAAAAAACCATTCTTAATAAACATTATTTTTATAGAACTTATTATATATGGGACCTCTAAATTTAGCTTTTCATTGTCAAACATTCAATTATTAGTAAATAAATAAAATCCTTAAAAATAAATACAAAGAATTTTTAAAATAATTAATTTTTATAATTCTTATAAATTAATTATTTTCAAATTTCATTTATTACTGTGACCGAGTGAAAAATTTACTCTTTGCTGTTATTAAATCCTTAAAACTTCTTAATTACCAATACAACATAAAAAATAAATGTTGGAAGCTGGGCCGAATCCTCAATAAAAGAATTCGTTAGAGAAAATTTTGATTCATAGTACAAATATTAATCCTTTTTGATATATAGGGTGGCCAGAAAAGGTTTGATAATCTTCAGTTAAAGTGGTTTGTTAATAATTTTAGGTAGAAAAAAACTAAAAAAAGTTTTTTTAATTAAAAAATTAAATGAAATAAAACACAAAAAAAATATTGGGTATAATGTAGTAATATTTTATTCCTTTCTTCACTTTTTTATTTTTATAACTATATGTACATTTCAAGCACAACGTGCTCTTTTTCAATAGTTTTATGTAAAATTGACAAATAAATAAATAAACATGTAAACAAAATTTAATATAGAAATGTGATGTGTTATTAAAAAATAGATAAAGGTAATTTATTGAATTAAATCAATTAATTTTAATAAATTGTTTTTTAAAAATTGAATTATGAGTTAAGTCATAATTCAAAAGTTTACTAGAATTTTTATACATCTCAATTGCTTCTAACGTATTTAGTTTTGGAGAATTTGACATTTTTAAAATTTTTAAATTGTTTAACGAAAATTTATGTCCAAATGTTATTATGTGGTTAGCAATTGCGGATTTTTCTTTGTTGTTTATTTTTGAATAGTATATGTGTTCTTTCTATCTTGTTTTAAGTTTCTTTTTGTTTGTCCAATATATAATTTTTCATAGTTACAGCACTGTGCTGAATAAATGCCACTTTTTTCTAAATCATTAATTTTGTTAAATGTATTTCCTAATAAAAAATTGTCTTAGTTATAGAATAAAATGCTTGTGTTAGGTTAAACTTTTTAAATAATTTAATTAATCTATA
The DNA here is from genome assembly GCA_963082785.1 of Philonthus spinipes. Taxonomy (NCBI): domain Eukaryota; kingdom Metazoa; phylum Arthropoda; class Insecta; order Coleoptera; family Staphylinidae; genus Philonthus; species Philonthus spinipes. The sequence continues at coordinate 8,910,374 of OY720304.1, forward strand.
ATTTAATTTAGGTTTATGAATAATTTTAACAAATTTTTTATTTGTATTTGTTTCATTGATTTTTTCTAATTTTGTAATATGATTAATTAAATATTTCCATTTTTGTTTGTTAATTAATTTTTTAATTATTGAAACATAATTTAGAAAACTTGCAACATCTAGAATTAATTGAAATTCTTTATTTCTATTTTGATCTGTAATTGGTAAATTCATTGTTCGAAAAATCATGCTGTTTTAGTTAGTAGGCATTTTGATTGCCTAAAATTGTTTTAACTAATGTTAAATAAAATCTTAGGTTACTAATAATAATAAACTTTACTAACAGATATATACAGCAAAAAATATTAAATAAATATTAAAAATTAAAAAATCAAATGTACATTTTAAAAACTGTTAATTGGCAATCGATCAATGGTCTTTCCGCTTAGTGTTACGTGTTTATATCTTTATCGTGAAAGAGGTATGGTGATTTTTAACTGTCTATGTCAGAAGTCATTGTCGGTTATGTTCGTAATTTAACTGTTACTAATGTGGCGAAGTGATGCAATGAATTCATGAAGAGTTATAGTGGGAAATTTACGTTTAGGGTTTATATTTTTATTATGTGGGATACATATGGAATTCATCAGGTTTATGTTTGTGGGATTTGGGGCGAATTTGTGGGCCAAAAAGGAAAATTTCTGTTCTGTAGGAGTGATATTGGTTATTTCATAATGAAGTGGATTTGAAGGATTATGTAGGGGGTTTAGGGGATGCCTGATCTTTGTTAGCACTCTAAGAGCCGCTCTTTCAGCGACTTGTAAATTTTTAAGGGTGATTGGGTGAGGATGGTAAGCAAGGATGGCGGCATACGCGAGTAACGGGCGGTACACCATTTTATAAATATGCACTGCTGTTTTTGTGCTTATCCCCTTTTGTTTATAGGTAAGGCTTCTGAAATATGCCGCCCTTAGGTTACTATTAATTCAAATATTAAATTTAAGAAATCGCACAAAGTTCCATCTTTTTACGCCCACTGGCTTTTAGAAATACATATACTTTCAACTCACTATTTACAAACACCAATATTTTATTGAGGTGGTTGTAAGTCATATGTGCCGCAATGCAAATACGCATTTCCAGAATATATTCAAAGTTAATCGGCATATATAAAAGTTATAATGTATAGTTTAGTTTGTGATGTTTTGAATTTTGTAATTTAGTATTTCAAGTTGAACTTCTTTTTTTATTTATTTGAATTTGCAGTATCGATTCAACTAACGTGTATTTACCTTTTTAAATGTTTTCCGGTATTATTATCTATTGCACTAAAAAAGGCGAACTTTACTTTTTTATAAAAACAGGAAACCAATTATATATACAAAATTTTTATTCAGAAAACATTACATAATCTTATATATACATTTATATTTACTTAATAAGAATAAATATTGTTAGTCTGTCCGGGCTATCGACCTGCGGTCTTTCTGCCCTGAAACCAATTATTTTATTTTAGTTATTTTGGTTAATAAAATTAAAATTACCAGCAATCGCTTGCACAATAAAAGTATTCATCATCTGGATTCTAATCCTGATTTTTGGATTAAAATCCTATTGAAAGGATCCGATTCAATATTTTGATAATTAAAATACGAATCATTCGTTATTTATGTTGCAAATAATTTGTATTATAAATATTTTCGTATGAAAATATTTGAATAGCATGTTTGATTCCTCTAAAATGATTCGAATCCTGCGAAGCTCTGGAATATTACAACTGGAATAACAAAATAGAAGCCTTAACTATGAGTGGTATAATTAATAGGAAATTAATCTGTAGTTATGTTTTAATGAGAATTGTAGGATTGCGAAATAACATTGCGCAATTCAAATATAAAATGAAATAAAATTTCAAAAGGTATAAATTAAACAATGCAATTATAAAAACATGTTATTTAGTATGTATATTAATGTGTAATTATTTGTACAACATATAAAACGCAAGGTTACAACAGAAAACAGCACAATGAGCGTGTTTAATTGGTGTAAATAATTGAATGGTGATTTGTGTGTGTGTTGGTGTGTGTTTTTAAAAATTTATTAAATGAAATACTTTAAAGGGATCGCAATTAAATCGGTGAAAGTATAATGGGAAATTGGGCGTCGCGTCGGGTGTTGTACACACATACATAATTATAGAATATTCGTAATATGAATATGAATAAAATATGACAGTGCCGCCGTGTAAAATATAAATCCCATTTTGAACGTTTTCATTTAGTGCTTTCACACTCCGCTACTCATGTGTGGACGTGGATGTGGATGTGGACGACGTATCATATTCATGCCGGTACAACATGTCATATAAATATGTAAATAGAGTTACTTTAGCGTTTGTGGACGTACAATAACTTTAAAAGCTATTTTATTACTTTATTACTATTCTAATTCCCGATTTAAATACCTTTTCTATGGAAATCCCCGATGCCGGCCCTGATATATTTCTTTAAATGTTGTAAAATGTAAAGCGGCCATTGTTTCCACCGCCACGTGAAATAAAACTGTTGCGCTGTTATAATTTTGCACGTATTTACTTTATTTCGCCGCCGAGGATCACATATCTTTATGCTGTTTGTTTTCCTGTGCTCGCTGCTTGTTGCTCTTCATGACCCCGATAAATCTGCTGCCATATCTTATGAAGCTGCTGCCTGCTGCACCCACGAAAGGTTCGCTGCGATGAGGAATCGCTCTAACATTTAAGAAAGGCTTCATTTAAATTTTCAAACAATCTGATTTGATAATCAGAGGGAAGGTGAGCGAATGAATTGAAGGAATGTCCATAATCGTGTTTATTTTTATTCTTGAGTATGACAACAATGACCTTTCAAAATATTGGATGGCTAGAGCAGTAATGACATTACACTTAATATCATGTTATTCAAAGCAACCAACTATACCAATAAATCGTACGAATATCTTATACAACTTTACTTATATAAGAAAGAAAACTCGTATTTCAAATATTGAAATTTTTATTTAGTACAATTTTTTACTAAATTTATAGCCAGATTTAATACATTTTTTAATAATAATAAAAAAATAATCACACAGTTATTTAAAATAAATTAAATAACAAGAATTTGAAATTATTAATGAATTATTTCCTCTTTACTTATATTAACATTATTTTAGTAAAACTGCACGAAGTGCCACTAACAAGATTTTAAAATTATATCATTTTATACACCAAGGTACAGATCAGGACGATCTTAAAACAAACAGATATATTAAAATCCAATTCAATGGTTTACCATCATAGGCAATAATGGTACAACCTGACAATTTCTAAAAGTTGTTCACGCGGGGAGCGTAGTGCTGTTCTTTCTATTCAATGTTATGTGTTCAAAATCAATAATACAAATAGTCAAAATCATCAATATAATATTCATCGATTGTTTGTTAATTATTAAGGCTTCTATTTCGTATACTGTCACCTGAAAAAAACTGTTTTACTTTGCTGCCGAAATTTTTAATTTGATAAAAATGCGTTAATAACGCAATTTAATTTATTATTTGTTAACTGAACTCTTTAAAATAAATTGAAGAAAAAGAATTTGAAAATTATTAATTAACACATTTCTCCATACATTTGTTTTAAAATATGTATGTAATGTTAATCAAACGGTAGCAGTTTGACTTACATTACATACGTACTTTAAAACAAATGTATATTAAAACAACTACTTATTGAGTCCCCTATAGAATTAAATAATGGACATTTGCTGTTGTATAGCAATAACATATTGTATAATGCAACATTTTTTGATTCGAGAATATTTAATGCAATGCGTTACGTAATATAAGGCTATCTGTAGACACGTGCTTCAGGATTCATTTCTCGTTATTAAAGCTCTGTTAAATTAAATTATTATTTTTTTGGTTCCGTCGATATTAACGCGATAATGATTAACCACTGTAAGTTTGAAATTGATGTGCCAATGACGTCGAAATTGTAGTCATAATTAAAAAATATCAAAGTGTATTCTGAATAAATTTCAGCTATAAAAAGTGTTTTCATTACACTCTGATATTTTGAATATTAATTCCTTTACTATTAATAAAGAAATGTATTCAGGTGTATAATAAAAATCATACTTGTAAAAAAATACACACAAACACACACATAAAAAAAGGAGGCGGAAAAAAGGAGGAATTAATGAATTCATTCGGCGCATACTTTAGAATTCCTTCCGTGTGTTCCTCGCTCGGGCTAAACGGCGTTTTACAGATTTTCTCTGCTTAAAAAATTATTATTACACGTCAGCGTTTTTACGCGCCGCCGTCCACTTCCTCTCATTTGCATACTAATTTTTAATCTCTATTCTAATTATTGCCGTATTAATCCTATTCATAATTTTTGTGGCCAAACCTTTTTATCATCCTTTAATTTACATCGCATTAAAATTTAATCCGTATTCGGCAACGTGACTCGACAATAATGGAAACACTCACAACAAAATATTCAATAAATTTGATCAGGCAATTGAGAAAGTTTGTTTAATACACATATTCATATATACACACAGATAGAGAGAAAGATCTATTCGCTACATGATACATTGAAATACGTACTATTTGCATTTTCTACATTGACAGCAACGGCGAACCTTATGAGTTCTCAGTTAAACTTAAATGCACAGACATGGAGAACTTTTTTTTGAAAAAAAAAAAATATTAATTAAAATGAGCAGTTTATATGTATAAGACATACATAACTAAAGTATTCATCTGCTATTTTTTCGCTGTTAATGATTAGTTAATCATCAATAGTTCATCATGTTTCACCAAGTAATAATTAAGAAAGTTATTTAAGAAATGCATCTGTAACTGTAGATTGGTCATTAACTAGCAGACTTTTAAGCTGTAGCCAATTACCGTCGCCTGAGAAAATATATATAAAAAATACCTTTATTGGCATTAGTTATTTTACACAAATAAAATAAACTCTATTTATACTATATAATTATTTATATACGGCCTAACCTAGCATTTTCCTTTTTCCCTTTCACAATTTAACCTCTTCAATATCTTCACGCCATCACCATTGTCTCTCATCTACGATCTATCTTCCATTCATCCTCACTGAATTGCCACCACGCATCCCTTCCATCATCACACAATACACACTTAACATATCGTTCTCTCATCCAGACCGTCTACCCGTTTTCTCCAGATCCACACCTCCCTCTCGCTATTATTATCTTTTCTTCGTCTGTTAGATTCCATCTACTCGACAGGTATTTCGGTATTCTCCCATGCACTTGCCATCTTACATACATATGGTTATATCCATTCTTACCAATGCATACTTGTCTTTCATGCTCCTCTACCTTCTTCGATTTTTCCTTAATCCACGTCGCTACAATCATTCCGTTCTTCAGTTATCACTAAATTTCCATACCTACTGGTAGTCCTTCTCTTTCATATATCTTATTCTGACCCATCCTCCATTCATATTTACCTGCCCTCGCACATGACTTACTTTTTCCACTAATCGTTCATTCCCTAAACCACACATCTTCATTTCCTACCTCACCACTATACTACCTCTACATGTATACTGCATATATTTAATTCCTTAAGCAAAATGTAACTGGGGTCGATCTTTCAACTCCAAGAATTTGCCTTAAAAATCACACGACTCTCTCTAATACCTGAAGCTTCCACACCATACATGAGGATTTGTTTCATAGATACATCCCATAGCTTTTTGATGGGGATCAGAGCGAAAGTAAGGGTTAAGTGGCCTAAGCACTACAACCATTTGGCTTATTGTACTGCTTTCGCTCTTATAGTTAATCAAAAAGTGTTGTAGGGTTTGCAAGCTCCAGCATACTCTTGTCCTTTGAAAAGAGTTGATGAGGAAATACTTGGTTCAGGCTTTCTTCCCTCCCGTTTATAAACGCTGCATACTAGAATAGCAGATGTGAGGCGTTTTCATCCTCTTCATTGTAAAATCTACATACTGCTTCCTCTTCAGGAATCTTCATTTTGTGCAGATATTTCTAGAGGGGGCAATTACTAGTCCTGTAACTATCCTCAGATCTACTGAGTGCAATGGCCACAATCGCAAGATCTTGGTGGAATTGTTCGAGTAATAATTTGCTATGTCTAAGCCCCGGCAAGTTTTTCTAACGTAAGGCTTACTCTCGTACAGTTAGTCTAATACATTTTTTCGGAATGCTCAACATTGATTTTGGGCCAATGTTTGGTCTTCTATATTCGATTTTAGCTAGTTCAACTGCTTTTCCAATGTCCTCCTCCCCTTTGTGTCCTGGCACCCACTAAATGGTTAGTGTTCACTGCTGCCAGTGTCTTTAGGTTTCAGAGGCATTCCTATATAAGCTTTGGTTGGATCTTATGATTAACAAGGGCTCTTAAAGCAGCTTGGCTGTCGGAGTTGATTACAATTTTTTGTTTTTAAATATTCTCCGTAAGTTTTCCAAAATACAATGGTTGATCACATTGATTTCAGGAATTTACTATTTTCCCCAACGAAATGCTAATATTGCATTTGGCGGTTATGCCGTGAATTCCTGTGCCTGATCCACCTTTCCTACATGACCCATCTGTGTACCAGATTAGTGTTCCAGGTGTCGGGTTGCTATTCTTCTCTTCCTCCTCGTAGGTAATTCTAAATGATTTAATTAGAGAATAGCATGGTATCATGTAGTCGCTTCCCATTTATAGAATTGGTTTAGTGACTGCACGTTCAATTCTGGTGTGGTTGCCTGTTGGGTTCCAGTCGTTCGAAGTCGATAAACCAATAGTCTTGCCTCACTTTTGTTAACGATATCAAGTGGTTAGAGATTTAAGAGGGTTTCCATCGCAGCTGTTGGTGTAATGCATAGTGCGCCAGTTATACATAAGCAGGCTAGTCGCTGAAGTCTTGATAGAGCTTCCTGCGCACTTCTTTGTTCTACTTTCGGCCACCATACTGTGCTTCCGTAGGTTATCGTGGGTTTCATTTTAGAGCCACAAGGTCATTTTTGGGCTCAGTCCCTAAGTCTTTCCCAGGGCATTTTTTATTTGCTATCAACGTCGTTTTTGCCCTGTTGGTTTATATGTTTTATTTGTCTTTTCCATGTGAATTTCGTGTCAAGGTATACTCCAAGGTATTTTTTGCTTAAAGAAGGCAGTGGGCTTGAGGCCCGCCTGCTCCTTTTTTTCGTGAAGAGGACGACTACCGTTTTGTTAGGATTAATATTTAGCCCTACTTTCTTACACTACGTTTCTACAATTTTCAGGGCCCTGTTCATGACTCTTGTTATGGTTGCAGGATATTTTCCCGTGACTAGTATAACTATGCCATCGGCATAATATCCAGATTCCTTTAACAACGTTAGTACCTCATCCACCACCATGTCCCGCAGCAGGGGAGATAGTACACCTCCTTGGGGACATCCACCTTTGGTTCTGATGCCAATGATCTTATTGAGTGTGTTTGTTAAGGCGATTTTGTTTCTCAGCATGGATTTCAGCGACTAGATTACCGTGGATTCGACTGTGTGACTGTGGGCCAGCAGCCCTAACAATAGTTCTGATAGAGGTGTTATCGAATGCTCACTCAATATCTAAAAATGTCACTAGTGTGATTTTTTTGTTAATAAGCGAATTCTCTATCTTTACTACAAGCTGGTGTAGCTCAAATTCACAAGAATTTCCAGCCTGAAATGCTTGTTGAAGGGGATGTGAAGGCCTTTGTTGAAGGAAGGTTTCCTTTATATGTATTTCGACTAGTTTTTCGATCATTTTAAGTAGAAATAATGTAAGATAAATTGATCTGTAGCCTTTTGCCTAGGTAATATCTTTCCCAGGTTTTGGTATTAAGGCCACTTTGATTTTCTTCCAGGCGGTTGGTTTGCATGCTACCTGGAAGTTACTGCTAATCAATTTAACCCGTTTCTCCATTACCAATGCCTTTCTCGCTTTTCCTTCTACCAATTTAATATGCTCTTCGGTGATTTTAAATACGAACCCTAGATACTTGAACTCTTTCATTCTCTCTATCACTTCCCCATTGCACATCAACTTACCTAGGCGACTTTCCTTTTCTCTTCCTCATTTCGTTTTCTTTACATTCACACACAATTCTCTTAGGTCCATATACATCTCCACTTAAATTAACATCTCTTTCATCCCTGTCCAATCTTTTGCTACTAGTACCATATCATCAGCATACGCTACCATCCATACTTTACTTTTCCCAATCACTACTCCAGTTGTTTACGCCTATGGCGGTTTTTGTTTTAAATTTATAACACGGTAAATAGGAATAAATTTCTTTATTACCTAAGTGTGTATTTTAGATAATGATTTATTTCTAAAACAAATAAATATTACAATGTAATGAGTTTAAACACTATTAGAATTTATTACAAGTTAAACATGATATATACAAAATAAAAGTGAACAAAAATAACAAAATGATGATTAAACAAGATAAGCAAAGATTTCAACAAGTTTCACATATAAATAAGAAGGATTACTTACTCGTGCGAGAGACGATAGAAAAGTGATGTCAGTTTGAAGTTTTGAAAAATTGCAAGAGAGTAAGAAAATCTAAAGTGAGAGACAGAAAAGATATGACGTAAGGAAACTTGACAAATTAACAAATTCTGTTGTATGAAATCATTGCTGTAAAACTTTCAAAGATACAAAATATAAAAGTTCATATAATTTATAATAGAGACAAAATGTAATGGTCCGTACGGGTTTCGCGATCTGTCGCGAACATACCGCCCCCCATTGAACGATCAAGTTCAATAACCACTAAACCATTAAGATATTGGTAACACGCACAGTTTCACTATTGGACGAGTGATCCTTGATGTGCTTGTCTTCAGCAAAGCACTTCTTGGTATTCCATCTGAACCGTAATGAAGTGTCTCGATTCGTCCCAGGTGCCACTGCAGGGGCGGAAGGTTATCTTCCTTTATAATGACCAGCTGACCCTCTTTCGGAATATCGGTTTTGCGGTTCCACTTTCCTCGACTATGTAATTCCGACAAGTATTCGCGGCTCCACCTTTTCCAAATATGTTGTCGCATTTTTTGTATCAATTGCCATCTGCTAAGTCGGTTGTCAGGTAGATCCATAAAGTCAGATTTGATAGGTGATGTGAGGACGTCACCAATTAGGAAGTGAGCTGGAGTTAATGCTTCATAGTCGTTGGGATCTTCTGTTAGAGGACACAATGGTCTGGAATTCAGAACTGCTTCAATTTGTGAAAGCAGTGTATTCATCTCCTCTGCTGTCAGCAATGCTTTCCCTGCTACACGATGAAGATGAGTTTTAACACTCTTCACTGCTGATTCCCAAAGTCCACCGAAATGAGGTGCTCTGGGAGGAATGAACGACCACTTGATTTGTTGCTTTGTTAGCTCTTCAGAGATTGTTACAGAGTTTTGGGGGTCCAATAGAAATAAACCAAGTTCACGTAGGTAATTTCTAGCGCCAATGAAATTCGTTGCATTGTCGCTTATTATTTCGCTTACACAGCCTCGTCGGGATATAAAACGAACAAATGCGGCTAAGAAGCAATCGGTGCTTAAACTCGATACCAACTCGATGTGAATGGCCTTAGTAGAGCAACACACAAATATACATACGTATGCCTTTATGGTTCGCTTTGATCGTCTAGACCCCTCCTTGATAATGAATGGACCGCAGTAATCTACTCCCGAACGAATGAATGGTCGGGACGGTTTTACACGAATAGGTGGAAGTGCTCCCATTTGAGGCGCCTGAAATTGTGGTTTTGCACGTATACACTTGATGCATGTTCTCAGCACACCTCGAACCACCTTCCTTCCACTAATTGGCCAATACTGTAGCCGTATAGCTGCCAGCGTTCCTTGAGCCCCGATATGCAAATGTGCTTGGTGTACACTCGTTACAATAAGTCTTGTTAATCGATGATTGGCAGGTAGCACGATGGGAAATCTACGATCTTCTGAAGTTTCACTATGGATTATACGTCCTCCCACACGAATTAATCCATTGTCATCGATGAACGGGTTCAACTTAATTAACTTGCTTGTTGAGTGCACGTTTAAGTTCCGGTTTAGTAGCCGAATTTCGCGATCAAAAGTTAAGCGTTGTAAATTTCGCAACAGAATAATTTTTGCATGTCTAAAGTCTTTTAACGATAATTGTCCACAGTGTACGATTTTACGAGCAATTAAATTGTCTTTGAAGCGTAACACATATGCCACAACACGTACTGTTTTTTCGAAGGTAGAACATTCAGGGATTAAAATGTTATCTTCTGATATAGTTGCTACGTTGCACTTTACTTCAGGAGGTGATTGGACAGGAACAAAAGCATTGTATGATCTTGGACGTAGCAGGAATGCCGGGCCCCTCCACCATAGTTGATTGTCTTTGAGATCGGTAAATGCAGTACCACGTGATATATGATCGGCGGGATTCTCCTTCGTAGAGACATGAAACCATTGTTCAGGATCGGTTAGCTGGTGAATAATTCCAATTCGATTCGCCACAAACGTTTTAAATCTCCTCGAATCGGATTTAATCCAGGAAAGTGTAATCGTGGAATCGGAATAGTAGTATACTTTGTGTGGAAATTCAATTAGTGAAGCATGAACCCGCTTGCATAATTCTGCTAAAAGGACGGCAGCACAGAGTTCTAATCGAGGAATACTGGTCGCTCTGACAGGAGCAACTCTAGACTTAGCACATAATAAGCTGCTGAATACGCCTTTGCCTTCCTGGGTCCCAACTATGTAAACACATGCGCCATACGCGTGTTCGCTCCCATCTGCGAAACCGTGTATTTCCAGTTCGCAGTTGTTTCGCAAGATGACTCTTCGTGGTATATTGATTGTGCCAACCATAGTTATGTCATCAAAATAGTTTTTCCATCGCTGGATGTACGCTTCAGGCAGAGGATCGTCCCAGTCGCACTTTAGTTTCCACAGATCCTGTATGAATATCTTTCCCGTTATCGTGATTGGTCCGATCAAACCCAATGGATCATATATTCTTGACAGCTCACTGAGTATGCTTCTTTTAGTAGTGGCGCAGGTAGACGTTAGATTACACTTATAACTTAAATTGTCTGTTGTTGTATTCCACACCGTTCCTAAGGTAGTTACTGAATCGCCGGATTCATTATTGTCTCTTGTTAACACGGTGACATTATCAAGGCAATCAGTTTTAAAGTCTTTGAAAAGTTCAGTGTTATTGCTAGCCCACCGTTTTAATTCAAAACCACCGCGCATAAGTAGAAAATTTACTTGATCACGTATTTGTTTCAACTCACCCAATGTGTTTGCACCTGTGATGAGGTCATCGACGTAAAAGTCACTTAAACACTTTCTGCTTCCTATTGGGTAGTTTTCCCGTTCCCGTTCAGCAAGCTCTCGAAGCACACGGATTGCAAGAAATGCCGCAGATGCCGTACCGTAAGTAACCGTTGTCAGCTCGTAGGAAGTTAATTCCTGATCGGGGTTTTCTCTCCACCATATCCTCTGGTACTTGTGGTCTTCCTGTCGAATGTTTACTTGACGATACATTTTGGCAATATCAGCAGTTATGACATAGTTCCAGCATCTTGCTCGCAACATAATAGAAAATAAGTCATTCTGCACTGGCGGGCCGACCATCAGAATGTCGTTTAGGGAAATCCCGTTAGTTGTAGGGGCAGAACCGTTGAATACGACGCGAAGCTTGGTTGTAAGACTGCTTTGTTTTAACACACAATGATGCGGTAAATAATAGCCTTGCGTAACATCCCCCGTAGTCCTTTTCATATGTCCAAGCGTATTATATTCAGACATGAAAGCGCGGTATTCGTTGTAAACATCAGGTGTTTTGGCGAGTCTTCTTTCAAGCGCGAAAAACCTGCGTTTTGCATTTTCGCTTGAGCCTCCCAGACGAATAGGATTCTCCTTGAATGGTAAGGCCACTTCGAAACGTCCACTTGTTTCTCGCCTAACGTTTTGAAGAAAATGTTTCTCGCATCTTTCATCTGCAGGAGTGAAATGTTCACCCTTGTGATCTTCCAGCTCCCAAAATTTAGAAAGTATTTCATTTATTCCTACCAACGAAACGATAGCCTGGTCTGTTTGTTTAGGAGAATATTTGTATGGCATTTCTCCATACGGAATCCAGCCAAAATGTGTTTTTAGCAGCGAAATAGAATCCAGATGTAAACGTCCGTCACATACAATATCGTGATAAAGTGCATTACCTATTAGTAAATCGACATCTTGTGGAGCGTAGAATTCGGGATCTGCTAGTTCGATTTCCTTGGGAATGCTTACTTCCTTTAAGTCCAGTGTACGTGTAGGAATGTTATCGGTGATCTTGTCTATGAGTACAGCGCACAGAGATACTTGGAAATTAGAAACACGTGATTTACCGGTTAAACTAACAATGTGTTCGAGAGTTTGTGATTTGCCACCGACGACCACTATAGGTGTATTAATGTTTTTTAGTTTCAAGCCCAGACGATTGGCACAATCCTGTGTTATTAAGTTCACTTGTGATCCTGTATCCAACACAGCGCGCACTAACTGTTCTTGTCCGGTTTTATCTTCAACGATTATTTTACAAGTCGACAGCAAAACACGCGATGGGGTGTACGTAAAGTTTACCGCTGCAGGTATCGACTCAACCGTACTTGGCTTCTCCGTGAGTGTTTCTGCATTTGTAGCTTGTGGAAGATGTAACATCGAGTGATGCTTCTTGCTACATTTTTTACAGGTGCTTGTTGACATGCATTTGCTGATTGTATGATTCTTTCCTAAACAATTGAAGCACAAACTGTTCTTTTTCACTGCCTCCAATCGTTCACGTACACTCATCGCATTGAATTTATCACACTTGTAAATGATGTGATTTTGTTTGCAAAACGAACATTTTTTCTCTGTTATGTTGACGTGAAGAACTTTAGCTTTGTTTTGTGTATGTTTATCACTGGATGTGAATGCATTATCGCGTACGGCCTCTAACTGTTTACATTTAGCGTTTAAAAATTCCTCAAGCTCCTTGAATGATGGCACTTTGTCACATGTATCGCCTTCCCACTTATCGTGTGTGTTGTTATCGAGCTTTTCTGATATAATCTCGATGAGAATATCATCCCAATACTCCACAGGCCTTTTTAGTGATTTTAACGCTGATATTGCGATTGAAACCTTGTCCAGAAGGTGACGTAGGCTGACATAATCGTTTTTCTTCATACTTGGGAGATTGAGAAGCGTTTTCACTTGTCTTTTTATCAGAAATCGTTCATTCTGATAACGTTTATGTAACTGCGACCATGCAGATTCATATCCGACGTCTGAGAGCTCTAAACATTTTAATATGGAAGCTGCCTCACCTTTTAATGCACTCTGGAGGTATTGGAATTTCTGTATGTTCGAGAGATTCGTATTGTTGTGAATTAGCGATGTAAAAATATCCTTGAACGACGTCCAGTTCTCGTACTCTCCACTGAAAGTAGGATTTTCCACCACTGGTAATTTCACTTGCGCTGACTCATTTGTTCTTACAGATGATGAGGATGGAGATTGTGATTGTTGATCTCCGCTGCGGAGTTTCAACTTCGCTAGTCCACGTGTCTTTGCGTACTTTTTCTTAAAATCCAGTACTTCGTCTTGAATATCGATATCTTCATCGGCTAGCTCCCAAGAGATTTGTTCAAGTTGTGCCCCTAGAGGCGTGACATCCTCGAGTAAACAATTTAGAGTTTCGTACTCTTCGTCGGTGATGGGACTCGAGGCTTGATTTGCTGTTTGTTCAAGCAGTGTTAACGTTTTAAAGATCATATTTTTCTTGTTTTGTAGCCGTTTGATAACTGAAGCGGCCATTGTATTATTGCGATTTATAGTCGATTCGCCTATGTAAGATCAGCACACACGTAAAATTTGCACGATTTTAACGTTGGGCCCGTTGAGTTAGTGACACGAATAGACGTCAATGATGTTTGCGATGATTAATAGTAGACTTTTACAAACTCACAAAAAGTTCGGTATGTGAAGGATAGATCGGCACACGCGAGATAATTCGATCGATTACTGCGATACCGCACACAAGAAGACAACACGTACCGCGATTTAAAAGCACTATTAATCGCACAATTTATGTTTGTTTGACTCACAATTCGAGCACGAGTAAGTTTAGATATATTGACAAAATAGTTAATGTGAAACTTGTTATGAAGGACCGTGAAAATGAATTATTAATTAGTGAAGTTAAATGTTTAACATCCGGTTCGAAGGACCATGTTTACGCCTATGGCGGTTTTTGTTTTAAATTTATAACACGGTAAATAGGAATAAATTTCTTTATTACCTAAGTGTGTATTTTAGATAATGATTTATTTCTAAAACAAATAAATATTACAATGTAATGAGTTTAAACACTATTAGAATTTATTACAAGTTAAACATGATATATACAAAATAAAAGTGAACAAAAATAACAAAATGATGATTAAACAAGATAAGCAAAGATTTCAACAAGTTTCACATATAAATAAGAAGGATTACTTACTCGTGCGAGAGACGATAGAAAAGTGATGTCAGTTTGAAGTTTTGAAAAATTGCAAGAGAGTAAGAAAATCTAAAGTGAGAGACAGAAAAGATATGACGTAAGGAAACTTGACAAATTAACAAATTCTGTTGTATGAAATCATTGCTGTAAAACTTTCAAAGATACAAAATATAAAAGTTCATATAATTTATAATAGAGACAAAATGTAATGGTCCGTACGGGTTTCGCGATCTGTCGCGAACACCAGTCAATTGCACTTTTCTCAGCAATTATTCCATTTCGCTTATATATACATTAAAAAGTAAAGGGCTAAGCGGGCATTCTTGCCTCATTCCTATCCATACTATAAATTCTTTAAACATATTATATCCCACTCTCGGTATAGCATATATTTTCTCATTTACTCTTTTAACTCATTGTGTCGCCTCCATACTCACATTTGCTGCTACATGTCAATAACAAATTGCATCATGCAACAAGTTTTAATTCGATAATATTTAATGTAAAGAGCAAAAAACGTTACTTAATATAAGGCTATCTTCAGACAAGTGTTTCGGGATCTATGCCTCGTTAGTACAGATCTGCCTTACCTAATTTAATGATGTTATATCATAAATATATTAATTATCAATATTCACTTGGTCCTAGTTATTTAAATCAAATTAAATATAATTTCCTCTATATCTCAATCTACTGATGAGGTAGATATTTATATAGTATAAATATTATTTTTAACTTCCAATTAAAAGATCTAATTAATTTAGTATAAATAATTTTCGTAACATTATATATTGCACTAATCATTTTCACAATTACTTTTATCATTATAATTGATTTAAATAACTAGGACCAAGTGAATTTTAATAATTAATATATTTATGAGCGGGATTTTTTTATTATATGGGTAATATTTGATCATACATTGATTTTATAATATAATAACTATTACTTTAATTTAAGATAATTCAAGTTCTTCTGTAACTCCATTTTATCCAACATTAAATAGAAAATAAATATTACTACATTAACTTCTTCATAGCTTATCACACTTGTCAAGAAGTAGAAAAATGTTTCATCAAGTAACAGCCTCAGCCATAGAAAATAATTAAATTAATATTTTATACGAAATGTCTAATTTATGTAATAAAAAATAATTATCATTTATATGCATTAACAATTTTATAATATATTATTATTAAATATTTATCGTGTCATGCAAGTCACGTTCCGTAATAGATATAAATTTCGCAAGGTATTTTTTTATTAAAAAAACAAGCCAATTATTTTCTATATTAAATATAATTACATTTATTACAAAGTATGTAAAATGCAATAAAAAAATATAATCGATGTAAGAATTTGTAATTAATGAATAAATTGCGTATACGATTATACAACTTTTATGCATTTGCGAAATATAAAATTATGATACTGCTATAATTTATTATCGGTCCAATGTTGTTGATAACTATTAAAAGCAAAATCGGCTCACAGTGAGAGTCCCGAGTTACACCAGAGCATGCCTAAATTTCAAAAGAAAAAATACTACCAATTCTCATTTTTTATACCCTGACTTTCAAATAAATACTCAACCAATTCAATATCTTATCGCCCAACCCCAAATTGCTGGTAAGCATGATATATTTGATCAAAAGCTTACGAAAAATTTTGTGTATATGACATCAGCCTGATTTCCTTTTCACAAATTATCTGTAATAAAAGAACGATAACATAACAAATTGGTAATTATTGACTAGTGTTTGAAGTAACATATGATATTATATTAAAAATAAAACACTTTGTATTCCTTTCTTCTCTTGTTTATTTGTACGCTATATGTACATTTCGGGTACTCTGTGTATTTCACATACTTTGTTATAAAATTGTTACAATTGCAAATTAATCTGAAACCAATTTTGTAATTTTAAAACAAAACAAATTGAAAAACTTTCAATTAATTGTGGAAATATAATTACTATAACTAATGATAATGACACATCTCATATAAACATTTAAATAAATATTTAATTATAGAAAATAACCGATTTTGCCGATGTGATGTTTAAGTGTAGGCCGGCAATGGCGTTTAAAAATGTTTTACCCAAAAAAATGTCATTGCCAAGTATTACCACTTAACAGATGGTACATGAACTATGAGACATTTCAAATTTCATCGGTTGGCTTGAATTTATTAGTAAACAGGAATATTCTAAGCGACACCTTGTAATTTCAATGAATTATTCACAACAGTTATATAAATTAACAATTTAGCTATCAAGGATAATTAAGGTAAATACATAGCAGGGATAAGTAGTTTTGAAAACAAGCGAATTTATTTTATGCAGAAAAGAAAAAAAACTAGTAACAAATAATTGATTGATGAGGCTAATAATTGTTGAAAGTTCATAATTACTTATATTAAAAAACACTATTTAGTCTTTCAAAGTCTATTGTAATATCGCTACAATTGTTTCACCACACTGTGGCTTCTTCAGGCTTCGCCAGTGTGTTCAGTGTTATTTAATATAAGTAGTAACAAATAAGCCTATTAAATTGTCGATATAGTTATATCTGTGGTATATTTTCCATTTCGCTCAGCCTGTCATCCATGGTTTTATTTAGAAAACACTCGCGACCTATTTGGAAACGGATTTTTTTCCGTAATAAAGTTCCCCTGTAAAAATAAATGTCTTGAGGGAAAATGTTTTCAAAAAGCCCGAGTTCCAATTATGAGCCATTAAAGAACCGCCTCTACTAATTAAAACAAACTAATTAGTTCAGTTAACAATATAGTTTACTAATTGGATTTAAAACAAAACAGTCGACGAAACGTTACGTTAGAATAATAGAGTTGAGGTTCGTTATTATTATTTAATTTAACATATGCAGTAAACGCCAGCCGAGTCAGGCCGAGCCGGGCCTTCTTATGCGCGATGCACAAATGCAACATATATGTGCAACAATAATTTCTATTAGCGAATCGCGCACGTGTGCAAGTGAAGAGAGGAGCATGCTGTTGGAGAGGAGAGAAGAGAGAATAGAGCATATGCGGCCGCTTAATCATTTACAATTAACAAAACACAGTAACCAGATGACGGGGAACACATCAATGCACATTCTAACGTAAATATAGCAGCACACTGTAACGTTACGAATACATGCAAATAACATGTGTTTATTTTGCTCAATATGTTTTGCTTCGATTCATTATTCCTATATGTTAAATAGTGTAGTGCGCGTACGGACATGCATGCAGTATTTAGACGCCGGGCGCTCGCTTCCTTTTTCACTACTCCAGGAGGTGGAGGAGGAGGAGGAGGAATTTCGTTTCGAAATTCATTTTTCCCCACAGATACAGCTACTATTGCCGCCGCTCTGCGGGTATTTATATTTTTAACTTGCAGCGATTCTTGTAATAATATCAACGTTTATTTTTCTGTATTTCTACGTGTTTACTTTAAGCGATGCGTGTAAATATTGTTGTAGGTATTCCAAGCTGAACGCCGCGAAGGGATGAATTATTTCAAGAAAATAAGTGCATCAAATTAGGGAATTTATTTAACGGGATTTTAATGCAGCTCGTGTTAATTAAACATAATTAATTTAATGCGGAATAACAAGAATATCGCGAGTATTCCCAGTTTATGAAAATAAGTTCTGGAATAATATTTTTTTTAATGCACCATCATATATGCCTGACCTGAGAAAAATACCTAGATGAAGCTGCATGTGTGCGCTCGACTACATCAATCAATGGGAAATCGATTTAAAAGTATTTCTATAGCCAATACATTATTTGATATTTCTGATTGTTATAATATTGTGTCTGATAAATTTATATTAATAAAGAAAAACATCTATGGACATCATTGTTTTCTTTATTAATATAAATTAATCAAACAAAATATTATAACAACCAGAAGTATTGGCTGTGGGAATACTTTTTAATCGTTTTCCCATTGATGGCATTTTTTCTAAACTTTTGAAAAATCTATGGTGTATATGTATGCAGTATAAAACTTTTGTTTGCAAATAGACAGTATTCATTCCACATCGAGAAAGTTTGAGTTTATAAAAAACAGCATTTGCGGGACTAACGTCGCTAAATAAAAATATTAAATATATATTTCATTACCAGGTTATCTGGCGTCTTTTCAGCGCATAGAACTAAAACGTGCGTCCCGAAGCTTAATTTCGTGACGTAGCTAGGGTAGTTCATATAAGCATTTACATACTAATATAGAATGTATGATGTGAATGACACTACCTCAGTGACGTAGCATGATCCCATTCTCCATTTATTGAATGCTATTCCATGCAACTTTCCCCTAATCCACTCTAGATAATTTAAGATATAATTTTAGCACTACTATATTTCGAAGAAAAATGATGTGGAAACATGCCCTTCGATCGTAAATGATTACTGGCATCATGCTCCATCAGAGCCAAATTTCAGACTTTGGTTCCAGCACTTCAAACGTGGTGATTTTGATGTCAACGACAAAAAACCCGTTGCTGCCCAAAAATTATTCCAAAGTAACAAATATGAGAAATTATTTGATTTTGATACATTTTAGACATTCTGTGAATTATCAGAAGCAATGGAAGGTGATCGATTCATCGGCAGAAAATATCTACATGCGCTGGGAATGACTCAAAAGGCAGTTAATCACGCGTGAAATTTTGCTCCAACGACAAGAATGAAAGCGTACTTTGCATTATATCACCACTGACAACGAAAAATGAATTCAATACGAAAATCATAAATAAAAATTAGCGTGGGTAAAGCCAGATAAATCAAAGGCCAGTCTCTATATATGGAGATACATTATTATCATTATTCTGATAATATTATTGACAGTAATAAAAACTCGAAGTCCACTCTATTCTCTATTTCGCTGGTTGTAAATATGATATAAAGACTATGACTTATATATAGCAGTGGACTATTGAGCTTTCATTTGAGGGATGGTGGATTAAGCTATTTAACGTAGAATGATATGCAGTGAGTTTGTATGAAATGGGATGAGATGACTTCATACGAATGGTAGTATCCGTATGAATTGGCTTATGAAATATATAAAAATTATGCGATTTGTTCGGAAACAAAATTGTTCAATTTAAAAAAAAGACCCCTACTTCTTCGCCATTTTCACCGTCGTCTTCACACAAATTCTCGGAAGGATTAATCAATTTAATTCCTATTAGATTCTCAAACTCCGAAACAAATCTGCTAAAAATAGGTTTTAAATAAAACCTAAATGCCCTCCTTCGACAAAAGGATCTTGAAATATTCAATCGCTATTATTTCCAAAAAAAAAAAAAAGAAAAAATATTTATCTTACACAACCGCCTAAACTATATGAACTTCTTAAAATCCATAAGCAAAACTCTCCTATTAGACCAGTTGTCTCGTAAATTTCTGCATCATGTAAAAATTATCAAAATTGCTTATTAATGTCTTAATTAAATATGTGGATTTCGAACCATCATTTTCAATTAAAAATTCTTTTGATTTAATTAGTAATTCATCAATTCCCGAAAACTGTCAATTAATCTCCTTCGATGTCAGTAATCTTTTCCCAATCATCCCAACACAGGGTGATCTGGTGGAAATCGACAAACGGTTGAATACAAACGGTACTAATTCGATAATCCATCAAGAGATCATTAATCTCATTGATGTTTGTCTCCTACAAAATTATTTCGAATTAAATAATGAAGTATATACCTAAACAAATGGTCTTGGTACGGAGACAAACTGCTTGAGAGAACAAGTTGAAACCTCTCACACACCAAAGGAGACATTTTTAAA
Organism: Philonthus spinipes; assembly: GCA_963082785.1. Taxonomy (NCBI): domain Eukaryota; kingdom Metazoa; phylum Arthropoda; class Insecta; order Coleoptera; family Staphylinidae; genus Philonthus; species Philonthus spinipes. The sequence continues at coordinate 8,930,754 of OY720304.1, forward strand.
TTATTTTAAAATTCTTTTTATTTAATTTATATTAAATAACTGATCATGTGAATAAATCCTGATAACACATCAGCTATTCCAACCAAGCTCAACCATTACTCAATTGATAAAACATTGGTGCAACGCAAATCTGTCTTCAATTGGGCTCCGATCTAACTTTATGAGGAACTCAGAGCTGTACATTAGTGACAAAATAAAACATATTTTAATTACAGGTCTAACGATTCAAGACATATCTACATTTCAAAGTTCTTGATGCCAAAGCTAGACTTATGTTTTTACATACATCGTAGGGAAATGGCATTTTATTTATTCTTAATTTTGAGCTCTGAAACATAATTTGCTTATTATTTCATATCAAAAATGATATTTTTGAACAAATGTCCTTTTTTAACATTTGCTCAAAAATATCATTTTTTATATGAAATAATAGCAGGTTGCTTTAGTTAAGAGGGGAGTTAGACGATATAAATTTTGTATGTTACGACTTTCATTTCAACATTATTATAAAGTGATATTTTCCAAACTTACAATCTTTATGTCTACTGAATCTTTATAAGAAAATAAATTTTCTTGATTAACAATTAGCGAAATTAAGAATAGAATGAGAGAAAGTTATGTATTAATCGAAAATATTTGTTGATGAGTACAAGAAGTTTTTTTAATCAATGCTGATTCAAATCCTTATTCACTTTTGTATAAATTAATTTTAAAGAAAAGTATTTAGCTTTTAGAATTTCCTTTATTTTAACACTACAATTGTATCGCAAATAAATAAATAAATAAATAATGTCGCCATTTGCAAGAAATAATACAAATATTAAATATTATAATATAATAATACATGCGACATAAAAATTACAAAACAAAAAATTAAACAATTAAAATCAATTTAAACAATCGAGGCTTAATTTAATATACATTACATTTTACTTTTACAAATCACTTTGAATTTAAAGTATTATCGCTGAATAAGTTTCACTGTTTAACATATTGCCGATATCCAGAAGTCTAGATAGCGAATTCATTTGGGTAAAAGTAGTCTTATGAGCATCTAAGTAAAATATGGAGGTATTTTTTCGACTGGGTACATAAAGATTTACACATTCTTGCAGATAGGAAGAGTTCAACATGCCGTTCACCAATAACTTTGTTTGCTTCTTCATCTGATAAAATTAATAAAAGTAAAGAATAGAATGGGTTATTAATTTTAAGTTCAGGCGACTAAAGAAATGCTGAAGAAGCTAGGAAAAAATCTCTAACTTCACAGAAATTAAAATATGCTCAAACTAAAAACGAAATATAGATGACTCTTATGGTTTTGTTTAAAAATGTTCTGATTCTTTAATACTTAATTTACATGCATATATTTCCTTCATCCACTTGATCATATCAATAACTAAGTTATTTGAAAATAATTAGTTGTAATTAAATATAAATAAAACCGACTGTAAGTAAATAAGATAAAAATATATGTTGGTCTTTTGAATATGCAGAAGTACACACTAATTTCATCAAAAATTCAACCGGTTTAAAAAAATGCAGGAATGAAAACAGAAATCTGCATATACAAACCTTTTTTGCTGTCGGCCCCCCTTTTCACCCACCCACGCTACTAGCATTTCAAATTCTCCCGTATGCATTTTTCATTTTATTATTTATATCTATAAAAATACACATTTTTGTAAATAAATTTAAATGTTTCGTTTGTTTTAAATTAAAAACACGATTTACTTTGCAAATATTTAAAAATAAAAAATGCGCGGGACGTTATAAAACGCAACAACTAAAATGAAAATAAAAAAAAAATGAAAAAAAAAGGGGAATTTGCATGTATGTACACAAACACGTGAAAGTGGGGGTGCGATGAGTAATGAGAACTAAAAATATAAACACCCCGCTGCAATATTTATATACTAAATTACGTGTGTTTATTTAATTTTTTTCAACGTCTGCTTGCGGTGGGAAATAAATTAATGTCAAAACACGATCCGCATTTACAATTTAAAGATGGGCGACGCGCGCGCTGCCGGACTCGTATTTAATTTTCATTAGTTAAATCTGGATGAATAATTTTTAGTCGTTTAGTTGTATTTACATGCAGTGCAGCCGGATTAACACTTGATATCATTCAGCATCAGGCTTTATTTTTATTAGCGTTCGGGTCTCCCCGTGTTAATTTGTTTCCGCATTAATGTTTTGTTTTTATCTTTAACACGCACACGTTTAAAATGTTTTATTTTATATAATTAATTTTCTCTTTCCCTTTTTTAGTACAATTGAGTCACTTTTTTTCGGCAATTTCCTCGTGTACAAACTTGTGATTGTTTACTTCTTAGGTATTTACTGGACCTTGTTACCCTGTGATTGTTTAATAAAATTCAATACTCAGTAATTTAAACATTACACAAAAATAACTAATCAATAATATTAACGCTGTTATAGTTTAATGATGCTTTGTATTATTAAAACCTTTTGTATACGGAAAACTCTTTTTAAAAGATTATTTTTCTAACAATGAAAAATAAATTGAACAATATAAGTAATTTTGAAACACTCTGAAATTTAATATGAATTAAAAATCATTGTAATAATTATTTAAAAAAGAATTATAAAAAACAATGGAAATAGTTCATTTTTGTATCAATTTTTAATTTATATTTTTGTACCAAAGAAGTGTGCAATGAAAATAACAAGGATTTCACTACAACAAAATAACTTTACATTTATTACGTGTTAATTTCATAATATATTACATTTTTCTATTCAAACAAAACTAAGGAATCGGCATAACCCGCAATAATTAGCCTTTTTTAAATTCAGATTTTTTTAATAATAATTACGAAGTATTTTAATTAATACCCTCGGTTGTTCGTTTCACTAAATTAAATATAAAAAAAAATAAAAAGATAAAAAATAGTGCGACGCACAACC